>JABBOT010000024.1:275811-1475811 GCA_016165875.1 Acanthopleura granulata | reverse complement strand
AGCGATTCCAACCGAAACTCCACCGAAAACCACCACTGAAAAACAAGGACTTATTCTAAAGAGACATACATGAAATGAAATCCACAGGCTATAGTACACATCCGAGTGATCGATTTCGGAAAATAACATGTAAGGAAAATAATATTGGCTATGGTGACTTTTGTATCCAAGCTGGCTATAGATCATGAACCTTGAAAACTAGTTTTTTGGATATGACCTTAAAACAAGTAAACACCGTCACACCACTAGTTACCAATAGACGCCAGTTGATCTTGCATTTAACCTTTGACCTTTTCGTTGGCCTCTTACCTCTTGTCAGACAATTCATCAATCGGTCGTAGTATAGGGCGTTACGTAATGCAGAGTGTATTTACGGCATTGATATGAGATAGGTTCTTTGCGTAAAATCAATGACCATAGAATGGTCATTTTAAAAACTCACCTACGATCTTGGCAGCAATGGTAGCTCTAGTCTCCGAGGCATTTTTCATATGAGGCTGGAGGAAATCTGTCCAGACCATGGCGGATATACTACTCAGGGCCGAAGATAACGTGCTGGAAATGAAGCACAGGAAGTGAGATGGTTGGGTGTGAAACAAATTCTACCAAACGATAGTCTGCAAATAGCTATCACGGAGCCAGTAAATCAAAATACGCTTCTAAGAGCTATTCAAGCTGAAAGTGGTTGGTTTGCCACTTAAAGGATACCGCGTAACGAAATGGTCTTCAGTGGTCAACTTTTGGTTGTGAATGCCCTTCATTTATGTGACCGCGTGCCGAAAACAAGTTCCTGTTGGTCTGCTGTTGTACACTTAAGTCAGGAGGCAGTTAATCAGGTGCGGTTTATGCCCAAAAACCTGACCACGGATATATCAGTAGAATTTTCGAAATATACGAAGTGTTAAAAGAACAGACCGCCTTTAAATAAAGCATGCATCATCTAAAAGGACATTTCGTGCTTATTCCAAACATGGCCGTTAAGATTTTTTCTTAAATTTGATTCTACCGTGAATACAATGCAAATAGAGACTTAGGTTCTACGGTAGACCCTTTGAACAGCATTGGACAATCTGAAGCACAGTGATGTTGGCATTTCTTTTTATCCTATTGGATCCTATTGGATTCTGAGTTTTAATTACTGTAAAAACAATATTACATAGAGACGGTCTCCTTCTTTAAACACATCTATGATACAATCTAACCAATCAAATTTTGGGGGGGAGGGAGGATGCTGAATAAGTCACTCTGACAGCGTGAACCAGACTTACCTTAAGGAAGCACTGAAGAGAGATGCCAGGAACAGTCCGGGTAAGCCAGGTAAATTACGGAACAGTTCCATCACCACGAATGGCAGCACCTGAGAGAACAGATCACACCCACACAGATCAGCTTATACTGCTTTTGTTAAGTTCATACAATTTTGAATTAACTGTAAACAAGGTCTTTTGCTGGCTCATGGTCCTAAGGCGTTTATCTCGCCACATGCAACATTTCGGTTGCTGACGAATGACGTCGCAGATACGAATCTATCTCTCGCCAGATCGACAGGTTTTCACCTGTGCATCAGTTTAGTTTCTTCCACTGATAAACTAAGCCACCAAAAATTCTTAAGTATTGTGTTAAATATGTACCTCAATTCTGTCCATAAATCAACTAGGCTAAAGAACTGCGAATGAGACAAACCCTGCCGAAGGGCTAAGCTAACAAATGACAATACGATCCTGTTCTCTCTCCTAATGGCTGATGTAATATAATCTAACGCATCTGGTATCACTTTTGTATTTAGCCACCCAATGGTTTTGCATGGCGTCGTGTGAAGATGCTCTGTCATGTGCGATATTTTGAGATATTGTCAGTACACCGAGGACACTTTCTCATTATCATATTGTTTTTAACTCTAATTCCAGTTAACATGTTGAGTCATACAATAAATCACACTAAAGTAAAAACGAGCTGGCGGAACGGTTTCATGGGTTCATCCCCTCCCACTCCGCACCCACCCCCGGGCCTCGCGTTCCCTAAAAACATGAAACCCACCACAAGTAATGTGGCTTATTGCAAGTCAGCCGGTTAATCCTAGGCATTCAGCCACACTGCTGTACAAGATGGTTTAAATCCATCAATAAATCAGAGCAATATTATGTACGTAAAATACTGCTAAATAACTTATACAGTGTCGTCAAGAATAATAACAGAATAAAAATATAAATAACTATAATACTTTTAATTGCTTTAAAACATATGTCTAAAATCAAGATTTTCTGTCTCCTTCGTTGTGACTTATATGCAAAGTGTGTAAGAAATTTACAACTGCACGGGACAAAAAAATAAAAAAAAGTACAAGGCCTGTCAGGTTCCTTGTGTAACACCATCACCTCATGGCTATATACCTGATTCGTGTTACTTATCAGTCCTGCTCCGTAAGGATCACATTCCGTGTAGGCGAAATAGGCGTATGAGATCATCCCCTCTAGACAGGCCAGAGTTCCGAACAGCAGGAAGCCAGGAATGGCAAGCAGCACAATTCTGAGAAATGAACAGAGAAATGCATCAAAATTTAAACAAAACTAGTTTTGGATTTTTTTTTCTTTTTACTTCTGGCCGTCATATCTAGATCTGATAAATTTACAGACAAAAACTATCAAAACATTTCATACAAGTTACCTCCAGCATGTGTAAACACTAACAAGCGGGTAAAAACAGTCGCCTTTATCTGATGAACTTGAAATCTGTTCTCTTTGTGTCCTTATAAGAACTACAGCAGCGATGATCAGCTACGTGTAACAGACGATGGCGTTGTTGTTGCCGGGGATGGTTGTTATGCTTGTCCCTGGCATTTTTTTTTTCTTTTCACATTTTTTCTTTTTTATTTGGTGGAACATAAAGGCCCCCTTGCAGATAGATGCGAAATTGTCCCCCTATAGGTCAGGCTGATTACCAACCTGCTCACAGTGACAGATCTACTGCAGAATGACACCACGGTTTCCCCGGAATGCGGTTGAAGTTGTTATATAACACGCCTGGCCTTGCAATAGGCCAACAATAAAAAAAATATTCGCTGCTAACCATGAGCGTCCACCAGTGTTTCTTACACAATAGTTTGTTCACTAAAATCTCTTCCACTCAGATCTATAAGGAGTCCCTGGATATTTTTGACAAATTTCTATTTTTTTAGGTGAACTGGTAAACACACGTAGTTGCCTGTCTACACATGTGACTGCTGATACCTAATCCATTGCGCGTTGAAACGGATTGATAACGTGGACACCACTTACATAGTTGTGGCTACACTGAGCTTCCTGAGGATGCAGACACCATATATCATCCATGCTTATTCATCATAGTTGGAAACATATCTAATATGTGGCTTTTCAAAATGTAAACAACTAAGACTTGTCTCTTGCCTGACTTAATCATTTCTTAATGTTACATAAAAAAATTTTACACGCAGACAGGGATCGAACTCCTGAACTCTATTGTCAGCTGGATTCATAACCGGGTGAGTTTTATATATATATATATATATTCATCGACTTACAGATATATTACATAATAATTGTACCCTATTACATGAAGAAAAAAAAAGGTTATCAAAGAAAAGGAGGCTATAATAGTGTATTGCAAACAAATGCAGCTTGAGTGATGTACAAAATTAGCACGACACAGGGTTGTAAGTGATTAGCATATTACAACAGTGATTGACACAGTCTGTCAGCGCCGGTTATTTTAACAAAAGGATTACATGTTAAAAATCTATGACAAAATGTGTCCTCTTGCCCATCAAGAAACATAAAGGCTACTCGTATATGCTGTGATAGCATAACTTCAAATACAGGAAGCCCGTTAGCCCGCTTTCCATGATACATAAGGCTATTGCGACATTTAAATAAAGCCATCCTGGTCGAGAAAACGACCATATTGACAACGTATGTAATACACTGTGTTGTGGGGAACAACGATCATCCAGCCATGAACTATTATGGTGAATGTGCAGTTCCAGTGGCCCTAGAAAATATTTCAGTTTTTACGATTTACCAAAATATGATTGTGTGAACGAACATACTTCGAAATGGATTAGAACTCTTCAGCCTGCCATCAAAGACGCACTATTGATTTCGGTTCACGTAATTTTATATTTTTATTATGATGGGAATTCCCTCAGCAAAACGCCCTGAAATACTTCAATGTGCTTCTGACCTTACTTGTGGCTTCTGATAAAACAAAACATATGAATCACACCACTACGGTTTTTACAGATATATGGCATAGTAATTGTACATCAGATTCATGTAGATTTTGTGTTTATTTTGCACGGAAAGAATTACACCTCATTTCTGCAACACCGTCGGACGAATTCACATCTAGTTGCAAGGGGTCTTTGTCAACAGACATTATCCGGTTTATAACCGGTTGTGTCCGGCTTCAAGAACAAGAGACCGTGTTGTGCAGACAAAAAATTCTGCATGATGTCAAGTTACGATTCATCTACATTGATTTAACTTCAGCTAGAACAAGTTAAATTAGGCCTTCCGATATTATTACTACGATGAACTCACATCTTAGCTTTCGTTAAGGTTTCCATGGATACCACTCTCTGGACCGTTGATTGGTTGAAGCCTAGATGAAAATTCCTGATAGTGTTTCCTACCACCAGAGTCCAAAAGGTGTGCCGGATTAACGGATTTGGATCAAAACTGAAATGTAAAGAAAAAAAAAGGAGCAGAGTGGGGAATATTTCCCGCCAAAAGCAATCCGTGTCAAAGCTGTGTAATCTATTTTCCACTGTTGTCGTTGCCATGACAATTTGTGGGCAAACTGCTAACGTGAAACGTTTGTATTACAAGAGACTAATTGACAATCCAGCTTGAGCCCGAGTGACTTTTGCCTGGAAATATAAGTAGGTTCTATCCCATTTCCGCATAAATTTATATGGTATCCAGTTATTGGTATGAATCGAGCTTTCGAAGTAAAAGCATCAAGTAAATATCACTCTCTACGGGGAGTTAAAGGTGGTAAAATGCATCCGCCTTTGGTACCGTAAACACTGCATGCACATAATATATAGCAGACACGAAGGGATCTTATTTGGATGAAAGGAACTACCAAAATGGAGACCTCTATACATGCGGACTAATGTGTCAGTTCGAATCCAGCTCCCGTTCTTTACTGGTTGCGCTTTTATCAGTGGCCATATTTGAGGGCCTTGGTGGCGAAAGAACTCTACCCTTTCTCCTCCGTCCACACATCATACTGACGTATAATTATGACAAATATTCCTATTAAATGATGAAAATATGAAATAAATAATTAGAGTGAATTTAAATTGAAGGAAAGCGTACTCGAAGAATTTCACTCTGCCTCCGTCCACATTAAGCTGCCACATCCTGTCAAAGCCTCCCACGTAAATGCATCCCTGGGTAAGAAATAGAAATTTGTCAAATCCAGGCGCTATTTGTGAAGAAGACAATATATTTTGCAACGTTAACTAAATTGGGTGATCCTTGCCACGCACATGTATAGACCTAAAGGATTCCCGACCAAAGCTGCGTGTAGACTATTGATCATTTTCACCTCTGCGATGAAGATTTTACGGGCAAACTAACGTTAAAGCCCTTTGTATTACACAAGTATTACAACAGAACAATGATCAGTTCGGCTTGTGCCCGAGACACAATTATGCGGGAAAAAGGTACCCCATTATAGCTACCACACACGAAAAATTCACGCGATTCACAAATGGTTTTAAATATAATACGATGAACCATCACACCGAGTCTCCCGAAAAGTTTGTTAAAGGGATAGTGTTGATTGATACTGGGACTAATTAGTTGGGAACCTGCGAGTGGTCGTGGGTTTCCCCCTGCCCGGTTTCCTCCCACCATAACACTGGCCGCCGTCGTATAAGTGAAATATTCTTGAGTACGGCGTAAAACACCATTCAAATAAATAAATAATTAGGTGGGGCATTCTTAATAATTACAGCGTATTCACTCCATTTAAAGCTTTTCCAGCTGACGGTTGACATGGAATTCAGTTTTAGTGTAGATTTTTATGCACTGTAAAATCAACTTGCCTATTGCACGCTTCCTCCTAAAATAGGTCTAGAGTTATACAATACATATACAATAAAATACAACTGCTGTAGCCAAGGATGTGGGTTATGCATTCAAACATGAGGTTTGTTTCTTTATTTTTCTTTTTGAAACAGTTCAGACAGTTCCAAATTATAAACATACCATAATAATGACAGCCAGGATTCCGCCAACCATGATGATAAACTGAATGGCGTCCGTCCAGATCACAGCTTTTATTCCGCCCTGAAAATCATGCAATGTCGGTTGCAATTATTTTAGTAATTATAGATGCATTTATTTTCTTGTTATATGCATTGAAATGAACTGATGTTAAACGCCATACTTGGGAATTAAAAACCATTGTTTACGCAAAGTTAAACACCGGCTTTTGAAAAATTACTGACCATACTTTAAAATGACCAACGCTCAACGCGTGTAATAGGTGATTTAACTTCAAACAAGCGTGTTACATAAATACATACATATATTTAAGTATTAAACATAAGTGTCTAAAACATGTATATAGGCCTATACTATAATGTTATAGTTTCCAAATGTTTAAACTCTGATCAATAAAAGTGCTTATAAGTTATACGTCCAAATTTACAATGTAACTTTCTTATTTGAGAAGAAAAATGGTCTTAAAAGGAGGTAAGAATGGACAAATACATTCACAAATGCGGCCAACCGCTTGTTTCCACTATGTCACCTCGTGTATCACCTATATAGGAGGGTTTCCACACAACATTATTATTCTATACAATACATGGCATATGCAAGCGGATAAAGCCTTTACAGATCATGGTACATGTGTCACCCTGAAATATTCTTTAGTGTGTCGTAAAAACATCATACATATTTCAACAAATACATCGCGATGTTGCTTGTGACTTACCAGAGAAGTGTAAAACACGGACGCGGCCGCCACGAGAATCACGGAGTACCAGACCGGGAAGCCTGTCACTGAAAACCAACAGAAAGTTGGTATAGGTAAATCATAGGTTATATACAGTTTATTAGCTAGCTATAAATTATTTATTTAGTTTAACTAACAAAAAGTAAGTTAATTTTACAATTAATTAACGCAAACTAATTATTAAGTTAGCAAATTTTCTTAAAAAAACTAAAACTGGGTTCGAGCCCACGCCATCCGTGAAAGGGTGTAAAGATACAAAGTTGCAGGCGGTGGTCGGTGGTTAAGGTGCTTGCCTGGCTCTCTGTCACAAGGGCACATAAGGCGCGGGTTCGAATTCGACATTAAGCAAAAATGTGTATATTTGTAAATTGCCAAACGGACATTATAGATGACCCATTTTCAATCCAGTATACATGTAGGCTAAAGGCCTTAAATATTCTTCCGGGAAGGAGTTCAAAGGCGTCTGCATGCAACTTTCTGCATGACACAACACTGTCTGTCTCAAGCACTCTACATACAAAACACTGCAGAGAAAGGGAGGTCAGACAGGAGGTCAAGCGACATTAATTCATCCGGTAAAAAGGGTAAAGATTGGCATTTTTGCTCCATACATCTAATTTTTTGTCATCTGATCATACATCGTGTTTGATATCCCGTTTAGGACATTTTGTGCTCATTTTTATTTTTCATTTTTTTTTCTGGTAAAAATATCCTTTGGTGGCCAGTTTTTGACAGATCCCGTGGGATATCGGGGGAAATGGTGAGGGAGAATAAGAGCACCTTGTTGCTGGGTGTCTAATAAACCTCATTAGGTTCCATTAGGTTCAGAAGTATGCTAACCTTCAAGCGTGTTGTTGAGGTCTGCAGTCCTACTGGTTTCGAATTTATGGCTAGAATTAGACTCGAACAAGAATTTAAGTCCTACCTAACATTTAGTACTTTCCATCATTTTATTTTATTTTAGTTTAGTTTAGTTTAGTTTAGTTTAGTTTATTCTGTTTTATTCTACTCTATTCTGTTCTGTTCTATTCTATGTCCTATTTTATTTAATTTCACTTTGTTCGGTTTTCTTTTGTTTTATTTTGTTAAAATTAAAAACTTTTCAAAAGCACAACGGCTCCACAAAAATAATTAACCTCTGTCCACTTGAACTGAACCCTCGATATCATTTGGATGGCTATCTAGGCCCAGGCCTGTAGACACGAGTGGCAGCTGTGGTAATATTCCATCCTCGATATCATTGGGATGGCTATCTAGGCCCAGGCCTGTAGACACGAGTGGCAGCTGTGGTAATGTTCCATCCTCGATATCATTGGGATGGCTATCTAGGCCCAGGCCTGTAGACACGAGTGGCAGCTGTGGTAATGTTCCATTACCCAGTAAGATGAAATATTACATCATACCCGTTGATGAACTAGAGTTAGTTAGAGGACTTTTAGTCGCATTAATAGAGATAAAGGAAACAGTTATCGCAGTTTAAGGATACTAGATCCCCTCGTGAGTGAAATGTGGTCAATTTTTTACATTTTTATTTCCCTTTCTCCTAAAATACTTGAGCTAATAAAAGGTCGCACAAATTTTTGATGTCTTTTCTTCTTTAAGGATATTAGTAAAAGAACGTTAAAGTTTCGGTTTTTTTTTTACATCTTTGAAAGTTTTAACTTTAAATGATCAGTCAGAACCATCTAAGTCTAGAAATGCTTCACAGTGTTCTTCACACACATACTTGTTATAATTAAAACATATAACATTAACACAGTGTGCTGTCCCTATGTTATTACATGTTACATTGACAGACAACTCAGAACATTTACGTCACAGCTTATAAACAGCTGATATCTGCTAGTTCTCTGATTGGTCAATCCCTCATAAGCTTAAAAGCATGGGCGTCTTCAGATCCCCAGTCGGCAACACAATACTCCACACTCCAAACTAAGATAATCCAGCGATAATGTCATATAATTTTAAACAGGTTTTTAGATTCAAGAGAGAATTTTATAATTTTTGTAATGAACAATGACTCTGTCGTGAGCTGTCTTAAGCAGTGTTATACGCTATAGATTGTCATTGCAAATAAAAAAAAAAAAAGCTTTGTCTCCGCATGCGCTGAAGACACAGTTAAACATTCCGAAACAAAGAGTAAACAATGACTTAACAACTCTCCATCCATCTGTCTGGCAAAATGCCAATACAACACAGAGCGTCTTATGCACTTTTAATTCCAGACAGTACTGACTCACCGGATGTCAAAGGTCAAGCAATGGTAATTTATTCGTTAAACTTTATACATGTTAAATGTAAGACTCTGTAACCCGGTTGAACACCCTGTCTAATGTACCCTTTGAGTCCGTTTGCATATTTTTTTTATTTTTCATTTTCTGGTCTGAGTAGTTCGCTTCAATTTGCTAAACTTTCCTTAAATGCTGTGTTCAAGAATACTGAATTGAACTGAAGTTTATTGGCTTGCTTCCACTGTACATGCTTCTTAAAATTCTACACGAGTGTCTGAAACAAAGAGTTGAAACCGCCTCCATCCATATATGTGAAACAATTCCAGTCTTATCCACTTTTAACAAAACAGCACAGAGAAACGGATGTCAGAAACGATGTCAAGCGACACTAACTGATTCCGTAAGAAAATACCGTAAGAGAGTTGAATACTTGTTACTTAAAAGCTTTCATCACACAGCATGTCTGATGTCACTTTAAGAGCGCATAAATGTAGTTTCTTTCGTAGGGTTTTTAATTTCATTATTATTACCATTATTTACCTGTAAAGATGATAGCAGCCCGTTTTATGACAGAGGGGGACGAGGGGGGGGTCAGGTTAATGAGAAATACACTAATGTTGAAGGTGTATGTTGACGTCTGCACTTTTAACGCTTCTGTATTTATAACTAAAACTTGACTGGCCCAAGGACTGAAGAAATACCAGGCTTTTGAGGTTAAGGTGCAACCGGATGGCCGGAAAATAAGTTCTTACTTTAGCTTTTATTTCAGGATGCTGACCCTTTTCCGCCCACAGAGCCTCCTTCAACAGCCCCCCACCTCCCGCCCAGCCCCCCCCCCACGCACATCACCGTCGCCCCCTTCAAAAAATACCCCCCACACACTCACCCACAACCACTAACCAAATACTAGACTTCAAAAGAACTAACTGATTACAAATATGTTAAACAAATCCTACGTACCATTTTTGTGTCAATATACAGTGCACCCGTCTTACTATTTACATCCATCTATTTATGCAAGAGATGAAGGCATGTATAATTCCATACATCGAGGCGGCGTTTCTTTAGAGAACATTGTGCTCAACTGAGCTACCTATTCATGGAGACTTTCCTTTTATCTGTTAGGAACTTAACATGTGGGAATTTTCGGTCACACTTCCAAACTCCTCAGACCGCCGGTTCAACAAACGCACGCGTTTCAACAGCTGAAAAATTCAATTTTCACAGTGCTACATCCATTGCAGAGCAAGTGCAGCAGCTGCAAATTTCGGATTCACTTCAATTCTCCTGGCAGTTCTGGTTTCAACTACTGTAACTGCTAAGGCCACACTTCATTACTTCTCAGAGTGTTGTTTTCAAAGCCGGTACGTTTCCTACACATTTCCACACTCCTCACAGTGTTATATCCGTCTGTCCGTCTGTCCGTCTGTCTGTTTCATTATTATTTGCAATAATGGGATAATCTGTAGATGATTAACTGTTCTAAGGATAAACAAAATGATAAACAAAAGCATGGTGGGCAAAACGAAGCCTAGGAGTACCGCTGTTTAGCGATAAAAGAAAAGAAAAACAGCTCCAACGAAAACAATAAGCCAGATAGTTTCGAGATGCGCATAACTGCGCATGAGCAGAACGCCTCATACGGTAGATAAACAAAAGCACATGGTCATTCGTGCTACTCTTTTGACGTTACATACTTCGGCGACATCCCAGTTTCGAGCTCTGTTTTAATTTCGTCTGTGTGTTTAAATGTTTGCCACTTGAAATAGTCCTAGAGCCCATGTATAGTCTCAAATGTCAAACACATAAAAGGCACGAAATGGGCTGAATTGTGTGTGACTGCCTGCGGTTACAATGCTTTTAACATAGCCACGAGGAACTGTTTATCCACCAGCGAAAGAATTCCGGTCATGTGCAGTCGAAACAGTTATCTGGCTTATAGGCGTCTCACTTTTCTACGACGCTGTCCATTAATATAGTACAGCAGCAAGGCTAAAGACAAATAGTGATGGGCTGAAAATCCAAACACCATGCGTTTTTATCAGGCCTGGGGTCACTATAGCACCGTCTGTGCATGGACTAATCACCTGACCGAACTCAACAAAGCGTCGAACAGGATATGATAAACGTCACAGAGCAGAAATGCCGTGCGTATAACGGTCTGATCGCTTTCCCAACGCACGCTCCCAAGGTCACTGAGATGAGCGCGCTGAGATGACCCCACTGAGGTGACCCGCCAAATGTTATCTCACATCACTTACCTGCCTCTAAAGCTGTAGCCGGCCCGAACAATACGATACCCATGTAAAATGTCTGCAAGAAAACAAAATACAAAGAAACATTCATTTTCTCTGTTTGTAATATTCCCCTGTACATTTTACTATACGACTGAAGTATTCCTAACGTGGCGTTAAGATATAATACCGAAGGCCATACTTTCTGTCAGCTTATTCTTATAAAGCTCCGCATATACAATAACAAACATACCGAAGCAAAAGCTATGAATCATTTTCATGCCAATCATTCCGAGCCACACTTTCTTCCATCTTTTTCCAGCGTAACTCCCCTATATGCTCTCAGCAGCCACGTGCTTTATGTTCAGCATCATACAGTCGTATTACAAAAAAAAAATATACTTAAATTCTTGACTTCGTTTAATCCTTCGCTAAACATGAATTATTTTCAACTATTCTTTTTCAACTTATAGTGTTCGCTGTTCCTAAAATGACTCCCTCAATTATTTCATCGTTTATTTAATATCATGATTCTTTGTAAATCTAAGTCTATGGATCTTCTTGTGATTACTTTAAAAATATCTCCTGGGAAATTATATTATCAAGATAAGTAAGTACAAACCGTTCGAACTGGGAACTGGAATCAGAAGAAGGTTTAAGTTTATTATCTGGACGAAGATGCCGTCAGATGATATTATATTTATTTATTTATTTGATTGGTGTTTTACGCCGTACTCAAGAATATTTAACTTATACCACGGTTGCCAGCATTATTGTGGGAGGAAACCGGGCAGAGCCCGGAGGAAACCCACGACCGGCCGCAGGTTGCTGATAGACCTTCCCACGCACGGCTGGAGAGGAAGCCAGCATGACCTGGACTTGAACTCACAGCGACCGCATTGTTAGGAGGCTTCGAGTTATTGCGCTGCGTTAGCGCGCTAACCGAGTGAGCCACGGAAACCCCGATGATATTATATATTTATGTCGATATCTATATACGTAGGTCTGATGTGTGATATTTTGAACGTGTTTATCATTTGAACACCTTTAAACTGAAACAAGGAGATAGATGTAAAAAACAAAATCTAGTCGCGTCTCCAAACACCTGTCAAGATTAATCACGTCTGAGTGGATAGTTGAAGGAGTCTGATCAAAAAAAAAAAAAAAAAAAAAGGGGAAATAGTCCAAGTCTTTTTGGCCGGGCATCGATCGTGGAGCATACTGTTGGTACACTTTATCAACTTATTTAGTTCATTTGATTGTAGTTCGAGACAACGCCCAAGAAATTTTTCACTTGCATACCATGCATGCGGTCACTTTTATCGCTGGAGGAAATCCGAGTGCCCGTCGTAATCCAAGTCATATAAGAAAGTAGGTATGACGAACTTTCCGACATTAGACGCTGCAGGAACCATTTTTGAAATAAATACCAGTTTTACAATAAAAACCACTTCCGATACAAAACTTGACCAATTTTGGGACCAAGGCTGACTAGTTATGAAAAAAAAGTGTAATTTTTAAATCAACAGTGGTAAATTTTTATTTCAGAATTAACTCGCAGAATCGATTTAAAACTGGGCAGTTTTTATCTTAAAAGTGGTTTATATTTCCAAAGTCGTCAATTGTTTAATCAAAACTAGCATTTATTTCAAATATGGCCTCTACAGTCCCTCAGATATGTGGAATGACAAGTGCGTGGTCTTCAGCGCACGATGGATTGATTGATTGATTGATTGATTTATTTATTTATTTATTTGATTGGTGTTTTACGCCGTACTCAACAATATTTCACTTATACGACGGCCGCCAGCATTTTGGTGGGAGGAAACCGGGCTGAGCCCAGAGGAAACCCACGACCATCCACAGGTTGCTGGCAGAAATTCCAACGTAAGGCCGGAGAGAGAACCAGCATGAGCTGGACTTGAACTCACGGCGACCGCATTAATGGGAGGCATCTGGGTCAATGCCTTGCGCTAGTGCGCTAACCGAGTGAGCCACGGACGTCCCTTGGTTGGGTTGAGCAAAAGGCCCCATAAGCATACGTTGTCGAACCAATTTTCTCATCTCAGCTAGAACGGGGGTGCAATTCCAGTTGACACAAAACGAAATGGCACAATGATGAAAGTCACAATATGAGCCATATTGCGCAATAAGGCTACAGCATAGAGAGTATAACCAGAGGAAGGAGGGCAGTATGATAGTTGGCAAACGGTCACACTGATTAATGGCAGCAGTACAGGGCTATGTGGTGATGTTGAATGACACAATACTGGGCTATGCTGAATGACAATTCGAGGATATGCTGAATGACACAGCGCTGGAATTTGCTGGACGACACAATACTGGGCTATTGCTGAATGACACAATACTGGGCTACGTTGAATGACAATACTGGGCTACGTCGAATAACACAGTACTGGGGTATTCTCAATGATACAATGATACTGGACTGTGCTGAGTGCTAAATTTCACAACTGGTTTAGAGACAAAATGGTGGTTAGATCAATATAACAGCAGCCTCTGTACAAGAAAGGAAACACTGTGCTGTACGCTCATTTTAGCTGACGGCTGGTATACGAATGTCGGTTTCGACGTCTAGATGTAGAGCAAACCTATACATATGCAGGGCAGGTGCCCTGGGTAAATATGACACGAGGTATGTTGATAATGAGGACGTGACACAGCAAACCTGATGACAAAGACGTTCTCACTGGAACCGTGATACCATCAAATATTTGAGGTACCTTGAGCGTCAGTTGACACCTACATGGTTATACACATACATATAAGCCTTCCTTACATATTCATACCGAAAATGGGCTAAAGCCATAGGCCAATGTAAATAAAGCTTAGTAATGCCATGGTGCAGGCTTCACAATAAGACAGATTCTATTCAGGTTTATAAATCTGCCTGTCCTACATCTTGGCATAACAACACAATTTGCGGCCGGTATTTTTTGTCTCTGTTTTTTTGTCCGGAGGACATGTAGTGCTTTTCCTGAGGCAGCGCAACAGTTTACTCCTGTCCTGATGCATGGCTAGATAGGGCTTACATATATGTATATATACCTGCATATACGACCGGGAAATAAAAATATCCTTCAAGAGACTATTCTAAACATTTTGGGGGCAGAGAATTTGTCAACACAAATCCAATACAACGTCTGTTATTAGTTTACAGTAGACCAATAATTACCTTTCACAAAACATCAGCCTCGTCTATGCACATATTACCTTCCAAAACCCGTAATAAACGTTCTTAAACGCAGGGCACTTATAATCTTTTCAGACTTGAAAATCACATTAATGCTATAAACGGTACAGATAAGACTGTAGTATTTTCTGAAAGGCAATAATTTAAGCTTTCTTGATAAAGAGATGAAGAGATAAATGTTGATAAATATTTAATTTCATTAGCGAATATGGATTTTTGCCCAAAATCTGCGGAGTAGTCTCTTAAAATGAAACATAAGTGAAAGTCAACGTATATTTATTTGTTAAGTGTCTCTTGGGAAATAACACATATTTTAACACGTGTTCATTTGTTTTGGGGAGGAGGAAACCTTCGGCCCAGATTAAACCCCCGATCTCTGGACAGGTAACTGACTAGCCTTCTTTCATTTAACGTACTAATGTAGTCAAACTGTAGATGTCATTCTGATTTTCTGAAATGCAAAACATCGCTTACACGAAAGTTTTAAGTCGGACAATGTCGATTTTGACGTTAATGATAACTTCGACAACACTTAAACGGGACCATCGTCCTTGACGTCAGACTTACACTGGGCCGAGTAAAAAGTTTCGGTAGATCTTGTCTCGCCTTTCTCAATATCTGATCGACATCGATATTCTGCCACCCTTAGTTTTCCGATGTTAATTTGACCTCTGTATGCTAGCTGCATAGTAAGCAAATGCCGTATTAAAATAGAGGTCCCAGACATGGATAACGGAATACAACTCACAGCCCTCGCCACTTCCATCCCTCTCTCCGCGCACGTATTTTTCTTAAAGAATGGTTGTAAAAGGTACGAGCGACCATTTTTCAAAAAAAGGCACAAAGTAATCATGATGCATTAACCAGTTCAAAATATTACCCATTCCCCGGTAGTAAAGAAATGGTATAACACAACTGGCACTGGGGAGACTCTATCATTTGTCTTCTTTGTTTTAGGTCCTACTATATAGGCGCATCTATCATTCATTCCGGACTATTTTTCTGTCTGTCAGTACCATACAAAAGTTGTTCTGTTATCCCAAATCAGCCGTCATTTGTGGTCAAATTGGCTGGGTCAAAACTGGCCGTAGACAAATATTTGTGAATGGGCATGGACATCATCAGATGTGGATCAAACAACTGTGTGCATGATAAAGCCGGAAACGTCTCGAGAGAAATCAACATGAAACAAGAGTACATACTGGTCTCTTACATGTGCTCCTTACCTGGTTCAGGATACCCAGAATGGAACCCAAAATTCGAACAGCTCGCGAGTTATATCGAAGTTCCAGATACTGTGCAGAGAAAAAAAAAACAGAAAAGGTAAGAATGGTCAGTGCCCCTATCCATAAAGCAACTCCTGGGCTATCAACTTGCTACAATCATATAGCATATGTTACAAGGACAGAGCGTATTTTGGGCTAAGGTCATTTATATGAAGAAAGGTTTTCCTTAAAACAGGTACTGTGGAGTTTGTTCTACATCACTTTGAACCGAGTGTAACGGATGGAATTGCATGTGTTTAATATGTGTCCAAGATCTTTTGTAGGATATTTCTCCAAACACAACAAAATAACAATACTCCATAACCTCCACTTTGGGGTTTAAATATTTAAGTTGTTTTCACTGTATTTAAATAAGGTATGAGAGGGGATTATTGTTAGTCACAGTTGTCAACAATTAGATGAGACTTAGATTCGAACAAGAGACCTCACTGATGAAGTCCGTGATAGTTATACAGAGAGGAGGAGCTCTAACCGCCTTGGAGAGCAATGCTTCCATGACAATGCAAAATGAAAATGAAGAAGTATGTTCGAGGTGAATTTCCCCAAGTTAGCTTTTAGTTGACGGAGCACCGCTGTTAATCAAAATATATAAAAGACTAAAGCACAGAGAGTAAAACCAGCGCAGCGACGACAGCGTTATAGCAGGCCATTAAATGGTCAGATGTAACGGGTAGAAATCTGGCCTCTTGTCGATTTACTTTACTTTGGTTTTACTCTAACTGTTCATGTAAGCGTTTACACAGCAACAACCTAGTTGACCGCTAGCCAAATGCCAGTCAAAATACTGTCTCAGCCAACTGGAATTCTTCATATTTGCTTACGCGGCTATTTTAACCCACGAGTAAAGCCATCAAAAGAACAAAATGAACTACAAGGAACATGCGAGAGTATAGCGTGAAAAGTGAAAATAAAACACTGACGACAACGTGATAGTTGGTAAGCGGAGAAATTCGGCGTTTTGTCAGTTTACCTCAGGTAGGGGGTTGTGCCAACTCCTCATATGAATGCTTTTTTAAAAAAAATAGTAGTGAAGTTAACTGTAATTTTCAAGACGACGCAGTTCTAGAATTACTCAAAATATTGTATTATCATCAAACTTGATAAACAATAACATTACAAAAATTCAAAGGGACCAAGTCTCGGGGATCCATGGTCCTCAAGTAAAATCTTAGTTCGTTGATGTGGTAACTACAGACATGTGGCTGAGTCGATTTATGAAGCTTACCTCATACGCACTTGTGACACCTAGCGGGTGGATAAGAGGAACGAACACCTGGGCAATGAAGAGTATGGAGAAGGCTAGGCCGATATGCCACATCCAGAACTGAGTACCGTACCCATACATCTCGGCGGGGAATCCCAGCATCAACACGGACGACTCGAAGGACACGATGAGAGACAACGCCACCGGTCCTATCTTCATCTTCCGGTTACCCACTAAGTATTCTGAAGTGGTCTTTTGACGTCCGCCGGCGACGGCGAAGTAAATCCCGACGCCGGAAGAAATGGCCACCGTCAGTCCGAAAATGACGTAATCAGCGACGTGGAAGGAGGCTCGCTCCCGTAATTCCAGCTTATCCATCGTGTCGTGATATTCACAGAGGCAGGTGTTGTCAATCTGTAAACTGTACGATGGACAGAAAACTCTTGAAAATCGTCCCAACTAACAGAGACGCCACAAAGGCAGCTTAGAACAAAGAAAATTATTCGTGCCTATACTTTGTTTGAAAGTGATGGAAGCAGACTAGCACAAATATAACAAGTTGCTGATTCAGCCAAAAAATAAACGTACGGATTGTCAGTCGGAAGGGTAAAATTTCCACGAAAGCGAGTGTGAATGCCCTATTTTCAGTCCATTAGTGACCTTCAACCTGTAGATTTGAGAAATCATGTCTTTATAAGGCAGTTTTAGAAGTGCAACACACTTCCGGTTTTCAGAAGAAACTTGTTGAACAACAACTGGACGAATTCATGGAGAAAAAATCAAGGGAAAATTTAGAGGTAACAATACCTTTTCAAGAAATTCGTGGGTAAAATGTCATAGGTTATAATTAATAGTGAAAATATATACATTTATATATATATAATATCAGCTATGTTGTGACAGCTGTGGAAGAAACGTAATTGAGCAAGACAAGGATTTCTGAGTTCGTACAGATTACCGTTCCACAGCATGCGGATGTGGAAGCTTTCCCGTCACAGGTAAGTCGGGTCAAAGCTGTGTGGTATATTGTTCATTCCTGCATTTACGATGACGTTTTGTGGGCAAAGTGATATCACTCGTGCATAGTAAGAGAGCAATATAGTGAAATCAGTTTGGGACTGAAGCGCCATTGCGCGGGAAAAGGTATCCCATTGCAGACGAGCCTTCATGAAAGAAGAGAACCCATGGCCTCACTGCTTATGGCGCCCCAATGACAATACGCTGTCTAAGGTTCGATGAAGACCACTTGTCTTTCAGTATAAATATGGTGTGCACATCTGTGCATATATGGTCAAGTTTGTCAGTAACTTGTTACAAGTCGACGCGGACACTAGCTCCGCATTCTTTCACCTAGAGCAATGACCGCCATCATGTGAATGAGACATTCTAGAGTATGTGGTTAACAATATACCAAATAAATAAATAAATAAACAGAGAAACACCGGGAAGAGCTCCAATGACAGTCATGACATGTATTATGACACTGATGGAAAGCGTCACGACAAATAAACGCTGATGGAAAGCGTCACGGCAAGTGCACGCTGATGGAAAGCGTCACGACAAGTGAACGCAAGTTACGTATGGATATGCCAGTGTCCTCCAGTCACATTAACCCCAATTCACTTGTATAAACTAAATGTTTTTTTCTGAGTTATAGCATGATACATCAACCATACACAAAAGAAAAAATGCGCACAAGTGACACTCGCATAAAGAGGAATAGGTGGTAGGGTTAGATAAAGTTAGCCTATACCAGAAGTATACTACTGATAAGCGTGTGGAAGGGGAGCTACGCACAGCGATAAACTGGGCTTCATCGCACATGCAAATGCGTTTTCGTTAGCTCGTGCAATTACCTGACGCATGCGTTATACAGTGTTTCCTTCGACCCTACTTCAACGCCTGCATTCACCTGTGTGATTCAGGAATACTGATTCCTGGTTTAAACATGTGCATGTTCAAAATATGGCTGAAATATTGTCGAAGTGAGGTTAAACCATAATCATTCACTCATTTATTCCATTACCCCGTCAATATAAATCCTCTCCCGATTAAAATTAAAAATGGGACATGTTCACAGACCAGAGAAGCATGTATAATAGATACAGGCATTCGCTGGCGCCACTCGCTTG
This sequence comes from Acanthopleura granulata, assembly GCA_016165875.1. Lineage (NCBI taxonomy): Eukaryota > Metazoa > Mollusca > Polyplacophora > Chitonida > Chitonidae > Acanthopleura > Acanthopleura granulata. The sequence continues at coordinate 1,456,520 of JABBOT010000024.1, read as the reverse complement.
CAATCCACATTATAACCTATGTTAAGTAACAGGGTATGAAAACTAAACGCACTTATACACGTAGAGGTATTCGCTGACGACGCTCGATTCAGTTCCACATCCTAATGTATGTAAATGATCAGGGTGTATGTAACCCGCTATTTACAATGCTCACAATCACAAAGGGAGCTAAATGTTTTGAAAATACACAAGCCACATGTTGATCCAAATTCTGATCATCCTTAGGAATGTGGATAATTTTGAAGAATTTTTCCACTTTCAACTGTCTGTGAAGCGTTAATCATTTTAGCCATTAGGCCCCTTGCATCCCATATTAATTTCTATACTTTCACAACAGCCGATATCGTGACTTGATAGGGTCTGGCTTCCTCTAGCCTACAGGGCCCACTCGCAGGAAACCCTCTTAACTTTACGAATCACTCAACTGTAATGACGACGCCATGCCTACAATGCTAGGCCCATTTGCACGAATCCCTCTTAAATCTACGAGCACGTGGCAATGTTAGTTACGTAATCGTAACTTTAAGAGGGCTTCGGGCAAGTTGGCCCACTTGCGGCCAGATAAGTAAAGATAAAGCCGTTGGGGTCCTTAATGAAGCCCTGTACCTAATCCTGATTCAGGGTAATATAAAGTCAGCACTGACTAGCTGTAAATGCCATAAGGTTTGAAGAACAGACACGGCTGATTTATAGGAATTCAAGAAACCACTCTACATCCAGGTTGTCCCTGGTCTAAAGTTGAAGAACTGCAATTTTTCAATGATAATCCAAACATTGTTTAAACGCCTTTTTGGTAATGTAGCAGTTTTAAACTGATATTTCATAAATGTCACCTGGCTGTAGTTAAGCTTTGTCATGCTGGGAAAAGATATCAGAAAATAGATGAGCCGCCCTGGCTTTTCTTCGTGAATTGTTTTCTATATATGAATTCCAACACTATGGTCTAATTTTCAGTTGTGTACATTATGGTTTGTATTAAGATGATATATGAAAAAATATTTAAAAAAAAAACCCAGAAAACATATCGACCAGCATTACAGAAGATAGCATCTCTGGCATAATGACGCTTTATAGTGACAGGAACCAGTATAGATGGAGTTGCAAAAAATGACCCAGACTAATTTCAGCATATGCGTGCAGCCGTTTATACGAGCCGGCGAACTGCTGTTATCTCTTATGTAACAGATAAATCTGAAAAATTAAAATTCAACAAGCTTTCTAAAGCGTATAGCTGTATAAACGTAGCCTTCAGAGGGCAGTTGGTAAACACAGTTGATAAAGCACATAAAGATGTATAGGGGATAGGCTACATATATACCTTAAGGCTATTTTGTTACAATCTGCAGACAAGGCACATTCTCAGTGACTTACCTTATACAGTGTTAGGAGTACGACCAGATTGGTACTCTGCATACACGCCTAACCTGCAAACGGGTATATCCTGAAGTATAATCCTAGTATTCACTCTCTGGCACCCGTACTCATCCAACAAACTATATGTGTAGCTGCCCTGACGTAGAGTAGCACTGCTCTCTTGAGGCTTTTTTTCCAGTTAAAGAAAAAGGTTATCTCTTCTCTGAAGTAAACTGGCGTGTGTTCACCACGGCTGCTATCTTATGCGTGACACAGACGCTCATTGGTCAGTGCTTAAGCTTACACTCTTAAAAGTAGAGCAATCTCAGTCATTCAATACATTTATTTGTACTGAAGATCTGCGCAAGTAGTCCACGTGCGTGGACATGCTAAAAAAACATTTATCATTTCTTATTTATATTTTATATCCTTAAAAGCATTATATTCCTGGTTTAATCTTGCTGCATAGCGCTATCATTGATCTTTCTGTCCCAAGCCTGCAAGTATCGGAAGTCGAATGATTTATTTGTTTATTCACTCACATATAGTTCTTTATTAACACCATATTCAAGAATTTGTTCTTATTAAATGGTGTTCAGTTTTATGGTAGCATGTCCGGCGTAAACCACACACCTTTGACGAGTTACTGATGAACTTTCCCACATGATTTATTTATTTATTTAAATGATTGGCGTTTTACGCCGTACTCAAGAACATTTCACTTACACAGCGCCGGCCAGCATTATGGTGGGAGGAAACCGGGCAGAGCCCGGGAGAAACCCAGTAACGGCCGGAGAGGAAGCCAGCAGGAACTGGACTTGAACTCACAGGGATCGCATTAGTATGAGGCATTTGGGTCATGTTACATTTTAAACACCATAAACGGTTTCCCTCCTCATGTACCTCCAAAATGTTTTAATTCAGACTCTATATTACACATATATACATAACATTTCATATTTAAGAGGAGGCGTAACATTACAATTGCCACCGCGTTGGTGGGAGGCTTCTGGGTCATTACGCCGCACTAGTGTGCTAACCAACTGAGCCACGGAGGCCCTTTTCTCACATGTGATGTAAACATATATTGTTGAAAGGCAAATGGCTTTCAAAGAACGTTAGAGGACGCCGACCGCTCATTGTCAACAACGACTCATGAAGAGTAAAAGCGGTACGTTGGTTGTCCACGGTCGGGATCGAACCGGCACCTTTCCGTCAGATGAACAGCAGCGGTAGGACGAAGCAAAGTGAAGACATATACCTGGATTCTCTCTTCGAGCGATTGTACACAATACATGTACACAAGATGCAATCGTGCAATGGGAACATGCTGACAAGCACATGATATTGTGTACTTGGCATACATATCTTTGTGTACCTACACTACCATGTGTGTATTTAATTGTGTACCTGTGGAACACGCATACGTTTAGTTTACGTTATCACCTACACAACAACAAGTGTATGAAACTGTGCTTTATTTGCTTTATCAGAGTATGGGTATAAAAGTTATCTTCTTAACTTCCTTTATCTGTTTCTGGCGTAATGACCCAGAAAGCCTCCCACCAATGCCGGCTTCCTCTGCGGCCGAACTTGGGACGGTCTGCCAGCAACCTGCGGATTGTCGTGGGTTTCTCCAGGGCTCTGCCCGGTTTCTTCCCACCATAATGCTGGCGGCCGTGGTATAAGTGAAATATTCTTGAGTAGAACGTAAAACGCTAATGAAGTAAATAAATAGATAAATACCTGTTTCAGCGATACTTTGATCAGAAGAACAGCAAACCGTAGGTATGGAAGGATTTCAGCGGTATTATAGATGCTTGTTGTGTAATGCGATAAAGCTTGTGAGAAGTTCAACCTCTGTACATGAATCACCTTAATGGAGGTCGGCTACCCCGATCGTTGTTTGTCCCGCCAGGGTACGGGACCTGCGTGTGGGCCGCTAACAACACGACACGCGCAGTGCAGAAAACGTGAACCCACGTGGATCTGTATGATCATATCTTTTTTTAGCTAAACACTCCGAGGTCGCAATTCGTGTAAAGGAAAACAGTCCTAGACAAAATATGCTGCCATTTAGACAAAAAAAGATATAGGTATCCCACACTCCGTTAATAGCAGCATAAAGGCATGTCCATAAAAAAAAATCACAGGGAAAGAGAACTAGGGGGAAAGCTATTTATACGGCGGCGGGGGGGGGGGGAATTAAGACTCAACAGAAAGACCGCACAAACTGTGCATAAAAATAAGTGCAATATATTTTTAAAGATTTTTTTTATAGAGGAAAGTGCAGTTTAACGTTCGGGTTTTAAGGTGGGTTTTATGGGCCATATCAGATAAACAGACACGTGTAACAGGTATGTACACGTTACAGGTAAACGTCAAAACAAAATACACCCACAGTCCGGAGACGCACTGTGTGTCATTTAAATGTGCCTGGGCCTAATGCAAATAAGGTTTGCTTACTGGACCCTAACGGCGTAGGCCTACATGTAACATGTATAGATAACAGAATCAAATTATAACGGATAAGTGTACAATCAAGTGGCATAGAAACGTGTCATCACATCAATAAATATAGTTACACGTTATATATATACAATTCCGGAGGGCAAAACGTGGAAAGTGCGAGATTTCACCAAACCTCGCCCTTTCGTCCTTCTGCCTTCCTGCTGGCATGCGCACAGCGATTTAAAAGCGAAAGGCAAAAGGACGAAAGGGCGAAGTTTAGTGGAATCTCGCACTTTTGTTGTTTCTCTCTTTTGTGTATTTACGTGAAGCAAAACTCGAATGAACAAAAGGGCGAAACAAGAGTACGAAAGGGCGAGGCGAAAGTACAAGAGAGCGAGGTGACAAAACCTCGTTGTTTTGCCTCGCGCTTTCTTACTTTCGCCTCGTACTCTCGTACTTGTGTTTCGTCCTTTCGTATTATTTTCTGGTCTAAATAATCACTAGAAAGGACGAAAGCACGGATGGCCGCTATCGGCTTCCATACAAAACAGAAATGAAACTTCGGTTGGGTATGGCGCGTATTAGTTTCTGCTTTTTCTCTATGAATTTTTTTTTTCGAACACGAACTGTTGCATGTAATTGTTGGAACCGCGCGGCGTTGTTTATTACCGATGATACATGAGAGCTCTGAGGCAACGGAACGTCACTTTAGATGGCTAAAGCTCGGCGTACACGAGAGCATAAGTCGCGACTCAACTCAAATGAGCTTGCCAATCGCATTCTCGCGAGATGTCGTACAGACGAGACTAAGATAGCACTCGCACGCTCGTACGAGCCATTGGCGCATTGATATTCGCCACAAGAATGGGGCAGCATCTTTGAAAGCTGCCAGCAAGAAATTCATAATCCTGGCTTCCAAGTACCGTCACAATAGCACTTGGAACAAAATTGGGCGATACATCAGCGAAGCAAATGAGTGTTATTTACTGCGCCCAGCAGTGTCTCAGCGACAACATATCCAATCGTTACATGATTCTAAATCAAATGATGCTTGCACGTGATCGAGTGACCTTACCGCTTGACCCCTGAAAGGAATCCGGCAGAACGAAATGGCTCATATGTATCTTAGGGCTGATATCTCGACGTAGGCTTGGCGAAGGAAGTAGGATTTGTTTTATTTTAGAAGGATGAGCTGGTCGTTGATCCCAGTCGCCGTCATGGATGATCATACGACTGTAAGGTTGAACACAGACGTGACGACTGAAGTTGTGTCACGTCGTTATATTGTGTATATACGAGCACTAAAATATAGCTTGACGTAACAGTCGGAATGAGTATACTACTTGGATCTTAAGCTTCCGTATATATAGAGCGTAACATGGCAAAATGACATCACTACATGAGTGCAGATCTGGGTACTAAGGATCATTTGCAATTTATTTTGTTGATAAGCGTTGTAGAGTTTTTAAAGTATTTTTGAACACCTGTGGAGAAATTTTGGGGGAATTCAAGTTTAGCGGCTGACTTTATGATCACTTAAAGCTCGGCACTGGCCTACGCGAGAGCTTGAGACTCGACTCAGCTCCAATCAACTGGTGGTATGCAGTTGGTGCCAGTCTCCAACTGACACTCGACGTTAAAACTGACCGACATACACGTATCGAATGCCGTACAATACATTCCAAATGAGTTGGGTCGCCATTTAACATATACACGAGAGCTTCAATATGACCCGACACAACGGTCAGGTTCAGTTCAGCTTTAAGCCCTACGCGCGCTATTGAGCAGTTTCATTCGTGCCACTTGCCCGAATCTGTCAACTCTCGTGAACGGGAAACTTTTTGACGGGTATTTTTTAACATTTCTGGACTCTCTTTGTGAGATAATGCAGGTTATAGTGGCTGACTTTATGGTCACTTTAATGGGACATTTTCGCCCAAATAGTAGGTATTTTTGCGTTGGTGAAGAATGGCACGAGTATAAGGTATTTTGCTCAAAAAGAAAAAGTTACAAGTTTTTCGTTAATCCCACCACCAGCATTGTAACGTTAAGTGAATGTTTCAAAGTAACTGAAAACTGAACAGTCTGCCAGAGTATTTCAATGAGGGGCTGTCTATTTAGTGGAAATGGAGCAGGCGTAAAGCATAAGAGAGAGCCCAGCAGCTTGACAAGTAAGTCTAGAATTGTAATAGGTGGTCAGTTGTCGCAAAGCTACTGCTCGATAGCTCGGTGCAATTGTTGTTGCTGTTGTGGCGATGTTAAACGCCGAACAGTCACACGTTTCTGACTCATAGTGTAATGAGAAGATTATTGGTAACCTTTCAAGCTGCTCTACTCTACATGTATATATGTGTATCAAAATTTGAAATTATCAGAGTTCGTGTAGCCAATATCCACTGATTACGGACTCCTGCAAATATTTTTTCGGTTGAATATTAATAAGGCGAAATGGCCCGCGTTGAATTCGAAAAACGACAGGACCTCTCCGGGATCGTAAAAGCTACATACTCAATGAACATTTTTAATTTCAAAGTGACGGATTTGGTTTATGAACGAACTTCTGAACATCGCTAAGACGTCGTAATCAGAATTTGTTTAAAAGTCCGTGTTTTGAGCGACCATGTCTCTTTATACATATAAAATACAATGTTTTCTCAGTGATGGCCGATTACATTACTACTGTTATTGCTGCAAACTACGTCATATATGACAGATTGTTCTGTTATTTGGATAGAACATTTATTTATATTAAGTTTCTTGTTTTATTTAATTTACAGTTGCCTGACACTTATAGGCCTACCCGCTTATTGTTGCTAATGAGAAGGAATTTGTCACACATATACATATACGATAGTTGTCAATCTTACGCGTGGAGGAAACCAGATATGATTAGTGATCAGCGCATGCGTACTCTCGAATGTGTCACTTTCTAAATACGACGGAGATGGGTTTCACGAATAGAGGAAACCGGATAGCCCGAGGGGAAAACCCACGACCATCCGTAGGTTGCTGGCAAACCTAGAGCATGTTGTCGGTCGTTCCACGAACAAGATGGTCCCAGTATACATGAACATCCCTGTATATGTGTACATGTACATATAATATCGCTATAGACCACATTTCGCCACTATGAAATGCATGATGGTGATATGGTGGTGAATGCAGGCAAAATTAAAAATATTACACTAAGATTTAAACCTATCTTGCACATGTTCGTCCCTGTGTCGAACACAATCCATATGTTTTCAGATAGCCTGTTACTTTGCCCTTTCCGGTCATCAACATGTGTAATGGTTGCAAAAATGACAATGTTGAGGACGCCAAATGCCATTTGCATGGCTCGTATATACGCTACAGGGTACAGCTTGAGGATTTACATATGTGTATATGTTAACGCAATTACCTCGCTTCCAGCTTTCATATACACTGTCACATCAGTCACAGCATGTAAAGGGCCTAGTGACGTCACGCCGAGCTTTCTATGGCACTAAAGCAGAAATTTTATGTCATATTGGCGTTTTTCATACACAGGTAAACAGAGGATTACTCGTCATAAGAACTTTCAGACCGGAACATAAAGGTGTACAAAAAGTTGTGTGACGTCACCGGTGAACCACTTTATTAATATGGTCCATACAACCCAACATACAATCAAAACATTTGACTGCGTTTATTTTGGTGGGGAAAAAAAATGTAAAAAAATCGGTGCAGGTATTTTCAGACACAGTTCTTAATGGCCTTTTCGTTCACCCAAGTTCATTTTTACGAGGTCTTTCCCTTTAACGTATACAGATGTGCAGCTCATTCTGGTATGTCTGGTCGAAGACAAGTGGTCTTGTAGCAACATTACACTGCACAAACGACCAGAAGACCGCAGTCGTCCATGTAATTATTGCCACCAAGGTCTCACGCGGTGATTTATTTCTTTGATTGGTGTTTTACGCCGTATTCAAGAATATTTCACTCATTCTGTAAACCACCAGATCAGATCTCTTTCGGCTTCCAGGCCAGATATGCTCTGGGTGTTCACCAGTAAGACACGCCCATCAGGAACCAAGCCTTCTGCTTGTGGGCGACGACCTATGGCCCGAGTTGGGGTGGGGATCACATGACCTCCCCACCTTAGTCTTGCCATGTGGCCCTTTGTTACCCTCCAAGACAGCCGAGCGGTCAAGACGTGTTTCGCCAAGCTTAAACCAAGCTCTTTGATACGTTACACCTAGTTGCTGTGCCACGTCTTAAATGCTCTACGTTACCATTGAACGCTGAATCAACCTCTAGTGAGTCCCTCAGCGGGAACACTACCCAAACACATGGGGGGGGGGGGGGAGAGGAAACACACCGACTTGAAAACAGACTCTTATCTATTTATATTTATATATATCTCCATATCTATATATGTATATATCCACCCACCCACACCCATCCACCCACACTCATCCACCTACCGCAAAGAAGAACAAACGCCAACGTTTTCTGCTACTGAAGCCTTTTAATGTATCGTTGCTCCATAAAAAAACTACAAGACAAAGGCAACACATTAAACAAAGTACAATATGGACACGTGACGAATACAAACAATTGTTTTGAATATTTTCTCTAAATTAATAAGATACCAAGCTCACACAAACTACCACCATACAAAACAAAAGAACAAATACGAAACCACTCCTGTTACGCAGAAACGCAGAATCGCAGAATATGAAAAACGCATGCACGGGCAAAGCACTACCTGTGCCAGTCAATGACCACACTCCTAACTACACCAAATACCGTGCAGTCGTCAAACAGGCAGCTGAATGTGCTGCAAACTACAGCTTTCACAAAGTGGTGAGGAAGCATCTATACAAATTCCCTGTCTAAGACAGGAATCGAACCCTCACCTCGTGCACATGCCCAAGAAACTGAAAGGAAAGCACCTTTAAACCACTAGACAACAACCCTTATAACTGAAAAACATGTATTGCGCCGAAATTGTAATCATTAACAAAATTAACAAAGTCAACGTTATCTGTATAACTACTAAAAGTGTTGTGGACAAGAACATGAAGAATTCGATGAAAGGCTTTCAGTGCCTACAATGTATTTTTTAAAAAGTCTTCAGCTGAAAATAACTGAGTAATAATGGTTTTCGATGTAACTGTAAAAAGTAAATTATGTGGATTTTCTTGTTGTCTGTGAATTCTTGTATTTTGGCATCACTCTGTTTAAGGAGTTGTTACGTTACACAGCTCTGCAGTTTTCTTGCAAACTTTTGGTATTTTTACATTATTACATTATAACTGCTGTTAAGTAAATTGTAGATAAAAGTTTATTAATGTATATTATTTTAACAGACGATTTGTAGATTTACATTACGTGTGCATAAATATAAGAAGCATTCGTCATTTATTCACGGTTGAGGATTTTATGAGTTTTAAAAATTAAATAAAGCTCATAATTTAATCATATATAGGGCCTTTGTTAGGTGTAAATACATTGGGTGGGGCAAGTTGTTACAACATACATCAACATACATGGAGGGGGGGGGGACAGGCTGTTACAATATACATCAAAATACATGGGGGCACGTTGTTACAACATACATCGGGGGCAAGTTGTCACAGTACGTCCATATGTGTCAAAGCTTGCCCCAAATGTACGTCATGAATTAATTCCGTGGATCAATAGGTCAAACGAGTGCAGCTTTACCTTCCAGCAGCATGTTGTTTGCGGTGTTTAACTTGTACAAAAGTTCGTACATAACGACGTTGAAAGGTGTCAAAAGTATCAGTTATAAGGCCTACAACTCTAACGTCTTAGGCTACTCCCTCATAACTCACCCACGTGGTGTGTCCCACTAAAGTGTATATATGCAGCGGTGACAACAGCTCCAAGTGATGTTTATTATTTTCTCTACAGGGACTCGTACAACTAGCCCCGGTTTCCTCTACTATTTCGGCCAAACAGCCGAAGGACCAGGGACTGCATACACACATGAAACATTACAGGCACTGGAGCCACGGGCCTTAGTTGGAAACGCATTTTGAGCGATTTTTGTAACTAAAATGATAGCTTTGATACAAAACCGGAAGCGTCTAACAGTTTGGGGGGGAGGGAGAGGCTCTCGCAAGGAATTAGGCCTAGCCAGCGCCAAACCGGCTGCACTTGGGTTCCCGATAACAAAGGTTTGAGGGGCCGATGGGACCCGGAAGATGAAGAACGAGTTGAAGGATGTGAGAGAACGACTGCACATTTCAGTTCTGCTATTTGGTGGAATGCTAAGACAGCGGAACTACATGTGCTACACGGATGCAGCGCCATCCCGATTGTGACATTCGTCTCTATCCCTGCCGAACTGGGAATCACCGTATCTCATACACATGAACAGATTTATCTAACGTGGTGTGGAAAAAAAAACAACAGAAAACAAACAAACAAACAAAAACAGAGCACTGCCTGGTTCAAGGGACATAACTCTGACCGGCTTATCCAGTTTCAGTCCTGAGTGCCCTGCGGCCATAACGTAAGCATACAAAATGAGTCTCGATAAACTGGCGTCCAAAGCAATGGAGTACGCTAAACTTTTTGAATCGCTGGACGTAAACAAAGATGGACGCCTTGACGTAAAGGAAATGGCTCAGGCTCTGAAGGAGCGTGGAATGGTCGGCGATGAAGCGAAGGTAAAATTGCATTCAAGCATGCAGACTCGAAAAGTTTCCTTGCAAAAAGTTTGGGGAAATGTCTACAACAACAACATCAGTGACCTGATTGAGAAAACCGGCTGGTCAGATGTATGGGAAAGTTGCATCTAGACGGTTATGTTGTCATTTTAGAATCTTGGAAATGCGTAACTTGCACTTATGCAGTGGGTGATGTTTGTCCGTAACTTTGCAGATTTCCACCCAATGGCGATGCATCGGAAAATGGGCGTTGGCTGTTGTCCCTGGAAACCAGATCTGAACCATTCATTTCATATTTTCATTTTTCCAAATAAACTAAACTATATGCACCATGGCAATAACTACAACAGCATTTAGTCCATTATCTTGATGTTAAGTCCATAAATTGCATTGTGAGTTGTTCTCAGATCCAATTGAATGAATGAATGAATGCTTATCGTTTAATGCCCAACTCAAGAATCTTTCACTTATACGAAGGCAGTGTCTCCTTGGTGCAGGACAGATTTCCACCATATCTTTTATCTGGTGCTGCCTCACCGAGACAACTTGCCGAAGACACCCAACAAGCCCCCTCACCCAGTCACATTATACTGACACTGGGCCGACCAGTCCACCCTCTATCCTCTTATTGCTGAGCGCTTAGCGAGGAAGCAGGATGTACCATTTTTAAAGTCTTTGGTATGATCCGACCCAGGTTTGAACCCAGATCTCCCAGACTGAAAGCAGGCGCTATCCGGGCGGGTATGAACACCTAATTTCTAGCAGATATGCCACATGTCCTCGCCACGATATTTCTGAGATATAGCTAATGTAGCATTAAGCCGTAATCATTCATTCATTTATTCTTGTAGCTAGGCAGTGGGACGTGGCTCGGCGAGTTATGTACTCCATGTCTGACTGTGAGGAGCATAAGCTGCAGGTTCAAACCCCAGCCTTGGACATAGTCCTACATGAACTCCACTGTCGCTCTGAAGTTTGGATGTCGCTATACCAGTGGAGTCATACACTCTTCCACTGAATTTCCTGAGAGTAGTGCCAGAGTTCTGCCGCCTTGCAACTCAGCCACTTATCTTATGCCTCCTGCCAAAGTACAGACAAACGCGAACATGCGCGCTACAATTTCGGTGGTCTCACCTTCATTTTTTAGGAGCTGACTGGCCTGGAAACCCATTGCTCCACGTTAAGACAAAAACGCCACCCTATTTATTGCGGCACTTCCGTTTGTAGCGCGTAGCCATGAAACATGGTGCCGTTTTTGTTTAGCGATGATATAGCGAGATCCAAATATCGGAGCAACAGTGGAGTTCATGTAGGACAACCTGCGACCTGCTACCTGAAGGTTCTCTCACTTAGGGGGTGTAAAACGCAGGTTACTGATGACATCTCCACTTGTTCATTCTCTTCAGCAGATTCTTCTACCATGTGTCCAAACACCATCCTTATCTTTACCACAGCCTCATCTTCCCTCTCTGTTATTGTTCGTACGGCCAATAGGCGACACTTATTAGTCGACTGCACTCACTTGACCTTTAGCAAATTCAGAACATGATTTCGTGCAGACCACTTGTCTTCCATCAGTATGGTGTGCTATAGGTCAATGCACTCATTGGACAGTTTATCAGTAATTTGCCAGAGGTTGGTGGCTTTATCTGGAATCTCTAGTTTTCTCCACGGATGAAACTGACGCCATGGTATACTGAAGTAAAAGCATTCTTTTGTGTGGCATTAAACAACTATCAAATAATTACATACATAATGACATATTAATTAATAGGCAGTATTGGTTAACCAAATGTCATTTTGCTGAGAAGAGATCCATGCTCTGCTTTGTACATATGAAAGCGCAACAAACATGAAACAAGTGGTTTGGATGTCGTGTACTATGGCCCCAGATGAAATAAATGCCAAAGACCTTTAATATAGTTATTGCTATAGTGATCGGGATAGATTGCATGCATTACATGTCTGTATTGAAAATTTGGGTACAGATACATTGGCACTGTCAAAACAGACCATTTCGCCTTGTTCCATGTGTTGGCTGTGTTAATTATTTATCACTGTATTGTCATTTTAATTAAATTTTTCTTTCAGAAATTCTTTGAGGCATCTGACAAAGACAAAGACGATGAACTTGACCTAGAAGAGTTCACACAGTACATGAGTTTGCATGTAAATGAATTGAAACTAGCCTTTGAAAACCTGGACAGAAACAAAGATGGTATGTCAGTTTGGGGTTTACGTGCATAATGACCCAGTTGCCTCTCACCAATGTGGTCGCTGTGAGTTCAAATCCAGCTAATGCTGGCTTCCTCTCCGGCCAAAAGTGCGAAGGTCTGCCAACAATCTGCAGATAGTCGTAGGTTTTCCCTAGCCTCTGCCTGGTTTCCTCCCACCATAATGCTGGCCATCGTCATATAAGTGAAATATTCTTGAGTATGGCATAAAACACCAATCAAATAAATACATAATGTCAGTTTGATTATTCATTAAAGGGACAGAACTAGTGTTATGGTGAGTATCTGAGGTTTTTTGGGGTTTTTTTTCACCAAATTAAAAGCAGTCAAATGTTTTGATTGTATGGTTTGTTTTGTGGACCATATTGATATTTTTTTTCATCAGTGATATTATAAGTCATGAAACATTTTTTACACCCATATTTTATATACCATAAAACCCACCATACAAACATACAGGTACATGTATTTGACTGCATTTGATTGGGTGAAAGGAATCTCAAAAAATCAGTGACAGTATTTTCATATACAGTTTATAGTGGTCGATTTACTAACCTTAACTTCATTTTTGTGGTTCTTCCCCTTTGAAGAAATTGTTACCTGCTGAGTTCATATGAAATGTAACTGAAACTGACATTTGTTGAATATGACTGTTGTATTAAGTCTCACAAAACTGTCGAGTTTTTTTGGTTTATTTGCAAAAATGTGTGACAAAACAAGTTTAATAACGCATCAAGCAGCTACCCACGTGGAACAAATGAACACGTGTACATTTCATTTTAAAATTCACACTAACTTCGGCCAGAATGGCCCATTCATACCAGCAAGTTGTCCAAGAATTGTTTTTGGCAGGAACCAGTGGACTGTTTAGCATGTCTGTAATTTTCACGAGCAGTTTTCAGCATTTGGTATCACACAGACGTTCTGTATGAATGTGTCATACTTGTTTCAGCATTTGGTATCACACAGACGTTCTGTATGAATGTGTCATACTTGTTTCAGCATTTGGTATCACACAGATGTTCTGTATGAATGTGTCATACTTGTGTCAGCATTGACATTTTAAATAGAGTATGTTTTTATTGCTCCTAGGTAACATTGATGTGGATGAAATAATTGCGTGTTTCAAAGATCTAGGCATTACAATAACAAATGTAGAGGCAGAAGATCTGCTGAAGCGGTAAGTTGAGATTATTGACAGACTGAATCAGTATATTGACAGACTGAATCAGTAAGCCTCCTGATACTCATGTTTAGATTATTGACAGACTGAATCAGTAAGTCTACTGATACTCATGTTTAGATTATTGACAGACTGAATCAGTAAGCCTCCCGATACTCATGTTTAGATCATTGACAGACGGAATCAGCAGGCCAGCTGGTGTGATGATTGTCTTATTGACAGACTGAATCAGTAAGTCTGTTGGCGGTAAGTACATGTGAGATTATTTTATTGATTACTGATTACTGAATTAGTCATTCTGCTTGTATACATGTGAGATTATTGACTTATTGACAGATTGAATCAGTACTTCTGCTTGTATACATGTGAGATTATTGAATTATTGATTCAGTATGTCTGCTGGTGTACATGTGAGATTATTGACTTATTGACAGACTGAATCAGCATGTCTGTTGCTGTACATGTAAGATTGTTGACTTGTTGACAGACTGAATCAGTATGTCTGCTGGTGTACATGTGAGATTATTGACTTATTGATAGACTGAATGAGTATGTCTGTTGCTGTACATGTGAGATTGTTGACTTGTTGACGGACTGAATCAGTATGTCTGCTGGTGTACATGTGAGATTATTGACTTATTGATAGACTGAATGAGTATGTCTGTTGCTGTACATGTGAGATTGTTGACTTGTTGACTGACTGAATCAATAAGTCTGCTGGTGTACATGTACTGACTGACTGTTAGTCTTGACAGACTGTTTTTGCCCTGTGCCCCTATTCTTCTACAACAATGTGAACCTGTCTTCAAACAGTACTTTTCTCATGTCATTGTTTTCAGGATAGACAAAAACCACACCTTGAAGATAGACTGGGAGGAATGGAAAGAATACTTGCTGTTCCAACCTGGTGCTGATATCAAAGACATTCTCCACTATTGGAGACACTCCAGTGTCAGTACATCTTTTCCTCCTTTGTTTTATATCAAGCATTACAAGATTTAATGATTTGAACCTCCAGAGAGCAGTGTGAACTTTCAGCAGCTGCAAAAATTGTTACCTTTTTCCTTCGTGGTGACAAAAAATAAAAATGATAATCATCTAGAATGTACCATCTACATTTCCTGTCAAAGATGTTTTGATATTATCTAAAAACATTGAAAAACTGGAAAATAATAAATAAAATTATCAAGATCAACCAAAATAAAAAATGAATATTGAGGGGTTTTTTTTATTCCATTGTTGGATTTTTGGTGTTCACTCTCCAAACACACACAAAGTAAAATTGGTGTTGCCTAATCATAACAAACTCAGAGTGTTTCTTCTTGACAGATAATAGACATAGGTGAGGACACCCTCGTACCTGACGACTTCACAGAGAAAGAGCTGAAGACAGGCCTATGGTGGCGCCAGCTGGTGGCGGGAGGTATGGCGGGGGCAGTCTCCCGGACTGCTACAGCTCCTCTCGATCGTCTCAAAATCCTCCTTCAGGTTTGTTACAGGGCCATTGCTTTTCGATGTTGTGTTCTTTAAAGTTAGTATTTGTTTAATGCAAGAGGACCTTGTTGGTATATGTCATGATTATAGTAAGTACTTTCTGTGCTAGCGCAGCCCAGTGACCCAGCAGCCTCTCACCAATGCGGTCGCTGTTAGTTCAAGTCCAGGTCTACAGCATACAGAGTACGAATAAGTTACCGCTCATGTATCCCCTGACCAGTGAGGTTAAATCTTCCAAATCCAGCTCTTATTTGCTCAGAAAAAAGAAAAAAAACAATTTCATGTACCCATTAGGGTTCTTTGGCGTCCCTCTGGTTATCTGCTTGATTTTCTCTACCCATCACTACTGCTAGGATAAGTAGGCTATTCTTCTGTGCAGCATAAAACTGGGCCCATCAATACAATAGTTAAAACATTAGCCTTACTCAGATGAGAATGAGGGGCCTCCATGGCTCAGTCGGTGAGCGCTCTAGCGCAGCACAGTGACTCAGAGGCCTCCCACCAATGCGGTCGCTGTGAGTTCAAGTTTCATGTTGGCTTCCTCTCTGGCTGTATGTGGGAACAGCAACCTGCAAATGATTGTGGATTCCCCCGGGCTCTGCTCGGTTTCCTCCCACCACAATGCTGGCCGCCGTTGTATAAGTGAAATATTCTTGAGTACGGTGTAAAACACCACTCAGGTAAATAAATAATAAATCAAATGAGAATGACTTTAAAGTTTGAAATGTCAACATTTCAGTTGTCCTTACTTCAGTCACTCATGCGTGGGTGAAGCAGCTGTGGAAATACATACAGTGTCATGTATGACCATACTGTACATCCAGGCAAGTTGTCAGCAAATATATCTTTTGACATACCAGGGACTTGTGATATATTTTGTTGCTGTTGACTATTCAGGTACACGGGTCCAAGTCGAACAACCTCAGCATTGTGGGTGGCTTCAAACAGATGTTAGAGGAAGGCGGCGTCAGGTCGCTATGGCGAGGAAACGGCATGAACGTGGTGAAAATAGCTCCGGAAACGGCACTGAAATTTATGGCTTATGAGCAGGTGGGTGTGGGAGACAGTGTATAGATTGATAACACCAAGGTTGAATTTCTTTACACTCAGACTCAGAAGGTCAAAATGCATTGTTTGTGTTGACTTTCATTATGGCTCAGGTATGGATGACAGGGTACATTCAAGTTGTGGTATATTGCTGTACTTATATTGGTTTACTTGAAAACAACTAAAGTCGGGCCCTTAAATTGATAGTTAGAGATTGGGTCATGGCCTGCAGGTTAGATGCTTTCAAGTGCTAGAACGCATGAGGTGTGGATTCAAAATCAGTCTTAGGTGGGGAATTTGTAGATTTCCCCTCCCTCACTGCGGGGATTTGGTGACATCAAACGAATGTCGATGCTTGTGTGGCTATTCTCACTGTCTAACACCTATTGAATGAATGAACGAATGATAATGGCTTAAGGCCACATCAACAGTATTTTGGCCACATCGTGGCGAGAACTTGTTTCAATCTGGAAACGTTTTATGTCTGTGGAGGACCAGTCATCTTCCACCAGTAGGATGTGTCTATCTGTATGTCATGTGTGGGAAAGTTCCTCATTGACTTCCCAATATTCGTTTTTCTCATGGACAGTAGCACTCAGTGATGAGTGGCCCGGGGGAGTGGGGGGGGGGGGGTACTGAAGTGTATGGATGCAATTCAGATGGTAATGGCATGATGATGATGTTGTTGTTGTTTCAGATCAAGACGCTAATGCGGGGGGAAGGGGGTAAGAAGGAATTGGGTGTGATAGAGAGGCTGTGTTCAGGGTCCCTCGCCGGGGCTACTGCACAAACCATCATATACCCGATGGAGGTGAGTTAGAACTCTGATAGTATTAACTAATTAGGATCAGGTAACACACCCGTAAAATGTACATCATATCTGTGGGCGAATTTTCAGAGGATTTACGGTACGTTTAATCCTGGATTGGTGCTTATCTACTGTTTCAAACAAGCACTTGCCATAATGTAATGGCCGTAATATTGTTAAGCCATAATCACTCATTCAAACAATCAACATCTGCTTTGTCCAGGTGATGAAGACCCGCCTTGCCTTGCGTAAGACTGGACAATACAACGGCATGTTCGACTGTGCCATGAAGATTTTCAAGAACGAGGGACTGAAGGCTTTCTACAGAGGCTACTTACCTAACATCCTGGGCATCATTCCCTACGCAGGCATTGACTTAGCCATATACGAGGTGGGCCTAACACTTGATCATTACAACTTAGTTGGTCTGTTTGGTCGTGTCACCCCCAATTTCATTCCCTGGGTTCCTCATACCTGGTAGTGCAAGGTAACAGCTATTAGCAGCAGTTATACTCTTTTAACAGACATTATCACATCCATTCTACTACATGTATTCTTGGACAAAGATTTTTCGTTCCGTTTCCTGATTGCTTCCATTGCTTTGGGAGGTCTTGCTTTGATGCTATAAGGGAGTATGACATGCTCCCTCAAGTAGTCTTACACGAAATTTACCGAAGACCGTGCCCTTGTCTTTCACCAATATGACACACAGAAAAGTTCACCAGTAAGTTGCCAAAAATTGGGGTTTTTTGCCTGGCATACTTATTTCCTCTGCCAATAACATACTGGCTGTAATGGTATAAGTGAGCGATTACTAATTAGTGTGGTGTTAAAACAACAGTCAGAAGACTTTTCATACCTTACGTGGTGTTGTCATGCCTTACATGGTGTTGTCATGCCTTACGTGGTGTTGTCATGCCTTACGTGGTTGTCATGCCTTACGTGGTGTTGTCGGTGTTGTCATGCCTTACGTGGTGTTGTCATGCCTTACCTTTGTGTATTGTAGACCCTGAAAACCCTGTACATGGAGAGAAACAAGAACAGCGACCCTAACATTATGGTATTGCTGGCGTGTGGAACGACCAGCAGTACTTGTGGACAGTTTGCTAGTTACCCACTGGCCTTAGTCAGGACAAGGCTACAGGCTCAAGGTCAGTCCTCATTAAGTCAGACGCTTTGATTTGCAGCCAGTCGTGTGGCATCTACATGCCAATTCAGCATAAATGTTGAACATTCCATAAGATGTATTACTTTTAGAGTGATATCTCTTAAGGAGTCAGGCCTTCGGGTCATGAAACTGTCATACACATCTGAGTTCTGTCTAAGACCGTTTCGTAATCCAGGGGCCAGAGCTCTTACACTTGGCCCTCAGCAAACGCCATACACGGACATGTTCAAGTTTGAAATGTGCATGTTTATGAAAAAAAACAAAAAAACTTTTTGAACTTGACAGTAGTTTTAAAGACTTGGTACTTCCCAACTTAGTGCTCGACATCAGGGGATATTGGTCAAAGTACGGGTTGGCTAGGTGTCAGTATACTATGATGGAGTGCAGTGTCCGGTCTGGTGTCTTTAGCCTGATGATTCATTCAGGCTGCACCATGTAAAAGTTGATGGCTTTTGGGCCTTGTCGCCTGTAGGTATTACAGCGGTATGACAAGAAAAGTGTTTAGTATTCTTGAGAACGGTCTAAAAAACCAACCAGTTAAATAAATCAAAAACAATGAAGTGACCATCCATTATCTTTAGAATTGCCAATCCAAGCTAATACACAACCAGTAACACTTTTGTGGTAACACAATTTAACACAGTTTTTTCTTTTGAGATTCAAGATCTTCACTGTCATGACGATGACAAGCAGCTTCATCTTACGCTGTCTCTGTCGGTCAGTCAATCTGTCAGTCAGTCGGTCAAATTTTGGACATCCTGTCTTCTTACATTCACTTAACGAATGACCAGAGTGCAGGACACTGTCGCTTTTTCGTGAGATATCATGGCTATTTAGAATTTGTGTTTCTCTGTTCATTGCCTTTTATCTGACAGGAATTAATGACGTCTGTGTTGTTTTCTTTTTCAGCTGCGGGAGACAGTTCTGCTGCCAAGGACACAATGGCCAGCATGTTCACAAAGATCCTCAGAGAGGACGGCCCAAGGGGGCTGTACCGAGGCATCGCCCCAAACTTCCTCAAGGTGGCGCCAGCAGTCAGTATAAGCTACGTCGTCTATGAAAAGTCACGAAAGTTTCTCGGTATCAATACAAAATAGCTAGGTGGTAATCTTGTGTACCGTTATTTAAAGAGAAGAAATTGTATTCCTTTCAAGTATTGTCTACACTCATTGTCCTTTTGTTTTTGTTTTTGACTCTTAGTGAAGCTTTATGTAGTTTTTTTCCTGAAAGTTGCATTTATAGCACCCAAGAACCTATGATGGGTTCTTCAAATTTATATCTAGTATTCGTACTCACATTTTATATTTACAGAGTTTTTAGAAGCTGTTTTTACATTTATGACCTGTTGTGATAATTGAACAATGTAGTACAAGGAGATTGGCCTTTAGATATTGCGGCCTTCGTTCTTGTTTTTGAGCAGGTGTGTGATTATCACTGTGTCCAGAAGACCAGGAATGTGATTTATACTTCCAGACTTGTTATTTCATAAGGTTTCTGTTACTGGCAACCTACATTTCGTTTCAGGTGTGCACTAGATGTAGCAGTGTGACAGCATGCCTTGAATTCCAAGGTCTGTGTGTTGCATTGTTTGTCTTCCAAATCATCATTACAGTCATTTCGACGTGCACACCACAGTCATTTAGACGTGCACACCACAGTCATCACAGCTCTTGGCGTGATGACTACAGTAACCATAACATTAGAACGCAACAGTTACATTTAAGGTCTTGCCAAGATCAAAATTTTGCAGCATTTTATTTTGCAGTCCTCTTCTGTATTCATGTATGTTTTGTGGTGCAAGTATTTCTTACCTGTCTGTCATTGTTTAACACTGGTCACAGTCAGGAATCTGATGACAGTGAGGTGTTGCTTTCATTTTCCTAACCTTACTACATGACAATATGGATCATGTTTTGGTAACAATTTGGCAACGTTGTATTGTGCAGTCCTCTTCTGTATTACAGCATGTTTTGTGGTGCATGTCTGTCATTGTTTAACACTGGTCACAGTCAGGAGTCTGATGACAGTGAGGTGTTACTTTCATTTTCCTAACCTTGCTACATGGCAATATGGATCATATTTTAATATGAATGAAGAACACTGTTGTATAAAGAGGTCAAACCGTACTTCACAGAACGGTTGAAACAAACCAACTGAACAATACACTTTTGGGGTGGTTCATGTCATTTTAATAACGCATGTGTGTTCACCATGGTGTTACAGATATTTGGAATGACCTGACGTGTTGGCCTGTTCAATGTTACAAATGGTACAAAGGGACACTACTCAGTTAATCAGTAACATGATAATTGGGTATTGCAGTATTGTCCTACATCAAACTCCATCCAAAAAGCATTTCTCTCACTTTTTCACTATATCCAAATTTTTATTCACATGGGTAAGCTTTAGGAAGTGGGTAATTTGTCATTTCTTGATGTCCAGCAACATAGTTACAGTAGTTTTTAAAGCCGAGTGGTGAGGAGTGATTGACTACCTGAACAGTTCACTTCCTCTCTATCTCCCCTCTCCCCCCCCCCCATTCTTCACCATTTTAGCCATCCGACCTCGTGTTTGGCAAGGTGTCTTATTGTTCACCTAAAGGTAAATATATTGCTTTGTAATTTGTAATTAATTTCATACCTGTATACACAAAACAGCGTTTTAATGAAGCCATATTTCATTCTTTTAATTTGTGGTTGAGAGGTAGAGTATAGCATAGAATGTAGAAGCTCTAGTCTGCAGAATGGTAGCAATTGTTATTGTGTGTGGTGTTGAAGAGAGTAGTTATAAGGATAGATTTATAGATATAGATATAGATAAATAGATTATAAGTAAAGTGGTGTCAGATATTGACATGAGAAAAAAAAAACTGTGACATGTTTAAGATGTTGGAGAAAGTCTAATAGTGTAGTTAAAATAAGTTTTACACACTATTTTTGGTTTTTTTTGCACGTAACAATATACAATATAATATGACTAATGTACCTGTAAATATCTTATGGTTCGATACAAAGACAGATATTCTATATGAATTATGAGGAGCATTTGCCTGTTAATGTCACTCGGCTGACTTTCTTCCAGCGGCAAAAGTCAGTTGTATTTAAATTCCTAAGATGTTCTGGATACAGAACAGTTGTACTTAGACTGCTTTGTTCCTCTGAGTTAATGGAATTCAGTTTAGGCAAAATTCTGTTTTAGAGCTAAATTTGCCAGTTCTTAGATAGACTTATATCCACATGTCTGTTGGGTCATTTTTGAAAACTGTTCATGTTGAGAAGCAGGATTTCCCATCACATGAACTGTACAGCGAACATGGTGAAGGTGTTTGTGTATTTTCTAACGGTTGGTAGAGGCATTTTGGAAGTGCTGTTAACCTTGAGCGACAAAAGAAGACACGTTGGTGTATTTTCTAACGGTTGGTAGAGGCATTTTGGAAGTGCTGTTGACCTTGAGCGACAAAAGAAGACACATTGGTGTATTTCTAATGGTTGGTAGAGGCATTTTGGAAGTGCTGTTAACCTTGAGCGACAAAAGAAGACACATTGGTGTATTTTCTAACGGTTGGTAGAGGCATTTTGGAAGTGCTGTTAACCTTGAGCGACAAAAGAAGACACATTGGTGTATTTTCTAACGGTTGGTAGAGGCATTTTGGAAGTGCTGTTGACCTTGAGCGACACAAGAAGACACATTGGTGTATTTTCTAACGGTTGGTAGAAGCATTTTGGAAGTGCTGTTGACCTTGAGCGACACAAGAAGACACGTTGGTGTATTTTCTAACGGTTGGTAGAGGCATTTTGGAAGTGCTGTTGACCTTGAGCGACACAAGAAGACACGTTGGTGTATTTTCTAACGGTTGGTAGAGGCATTTTGGAAGTGCTGTTGACCTTGAGCGACAAAAGAAGACACGTTGGTGTATTTTCTAACGGTTGGTAGAGGCATTTTGGAAGTGCTGTTGACCTTGAGCGACAAAAGAAGACACATTGGTGTATTTTCTAACGGTTGGTAGAGGCATTTTGGAAGTGCTGTTGACCTTGAGCGACACAAGAAGACACATTGGTGTATTTTCTAACGGTTGGTAGAGGCATTTTGGAAGTGCTGTTGACCTTGAGCGACACAAGAAGACACATTGGTGTATTTTCTAACGGTTGGTAGAGGCATTTTGGAAGTGCTGTTGACCTTGAGCGACAAAAGAAGACACGGTGGTGTATTTTCTAACGGTTGGTAGAGGCATTTTGGAAGTGCTGTTGACCTTGAGCGACAAAAGAAGACACATTGGTGTATTTTCTAACGGTTGGTAGAGGCATTTTGGAAGTGCTGTTGACCTTGAGCGACACAAGAAGACACATTGGTAGAACACACTGGGAGCACTGACCTGTCATAATCCTTACAGAAGTCACATGACATGAAGATTGACGAGACTTCAAATGATGATACACTGTGATGCTTTCTGTTTTTTTTTTGTTTTTGTTTTTTTTGTATGTATGTTTTGAAGGACATTTCTCTGTTATTTACGCATTTCATCAATCAGACAAAATTTGTTAACTGTGAACAGAAGGGATTTTAACCTGTAAACTTCTTCACTTTTTTTTAACAAAACTATTTTTTTAAATTACCAGTATGTTATTTCACAAATATATGTATTCAAAGTGGACTCTTCTCTTGGAAAACTTTTGTACTTGTATTAAATAATGTGAAGATACCAGATCTTGTGTTTATTGGTAGCCTGTGACCGTATGGAAGTAGGGCATGTACATGTGCAGTCTTTTAGGTCAAATTACCTCTGGTTTTAAATACGCTTGACTTCATTTTGTTTATTTAAACCGTTCTGAGTCATTGTTGAATTTAAAAACACTCTGAAGTGTAATTATATGCATTCAAAGAACAGCTTCACACAAAGTGTACCCTGGTAATTTTGTAGGACCTTTAAAGTGTGCACTTTAAATGTTAAACTGTTCATTTGCTACCTTCCATAATATTTGTATAATGTGTCAACTACTCATATATTTCTGTCACTACAGTTTTGCTCAAAGGTTAGGCTGTGATCTGTTTTGTTTTGTTTTGTTTGTGTCAATTGTTGACATTTTAGTCATACAGAATGATACATGTTTGATGTATTTGTTGACATCCTATCTTTTGCCTTTGAAAGGCTGTCTTTTTATACCCACATGACTGTAATGACATGTAAAGCATATTCTGTTACGCAGTTAAGAGTTGTGTCAAGGTGTGCAAAATTTCTAAGACTTTACTCTAGTTTGCAAATTTAGACACCTCTTAATTTAAAACTTCATTAGAGCTGTCTATTTCATCATGTGCTTGTAGCAGTTACCTGTGTATGGATCATATCAAAATCATGTTTGTTTTCTTAACTACACAGATATTTTTTTCGACAGATTTTTTTCTAATACTGCCGATACATTGGTTTCAAAGTCCATAATGTCACCTTTTCAGCTCTACATATTCTTTACCAATGCCTTATCTATTGTGTCAATTTAAAGTAATTTTCTAATAGGTATTTATGTTATTGTTACATATATAAAATATCTACAATTTTCCATGGTGCTTTTATCATGATGTATTTCACAAATTTGATAGAATTTCATTTTTGGTGCATGTGGCAAGAACTGAAAACTGAAGTGTGTTTGAATGTGATCAGATTCTGCATGGAGATTGATCTAAATTCTTCTGGAAACTGTAGCAAAGCGAGCGAGTTCCTGACATAACTATTCTAAGATGCATGTATATAGAATTTTCTCCAACTCAAAAGTAAAAGACAGCTCATGACTGAGGTACTGTTTATTAAAAAGATTTTAAAATTCTCTCTTGAATGTAAAAACCTGTTTGAAATTGTATGAATTTGTTGCTGAATTATCTTCCTTTGAAGTTTGGAGTATTGTGCTGCCGACTGAAGATCTGAAGGCCCCCATGCTTTAAAGCTTGTGAGGGATTGACCAATCAGAGAGCTAGGAGATATTAGCTGTTTATAAGCTGTGACGTAAATGTTCTGAGTTTTCCGTCAATGTAATAACATAGGGACAGCAAACTTGTTTTATTTGTAACAAGTTCATGGGTGAATAACGCTACAGAGTATTTCCAGACCATTGTGTTGTGACAGGAGCAAGTTTCTTGATCATTTCATATTATAAATTGGCATATATACTTAAAAAAAAAAGAACACATTTATACAAACCACACCTTAAATGAAAGAGCTATCCAAACTGTGTGGACTACTATTGTTTTTACATTTTTTAAAGGTTTTCTAAAAGAGACAATCTGTTTTAAACATCGTCATTTTTTTTACAAAATCCACATATTCGGGGCACACAGAAAGTCCCGCCATGTTTTAGGCTTGTCAGGTGAAAATCCTCTCCTCCTGTTGAATATTCATTGTGACGTCACTGTGCTTAAGGTTTTATTCCTACCATTTAATTAACGTGCCTTTCCAGTCAAGCTAAATATGTTTGTACATCGTGATAATCACGGATTTTAAGTTCTGTTAAAGCCAATTCTAAAAAGGAAGAGTTTGAGATGCACTAGAGGGCCACATCATGCCTACATGCGTGGTTGTAGGCTGCCAAAATATGTCTGAATTGCAATGTCCTGAAGGCAGAAAGCGCAGCCTGTCCTTTTACAGATTGCCCCTGTCAAAGCCAGAAATCGCGGTTCCCAATCACTTGAGCTTGATACGTGGTCGGTTGAAGTACTGCTCTCAGCCTCACTCCTCTGTGATTCAAACTGGTAGCCTTGTAAGCCGAAGTTACATTCATTATCATGAGAACTAGAGCAGCCCTCCATTACATTATCTACATAATTTTTTTTTACCTTCAAAGACAGAAGAGCAACTTTGCAAAGCTAAGTATGATGACGTAAGCAATCTGTTAACATGGCAGTCCAGAAAGGCTTCTCAGTCTTGGATGTTTAACTATTAAATACTCAAATAACAAGCACTTCGGCCAGAAAATTGAGATTTTTTATTTAACCATAAGTAAAGCTCTTTCTTCTAAGGTATAGGTTGTATAAATGTGTTCTTTTCGTTTAAGTTACAAACACAACCCTAGCAGCTTACTACAGTCTTAGGTGACGAGTGATCTGCGCTTGGAACAATTAAGTCACAGCCCAGACAGAATGGGTGCGTTTCATGCTAGCCAATGAAGCACACTCAGATGTCAGTTTCGGCTGTCATAGTAGCTGTTAGAAAAATTACTTTACTGAAATAAACATGATATTATCCAACCTTTTTGGCAAACTTTTAACATGTCTTTTGCTTTAAACTTCATCCACTTCCAGGCTAAATCTCGGACAAATATTTATGGAGCGATGGAAGAAAAGCTGTCTTTTTAGCTGTGTGGTTTTAAACGACGGAATGGGGTACTGTTTCCTGCAGAATGACGACCTGGGACCCAGACTAAATTGACCATTGTTATCTTACAATTAATAAGTTCTGTGTTACCAGTTTGTCCACAAAAGGTCATCACAAAGGGCAGGGTAAACAATAGGTTACATGGGTTATCCTCCAGCTCCCCATTGCACTTCCACAGTGTTTGGATGTACTGTTGTATGTGTATGTGCGGAAGCCTGCCGGCCACCTGCGGATGGTCGTGGATTTTCCATGGGAGAGCCTGTTTTCATCCCACCATAATGCTGGCCATTATCTTGTAAGCAAAATATTGTTGATCATTGTGAAGACACCAATTGAGCAAATAAAAATATGCATAAATTAATGCTATTGCGCACCATATGGGGTTCTTTTGAGACTTGCATGTTCTCATAATGCATGGAGGACATAATGGAGCAATTTAAATAATAAATAGATGTTAAATAAATTGTCATTCCGGTGGCATTTGACAGAATAGGTGCATCTTTGTGGAAAGTAATTTCTTTGCAGGCTAAAATTCCGTGGGTCAAACAGAATAGTGTTTATTCTACCTGTTCTATAGTTGCATTTTATTTCTGTGAAGGCTTCATGATCTTCCATCATTGTGCAGGTTTTTACTGACCAACATGAAGATGTAGATGTTACCAAGGATACTACCGTGTGTACTAGCGCCCACTCCTCTTTGTTGATATCGACATTTCTCTGACCTGGGTATATTCGCTACCATTGAATACAATTAAGTGTAATGCAGCTATGGTTAGTGAATGTTCACTATTATCTCAGCTTAGGTGAATGGGGAGTGAAAGATTACCATCACTATTTTGTTTACATATTTTTACATTTATAATATTATCTCTGGTTTCCAATCTATGATATATACACGTATTTATGTACTTTTGGACTGTTGAACTTTGACCAAAGATACCGGACATTCTTTGTCTCAGATCATACATTTACGTGTCCTGTCTTTCTTTATTGATATTTTATGTTTATATCTTACAGCATGAATTGTCTGCTAAACATATCATTTACAATGTTTCTGAGCTTATTTCGTATCCTTCCAAATCCTAGCTCCCACTGCATTCTCATGACACTCAGTTGTTTCACTAATCAAGGTAGTATTGAAGACCGTTCTGGATCCTTTGGATGCGTGTCCACAAAACACTTAGACAGTTCACAAACACTGCAGAGTTTCGGCAGGAAACAGTGTGTTCTTAATGTGATTTGGATCCTTATGTGTAGCACGTCAGAGTCTCGCATTCAGCCTGATGTCCAGTGAGAACCACCTTATCTTTTACCAATGAGGTGTGCATAGCTGTGCATCACATACAGGGAAACATTGTCGGTAACTGCCCAAAAGTTAGTGGTTTTTTCCTTCCACGGTAAACTAGGGAGAACGTAATTAAGCTCTTGTGGCTCTAATTAAGCTCTTGCATTTTTTTCCCTTTTAATGAACACATGGATGATCATGACAGAGAAGAGCAGGGGGTTTGATTTGTTAATCTTTATTATTTTGGCTGATCATAACCACCATGGCATTGAAATAAAGAGAGATAAGAGTTGTACAGACAGCAAAAGGACAGGTCTATACAAAACACACTGGCCTCCGAGACACAGTCTGATCTGGAGAAAAGACAGCAGTGGACACAGAGTTAGGCTTATACACACATACTCATTTAAATATTGGAATATTGACTGCCTGCACACAGTATATAGAGAGAGCCATGACAGATTGTGATACACCTCACAAATACATACATCCAATCACACAATCAGGAAAAAAAAAAAAAAAAAAAAAAAATTCCCAAAACAATATTTTACTAGCAGGCGTTCATCATAGTCTTCTTCATGATATCTACACACAATAAATTGCGGGGTGAAAGCAAAATATTCTTAGCAGGTGACCATATATCTATACACACGTCTTTTTTTCGCAAGGTAAAAGAAATATTGGACACTGAAAAAGTACATGGATATATATATATATATATATGTGTATGTGTATTATATATTTGAAATCTTGAATTACGCAGATACCTGTGATAATATTGACCTAAAAGCACACATCAATGTCAGCCTATCACTGTCACACACATACCTAAGCCACAGTCAGTCAATCAGTCTTTACTTACATTAGGATACATACCAGTGCACGACTCGCACCTGCTGGCCAAAATGTTCACATAGATTGCTCACACAAGGTGTTCACAGAGTTTGCTGACACAAGATGTTCTCAGAGTCTGCTGACACAAGGTGTTCACAGAGTCTGCTGACACAAGGTGTTCACAAAATCTGTTAACACAAGGTGTTCACAGGGTCTGCTGACACAAGGTGTTCACAAGTCTGCTGACACAAGAGGTTCACAGAGTTTGCTGACACAAGGTGTTCACAGTTTGCTGACACAAGGCCTCCACAGGGTCTGCTGACACAAGGTGTTCACAAAGTCTGCTGACACAAGGTGTTAGGCAAACCAGAGATTTGTAACATTATACCTAATTCACTGTAAGGTATTGAATAACTAGTAAATATTAAAACAAACACTAACACCTTGGTTATGTCAGAAGAGGGATGGAAACCTGCTTAATTGGCAACAGTCGGTTTTCTCTGACATGCTAGGTAATTTTATACATGAAATTTTAATCTGGTATTCATATGAGGCCTTGAGACATGCCCCATTAGAGAAACTGGAAACAAACTCCTAAAAGGCAAAAGAGGGTATGCTTTTTAAACTTTACGTGGGACACTTTACCATTCATGCATACATTTGGTGTAGCACTGTCTTTCTCTTAACACCTCCTAGTGGGTTTTCTTTGTTCCAGACGATCAAGAGATTTAGGCTGAACAGGTGCAAATTTCACAAGTTGCACTTGCTTGTATTCATTTATTTCACCCTGGGGAATTACCGAACATAGCCTGCCTTAACAGCAATGAAGTCATACTATAGTTTTATAGATTGCTTTAGTATATCACACTTGGGAAGCAATCAGCCATTTCATTAAACAAGCTGAGTGAACAGACATATGATGCTATAATTACAGACTTCTTGCCAGCATAGCAGGTACTATATAATTACATCATACTACTTAATACCACCTGTACAAGGAAAATCACCTGTCTTGTCACCCTGGCAACAAGACAAAAAAGCAAAACAAAAGGAAAGAAGGCAAAAGAAGAGATGTTTGATGAAAAGGCTTAAAATATACATATGGGAAACTAAAATGGCATTGTATAATGGTTTTTATACAAAGGGTTATGCGCGCATTCTGAATCAGTTTGCTATTTAGTTACAATAATACTGTCTCTACAAGTCCTTGTTTAAAACTCTGGTTGTCTAAAATTCAAATAAGTAAATCAAAGCCCTTGCAAAAGCCACAGCATACCATGAGCTTTGTTCAGTTTTCGCAAGGTATCAAAGACGACAAAAAAAATTAACTTATATAAACGTGAAAATATGGAATATGCAGCAATGAAAAGTATAATACGACTATTTCGTACAGGTACGCATTCATCAAACACAATAAAATGGACTAACACAGTGAGTGGTGGGTTCCTCAACATTTGGTCTTATCCACTTGAGCGAAGGAAGGACTGTCCTACAACCGGGTTTCAGTAGTCAACAGACAGGGCCCCTAAAGTAAAAACCAAATAAAAACAGGAAAAAGAAAAAAAAAAAAAAAAAAAAATTTAAAATAAATCGCACTTTACATACTGCAAAATGCATACCCTAATACACATTTCTGGAGCATTCAATCATGACTGACGTTTAATGGATTATACACATAATTATCTTCCTTACTGATTTTTCTTACAGCACAGATTGATCCTTGCTTCAAATATTATGATGATCGAATTGTCAGCTTATCCTACTGTAACTGTGATGGGATTCTCCTATCATGTGGATCAAATCCTTTGTGGATGGTAGCTAGTTCATGGATTACAATTTTATCAATCCGTAATATGTGGATGGGGAACGTAGGAGTTTTATGCTGCCGATGCACTGGCTACTACATGTACGCTTGCTGAGTCTACAGTGTAACCTTCAAGTGGCTTTTCGTACCAATGGGTGAATACATGCAGGCAAGACTTACACACTGAATGATACTGAGGGGATGTCAAACGCGACTCCACCAGGACTAGTGATCACATGCACTAAATGTCTCTGTCAATTTGGCTACACGGATAAACCACAATCCGCCAAAGGGCCGGTAAAATGTTTCTCCTGTATCACCAACTGTACCAGCACAAACAATGAGAAAGAAGAGAGTAGGTGCAGTTACCGATAAGTTCACAGAAACATTTTAGGCAGTTGTATTAATAAAGCTTGGGAAATAGTGACTTTCACAAATGAAATTACTAAACTGTCATTAGAGCTTGTTATTTCAATGTCTACAAAGTACAAAGTATTCTTTTGAAGAAACCTAAGCTATTTTTTCGTTCACGGGATGTCTGACTCAAAGTAAACTTCAACAGACTTGGAATTGATTTCAAGTTTTCTGTGTCCACATGTAATTATGCAATGGGGGGGGGGGGGCTGATCTGGAACAATGGACTGAACATTTGAACATACAATCCAACAAACTGACCAGTTTACACATACGAATATATCTGTAAACATGTTCACACAAATGCACATTTTGTTCACACAATTTGACATATGAACATCTCGTTCACACATGTCGATGTTTTTTTAGCGAACATCATTTTGTTAACAGGACAACATGCAAATAAACGTCTTGTTCCAGCAAAGACGTGTATCATTGCTGTGTTGAACAACATGTGCATCTTCATTCACAGCACACATTAACTTTGTGTTCACAAAAACTGACATGAACAACTCGTTCACACAATTGTACACAAAATGGGCCTCAAATGTAACAAAATCATACAGCAACTTTGGCATAACACTACTTAACAAGGCAGATAAATGCAAATCACAAAATCGCCTAAACATTCATTTCACACAGCGGGTACAAATTTTGTATTTACAAGGTACACACAGTCATTCGTGCTTCAAAAAGTGCACTAGAAATTTTACACAAAACTTCCATACTTGGCAGTTTCATCTGGAACAGATATGAAACATTAGCTTTAAATATTATAGGCAGGTATGTCTTTTTGTTTTATCCCAAATACACGATGTAGCTTTTGAATGCATTTTTTTAATACCTAGTCGTGACAAATCCCAAATCACACACAACTACACTTAGTATCACTTAAAGGAGAATAAAACATAAAAATGATGCCAAAGTCAGATGAAAGGGTGTCAAAACTTTGTTGAAAATATGGTCTTTAATATTTTGGGGGGGATTTTTTTTTTTTCAAGAGAAAAGGGTATTTGAAAATATTTTTGCATGGTGGGTACTTGGGACCAACTTTTGGTATGTGAGGATGTGATGTTGGTCTAATAAATTTATTTGAAAGTATATTTGTTATTTATATCCAAACATTTACCTAAATTATGATAATATTTATGAACATGTTACAAATATAAATATGATCCAAATCCAGGCTGAATACATTTGTTAGCTAAAAAGAACAAATTCTAGTGCAAAAACGTTTACTAAATCTGTGTTACATCCTCATTTATAACATTATTACACAAAGACTATAAATACCAAAAGGTGATCCAAAATACCCACCATACAAAGATTACTTTCAAGTGTCTTTTTCTCCTTAAGGAAAAATCTAAAAAAATATTAAGGACCACATTAAACATGAACTTTTTGCACTCTTTCATCTAACCTTGATGTCACTTTCATGTTTTCTCCACATTTAACACAAGCCTTTTAGAGTAGGCCTCCCAGAATCAGACCCAACTGTGATGTGTTTATGATCAAGGCTTACACCTGTCTTTTTTGCCGGGATATTTGTAACAGAAAGTGTAAATGACACAACACTTTCTCATGTAATCACACCTTCATACATGCAGATTCAGAATTCTGACATGACTGCAGAATATGAATGTGAAGCATGTTTTTTTTATCCATGTTGGAGAGCATTTACCTGTATGATTGGGTCAAATTAAGAAATTTGAATGCTTTGAGGTTGACAACCTGCACAGACTATATATACATTACTTTAGTTCAGAGCATAGCAAACTTCTGTGAATTTTATCCACACAAAACAAAGACGAAATGTATTTATTTAAAAATATTGCTTTGCTGACTTTGTGTACTGACCAGTTTACCTGTAGTGAAGATGCAAACATACATGAGTAAGGCCCCATGTCCTCACTGCCCATAATAGTCCCAAAGTCCGTAAGACCATCTTACAGCAAAACATTACTGTCCAAATGGTCCCTTACAAGCACTACATGTACGTACAACTGATCAGATTACTGTGTGAACAATCTCCAGAAAACAGCTTAAACTCCAATCATATCGTCCTTCTCTGGAATAGTAGCATCTACAATTTCTCAGGAAACTTTATGTTACTCATGTAACATTATGCACAGGTACCATTCTCGGGGAAAACATCTGTATTTCTCATGATGCCAAACACGTAAACATATTTCTTTATTTAATTGGCGTTTAATAACATCCTGTAGAATTTCGCTTTTTCTGACTTCATTGATGGCAGCCTAGGAATTTGGATGAAACTACGACAAAAACATTGAAATACAGTGTCACAATGGCTTTTAACAGGGAGATTACTTTAGTATGTTCTGTCGATCTCTGACAAAAGCAGGTTCTTTACTATTAAATTTAACTTTGACAATTTGGCAGATGTACATGCACAGTCACCCTCATCAGCAATACACAACAACAACAACATAACAGAACTGTGGGATGTAAGGACAGCAATCACATTAGGCTGTGTACTCAGGGGAACAGAAATTTCACATAAAGCATATGCTTTGAATTTATCTATTCATTTATTTGATTGGTGTTTTACGCGCTTTTACCCGAGAGTGTTCTAATGTTAATATGCCATGTAGTTTAATAAATCCTCACTATGTTATCAATTTAGATATATACATGTCTGTACAGTAGTGCCTTGAGCAGTGCTTTGACATCTGTAGTGTACTCACCCTCATGTGAACATGTGTAGAAGAGACTGTGCACTGAACAGTGCATGGAGGTCATGAGGGATTGGGAAATGGGCTGGGAAGGGGCAATGGGAATATAGATTCAGCTCAGTACAGGGTCATCTTCCTAAAAAACCTAACGGTTCTGAAGTTTTGCATGGGATGATCTAAAGCGCTGGTACACCAAACAAAAATAAAGCCATTAATCAACTTCTGCACATCAAGCCTTGACTTAAAAGATACACAGACAACTTCACAGATCTGAAGAGACGGTTTTAAGAACTTATCAGCAAATGACTTTTGCTGAGCCAGTCAGATGGAAACAGAAGAAAGGCATGTCAGATCCTGCAGTCAACAACTCCAATAAATCCTTTCACTTTCCATGACATTAACTCTAAGCAGAAACTGTTGACAACATAAAGGTAATGCATCTCCAAAATGATCCAGCTGGTAGAATTATTCATTTACAAACGGAGGAGGAGCAAAACAGAATATCGTTCTTTAAAATCTAGGGCATCTCGATCAAGTGTGAAAGCAGGGAAAATATAGCACATTCATACCTTGGCTACATACACATATATACCTCTCACAGAGAGAAAATCTGAATATCAGTCCCATGTACAGACAAATATGGGCCATGATACACCATTACACATCACTTAAGCATGAAGAGCTACCACAAAGGGAGATAACTATACTCCTGATGGGGAACACTGCTCATTACCATAAAGTCAGGGTCTCCTGATCGGTAACATTGTTCAGAACCAGAAGGTCAGTCACATTGATAAGAAACCTTGTTAGTAAAATCTTTTTCAAACTTCTTCTGTAAATTTATCTGCGTCCTAGGACTGTAGCTCAGAAAACTAACCCCGAGTTTCCAAACGGACATTCTGAAGACTTTGTAAAACGAGGCCGGAGAAGATCATTCGAAGTTTGACACACATACTCATGTACATGTACCTCCATGTAAAGCCACTGACCGACCAACCACAAAGCAGTATACTATATAAATCCTAACACCACCAAACGTGTTCAGAATTGCAATATAATGATTATATGAATATGTTAAAGCAGCATTACGTATATCTTGTCAAACATGTCAATGTGACAATAGCACTTCAGTAGAAAAAACATTATCATGCTAAATACAGTTGAGTTTTCACCTATCTGATATTGATGACAAGTTTGTGCAAGTTTTCTGTGGAGTTCAAGCTATCAGTGAGTCATGTCTCCAGTTGGTGCTTATTAACATGGGGCTGCACATATTTACATGTGTATTTAAATGTCACATGTTTATTTTTGAAGTTTTACAGGTGGTCTCTATCACCAACATTTTTAATAAAGTAACAGAAATAATATTTCCAGTGCTTGTCTTTATGGACTGGTTTAATCCAATAAAAAACACTGATTTAACATATGCAATGTCCAAAATATTGCCTTATAAAAAGAAACCTTGTACATTTGAAATCAGTGAAATGCCATTTTTAAGACAACTAAAAAGTGTGCCAGGAAAAAGAAAAACAGTAGCAAGACTATATATAGCCCTTCTAACATAATTCTAACACAATCATTTAACTTTCATAGAGTTGAATTATTCCCAACAAAACACAGTTGTCTTTGTCGATATATTGTTGTTTCAGGTCGTATTTTATGATATTTAAAAAGGCAAACAAAATAAAAGAAAAAAAAAAATCCAAAATCAACAAGTACAATTTTTCCATTAAAGTCAAATTTGTGAGAAAATCAACAAGTTTCTCCCCAAATACTATAAAACAACGTACATCCCATCCGAAAAGTTTAAGTATTTGTATGATTTAAAATAAATTATCATTGTGGAAAAAGTGTACAGAACAAGGGAGGGAATTTTTCAGTATAAATGATGGCAATACAAGTATATTTAGAGAAGCAGACTTACAACACGACACACTGTTAATAGCTACAGTATCTGGGGGCAGTCACCACATTCAATGGTGTTGAAATCTCTTTCACGCATGTTCAAATATTTCACACTCAGAACGGATTAAAAATTTCATTTCAGGAAAGTGGAAATTTCCAAGTGCCACTTTTTTTCCCATGTTGAATACACGTAAGCATAGTCTCGTAAAACACAGAGCCTAAGGGAGCAGGCACACTAAACATCGTCCTCAAGGCCGGCTCTTTCATACCCAGCCCTGTGGAGCCTCGCATTTTGCCCTGGTGCTCTTTTATAGATGTCATTATACTCTAACAGCAGTCCTGTGCTGGAGCGAGGGTGCGAATGGGTGGGTATCAGAATGCGCAGCGTTTCTTTCACACCTGATCTTGATCGTAGAGATGTATTTCTATGTAAGACGTAGGTACAAATCCCTCGTCGTCATTAGCTTTCCGAACACGTGTCCAGCCGTCGCCCTGGTCTGTTTCTATCACAAGGACATCTTCAAACTCATCTATGTGTACCGAAGAGTCTGTCGTAGCTGCAGAGAAAGAAAACATTGCTATGGATTAATATGTACAATGTAGGACTTTATACTTTGTTTCTAACTAAGTGACTCATTATGTGCAATCCTGAGGGTTTTATCGATCTTGAAACATGTTCTGCAGTTTGTTTGGTAGGTAAGACTACATCCTAATGTAAAATGTAATTTTCAGCACCTAAGTAAAATTTGAAGACCTTTATCTGCACCCTTTGAGGAGAAATTTTTGGCCATACACAGTATTTCCAAAGCCTCATTACGGGTTTATCCAAATCACCAATACTTTTGCAGACATCACCCTTACCATTTACCTTAACACAGATTCAACTGTACACATAAGAGTAGATTAGAAATTTTGTAATTTATGGTAGTTAATATGCACACAGAATATCAACAACTGAATACCCAAACTCAGAGCACTGGTCCGTAAATGTAAGCAAGATCTGCCCTCAAATACATGTAGTCCTTTTAAAGATTCCACCTTTGATATTTATGATGAATATTTCTTTCCAAAAACAACATAACTTGAATAAACAGAAGAATGAATTGAGATTTTTTATTCAATCGATGAACTGAATACCAGTCTGTCCAGATGACTCCTATGAAACCCTGGAGGCCACATTTTGTGAAGGAAAACCAAAAAATGTGCTTTTATGCTTACGTTCAAATGAATACAAGGCTCGCGCCGTTCCGATGACAGGGAACTGGTCGTCGACTTCCTCAAAGGAGTCATGGTCAACGTACTGGATCTCTGGGTGGTGGGAGCCTTTGTTGACAGCATCTCCACCCTCCTTTATGTGTCTGTGTGAAGAATCATCAGAGCCAAATGGTCAATCATCCAGACAAATCCGTGTTCACAAATATGCACGTAAATGTATAGCCCTGGCATCAGATAGAGTTGTCGTCTTAACGCATCAACGCTATTAGTACTTTAGTCAGCAAGTCAGTTTTTTTTTTTTAGATTTTATCTGTTAACATGTTGCCATTTACTTGAGAAATAAGGTGATATGATGGCCAAAATAAGACATCAACTGAGGAAAGGCCACCTACATATAGGGATCTCTTGTATATATAGTCCTATTGTTTCATCACTTGATGTGACTTTATTACTGGTCATGAGAAGACCCCGTTTTCGACAAACAACAAAGAATACATGTGTCTTTATTTGACCTGAGCTCAGAGAAACCAACGACTATCCGTAGGTGAGTGGCGGACCCTCCCACTTACAGCCTGAGAGGAAGTCGGCAAGAGCTGGACTCGAACTCACAGCGATCGCACTGGTGAGAGGCTCCTTGCACTACCTTAGCACACTCACCTCTTGGCCCTGAGTTGTCTTTTCCTTAAACTTGAATATTGTCATTCGTAGTTATAATTAACATATGTGAAAATCTTTTCCTTAAAGCTAAATCGATTAGCCCAGGACTTACTCATAGTGAGACTGTGTGTTGGGCGTCCCAGGTGCAGACGATCGCCCTTTGACACTGCCGTCTGATGTGCTGTGTGACATCGAGTCGTCTGAAAAACTGTGTCGTTTGTGACCCTCCCCACGCCCTTCCGCGTCCGCTAGGTATGCCTGAAAACACAGCAATTACATACAGGTAAACTCATTTGTGTCTCTTAACAAAGTATGCGATTGGCACAATCCCTGACTGACTAATAATTGCTCACCACAACACTTAAGAATTTCTCACTAAAAGTAATCAGTTTTATGGGTGGAGGAAACCACAGTGAACACTGTAAACCCAACAAACCACTGGAAGTTAATGACAAATGGTCCCTCAAGCAATGTACAGACGGAAGACTAGTTTATTTATTTATTTGATTGCTGTTTCACGCCCTACTCAAGTATATTTCACTCACATGGCAGCGGCCAGCACTATGGTGGGAGGAAATCGGGCAGAGCCCTGGGGAAAACCACAGCAATCTGCAGGTTGCTGACGGACCTTCCCATGTACGACGGGACAGGAAGCCAGCATGAGCTGGCTAGAAGTCTAGCAGTCTTCAACAAATGTACGACAATCAATCGCTTACTGTCCCCTTGACCTCTCTGTGACCTCTTCAAGCTATGGGAGAGGGAGAATCTCCAAATTCCCTGAACCGGGCCGGCATTGAACTCTCTGCGCCTTGAATGCCTTGTGGTGATAAGCCATACACCTTACTCAGTGACCTATATCTTGCGCCTTGAATGCCTTGTGGTGATAAGCCATACACCTTACTCAGTGACCTATATCTTGCGCCTTGAATGCCTTGTGGTGATAAGCCATACACCTTACTCAGTGACCTATATCTTGCGCCTTGAATGCCTTGTGGTGATAAGCCATACACCTTACTCAGTGACCTATATCTTGCGCCTTGAATGCCTTGTGGTGATAAGCCATACACCTTACTCAGTGACCTATATCTTGCTCATTCAACAGACTAACAAAGGCTGCATGCGGGTGGCAAAATGCCATCACTATAATGTGAAGGAAATGAAAGTAAGATGAGCAGAGCTGTTCATTTTGTAAATATTCGAGCAACAGTATGTTTGAGAAAGATGAATATTCTGAATATTTTTTGTCATTGGCTTTGAAGACTTATGAAGTCAAAAAAAAAAAAGAATGGGGCATGTTTTTTGTTGTTTGTTTTGATTATGCTTCGAAGCACAAATTTTATGATTATGATAATAACTTTTTGAATATCAATTACATGAATGTTGACGAATTTTTCAGTTATAAGATGGCAGTCTGTACTATTGTTGGATTAAACAGGATTGCCTGGAGTAAACCACCAGCATTTGGTGGGTTACTGGTCAAATTTCCCAATGAACTTCATGTAAGTCTGCATGAAAGAGCAGAGTTTGCTTTACAATCAAGGTCCAAAGAGTGATGAAGGCAAAGTCTGATGTCTGGGCATGGAATTGAACCCACATCTAATGTGAGACAGTGTCATCCAAAGGCAAGCACTTTATCAAATGGACCTCCACCGGATCCCTCCTTTGGTAATGATTCAATAGTTTCCTGAACACTTACCTCAAACTTCCTCCTTTCTTGTTGTAAACTGTCCAGTTTTACAGCATTTTCCTCAATTTTCTTGTCCAAGCTGGCTGGATCACCCAGAGCGTTATTATCATTATACACCTGCTTCATCTTCAGCAAACCTTCCCTGTAACCACAAAATATCACACAATGTATTACCTGAGATGAATGTCAGGCCTTGTGCCAGAGATGAATGTCCTGTCTTGTATGAAGAGATGAATATATCACATCTTGTACCATGGCAGGAATATATTATAGTGTGCATCAGAAGATGAATATGTCACACTCTGTAGCAAAAGAGTAACATTTATTTATTTATTTGATTGGTGTTTTACACAGCACTCAAGAATATTTCACCTATTCCAGACCTCAGATATCTGGGCATTAGTGGTTTAACTCGCACCAACACCCTTTGCTCATGCACACATGGCAGTGAAAACACTGTCCAAATAACATGGAAGTTAATACAGAACTCTCCTTCACGGCCTCATAAGTCCAAAATTTAGGTTTCGTTAACGTTCATAATTAACACATGCTATGCAGATCGTTCTGGTAAGACCTACTGTAAATTTCGGTTATTATAAGCCATAGTTATCAGAATACTGTCCAGTATCATTCATTTTCCTATCCCTTCCCATGTTATCTTTCACCTCATCATCTGCTTGCCACTGCCTCAAGTGAGTGAAGTGCCAGGATGCTAGCCGTCTCGAATACCACAGCGGCCAGCATTCTGGTGTGAGGAAACTGGGCAGACCCCAGGGGATACCCATGACCATCCACAGGTTACCGGCAGACTTTCCCATGTACGACCAGAACAGATGAATAATAACACCTTGTAACTCCTCTACAGAAGGGCTGACAACATCTGTTACCTTTCTACTCTCCAGCATTTCCACATGTACCGCCACTTCAGAAGAGCTCACAGGATGATCTGCCTTTCTGAAGTTTCCTCTGTGATAATCTCTGATAATACTTTCTAGCATTCCTACCTCCATTACAGAAGAGCTAACAAGATGTATTACCTTTCTGCTGTTTCTCGTGTAATATCTCTGTTTATATTCTCAATCTTGCCTAATAACCGCTTCTTCCGCTGGTTTGGAGGTAAGTCACTGAAATCTTCCTTCTGTTCATCCACCTACAGTGCAAAGACAAAAAAATTACCTCTTTGCACCAAAAGTAAAAGCATGCATGTTACTTCTATTTCAAGGAGAGCAAAGTAAAGAAACTGAATATTCAATCAGTGTGATATTGGTGATTGGTAAATCCTTTCAGCACTCCCCACCTTCACTTTCACATGCCTATCATATAGGCATACATGTTTTGCGTTAACACGATTAGCACACAGTATCAATCAAAATCAGCAAGAGTTGAAGAAGTGCAGACCATTTGTCTATTTGTTATCCTTGTAAGCTAGAAATAATATTTACATAAATTTCCCCCCATAAAATAAAACTGTACCAGACCACAATTAGGCTTATGTTTACAACAATTTGTATGATGTTGTAATTTTTTGTCTTTACCAGTCAAAATAACCTTGAAACTGT
The DNA here is from genome assembly GCA_016165875.1 of Acanthopleura granulata. Lineage (NCBI taxonomy): Eukaryota > Metazoa > Mollusca > Polyplacophora > Chitonida > Chitonidae > Acanthopleura > Acanthopleura granulata. The sequence continues at coordinate 1,416,707 of JABBOT010000024.1, read as the reverse complement.
ACACTTTTCACACAGAAACCATTTTAATTGGCCTGCATGGGGCTCTTCATCCTATATCTATCACCTCAGCCATAATGTGCAGAATATGTGTAAAAGTATATTCCTCTTGAAACCTAGCTTATCTACTACAAATGTGACTAATGTAGAGAGGAATCATACTTCTTATCTCAAATAGGTAAATGCAGAGAGAACTTTATCAGCTCGCACGGGTAATTCATAATAGTTAGGAATCAATATTATTGCTTTTCAAGCACACGGCTTAATTTTGTGTAAATCACTTTGCTGAACAAAGGCATTGATTTATTATACATGTTTGCATGGTACTTTACTCAATACTTAAAACCATTTCACTTTATGGGTTACTGGTAGGGGAAACCAACCAGAGGCAAGAGTAAATCAGTCACAGAAAGGAGGAAGCCAGTTGTAGACAAAGAGGAAACCAGTCACATACAAAAGGACACCAGTTAGACAACAGTAAAGTCGTCAAAGAAAAGAGGAAACCAGTCACAGTGCAGAAGAGAAGAAACCTGTCAAAGATACAGGAAACAGGGCAAAGAAAGGAGGAAACTAGTCACAGTGTAGAGGAAATCAGCCACGGCCAAAGGAAAGAAACTGCATCTGTTTGGGAACCAGACAAACCTTCCATCATAAAATCTTTATGCAAATCCTGTGCATATTTATGCTCATAATAGGTTCTGTACAATATAATGTGGACAGAAGACATGAGGTATAATACAGTGCATTAATGTACAATTAACGTACAGTAATGTACAATTTCACCTCACACTGAGTGGATATAATGTGACTACAAAGCCATACTCAACTACAATAAACATGCTTATACACAACACAGAATTATGGCAATAAAAATTAAGTATAAATGGAATGCATAAAAAAAAAGGTATATAATTCAAAAACTCAACGAGTGATACTGGCGTTCCAGTAGCATGGCTCAAAACTGCCATTAACATAAGACATCACCTTTTCCAAATGAACAAACTAACATAATACATGTACTTTTATATAGTGAGCAAAATATCACTGCAAATGTAATCTGAAAAATAAAAGTTTCATGCTTTGTCTACAACTATTTCAGTATCACTATATGTTAACCTAAACCTGTTATTAAAACAGAAAACAAACCTCCACATTCACCTACGAAAAGAAAAGAAGATAAAACAAAAAATAAAATTTAAATGGGTGCTGAAAGTAATGTCTACTGTTCCAGACAGCAAAGCTTGCCAGTTCCGCAATGTTTGAAAGTTTCCAGGTCTCAAAACATCCTGTAAGTTCAAACTATAAGTAAAACATACGTCTACCAATAAACAAATCTGACTGGGCCGCTACACTATTTCCACTATTTCAAATTGTCTAACTGGGGCAATGCCAAAAGTTTATTCCCACATCAGACATGGGCTTATAGATAGAGCTGACAAAAAACCATGCAGAAATTATCTTATTATTTTGATAATATATTTTATTTTGTTCATGTACGAGGATTGTGGGTCAAAGGACAAAGCAGGAAAAACTGGCAGGGATCTACTGATGGAAATTGTCAGTAAGTATAATATGCAAGACCAATCATTCGATGTCATCGGGGGAAAAAATCTACCAAACAATTTGAAATGGGGCCACATACATTTTACCAGTGTATGAATTCAGACCATGACTAGATTGACTACACTTGGACACCACAAATTTACGCATCCTCTCAATCATCAGACCCCAACTCTCCCTTCCCCCCCCCCCACATGCTTGTTTGTCACCGTTTCCCACAGAAAAACATAGCACTCAGCAACAGTAGATGCCTCTATAACGTCTACCATCCTACATGTATAACAGACCCCTTCATAATGACAGTAACCCTAACAGTTAACACGGACATCCTGTTCCCCCTTATAAAGAGAATTCTTGAAGGATTTCACTATATATACCTATACTATATTCCAATACCTTTGGACATCCCATGAAACCAGCACTCCATATATACATTTTCCTTTCTTCATTCAACGTAGATTTCTCTCCTACTGCAGTATGCTCAAACAAATTTTATACAAATTCATGACCTATGACTGAAACAAAAGTCTGTGAAATCATGTGAGGAATCCGTTCAAAATGGTTAGGAAAACAGCGCAAGTCTAGTGGTATATCATGCTTGCAGAGATACGTAGAAAGGTCACAAATGGTCTGTTGCAAAGGAAGCCACAGAATTTTTTTTGATGCACAAGCTACATAATTTGTAAAAGAAAACAGCTTTATATTAAAAAAACTCCAGTGAGGTTTGTCTGGAATTATCACAGCTGAAAGAGCTGCTGATGAACAGACCCGTATGCAGTAATTTTTTATCTTTAACAATACACTGTATTTCGATGTATGTTTGGGAAAATACTGAATTTATAGCTTTTAATAAAAATCACACATCCAATCGAAAAGCATGTTCTTTAAAGCGACAAACGGGCTATTTTTCAATAAGACTGCAAAATCCCAGTGCATTACAATTAGTGAAGTGTGTTTCCAGTCAAGGTCTGAATTCATAGACTTACTGGTTACGTCCCCAAGTTTTCTAGCAGGTCTAAGATGGTAAAGGTCTGTGCCTGTAATGACTTGAGCATCAGAACGTGTTAAAAACTTTGGCCTGCCCATTAAATAAGAAAGAGCCATCAGAGATGAAGACGTGTAAAAGTGAAATGACTCAAGTCATAATCATTCCAAAACCACATAGAAATATATCTCAACGAAAATATGTTCATTGACGGAAATCTGAATACATTTTTTTCAAAATAAGCGGTAATAACTTTACAGATAAAGAGCTTCCAGAATCGGGTGCTAGTACTGCATACATGAATATTTTTCATGCTCCAAACAACGTGATTTTTATAGCAATATATGATTCATTCACAACTTGGAAGACTTATGAGAAAAACGGCCATTTCTGATGTATTTGACATTACAGGCCTAGGGAATCGCATGTTACTGTCGACCACACAACATTCTAATGTGGAGGAAGTCAAGGCATAAAGGCAGACAACTGAAAATATGTGTCCGGGGACCAGACTATGACATGCGGAAGTTAGTGATTAGAGTTACCGAGGCACGGTCGGGACCTGGCAGCGAGTGGCTTCTCTGACGCTAGCAAACAAAATAAACGCAACACTGCCATCAGCAAGGTTCCCATTGGTTAAGACGGTTACTCATTTGCATACACTGGAAGCAGCTTCATTTACAATGTATTCATGCCGAATGCACAACTGCAGGATCTTTCAATGTTAACCGTGGCATATAGATCAGCTAACAGACAATTAGTTTTGTAATGAATTTAAAACAGAAGGTTCAGTCAGTTATAATGAGCTTACATGTTACCGAATAAATTTATGTGTCAATGGTGTCTCAGGTATTGATGCTGAATAAGAAAGATCCATTTTAGACTTCATGTTTAAAATTGAACACATAAATACAAGTATGGCCATCTCAGTTGAATTTTTTGAGGTCCTACTTGTTTTTACTAAAATGGGCACTTTGGAATACCATAGTTTTACATCAAATTTTTCACTACACTCAAAAACTTCAAATGTTTTCATAACCACATGCATGTGCATGTACATTTGTCAGTAGAAAAAGAGCAAAAAGTTTTAAACCATACAGCAATCTGTTAATTAACAAAGTATATTCATAAAAATATCAAGAAACAAATGTATAATCGAATGTATAATACAAAACATTAGAGTTTAATGCTGCCAGACCATGTTGTATTCTGTCATGAAAGGGAGTAATTCATATTTCATTCATAAATACGAAATTAGTCCTTAACCATGCCTTTCAAGCAGGATCTGCTATCACAATACTTAAGAAAAACTGGATGAAGGAAATAAAATAAAATAGGCTTTGTCAGAAAGGCCATGGAGAACTGTCTAAAAATACGTGTGCTAAATTTTTAAGGTTTTTATTTACCAAGACAAAAATGATATATTACTATATAATCAGATTTCAAACAAGTGCAGTCTGGGGTGAAAAAAAAATGCCTCCACATCAATGGCTCATAAAGCCCACCTCATCATCTGAACGCTTTACTGCATTTTTCTTGGTAAAAAAACCAACAAAATAAGAAAATTTATTTTATTATATGGTATTCCTGGAGTCTTCTGTCGACACCTATTCATTTCCTGTTTTCTCCTATAAATTTCTCTTCAAACAACAAGCAACTGGCTATCAGATCAGTTGAAGATGAGTATCACATAATAGAAGGAGTTGTTAAGACATACATTTAATCATAAGTGGACATACACCAGATTTCTTACAAAAGTAAATGTCTATGTTATTAATATTAGAAAAGAAACAGTCAAGACAAATGAAATAAACAACAAAAAATAAAAGAGAATTAAATATCAAACACAACATAAAATAAAAATAGGCCAACTGCTTTATAACAACATTAAATGACAAAATCAACCATACTGCAAAACTTTACTTACCAAAAATTATAGAATGTGGGATTCCATGAAAGATGATGGAGAAGAAATATAAACTACAAGTTATTTTGACATTTCACCCGGGGCCAAGCTACATGTATGATGGTTATCTCCCTTTGAATCATAACCTTTCCATATCAGGTGTAGCTCCTAACAAGTTGAAAAACAAAGAAATGCAACAGCTCACAGTGCACTGTACAGAGAAATTTCTTCCTTTTGTTTTTGTTTATATACCACATCTGTTCAGCTGGGAAAAAAATAGCTGTACAGAAATACAGGGATGTTTTCAAATGTGGACTACTTGATACATTTTTCAGAATTTATTTGGAAAACAATGCAACCTGAAAGAGTTAGAGAAAGGGAGATAACAAAACTACCTAACTGCGACCATTTTAGTTCAAGTTGGTGTACTAAGGCAGATAAATACTGTGTAATTACAGGACATGAACACATACCACCCCCTGACAACAACACCAAGACGACAACAACAACATATCCAGCACAGTCCACATCCAGCACCTTGATTACCTCCCTTGACCCTAACAAACATAGGATCCCCAAGTCCATTATCATTATGTTCAGAAGAGACATCTGCCTGGCATGAGGGTCAGTTCTATAGCAAACTATAGCCAGCCTCTCCAAATTTGGTGGGAATGGTACCTTCAGTACTGTCTGCAGGGCTAGGTTTATCTCCCTTGTTCAGATTAGAGCAGCCTTGTTTAAGTGTAATACTTGAGTAGGTCAGACTTCTTGGCCCCAGGTTAATTTACCTAAACGTACAAGTACACTGAAGCACCTAATCATGAGAAATTAGCTGGAATGACAGATTTTGACCATCGATTCATCAATTTCTGTTCAAGTCCAAGTTTATTATTTCCCAATCTTTTCAATTTTTTTCCCTTCCCAATTTGGTTTACACAGGGTAGAATGGCAAAGGTGAATTAAAACTTCAAATTAAAAATATGGCTACATACCCAAGTCTCTATAGAAAGGCCTTAAAGGAACAACTTTCACATCAAAATGTTAACAGGTGAAACACATTCTGGTCATTAACAAGCCCCTGTAAGGGGAGCAATGTGAAATAAGGGAGGCAATCAGGTGACAGGGAGTGGACCAGTCATAGTGGAACTGGAAGCTTGAGAGCTTATACCTACCATTAGGCCTATCACACTTTTCACGGGTGTTAACTTAAAGGTAAAATTACAGTCAGTAAGAAAACAGAAGTGGTTCAAAACTAGATGAAAAGACTTAGAAGACAGGTAGAAATTAACACTACAAATGGCATTTTTTACGGAAACAAAAAAATACAAGTATATTAAACATGGGGTGGAGGGGTAGAGGGGACTACTTGTGATCCAGAAAAACACATTTTGATACGCTTTATGTCCCAAGGACACAAAAACACACAGGAAGATGAACTGATCATGCAAAATTCAAAAGGAACAAACACATCCACAAACACTATATTTTCTCCCGACTGCCTTAAAAGGAAATACAATATATACAGATTCAAAAATCTGATTTGCCTCCATGAGATTTTCATTAATTAAAAATGTCATACTTCTTCTATTCTTTCTGACATACACAATATTATTTCACTTCATATTCACAACCAGACATATTAAAGGTGAAGAAAACTACACAGAGGCTGGAGAAACCCACTGCATAATGGGAAGTACCTGACAGACTTTCTGACTTAGGGCTGCAGCCAAGATAGCTGACATGCGACGGTTAACCTTACTGCTTTTGTCTAATGGCCTGAACTGAACTGAATATAATTTCTACACTCTAAGCCAGTCCAGTTACCAACGATACCAAAATTTCATAATTTATTCTATATTCTTATAATTCAAAACTTGTTCAATTAAAACAAACAGTATAATGCCACAACTAAACTGTACGGTAACAACAGGGTTTAATAAATACTGTGTAAAACAGGCGAAAAGGTTAAAGCTGATTTTAAAACAGCATAAGTTGTTGCAACAACCTGCTTCACCTAAATAGTCTGCATGAAATGGTATCATCCAATGTTCACCCATTTGTAACATGACTCAACAGTCACACTACAAATTGTATCATGTTTTACGTGATTTACACGTTTTTATACTGGCCTGCATACTGCAAGACAGAAAATACTGCAAGTGATTACTTATGACTAGGCTTCCATGCCTTCCATTCTTCAACCTTTTCGCACACAAAAGTGCAACATTTAGTTCAACTTTTTTCATCACACCTACACAGGTCAGGCTGGCTGATTTAAAATTATTTTCAAAAATTTTGTCCGTCTACACTAAATAATATTCTCAGAATATGCTTGAACATTTTGCCAACATGCAGAAAGGTTGAGGAATTACAGTACACACATACATAAATAGAACAAACGATCACTACTAACCTTTGACACGCTAAACAGACCAAAGATTCCTGTTCGTTTCTTTGATTTGTTGGTGGTCGTGCCCTTGCCCGCGCTGGAGTGGTTAAACTGTCGGCTGGGCGTGGAGTTCTCACGGTGAAGGTCTTGTGAGCTTCCCCCAGATCGCAGGTCTTCGAATGGAATGTCGGTGGGGATTTGGAAGCCCGATTTATACTTATCTATGACAATTTTAGAATCCTACAAATAAAGGAACATACAATGTGTATATAAAGGTAACATGGAAAAACCTCAGGGATGCAGGTGTAAAATCAGGACATATGCCAGGACTTCTGAGTCTAAAACTGTCTCACAGGTGATGTCCTAGTCAACTTACAACCCTCCACAATTCATTTTTTAAAAATTCTGTTATCTACAAAATCTATTTATTTATCTGATCAGTGCATACTCAAGAATATTTCAGGCTATATTCTGACTTGTGTATGTGAGGATACTGAGTGTGTGGGTTACCTGCGCAGGGTCGACGGCCTCCCCAGCTTTTAATACACCATCAATACATGTGTTAATTATTGGGACTACATTGCGCTCTATTTCTGCCGTGGTTTTTATAAACTCTCCTACACGCACTATTCTCCTCTCGTCCATGTCTTGTAATTGCTGGAAACCGAACAAAAACAGGAAAATAAAGTTCAGTTTTTAAAAATGTCAAGTGAATTTCAAAAAGTTCAAGAGAAGCTTTAACCAACACTGATGGAACAAGCAATACAGGCATCAGTATGGCTTCTGATATGAAAATGGCAAAACCCACAAATAGAAAACAAAACAAACATTTTGAAAAATCATCTAAAAAAAAAAAATCACCTTTCAGTTTAAATATCAAGACCATACTTACACATTTAAATAATCTAAGCTCAACATCTTACAGGTATGTAATCGATCATCTCTAACAAAGGTAGTCATGACTGTAATCCAGTTAACACTGGCGTTTCGACACCAAAACACACTTTAAAATTGTCAAGAAACAAGCTACACACTGGAATCAAGCCACAAGAGGTTAGTGGGAATCAGGTGTATCCTGAATACTGAGCAGCAGTCACAATCAGGTGTATCCTGAATACTGAGCAGCAGTCACAATCATACTCATGAACAAACTTTCCTGTACTACGTCCAGACTGAAACAGACGCTGAACAAAACTCACTATGCGGAGCTGAGGATAATTTTAAGTGCAACTGTATAATAAAAACGAAGTACACGAAAAACCGGAGTAAAGATCTTACACAAAAAATCAGGAGTCAAAAAACAGGACTGGTTTGAGTCGAGCAGAGGACAGTCGAATGCAGGTCAAGGTGGAGTCGAACAGAAAACAAGCCTGAATCAAGTACAGAAGCTGTCTGATTAGAGTACGGGCAGAATTTTACCACCTTTGGGCTCAAGAAACTGGTGTATGGTAAGGAGAACTCACCTGGGAAGCCTGTGACATGAGGACTGTGTAGTGCTCTTTCTGTGTGTTGTTAATCTGCACGTGAGGTTGGTGTGTTGGTAAGGACGTGGTCCTAAGGGGGACTCACCTGGAAAGCCTGTGACATGAGGACTGCGTAGTGCTCTTTCTGTGTATTGTTAGTCTGCATGTGAGGTTGGTGTGTTGTTAAGGACGTGGTCCTAAGGGGAACTCACCTGGAAAGCCTGTGACATGAGGACTGCGTAGTGCTCTTTCTGTGTATTGTTAGTCTGCACATGAGGCTGGTGTGTTGTTAAGGACGTGGTCCTAAGGGGGACTCACCTGGAAAGCCTGTGACATGAGGACTGCGTAGTGCTCTTTCTGTGTATTGTTAGTCTGCATGTGAGGTTGGTGTGTTGTTAAGGACGTGGTCCTAAGGGGAACTCACCTGGAAAGCCTGTGACATGAGGACTGCGTAGTGCTCTTTCTGTGTATTGTTAGTCTGCACATGAGGCTGGTGTGTTGTTAAGGACGTGGTCCTAAGGGGAACTCACCTGGAAAGCCTGTGGCATGAGGACTGTGTGGTGTTCTTTCTGTGTATTGTTAGTCTGCACATGAGGCTGGTGTGTTGTTAAGGACGTGGTCCTAAGGGGAACTCACCTGGAAAGCCTGTGGCATGAGGACTGCGTAGTGCTCTTTCTGTGAATTGTTAGTCTGCATGTGAGGTTGGTGTGTTGTTAAGGACGTGGTCCTAAGGGGAACTCACCTGGAAAGCCTGTGACATGAGGACTGCGTAGTGCTCTTTCTGTGTATTGTTAGTCTGCACATGAGGCTGGTGTGTTGTTAAGGACGTGGTCCTAAGGGGAACTCACCTGGAAAGCCTGTGGCATGAGGACTGTGTGGTGTTCTTTCTGTGTATTGTTAGTCTGCACATGAGGCTGGTGTGTTGTTAAGGACGTGGTCCTAAGGGGAACTCACCTGGAAAGCCTGTGGCATGAGGACTGTGTGGTGTTCTTTCTGTGTATTGTTAGTCTGCACATGAGGCTGGTGTGTTGTTAAGGACGTGGTCCTAAGGGGGACTCACCTGGAAAGCCTGTGACATGAGGACTGCGTAGTGCTCTTTCTGTGTATTGTTAGTCTGCATGTGAGGTTGGTGTGTTGTTAAGGACGTGGTCCTAAGCGGAACTCACCTGGAAAGCCTGTGACATGAGGACTGCGTAGTGCTCTTTCTGTGTATTGTTTGTCTGCACATGAGACTGGTGTGTTGTTAAGGACGTGGTCCTAAGGGGAACTCACCTGGAAAGCCTGTGGCATGAGGACTGTGTGGTGTTCTTTCTGTGTATTGTTTGTCTGCACATGAGACTGGTGTGTTGTTAAGGACGTGGTCCTAAGGGGAACTCACCTGGAAAGCCTGTGGCATGAGGACTACGTAGTGCTCTTTCTGTGTATTGTTTGTCTGCACGTGAGGCTGGTGTGTTGTTAAGGACGTGGTCCTAAGGGGAACTCACCTGGAAAGCCTGTGGCATGAGGACTGTGTAGTGTTCTTTCTGTGTATTGTTAGTCTGCATGAGCTGGGCGGCATACTCATTCTTACATTCATCGCAATGCTGAGACTTGTTCAAAGATATATTCTTATGCTGAAAAAAGAATCATAGCAGGTCCTAGTTACCATATTCGGAAAACAATGAGCAGATCCTCAAGCTCTTATAACAAAAAAAAAAATTGTGACCTCAATGTAAATCAGTTGCTTTTTCTTTTTTTTGTTTTTTCATTGCTTTTCTCATACATCACATTGCTTTGAGAAAAATTTCAAACATTTGTATAACAAAGTTTTGTAAAAGTGTCCCCTGATCACAAAATTCCACTACTGGAAAACCACACAGATTCTAGAAGTTTGGTGCATTCTACAATGCCATTTCATCTTTGCTGTCCACCATTATGTAAAGTAGTATTTCACTGGCTACTGTATTTGTAGTAATATTCATCAGCTACTGACTCTAGTTGATCAGTTATTTCTGCCATTTGTATCAAGGCAGTAAAAACAGACCTTTGCAAAGCGTTTGACTTTATAAAAGGAGGAGCTACAGCTGATGCAGCAAAAGCTGGATTTGAACTCGCACGCTCCGGGAAAGGGCATTTGTCTGAACTGAATGAGCTGAAAATTCTGAGAACGGGTACCAATGATTCGTTGTCATAACATGTACATAATTGACAGTCGCATGTTAGAAACGCCATGGTGAACATAAATGGAAAGGTTAAATATCTCACCTTTTCTACCTCTGCTCTAGATAAATTAATATCATCGTCTGCTCTTTTGTAAGCATCCTTCGCTCGTTCTGCATCTCCAAATGCTTTTTCATATTTTCGCTTACTCTGAAACCAGAAATTGGACGCTGCATTAAAATTTTAGTCTCTAATGAATCCTGAAGCTCTCAAAAGTATGCACATTCCTCTCTTGTCCAGTAGATTAAAAATATACACCTGCACAACCGTTCTCATTTCAGCCTTGAAGATATTTCAACCTATTTGTACCCAGCCTCATTGGTACGCCTTTCTGAAGACTCCACCCAATCACAGTATAATGACACCAGGCATCTGGCATTCCAGGTGGATGCTCTAAATGCAACAAATACTGTGAATGACCTGAAATTTCGTCCAAAAAAAGTGCAATATTAGAGGTAAATTAATGTCATTAATCCTTATTTTCGGCGCTGAAACGTACACTTTTCCAGTAGGATATCATCTCACTTTCAAACCCAACCTCAAACACCTTTTTCAGATCAATGGAACTCGGGCAAAATGAGTGACTAAGATATAGACGAAAGTATGGGTCATACCTGGTACTTGCAAACTTTCCAGTTAATGTGTGAGCAACACAACATAAAAAGCATAACAGATTTGATGATAAGACTTTTGTGTCCGGTATATAGACTCTATATCCTACTCACTCTATCTAACATGTCAACAGAATTCCTCATCTGTTGCTGCAGTCTCACACAGTCTTGTAAGTGCTGAAAAAAGAAAACACACAACAAATTGTCAGTATTTATACTAGTTGTATAATGTAACAGCTAATGTGATAAAATATACATCTGCTGTACCACCAGACATTACATGACACCTCAACAGACAGAATACTCCTTTCTTTGATGTTCTACTTGATATTCAAGTTTAATGAACACTATGGGGGGGGGGGGGGTAAACTCGTACAATCATGGTGATTTTAAAATTCTGTAATATGTCAAATTACGTAACTGGTGGTATTGATTTTCGCACAATCTCAACAGAAGCAACAAACTTTTTCAATTAAGCAGACACACTTTGATTTTCACTCATTAAAAACTCGACGGACCGCTGTGGTGCAGGTAGCTGAGAAATGAAACATGCTTTTGTTTTAAGTTAACACAAATGACCATCCAAGCCACCTGCTATACCTACAATACCTACAAAAGTTAACAGTGAACACCCACCTTCTTCCTCTCCTGTTTCAGCTCTTGTATTAAATTACTCAGGTCCTTTATAATGTTGGATTGTATATTCTCTGCGATGACCTCATGCTGGCCAGCACTGTCATGCAGCTCCTTCAGCATGTCTAAAAACCCCTTCGTACACGTGAAACTGAAAGGCAACAGTAATATCACTGAAATAAAGAACTTGGAAGCTACAAAAAATATACCACGGTATTCAATGATGGCCCTACATTTTATACTTTACTCAAAACTGTTTCACCCCGATCACAGCAAATAGGTTTATGGCTGGAGAAACCTGAACAATGCCGGCAGGGAACCTTGCCCTTTGGTAGTTTCCCGACAAATTTCCTGATTTTCAGCTGAGTCAGTGGGTTACCATCCTACATCTCCCTTCCAAACCAAACCACAAAAGATATCTCAGAGTCAAGAAATAAACAGAGCAACTTTAAATGTAAGTCATGGATGAAATTTTAGGTCATTTACAGAAGTTGGAATTTGCGTATTACGACTGCAATAACATCTAAAAGCAACTAAGATAATGTCATGATTAACATGTCATATTTAAACTGCCAAGGCACACCTGGACCAGACAGAGGTGGATTTAAGCATGTGACAGCAAAGAGTAGTATAAATCAATACAGGTAACCATTAGGATGTGTCACTACATGTAGGTTTAAAGAAGACTGAGGAGTGTCATAGCAGACACTCAATCGTAAGAAATCAAAGGGGGCGTAACTGTGAAAATAATTCTGATCAATGAAATTGTAGGACTATTTAAAGCCCGAACAGCAAAATGACATGAACTGGGCCCACAAATCATTACTATTCTATCTTTTGAATGTACCGAACATGAGTCATATTGGCTCCACGGATGCGAATTCAACTCGATTATAGATAGTTGGCTGCTACCCTTTGTTTTGCTAGTGCACAGACAACAACAAAGAGCTGGATGCCACAGTGTGCAGATTTTGGCTGCACAAACAGCACATCAAACAGGCGGGCTGGATATCACGGGAGAGCTCAGGGCTCGATTCACGTCAATCAGCGAGCATCGGCTCAGTAAAATGTCAGCGTCTTCTGGCAGCTATATGAGCTTACGTCTATGAAGCAAATGTTTCTTAGAGAACATCTAAAAAGTTATCAGATGGTTGTTTTTAATTACTCTGTTCATTAAAATCTAAATTACACCTCCCTGGTCTTCTAATTTAACCAACTTGTAGAAGTTTGTAGTTGTTTTCATATGTGCTGCAGTGTACAGTACAGGGAAATCCTTAAAAGAGATGAAATGAATTCACTTACACATAGTCATCCTCTTCTTTCTTCTTTGGCTGATAATTTTTCACCAGTTTTCTGAAATTAAAACAAAAATGGGATAACTCGGTTCAATAATTGATTGTTGGTGAATGCCTGGCCCAAAAATTGTTTACTTCTGTGAAGGCAGTCGGGTATATGGGTGGAGGAAACCAGAGTGTCACGGGTAAACCACTCACCTACGCTAGGCATCTGACAAACTTCATGACTTGAAATGCAGAAAAGGGGAAACAAAATAATTGCATGCATCAGCTAACATTTATTAATAAGTAGAGATAAATGATAAACATGAATCCAGAATTGTAACACCATTCTTACATGTATTTAGGGCTTATGATTCCTTTGCTTCATGAGATCTACAAGGCCATAGTAAGAAGTCATCCTACATTTTCCTATTTCTTCACAGAAGGAATTAACATACAGAAATCAATAAATCGCATGTGGAAGTGTAAATATACAAATGTGTAAACCACTCGTGTGGAGACATATTACACATGTCATTCCACACAAAAGCTTCCTTTTAGCTGGATGTGAACACAGTTCAGCCGTGATCTGCATATTCAACACAAGTACATATTTCTCTATTACCTGTGCCAGTTGTCATGTACATGTAATTATACAAAAAGGTACATATAATTACACTCGTTTCAAAGTAATTTAAGTAAGAATACAAATTAACTGAAGAGAACTAAGGATAGTGTCGGAGCCTGTTAATGAAAACTGTGCAGACATTAAACTAAGAAATGTAAGAAAGGAAGAAATAAACACTCAAAATTATTATTTTTTATATCAAAATAATAAAAAAAATACATCTACTTCAATATCTATTTTCTGTTGAACCACATCACAAAGCAAATACACAAGTGAAGTCTGTAGACATACATATGCACTTGTGTACGTCAATGGCCCTACTTATATATACCCTTGTAATAGCATCTCAAACTGACTAGTAGGTGTTTTGTTAAAATGCTAAACTTGGCTCATTATAAAAGAACTCCTAAATGAACACCGATAGAGGTGGATGTACACGGACATGTATATGTAGATTCATTACGTCGTCAAAATAATAGGCTGTGACTACGATCCAGAGATACATGTACAACATGTAATTTTGTGAGCAATATGTGATTTATTTATTTATTTGATTGGTGTTTTACGCCGTACTTAAGAATATTTCACTTATACGACGGCGGCTAGCATTATGGTGAGAGGAAACCAGGCAGAACCCGGGGGAAACCCACGACCATCCGTAGATTGCTGGCAGACCTTTCCACGTACGGCCGGAGAGGAAGCTAGCATGAGCTGGACTTGAACTCAGAGCGATCGCATTGGTGGTAGGCTTCTAGGTCATTATGCTGCGCTAGTGTTCTATCCAACTCTACTCTACACAAATCTTACTAGAGGTATAAATTAGTGTTGATGTACATTTACATGTATGTATGTGTAAAATCTTCGATACCGCATTGGCGGGAGGCTCCTGTGTCATTGCGCTGTGCTCACGCGGTGACCAACATGTGAAACTATTTCCAGCTCCTCATTACGCGTACATGTACGACTGAAGTTGGTCAAATTGTCAAAAACCATTAGGACTTTATGAGCCTCCTTGTAGTAGTGAACACCGTTATTACGTACTCTACCGAGAGTCACTAACGCTGCAATTCTATAAGTTGGAAGTGACAACACACTTTTCAGCTTCAGTGACGAAAAAAAAAAAAAAAACATACATCTGGCAAGTTGCCAACAGGTCTACCAACTGTTATATCAACCTCTACTAAATATAGCACCATTGTATAACTGCAAAAATGACAATTTTTGGATTTTGCCGACACATTTGTGTGATGATATAATGCAACAGCCTATTGTAAAATTGAGGCCATTGACAAGCAGAACAGAGGAAAGAATGTCATGGAAGATGCCCCCAAACATTACATGAACATACTGGGCATGGATATTCAGAAAGCTTCAAAAATCTGCTAACCCTAATTCAAATCCGCTGTAATCCTGGGTTAACTTCTATATGAAGTCTGTATGATGTATTTTTAGTAACTCTTGCAGATTTACCGCCAGGGCCAATGTCACGCAGTTATTCAACATTTTCTCTTCTTAATGAATTGATCATATTCCTTGTCAGCTGTTATGATTAACACTATGTGTATATAATAAAACAATTAATGACTCTCCGTTAGGCTGATACATGAATTTGTGGACCCGAGAAAAACAACACTGACCGAGGAAGAGATTTTCTTGTTTACACAAATCCATGTATCGACCTCGTGGAAAGTCGATAATCGCATCCTTTCATGGTATTGCCGTTTATCCACTGGCGATAGCAAGTACATGTAGAAGTACTAGTCCACTTCAAGGAAAACCCTATCTACGCGAATAGGCCAAGTTATTCCAAAATTATCTGTATATTTAGATTTAAGCTTGTAGAGCTACATGTACCAGTTACGTAAATAAAAAAATGTTACGACATACTGTGCATTGTATATGTTCACAACAGGGCGCTTGTATAATGCATGTGCTTCAACACATACCTGTACAGGTAATAAAAATGTGAACACACTGATAAGTCTTTCATTTGATGACCTACATGTAGTTCTCAAATGTGCAAGTGCTAAATCACAGGTGTAATAAAAGCTGTATACAATGTACCTGACCAGGTAACCACATGACACTGACAAACTTTCTCACATAGACATACACGTACATGAATACATGTAGTCTACACAATTTATTTATTTATTTCATTGGTGTTTTACTCTGTACTCAAGATTATTACACTTATAAGACAGCGACCAGCATTATAGTGGGAGGAAACCGGGCACAAAACCGGGGAAACCCATGGCCATCCGCAGGTTGCTGGCAGACATTCCCATGTATGGCCGGAGAGGAAGACAGCATAAGCTGGACTTGAACTCAGAGCGATCGCAGTGGTGGGAGGCTTGTAGGTCATTATGCTGTGCTAGCATTCTAACCAACTCTACTCTACACAAATATTACTAGAGGTACAAATTAGAGTTGATATACATTAACATGTATGTGTGTGTAAAAACATGCTTTTGTTTTGAATCGGAATTTGCACAGGACTACAAAACCATCCAGACACCTTAATTATAAATGTACAGTGTACCCATGATAAATCTACTAACATACAATGTCTCTCTCAATTTATGACTACAAGTCAAATACATATTAGACATTTTCCTCCTGCTTCTGGCCTGAGTGAAAGTCAACTCGTCACAAATACATTATTTCAAGTTCCTTTAACCCTTGTGAAAGTACGAGTAGATTTTGTGACTCAAAACTCAGAACCTGGACACATGCAGATTTTGTGACTCAAAACTCAGAACCTGGAAACGTGCAGATTTCGTGACTCAAAACTCAGAACCTGGACACGTGCAGATTTCGTGACTCAAAACTCAGAACCTGGACACGTGCAGATTTCGTGACTCAAAACTCAGAACCTGGACACGTGCAGATTTCGTGACTCAAAACTCAGAACCTGGACACGTGCAGATTTATGTCAGTGAAGGACTTACTTGAGCTTGGATGCGTATTCATTCTCAATGGCACACCTCTCCTTGTAGAAGTGGGTGATCTTTTCGCAAAAGTCGATGCCTTTTTGGGTGTGTTTCTCTAGGTTATCATACTGGTCCTGTTAACAAATCAAAGCAGAACAAATGTGAAAACCTAGTCTAACGAGCTTACAAGAAGCAGAACAAATCTGAAAACCTAGTCTAACGAGCTTACAAGAAGCAGAACAAATCTGAAAACCTAGTCTAACGTACTTACAAGAAGCAAGAGGACGTAAAAAGGGAATAACACACTTTTGTGCATGTATGAAGTTTGAACTTCAATTTTCATGTCTGACTTTGAACTGGTCTGACAGGTGGGGAAGGAGCATATGTACTTACAGCTAATAACAGACTGCGACATCCCCATGGGTCTGTACATGAACATCTACAAGTACCATGTTCATGTTGCCATTTTCTTCTACATCTAGAGACTTGCATCTATGTACATGGACAGCTGTACATCGATGTACACATATCAACTGTACAGAGTCCAAGTCACTTTTACACAAATGTTCTGTGAAAACCTCAGTTTGTCCAGAATCCTTAACAACTATGCCAGCCCTATAGGTATAACTGCAGTTACTGTAAGAAGGCAGTTGCACAGTTGAACGAATAAACTGCACTTATGAATTTAAAACCTTTTGAGGCAGAACATTAACATGTACAAGTGGCATTTCAGCCTGAGAGAGGGCACAATGTGTGAACAGCAAGCCCAAAATATTTACACTGCAAATGTGGAGAAAGTAAGTCTGTGTGTTGATGTATTAACCAGGGTCTTGGCAGGCCAACACAAAGGCCATTTGGGGAAAACCTTAATATAATTATGAAAGGAAACGAACATTAAAAATAGAAGGCTGGACTAATATTGAACTACAACAAGAAAACATTTAAAGAGCAAGATAAACACATATTTGCTGTGGCCGCATGTCAAGTGCTACGGCTGTGCAAATCATTTATCAACTGCCTGACATTTTGATTGTGTTTTGCCAGCATGCCACCCATAGTCGAAGTGTAGCGAAGTAAAAATGTAGATGAAGACAAAGAGGATAGATTTTAAAGTAATGACGTATATGCAAATACAGTCTTACTTATAAAAGGATGATTAAACAAACCCTTAAGCAGTGTACAATGGGTCTTTTCCTATATACACACTGCCATCAAACTCAGATGAGGGACGTTATTTCATGATGGCCCCTAACTTCTATAGTAACAGCTACCAGTGGTAGAAGCAATTGTACAGTGAATGGCAGTGTTGATACACACCATAAACTAAATAAACATTGATAAGTAGACCTACACAGCACATAGTCATACTAGCAATGTCATAAACACCTTTTCCTTCGGAATTATATGTTGATTTACTGGATTAATCAACTCATGAGCACTCCTGTTAACAATGATGTTGCAACCAGGACTTGATATACAAGCTAATAATGCCTACCAATAAAACTGACAACACACTGCAACTAGGCATCGGTGGAGAATACTGTAAGATTTATTTATTTCTTTAATTGAATGGTGCTTTACGCTGTACTCAAGAATATTTCACTTAGACAATGGCGGCCAGCATTCTGGTGGGAGGAAACCGAAGACAGGAACTAACGATAATCCGCAGGTTGCTGGCAGACCTTCCCACGTACTGCCGGAGGGGAAGCCAGCATGAGATGGACCAGAACTCACAGCGACCCCATTGGTGAGTGGCTTCTAGGTCATTATGCTGCGCTAGCGTGCTAAACAACTGAGCCACGGAGGCCTCCCTGTAAGATTTAGACTGCCTGGAAATACAACTTCTCCTGAACCTAATTTACCTTTTTTTTTTTTTTCCTATTCAGTCTGTACATGTTTGAGAGCTACAAGAAGAATCACAGCTAACATAGCCACAGCCATCACAATCATGCACTGTGTACACAACAGGATAAAAGACCTAAATTTCACCCCACAAAGTGTATTTTTAGAGGTCAACAGATAGAAAATATGACATTCCATATTACAAAAAACAGGATACTCAATTATTCTTAACTGATATACATGTAAGGCCTATGAAACTCGTTTCCATGTTTCATGTCATAATATTGTGGCAAAACTGGTGCTGGAGGTGAAACACACAGTATTTCATCATCAATTCATTATTCAGCCAGATTTTGTGATAATCTGATCTTTTGTGACAATTTCTTGGAAAAATTTGAATAATAAGTTCCGGTGCATTGGGTAAAATGACATGCAGGTGTCGACTGGAAACAAGAAATCAAGTAAGAACTGCCTAATGACAGAAAGGCCACAAACCACAGAAAACTAGCACAGAAGTAGGTGAGAGTCATATTGTCACATGTGATATAAATTTCACTTTTGATATTCCTGACAAGGAAGCTTTTTTAAGACGGGGATGGGGATGTGTATCTACATGTATGTATTTACTATAAATCAAAATGACGTGAAACTTGGAGTGTAAGAGCAGCCTGTATAAATTAGAGATATGTTTTTAGAAATTATACAGTAACATTTCCTGCACATCATACATGCACATACAATGTTAACTTACTTGTACAAAACAAGGTGTAACATTGTACAACATGTTATTAGTAACTCTACATCTGCATACAATGTACAGGGGCCAACACACTGTTGACAATGGCACAAAACTTGGTGCCATTTGGTAGTGATTGTTTGAAGGGTATGGGCAGAGCCGGAAGGAAATGACACACACAGGCACAGAATTCTGTTCCCACGCCAAATCACCCACAGGTGTACAGAACATGTCCAACGGTAGCCCTTCTGGTCAACCAGCACGTATGGAGGCAGAGTTGTCAAAATCATTTGTATTAAGTTTAATAAAAGTATACATAAAGCCAGGTGTGAAGGGACTAAATGTCAAGGTCACATAGTATGTGCTAGTCAGAGCAGCAAACCTATTTCCAACTGAGAATAGGAAGGGGAGGGAGGTGGTACATGAACACCTAAACTATCCACAAAAAAAAAGAAAAAAGGATTATGAAAAAAAGGCGCCCTCCAGAAGAAGAAAAATCCTGGGTGGGTGCATGCAGACAGCCCTCAAAGATCCCTGGTTTTGTGGTCCTCTGAGTCAGTTGGGTTTCTCCCCATTACATGTACATCTGCATGAATGAGGAACAACCCAACACATACACTATACTTATACCTGTACCCAAATGCAGCCAAGATGTTGGCATTTGGATAGGAATTCATCAATGTTAACTTCTTTGATCCTGATTCGACGGACACATGTAATATATATCCCATATAAATTTGAAATCACCTTATTTTCACCAATAACAATTATCATGCACATGAATCTTTAAGTGTTAGAAATCAAAAGGATGATCACAGTATAGTTCTACTGTCATAAATGTTGAAAGTTTACAGTTCAGCAAAAAAAAATAAGGGGGATAACTCTGGACACTGCAAAAACACCGACCATAGAATCAGGCTCAACAGCTATTATAGAATATTTAAGTCACAAGCCCACAAATCCCTGACCTGCTGCTATTAAAGTAAAAAGACATGTGGTTTGTTCACGGTTATAATCCAGGGAGAAAAAGTGTCTGGACAAACACAATGTGAACTAACTATCCACTGAACTATTACCCAGCCAGCATGAAGGCTTGCATGCCACTCTCAAGTGATGACACTAGGCATGACTGTACACAATAGACATGATTACACAGAACACCTTCTAGGTCAGCTGATATGGCATGCATACACTGATAAACACAGTTCACCGACTTCTATCCCTAAGCTTACATCTCCAGTACACAGTAAGTTACCCTTCGTACCATAACGTAAGGATACTGTAAGAAATGCAACCAGAGCATAAATCTGTATTAATGCATTTTGTGGATCTTCAAGTCACTGAATGAATGAATGAATGTTTATGGCTTTATGGCACATCAGCGATTTTTCAGCCATATCGCTGCAATCACTTGATGAAATCTGACGATAAATAATGCTGAGGTGGAACATGTAAATGTCCAATATTATGTACATATACCTTCCAAAAAAGTATTTTTCAAAAACAAAAGCAGATAAGAAAGTGAAAACTAAGGGTACCCTCGACCTTCGCTTCATTTGTCTCCCACCCCCCATTCACATTTCAGGGAACAACCACAGATGTAGTGCTGAATGCCATCACTGCTTTCACATGATGACAGATCGTGTTATACCGGGTATGCACACTGTAGATACTCACATCAGTATGCCACAGTGCTAACACCTAGTTACATGCACATTACATGTTGCTGTACCTCCACAGGGTCTAACTTGTGACCTGTTATCTCTGGTATGTCAGTAATGTTTACAGGTTAGCAAGCAGAGCCATGGCCTGTGTTTCCAGTGTCAGGTATACATGTATGGTCTCTGCATATAGGCAACACCAATTTTATATTTTCACCTGTTTTACATGTGAATCAATCAACACTAAAATACAAAAAAAAATCAAATAATGGAGTGAATATAAAACTGAAATACAATTTCTTACTTTGTTCAACTTTGGTGTTCATAGAATTATCTTGTTTTTCAAGGCTTTCTGATCACATAAATATGTCCTCAACAGGAATAATTGCTGGGGGAGTCCACATTTTCAACACATTAGATCATTATCAATACTGTATTTATTTTTACATGATCTCAACCACAGAAAAAAAAATCTAATCCCCTTGTACAACAACACATTAAATTGGTATGGCCTTACCCCCCCCCCCACCACCTTTCCTAGCTCACACCCCTGTCTGTCCCTGTCACAGCCAGTGTGTAACAGTCTCCACCCTATAGTCAGCGGCTGATGTGTCTGCCAGCCAGACGCTCTGAAGCCTGTCACTATAACATCACTGTACACATAGGTATGACAACACAGCAGAAGTTTGGAAAAACCTTTTCTGGCCATTTAGAGAGGCTCTACAACCCATTTCTGCAAATATTTAGGGCAGATAATTGAGAAAATAAGACATGTGATAGTCAAAACAGAAGAGCATGTATCACAGCATGTTGCAGTGTAGTACACATGTACCTAAAAAGCCTAAAAGATTTTAAAATCAAAACTGGTTATTCATGTACAATGGATCTTCTGATTGATAGGTACTTTGGGGAGAGAGGTCAACCTACATGTAGGAATGTACATGTAGTTATGAGCCTATAATTCAGTAAGTCACATATAAAAGTCAAATCTGTAGAAATAGCAGCCGCAGTAAAGATGAGGTTGCCGCGCGTCTCTTTCCAAGCGGTAGGTGACGTCAGTTTCATTCATACTTCCCTGAATGAGTCTTATTGAACACTGACTGTAACATAGAGGAACCCCTTTTCAAATGTTGTCCACGTGACAAAACCATGTGCACATGCGCACTGAATCCTTACTGCATTCATCTATCTTAACCACATCTAAATAACAGCTAATGACACAACAAACAGAATGGTATAGTGGTATAGACATCTACCTATGGATCCAACACTGATGTGTGGTGGTAGTTCAAAACCAGTGAATGTCTCGAGAAATTTCAAGGTAACACCAACAGTAACGCTTCACACACCTATGTGTGATCCGTGTGACAAACACCTGACACTATCATGTAGGACTTCCGGTTCTGAACAGAACACAAGTTATGTACACTATTTTTTTTTTTTTCTGAACAACAAAAAATTCCATTTCTTAACCAATCAAAACACAGCACAGCCGCATGACCGTGGGAAAATAATGACGTCATACAGAAGCGACACGCTCAGCAACCTGAACTTTATGAATCCCGAAAAAGTTAAACCTTAGTATGTCATATTAACCAGAAAACATATTATGAAATATTATGACTCATTATTAACATTACTGTGCTGTGCATGTATATAAATGGAAGGGAGAGTGATTTTGCGACTTCACTACACCCATGTGTAGACGGACAAAAATTGATGGAGAAAACCTATTAATTAACCTAAATTTAACACACAGGTGTTACAGACGGACAGCTTGAAACTGATCACCTTTCACAGCTCAATCAATCAAACTGCAGCATGACTTTTATTACTTGTGCAAGACAAGTGCAGAACATGGACATATGTACAAGAATGAATACTGTAACTGCTTTGATGCACGTGTGCATGCAGAATGAAAGCATCTGGGCCCACCTGCTGCATGTACATCTATACTGTATTGTTTCAATTCAAATACAGAACATTCCCTGTAAAATGCATCGAGGCTGGAAGGTAGGCTGATATTTTACTGGCAAAGTGTGAGTTACAGCACCAAAAGTAACATTTGAAAGCCTCTAAGAATGTAACTCTTGTTTCTGGAGGATGGAGGGTAGGGAGGAGGGGGGTAGAGACACAGTATATATTATTGTATCCAGTTTAACCTTAAACACCTGGGTTGACCATACACTAGTACACAGCTGGAACTGAGCCTAAATGTGCATGTATACAGCCACATTAGAATGTCCAGTCGAAGTTATTGTGTTGTATAACCATACATGTATATCACAAGGCATAACGTAACACTGACTCGAGTCTCTTTACAGAGAGAACGTGGTAACAATGAATGTGTCGGTTGGCAGTAAGCCAGCTGATGTGCATGTGGTGTTAGGGGATGATCTGATCCATGAGGACAATCTCACTCGACCCCCACCTACCTACTCTGAGATCAATCACTGATGTGTCTGTGATAGGAGCCTGCGTGTCTGGAATCATGCCACAACTCCTTGGCAGAGACTGCGTCCTGTGGCATTTCCCCAAACAGGCCAAGACAATGAAACACTGCCTACTGCTGAGGCACATGTATGCATAAATGTGAATACTATGGGACTATCCCCCACCCCAAATATACTGAGCAACACTCTGCAAGACAGCGTTGATCGTGCTGCAGTCAAAACACACGATTATCTGCCAGTTGTCCTGTTAAGGTTCTGTCGGGCAAGGCTCAGTCAGGGCTGTCTAGCCAAATAAGTCACCCCTAAGAACTGTCCAAAGACAAATTGCTTTTTAAATATATTTTGCTAGTCCAGGAAACTCTGTCACAGCCTGCATTTCAAATCTTGATGCATCTACAACCAAAGAGAAAGTAGAGCAGAAAAACCAGTCAGAGTACACCTTTAATATGCTAAAACAAAAAACAGGCACTTGAGTGGGAATTGAACTCTATATCCTTGTCTCTCACTCATGTTATTAGTATAACTATTCAATGGTATTCTTCTTTCACTTTGGATCAAGTTGTGTGGTCACCAGTACACAGGCACACGTGCAAGTATGTATTTAGCAGACTCAAAAATGATGACATACGTCAGGCAGTCTGATAACACCAGGAGTTAAAAAAATACACAAAAAAACCCACCCCAAAGCCCACTATTAATGCACACACATATATTATGCATGCTGTCTGGTGACGTCACATTCAAACATGTCAGAAGAAGCTAGGTTAAGATGAAGGACAGCTGGGGAATGTTTATAAACAATGTTTAATTAATCATGATAATATCCAATAATAACAACTGAATCATACATCTTCATGTGAGTGGCTACCTGTTACCATGGCTATCTGCAGGCCTTTTACTTTAATTTAAAAAAAAAAAAAAGAACTGAGCAGGTAGCTGTCTACATTGATCAAAGAGCTCTCCTACATAACATTAATCTTCAATTAATTCTCTGTCAGGCAGCTGGCTACTTTACCAGCAGAGCACTGTACTCAAAATGATCATGAAAGCCCTGACATGTATTACTGCATGCCTCCACAAATGATCATGAAAACCCTGACATGTATTACTGCATGCCTCCACAAATGATCATGAAAGCCCTGATGTATTACTGCACGCCTCCACAAATGATAATGAAAGCCCTGACATGTATTACTGCACGCCTCCACAAATGATCATGAAAGCCCTGACATGTATTACTGCACGCCTCCACAAATGATCATGAAAGCCCTGACATGTATTACTGCACGCCTCCACAAATGATCATGAAAGCCCTGACATGTATTACTGCACGCCTCCACAAATGATCATGAAAGCCCTGACATGTATTACTGCACGCCTCCAAAAATGTCCATGTACATCAAACTGTAACGTTTGGAATTAACATTCCAAGTCTTGAAGGTTAGGTTATCATTTAGGTTACCATTCACAAAGATTATCTACAGGTGTGTGGAGTGCGTAAAAATTCAGACAACTCACATTCAAAACAGCAAAGGAATTACATATAGGTAGAGGTACATGTAGTTCTGCATGCACATAAAGAGTTTCGTTACCTTTACATTATACTGCCCACATCCATAACACTCAATGACAATGGCAAGCTAAACCTGCATATCAACATTGGCATTTCATCCGGCAAGAGGCTATTATCATCAATATGACACAATACAGTAGCCTTCAGTCACACAGAACAGGAATCCGATATGCTCTGGCAGCCAAGGTTCACTGCCTTTAACACTTCTCACCTAATTTTTTTTCTAATTCTTTTTTTTTCTTTTCTTTTCCTTATTTTTTCAGTCTGCATATGGGTATGTAAGTACATGTTTTTTTCTTCTTCAAGGCTGTGTACAAGTATATAGATATGTATGCATACATGTACCTTGATATTGCCTTGATAACAGTACAAAGTGCACATGTGAATAAAGCAGCGCAGAATAAAATATTGTTTCAGTTTGTCCCATAAACCCAGATCAGCAGCCCAATCTACCAGTAAAAAGTGGGTGGCCCCTTTATGCTGTAAACACAATACATACTTGGATCATATAATGTCAGATATTGATGGTCCTTGCGCATTAATACCTCTGCTATAGCACACATACTCTAACCACAATATTGATATACAGGCTGCAAACAGGTGTCTATTCTTGTCCCTAAGGCCATATTTTCGGGACATTAATATGTCCATCTTACTACAAGTGGAATACAACCTGACTTCACTCAGTCACTTGAATACATGTATATTTCAGTTCTGACACGTCTCTGATTCCTCTCGCATCAGTCCACTGCCATTTTACCGTACCGTAATTTATAACAGACACATAAAAATGTAGGCCTATGATAGCTTCTGGCGTGAGTAACGTTCCGAAGACACGTTCTACTGCAGTAAGACAATCACACCTTACTATGCATTCATACTTCAGAGCACAGAGCTACATGTATGTACACTGGAAATGTAGTCAGCTACCTGACTACAAGAAACAAAGACAGCAAAACTGAAGCTTCATTGTCAAAGAAAGCTAGAACTTTTTTCAATTTTACGGGTTACAGGTGTGTGTTGTAAGCAACTGCTTTCAAATGAACCCCTGTAACTACATGTACATCTCTAACCCATTAGACTAGAACCCTGGCAGGAATCAGGTGAACAAGAACTTGTAACAGTCTAATTGATTTACAGGTAAATGCACATGTATCTAGGAGAAAGAAGATATCTAATGCCCTGGCCAGCTGCTAACGTTGGCAGCTCCCATGGCGTTCGGGGAACCCCACATACTGCACATGTATTGCAAGTACCTCCTATCACGGGCAGTTAACATGGTTAAGATTTTGGCAATCTGGAGTTCGGGCCAAAAAACAGGGAGAGGCTGAAGATATTGGCACTGAAGAGAACATATTCCTGGAAAATCTCCACAGCCATCAACAGGAGCAGAAGTGAAGTACCATGTATAATGTATTGTACAGGCTGTGTATGTGCAGTGTATCTGACGTCAAGAAAGTTTTATAAGCTAATTTGAAAATGACTAAAATTGCAAGCGACTCTGAATACACTTGACATTCACAAACTTGTACATTGATGTGAACTCTTGTAAACTGTTTTGGCCTCATTCTTGAAACACAAAGATACAGTAATAGATCTCTTGGGCATAGAGTTCTGACACATGCACATTCAATTATCAGGATAATTTTATGTGGCAAAAGATGGCAACAATGACAAATGATCATTTTTCGTGATTACCAACACAACTTTACGTCAAGAGAATCCTTCTGTCAACTGTAACCTGACAACTGCAGCCTGCATCGTACTGCTTTGCAACAATGATGTGACGACAGTGCCATACAAAATCAAACGGCATCACAGACTTGGGACATTATGCCGAAATCATATATTAGCATTCTTAAACAGTGAGCACATAATTGGGCATCACCTTGTGCATGGATTGCAGACTACACCTATACATACAACTGACATCATTGAGGAGGCAAGCATCCCACAGAGGAAGTCAGTGTTTATCATATGATCCATACAGAGCATATGGGGTGTGTATACCAGCTCTGTATCACTATCCTTTCCAGGAGTTCTGACAGTTGTTCATGTCTGAGTTACAGGGCCCTGGCCTGTGTATCTTTTGGTGGCATAGCTCTCTAGTGTAAATAAACCCATCCCTAGTGAAGTCTTCTCTATGTAAGCATCCATCCATCCATCCATCCATCCTCCAAGGGCGCATTGGAGTCCATGTTAAACACTGACGCCACAGTGAAACCCATGCTTGACATTGTGTAATAAGCCACACGTACACCTACCCTTCGTTGTGTGATGCAGAATTTACATGTAGTCATGTTTTGGAGGAGACACAAATAGGGTGGATGGGATGGTAGCCTCTATATCAGGGTGTATACACAAATTGTCTTGTCATAGTTCTGCTTAATGAGTAAATGTGCACTGATAACACAGTTCAGCTCCAGGCTGATGAAAGATAACTGCAGACTGACTACCTATATTACTTACAGCGCCTCTGTGTGCAAGTCAGTTTTCTTGTATGATTTAAGGGCTACATCCACAGCCTGACACATTTATGATTTTGCACACCAGGCAGGTCCTACATGCAAAAGTATGTTTATTTACTGGAGATTTAATAAGCACTCGCTTAACAAATGATTGGCTAACTCTAACCTCTGGGGCTTTGTGACAGGCTGGTTCGAATGCAGACATACATGTACATGTATATAATGCATGTGTAGCGCTGCCTCACTGAAGTGCTATGTCAGAGACGCCAGGAATGTAGCACCCTATCACAGTGCACTATATAAATGCTATAATCAGGCTGATGAGTGCTTGGCCTACATGTATATGTAAATGTGTACACAATGATATTACATTTGGTAAGCCTCATGTTGCTGAACACCAAATCACAGAGACATCACTGTGACTACATTAAAAATTTGTGTGAAACTATAAACATAATGAATTTAGCTTTACTAGAACACTCCCATTAGCTCACTTCACATGCACCTGCGATGTTTATTCGGATCCGGGAATATGATGTGTTACTCAGGATTCAACATGGACAACAGAACACTGTTCATTCTTTAACTAAGCCTGGGGAGATCCAGGCTGCCAGTGCTTCAATTTTCTTTCACCATCTGCCCTTCACACTCATGTCCACAAGCCACCCTTCCAATTCACAAACACCCATACCGAAGACAATAACCAAATGTGAATGCACATTTTAAAAAAAACAAAAAAAAACAAAAAACAGAAACCCCCCAGAATCTGATGTGCCTTCAGCTGCTCAGCATTTCATCTGTTATGTCCTCACGAAGTGTGTGGCAAAGGATTCCATGTTACTCTGACTTTCCTTGGTCGTGTAAATTCCCCAATCTGAGATAAGCCAATTGAGCATTGTCTCATAGCCAGACAGCAAACAATACGCCGAGACATGCACAGACAACATCTCACCCACGCTGGCTTCTACATCAATGACAGTGGTTTGATCTCAGACAAGAGAAAGAGGGGGAGGAACAGTATCCAACCCACAGTCTGTGTTTACATGGAGAGGAAGACAAGTTGCTATGAAGGCAATGATGTCTCTATGGAAAGCTGCTTAACATGGGAACAGACTTACAAATGAGCAAATTATTACCTGCATACTGAACTAGAAAGAATTACAACTTACTGTAACTGACCTAAAATTTCACCCATGACTTTGTTAGTCATTTCCGTTTATTTTAGTCACGTCTGATATTTAATACATGTACGAGCTTACAGTTTGATCAATCTGCTCAAAAAAAAAAAAAAAAAAAAAACTCTAAAAATGCAATTTTGGGAGTGAAACTTAAGGTCAGATAAAGAAATCCTGATCTTCGTTTCCATAAACCAAGGACTGCTTTGCTGTAATACATGTATCAATATCAAAACTTGAGCATTCCATATTATTTGAGATTTTACACCCCAGGTCAGACAAGCTAAATGCAACATGCCTGCTCTGAATTAACAAATGAATTATTAGCAAAAAGCTGCCAATAACTGCGTCAAAGCCCTGCATGCATAAGCAGTGAGTCCTCTGTGTGTCTGTATCTACGGTTAGACGGCGCAGTCTGAGGGAGGGGACAATGGCACTGCTAGGGCAGGATAACAGGGTATTGTGTGCCGGGATACAGACATGGCTAATCTAGCCAATTGGTACAGCTGATGGCACAAGACAGCTGGCAAGTGGACACACGGAATATCGATAAATTAACACAGACAGATGTGATGCAGGAAGATTAGAATGTACATGCATGTATATATATGGATTCAGTGTATGTGCAAGTCTGTACATAGACACATTACAGATATGGACATACAACAAAACATGTACACTGTATACATCATCATGAGCATACATTTGTATCCTTATTACATGCACAGGTACCTGCATTCACCTCTACACACTTATATTAGGTAGGTCAGGCAGAAAAACACTGAGATAATTATAGCAAGCGTATGTGTACTTGCATATATACGGTTACATGTACAACATGGATGTACTGTAGCAATTTAAACATACATGTATACAGCTATACATGTACATGAATCTTAAAAATTCCTTAGAAATTCAGAATATTATATAACTGGTTTATTTTAAACTCGATTATAAAACGTTCAACGTAATGAGGATAACCCAATAGTGGTTAATTTAGATCCATTTTGTTCATTTGAAAACTCTGCCTTCGTCAAAAGCATTCCACTCAGAAGACTGAAAACAGCAGTTACATTTAATTACGATTTTAAAACATTTCAAACTCTTTTTTGCTCAGGGGTAGTGGGTTGAGTTGTTCTGAAATGAATGTGAAGTTATGTCTGGATTTCAGCAGCTAAAATACCAGGATAAAATGGGCCATCTAACAAAATTAATGGCATTTTAATCTAAAGATAATAAAAGGCTTAAAATCTAAAACTAGTTTTGAACAATTATGCCCACTTTGTTTAGCTGGTCCTCCAAACTGATGATTTCATTACACCAGCATGTACCTGTCATCACCACATGAAGAGGCACTTCATGTCAAAGGTGTTCAAATAACAGATCTTATTCAATGTGTACTCTACAGACCATCTCTGTCATATGGGTTGCATAACAATATAAAATCCAATTTAGCTCCGCTTTGTCGTTGTTGTTCTTTTTTTTTTCTTTTGCTCAATTTATACAAATGCGAACTTGTTTTAAATCTGTAGTACAGAGCTCAAGGGCACCCATGTAACTGGCCCTGAGCAGATGTATTGATACCAATGTACATGCGGAGTAAAGATCCATGGATGTTGTAACTCGACATGATAACGCCATGGTTAATGTGATTGTGAGAGCTACGTTAACACCTGGCAGATGCCAGCCCTATCTAATTAACAGTTAGTACAAATCTGACCAGTGACTAGCCAGGTAAAATTTACACGCTGCATTCACACAGGGCCATATGTCATAAGCATGCGCTGAATGAAAACAGAGCAAGGCTTATTTCATATGTAACAATATGCACCCTTTCTCCAAAAAGTGACTATTAAGAGTTAACATGAAATCTAAAGGGAAAGACCTCATAAAAATGAACTAAGTGTCAGCAAAAAGACCATTGAAAACTGTATCTGAAAACACCTTCACTGATTTTTTTTTTTTTTTTTTTGTCACCAAAACAAACGCAGTCAAATATTTTGACAGTATATAGCTGGTTTTATGGACCGTATTGGTAATGTTTACGAGGTTTTTCCCTTTAAGTGAACTCATCTACACATGCACATGCTTCACACATGTTTACAACAACGTCTACATCAGTACACATGTACCCATTGTGCACATTGTACAATCACATGATATGGTAAATGATCTAAAATATTATCAGTTTGAAGTTGCTTATTTTGCCCGATTCTGAGAGTACTACTGAACACCAAACTTTGGCTCTTTGACGCTTGTTTTGAAGGTACGCCAAGAACACTGGAAAGGCATAAAAGCTTCAGCATCAAAAGTAATATTTTATGACATCACATGTATATTCGTCTGTAAAAGTGCAAATAAATGCCATAAATTATGACTTTTGGAGCTGAAACCTGCATCTTACCTGTAGGGGGCATCCCCCCTTTCAAACATACCTCAAAACACCTTTATGCTATCAAAGAATTCTCGGAATCAGAGAAAATAAGCGACCGTGTCACGGATGAAATTTCAGGTCATTCAGTGTTTGTACATTAACTGTGTGAAGGTTAATAAGCTTTGTGTCCAGTGGAATGGTGACTAATGTTTTTTCTGTGTTTTACACTGGACTTAATCTATTTGTCCGTCACAGAAATGATCACATGGCTGTTACGGTTTCTCTCCGCTAACATCTGTCATCAGATATTTTTCCCTGATCTATACAGATGTATGTGTAGCCCAATTAGAAGGTAAATACACAGCTAAGCACTAATGATTAATCAATCAAGGTAATCTTTTCATCAGCTTCATGATCACAAACTGAAGCAGATCAAGTTATCTCAAGTGCAATATTTTACTTCACATTCAGATCTATTTCTTATACTTACGTATATGTACTTGTTCAATACATACCAACCGTGCCTAAAAAAATTTGATGAATATTAAACTGTTCTTGCACATCGTTTTTGTTCTTTTTGTACTTCTTCTAATGTGTGACATTTGTTACTTTGTACTTTTTCTGCGTTATGAAGAAGGATGATTTATAGCTAGTAATACGTTAAAAATATTCATATAAAACATAATAATATACTATAAAAAAAGTGTAGTATCATAGCACATTATCACCAATCACGTCACAAAGTACCATGAACTTCTACAAAAGACACACATGTATGCATGTAGCTTGTGAACATAGCAAAAGACACATGTTGTATTTAAGACACTGTGTAAGTGTTGGAATGTGCCTGTATACTAGGCTCAAGAATAGCTGGAGTGTACAATCTGGTCGCTCTCATATAAGGACGCAATGCAATGCTCATGTACCGTAAAAATTATGATTATTACAATCATCACCATTATTACACGTACTTTAGAAATACGAAATACCTACTTATGTACACACAAAATACATGCACATCATTCTCTTCTAAATGCATCGTTTTGAGGTCAACAATCCAAGCCTTCTAATGCCTGATACCAACAGACATACAGTACTATATGTAGTGTTCGTGGTGACACACTTTCTCTGTGACTTGTTTTATCCGGAATAAATTAAATGTGAATAATGTATAATGTACATGCACAGTGATGTATACACATGCATTATTCAAGGATGTCTAGGACAAAAGAGCTTGGAATTTATGCGACTCAATTAACTCAAATGTTTGTGTCAAGGTCATACTCTACTATTTTACATGTATATGTTGTGTGTACGAATGTAATTATAGAAGGCGGAAAGATTCCTTCCAGTGAGTGTCTATACTTGTACCTGCGCAACACTAAAGTACTTAATATTTGGCTTGTCATATTAATATCTCTACTGGGTTAATTCATTTTTACCACAGGTGATTTAATGAGGCTCTATCACCTGTAAATGAGGCCAGTGTTATAAAATGCCTCTCATTTTTAGCTCAGGTAATAATATTCCCGCACACCTGAGGAATACCTGTCCAGTTGAGGTACAGGTGGAGTTCAGTGCAGGAATTCACCTGGGAATACCTGGTCACAGATGACATACCTGAGCATCTGGGTAACACAATTAGCTGCACAGATTTAGCTGGTGGTCAGTTGCAAAGTCAGCAACTGTCAGGCACTCACAATTTATGTACACACAGTCTTACCAAAAACACCATTCGAGGTACACACAGAAACATGTACGTCCGGGTTTCACAGTTACCCAATTCACATACTGCCTATAACAGGATTTATTTACATTTCTTCACTGGTATTCAAACCATCTCTTAGGGTAGATGTATGTAGGCTTAGGCTTTTACAAAATACTGAAAAATTTATCAGTCATATGACGATGAGGAGCCCTTAGTAAGGGTATACATGTATACTGTGGGCTCGAGAATCAGGTGAATGCTGTCAACCCACATATGTATTTAGTGTGTCATCACCTTCAAGCAACAAAGTGTCCAAATCAACTAAATAAAACTGTCACAGACCAATAAGACCATGGATGGTAATCTACAGGGAAATCCTGCAGCTTGAGTTGTCCAGTGAGGAGCTAAAAAGCCAGTACATGCTAACATACACGAGCAGGTATATTAATACCAATGCCTGTTCGTTGTCTACTGTGCAGTTTGACCTTTATTAGTCCCTCTTCCTGTCATGCACTTGTCCGAGAAAGACTGACAGGCCGCTTCATGCTGCTACATGTATGCCAAACACCCCTGCGGTGAATGAAGCACAGCTCCCTTCCATAATCCAAATTGCACCGCACATGCATGATGACAACTATGTCTATAAATTAACTGATGAAATGAAGTTATACAGAAATGTTATGTTTTGGTCATTTGACTGTTCAATGGTATATTTTTTAAGCCCATGAGGTTGCACTAGTGTGAAGCCGGACCTTTACTGTGATGTCATTATGATGAGTCAGGAAATGAACATTTCATGTCAATAAAAAGATGCCAAGTTCCTGCTGCCAGGCATTTGACGGGTCCCCAATGTATAAGCTATATGTCTCGGAGGCTGTTTATCACAATAGAACTGACAGTCAGATAAGGGTAACCCAGATGAAAATTGTGTGTAAATCAAGTTTTTGGCAAATCTTGAAACTGAGTTTATTCAAAATAAATTGAGTATTTTGGTTATTTGACATATATGGAGAAAAAAGTGAGTTTCACTATTTTTTTGGCTTGAGTTCAAGAAAGATTTTTGTCTGAAAAAAAAAACCTGCTGAGATATACAAAACATCACACTTCAGAACATGATGCACAAGTGTACAAACTGCGACTCACCATCAGTGACAGCGGTCAGTGTCTAATTCACAAGCCTCCTCTCAACTTTTGACCTTATCTCAAGTGATTCAGGAACTGTCAACTTACCAGTAATACATGTGAATGTAAATGTACTCTACGCCATTTGGTATCATGGATGTATGTCCACTGAGTGCAAATTGAAATATAATTAATTTATTTATTTATTGATTTGATTGGTGTTTTACGCCGCATTCAAGAATATTTCACTTATATGATAGCAGGCAGCATTATGGCGGGAGGAAACTGGGCAGAGCCCAGGTGAAACTCATGACCATGTGCAGGTTGCTGACAGACCTTCCCACATACGTCCAAAGAGGAAGCCAGCATGAGCTGGACTTGAACTCACAGCAACTGCATTGGTGGGAGGCTTCTGGGTCATTGCGCTGGGCTAACGTACTAACCAACTGAGCCACAGAGACCCCTGAAATATAATGTTCAAACCTGAATTATCCTAATTTCTCAACTATTTTCGCATATATGAAACAACAACTTTCAGTGCAATTTAAGCAGCTTTTTAATATGATTTTGGGGGCAAAACTACATTACCAATGATTACGTTGACCAATTTCAGGCCTTGACAAAAAGCATAATTTTATCAGTTTACACATAATACAAATGCCCTTAGAACATGCTTGTTGTGACAGGGGATGTGGTAACTGATCTACGTGTACCAGTACTGAAGTAGCCAACCAATATTATACCTCTTTGTACACAACGCTGACACTTTTAACAACTTTTCTGAATATTGCTACATGTAAATTATCGCAAAAAAATTTACTACAATACTGGTGGATAGGTTTTAACATCATCTGTTGTTTCTACAACAGTATCAGTCATTATAGCTTATGAGGTGAACAGTATTGCTTGGTTACTACAGCACGGGTGCTTGTTCCTTTATCAGTCACAACAATTCTTGAAATAAACATTTTGCAAACATGTTAAAAGGCTGAAGAATTACAGCATATGACTGTAATAAACTGTATTAGAACTGCATGTCCATGTGTACTGAATACAGGTGTAAGCAACATGAATAGAACGCTGCATGTATTTCTCCGGTCACATGTACATGTACATGAATCACAGCATACGACTGTAATACAACTGTATTAGAACTGCATGTCCACGTATACAGTACCGAATACATGTGTGGGCGACATGAATAGAATGCTGCATGCATTTCTCCTGTCACATGTACATAATGAAGCACAAGACTGGGTCAACTGTCACTCAGAGCATTTCTTCGTTTACTTTCGACTCCAAGTCACAGTATCAGTAAATCATCATGCAAGATGCCCATTCTAATCCCGCATGAAAACCGAGTTTATCTAGCTTCCCCATCAGTCTTAATGCGGCCATTATCTGAGAGTATTCCATATCACAACACACTGATCAAGGCTCTCTCACAATTTATAGGTGGCCTGACCTTGGGTAATCAATAAAACTACAGTCAGCCAGCCTCTGAGGCAAAGGGCAGTTCAATGGGAAGGCGTGGTCTCCTCATTTACTGTACTGCTGCATGTGGCGGCAAGGCAGCGCTGCAACAGGCCTGCTGTCATTTGCACGCGGCAACAGATGAATTGCATCTGTGTCTCAATTTACGGTAGGCATAGAAACACTACACACATGCATGAATACTGAGAACCAATCAACTTTATTATTAGGGCTGCCCTATGGCTTAAGGCATACCTATATATATATATATATTTACTAGCTCCAAATACATGTACCATAAAGAGAGTCAACATGAAAGCTATGCTTACAGCAACTGAAGTGTGACAAAAGCAGTGTTTTCACATTATAGTGTTCTGCATGTAGTGCTGCTCAGCAAGTCATCAATTCACCAATGCTACAACGAAACATACAGCCAAACTGCTCTCCTTCAACTGTGCATTTAAATACTTACAGAACAGCTTCTAGAAATCAAAAAGAGCAGAGGCAAAAGGTATACTCTTAACACAATAACAACAAAAAAGCAATTCCACTGCCTATCTATTAACATAGTACTTGAAAAAAAATCATAGGGTGCAAATTTTAGGGGCAGAGTGCAGCACCCTTCAAAAATGCGTGACGCTTGAACTGTTCTAATATATGTAAGTCAGGCTAAGACAACCAACTGAATACAAGTACATGTGCACTGTATATCTGCAATCCCATGAATGTATTTATGTTCCTCTGTGGAAGAAAAGCATCAAAGCTGATGCACACACATTTATCTAGTGAATGTGTTACTGTGCCCTGAATCTGTTGCTGAAAATCAAAATGCAACTTCCTACACGTCCTATCCTATTTTCTCAGTTGGAGAGAGCCATGGTACAGCTCTGTAATCGCTCACTGCCAGGGTGCCGCTACTTTTTCTACACGGACCTAACTATATGTTCAAAGCTACTTGCAAGCAGTCTTAAGAGATACAGTCAATTACATTGATTTTTTCTGAGCTATTTATAGCTCAAGCGCGTACATGTGGCTATTTTCCTGCATACTGTGTCACATTATGTTAATGACAACCTGTGAAGAAGTAAATGCATCAGAGTAAAACAGAAATATTCCCGTGCCTTCCCATGTCATTAGCCAAAGTTATGTAAGGATGTGGTGGGTGACTACACGTTTAATGAACGTGTACACATTCCCACACACTTCTCCATTCATAACGCAATGTTGGATGTCCAGAGGATATTCCACAGTGAAGGCTGAATACCATAAATATTGTCTCGTGGGCTTCGCGTCTCATGGAAGTTTCTTTTCTCACTGTAACACTGAACTCTACAGTTGCATTTTCTTCATTTTTTTGTCAGGATTTAGTAACAAGAAGCCTGAGACATGTGGCACAGGTACTGTACAGGTAGAGCTGTACACAGGTAAGGACGGCTTCCAACTGGCACACCTCTCTGACAGGCAAGAGTTCACCTTCTGCCAGGTCAGCGTTGTGAAACAGGACCAGCATTATGAAATAGGTCCAGTATTGTGAAACAGGACCAGCATTATGAAACAGGTCCAGCATTGTGAAACAGGGCGAGCATTGTGAAACAGGTCCAGTATTGTGAAACAGGACCAGCATTGTCAAACAGGTCCAGTATTGTGAAACAGGACCAGCAGTGTCAAACAGGTCCAGTATTGTCAAACAGGACCAGCATTGTCAAACAGGTCAATCCTGACAACAGCTTAATACTAACAGATCCAGCTCAGGATCAAGTGAATATCTTTATCATTCAAAATGTTCAATCTGGTGACGTTTCTCTGGCAGTGTAAGGTGGAAGGTGAACTTTACCCCAGCAAATGAAACCTAGGACTGAGTGGGGTATGATGATCATTAGAGCAGGGGTGGGGTTATCAGTTAGTGCAGGCACATGTAGGCGTGGGCAGCACTGGGGGTGGGGGACCCAGAGACTAGGGATTTGCATAATATACATGTATGTACGTACATGTACATGCTCAAATACATAAGGCCATCATTAAAAATATGTTTCTTGCGAGTATGCTGTTCGACCCTTCAAAATAAGAGTCCTACTCAATAGTTTTTATTCAGATTTAATATACGGAATTTTGCTTTCTTTTTTTTTTTTTCTCCATGCTAATTGCTTTAAAATCCTTATCTACTTCATTAGTAAGAACAAAAGAATCATTACTTCCCTAAACACCCAACCCAATTTTTTGTAACAGGGTTATGTTCTCCCCAAGAAATAATTTTTTCAGGATGGCCTAATATGAAACCAGCAGAGATTATCAACATACTTGTACATCATAGATCACAGTAAAAGTATGTCTACAACGTGTAATATTATATGGTGCAATCACACTCACTGAAAAGCACTGCATGTTTGTTTGCATGTCTATGTGCCATAATCATATGTTGTCACGATATGGATGAAATACTGCCACTTTGGTATTAAATATGAATCAATCCTTCATAACTATACTATATTGAACAGACACAACACACACCTCAAAGTTACAATATACATGTACATATATGTTCATCACCATTTTACACCAAAAAGTTTATCTGGATAGCTTTACCTGATTAAAATGTAAAACACAATATCGTAAACAATATTAAGCTCATACACGCACCATATACTGATCATATATGGACAGCACGCATGCTTATGCCGTTAAACACTTGAAGTAGAATGCAATAACATGTTTGTGCAGTAATACATACTGTAATTCTTCAATCTTTTCCCATGTTTGCAAGGTGTTTATTCAAGCACATTCTGAAGGCATTATTCTGTGTTGACCGATAAAATTATACTTCTCTTGAAGCCCTGACACTGGCCAAACCAACCAGTGTAGTTTTGCCTCCAAAATCAAATTAAAAACGTGCATAAATAGCAGTGAAAGTTGCTCTTTCATACGTGAAAAGGTTGAGGAATTACTGTGGAGAGCATGATAATGTGCAGAAAGCACCGTGGTTCATTGCTCTGAACCTTACACAAGTACACGTACGAAGCTTGAAATCACCTTACAAGACAATCCTTTATTTCACTCTTAATATGTGTACATGTATAATCACAAAATGCACGGCGTATCTTACGATGTAGCCCAGATGTAAACAGCCCTAAGGCAGAAGAAATGGGAGTAATGTCCACAGCCAAGACTTCCACATGAACATGTAAACCCAGCATTGACCCAGGCCACCTGTAAAGGGGTCAAGTTCAAATCCCAACCACCTGTACCCACTAAGTGCCTGGTTCACCAGTATCATTGTACTAGTTAGCACTATTGACAGCTTTAGATGCAGGTGAGATAAGAAGTAAGGCCACAAAAGGCCAACACCAGGGTCACCCATGGGTATCCAGGGAAGACAATGTCAACAAGGCGCTGCCAGTTTTCAATTTCTGTCCACTTGGATCATGTCAGTTGTTCAGCTGTCTCTGCTTGTGAGATTCACAGATACTGTACTTGTGAGTGACAGGGTCTAAAAACTGATCGTTTGACGCATTTTTACATGTGAAGCAAAAATAAACATGTACAGAACACTGCAAGAAATCTTCCAATACTTGATTATATAGTAAAGTGAGATGCCACCAAGAACACAATGAAGGAGGTACATGAGAAATTCTGTGCCTTTAAGATGCTGCAAAATTAAGCTGTGAGAGGTGGATGTTACCCTACTGTTCAAGGAACCAGTTAAGGCAATCCTTAAAAAAGTATTAGTTATTCGCAACAACTCTTGGCTATCATATAAAGTGTCAGTCGGGAACAGGTAAGGATTTTAAAGAAATTAACACAGAGAGAAAAGCAACAAAATTCCATCTAATGATGAAACAATTCCATATTTAATGATGGCCTTACATATACTAGACGACCGTTTCTTTCAATACTAGCTTCATTATTCACTGAACTTCTTCACTCATTGTATCAGCCAAACACAAAGTATGTAACAAATGGAGCAATAATCCAGGAAGTGACCTTGTCACCAGTCACACCATTAGCGGGAAATCTGATACCTGGCATTACTGGAGGATTTTCATGAGTATGAAAGACTGGGGTATAAATAGAGATACTTCCACAAAACTGAATATCATGCAAACAGTGAAACTAGACCGAGATGACACTGAAACCGTCTCTATGCATACTACACACAATCAGCAAGTCCATCTTAACTGGTGCATGCATTTGATGTGACTTATGTCAGACAGGTGTAACAAAATGGAAAATAACGCCAAGTCAACTGGTGGGTAAGGCTTTCTCAACAATGCCGTCCTTCAATGTGCCATCTGATCACACTAAAATCATCAGATGTCTCAAGCCCTTGGCTGCCTAATAAAAATTCATCATGAAAATCTGATCTTTAACCCAGAGCTAGAGTACCTGTATGGAATACTGATAAAAAGGTGCTTGAGGCACTTAGATTAAAACATAAACAAGAAAGCCATGCCATGGTTTGCATACTACACAACACACATAGGGGTGTACAACAACTGCATAAGAACCACTGCTTAACACATTACATGTATATTAATGATGAATGTACAAGCATGTGCAACTGATTCATAGAGACGGCAATGCTTGTTGCACATACATTAAATACATTAATAATGAAAACAAAACAACAGAAGGTCAGATCAGCTTTGGTTTTTCATCAAGCATAACTAAGTACAGCCATATGTAGCCCGTTAGTCACTGGAACAGCACAGACTGTATATGACCTAAAATTTCACCCCCAAAACAGGCATAGGTAAATGAATGTGATAAATTACATTTAGCACTGAAACATACACTTTTCTGGTAGGATACCATCCTACAAGAACCTTTCGAAGAAACCATCAGACACCTTCCTACAATCAACAGAACTCCCAGAGTCCCAGAGCCAAAATGAGCACCTCAGTCATAGACTGTCAGGTCATTTACAATATATACATGTACATGAATACCTAGGCTTCTAAGGTTCTGACTAAGGTTTACGTGTAGGCAATGGTGTATCAGTCATGCACATGTTTCCTTGCACTGTTATACCAGGAAGTTGTTCTAAGCAACTTTAAATATTCTTAGTTGAGTACACGTGTCAAAACACCAATCAAATAAATAAATACTAAGCAAACTTTCAATGCTGTTTAGGTTTAAGGCACTAAACTTGCCATGATGCCAGGGCAGTATTTAAAAGGTATATGCATGTAAATATGTACAATACACATCTTATACAGCACTCGGGACTGTCTCGAAATAACGACCAAATCAATTAACTCAACGATCAGAGACTATTGTACAGCTGACTCCAAGGCTATCAAACCGTTAAGCTTCAAATCACCTGGTTCGTGTCCTTTTTCTGTCACGATTTACATGTACAGTTGCTGAGTTGCCCAAACCTACATCACTCATATTCATAACTGGACGAATTCTTCAGTTTTTAATATCACAATAACATGTAAGTATCACAGAGAAAACAATGTGCGCAAAAACTTCACCAGTTCACAAAACTTGTGTGAAGGCTGAAGCATTCTAGTCCCCAAAAAGTCAGTCAAAACATACATGTAATATATTCAGCACACTATAAATAATACAATAAGTCATATTAAAGATTCCAATTAATGACGTCTACAAATTTTAATAGATTACATTCAACATGTCCCAATCAAACATGTCGCCACAATATGGCTGAGACGTTAACGACGAGGCGTTAAGCAATAATCATTCATTCATTCATTCATTCAATCCAACGATGACCATGGTATCATATTTAAAAACACCCCCTTCATATCAGAATGATGTGTAAAACACATTTCAGAACTGGGAATCCATCAAGTTGAAGATAAATAGATAACCTGTCCATTTAGAACGAATTTTCATTACATACCATAACCCTCTCTTGTAATTTTTTCATGCAAAAGCCTTCATACTCACAGCTGCATACTGCATGTTCATTCGTACCGTATCCATTGCTTGAAGAAAAGGATTCAAACTGACTGAATAAATTCGCTAATGAAGCAAAAAACGTTCCTTTCAAAACGAAGAAAACAAAACTACTGCCTGTTAACTAGTTGACAATATGATGAGCTTGTTTATCTACAGTCAGGACCTTTGTGCATTGGAGTCAGGGGGTGGGGCAGTGGACTATGAAACATATGAGAGGAACACAATCTGACCACTGGCAAAGAACAACAATAACAAAAGAGACCACCTGACCTTGGACCGATGAACACCTACACGTACATCAGTAACATACACGGCACTAAAACCATGCCAACTGCAAAGCTGGTACTGATAGACCGTTGTATATATAAGATATTCTAAAATGCTTCGAAAGCGATACTTATACACACTGAACATTCAACTTAATAAATGACAGATTTCAGCTGCTAGATATACTTTCATGCATGTTATTATATGTGTATACTATCAAATGATACATATATATAGAACTTGGTTTACTCAGACTAACACCTCCCAATTTGTCCTGTTTTGATACACTAAGGATACTAGAACCCCTCAGGAGTGAAATTTGGTCAATTTTTTTTTTATTTCACATTCTTATTCTCCATTCTCCCATCTTTCCTCTCACTTGAAGATGAAAACCAAATTTGAATTGTAAATACCTTAAATTCGACAAAAAGTACTACATGTTGTGAACCAAGACAGATTTCAAGTTAACACAAAGGGATGTTTAATTGGAAACGAGGAAGTTCGTACTTCCTGTCATCCTGCCAGCTACAGAACAATAGGCTATGCTACATCTAGCCACAAAATTAGCCACAAGGGCTCTTGTTCACAGAGAACAAACTCAATTCACATTCACGGCATGAAATGGTCGGAGAACAGAAGAATGGTGTCGAAATGGTGAGATTCCAAGCAGCAGTACATAACATAAATATATTCGATTCAATATGTCTGAATATGTGAGTAGTCTACTGGTTTACAAGACTTTACAGTGTGACAGTAGCTGCAAATATAATAGTTTCACTGATTGACATGGCATATCTTGTGGGTTGTTCCCATCAGATAGCATTACATTCGATCACTGCTGCATCAATTATAAACTGGCATAACCTAAAAAAGGCATACATAATAATTTTTAGGCACATTACAAGTCACCTGGTTCCTGGGTTACTGTGAGGCATTATTTTCTCTAAAGAAATCCTTTTCATGACAACAAGCTTTGTCGGTTTGTGGAACAACACGCAATATCATGTGTTCAAGTAGAGCATCAAAAAGAAACAACTAAGAGCATCAAAAGGAAATAAGTACGAGCCTCAAAGAGATTCAAGAACATGTCCTGATGTCAGTCAGCCATGTTCAAGATGATGAAAAGTGGGAAAGAAAGGAACATCAAGACAAATGTACATGTGTATCCAGAATTGCTCGATGTCATCTTGGTTAAAGTTCCTTGATAGCTATTGACCAAAGTAACATTTTTGGGAATGGTTTCACTGCCCTAAAGGATTATCTAGCTTTGCTAGTCTCTCTTTGGTATCCAGCAGTGAGTACAGGTGGGGACAGAATGCCACCAAACTGCGTGAACTGTCTAGGAATTTCTAAAAAGCGGATTAAGAATGAGGACTGAAGATCTCTCTGCATTCGGGCAAAGAAATGTCCGTATATTCAATAAAATAACACGGGCTAAACAGACACATTGTACCGTAATTTTTACAGGAATGAAAAAAAAAAAAGGTTATGCGAAATGACTTATATGAAATCCCTACACGAACACTACAATCGTTGGCAGAATTTGTAAAACTGTGATTATCCACATTTGGGGGCATTTATGTCTTGATTGTGAGCCAATCTGATTTTCACTTTTAAATGGAATAACAATTCAGGATTTTGATGTTTAACTGATGATCTCATGTGCCAATATGCATCTGAATTTAGAAGGAAGTCATATGCCGAAGGCTTCAATTACTATGACTTTAAATTCGACAAGCTTGCATTATATGCATTTAATAAAGTCAGAGGAGACAAAGAGCAGGAAATCAGTACAGGTGCACTGGTTTTTACTAACATGCCATGTACATGCACATTTGTGTGTACAAATCCGGATCAGGACAC
Source organism: Acanthopleura granulata (assembly GCA_016165875.1). Lineage (NCBI taxonomy): Eukaryota > Metazoa > Mollusca > Polyplacophora > Chitonida > Chitonidae > Acanthopleura > Acanthopleura granulata. The sequence goes on along the minus strand of JABBOT010000024.1, from coordinate 1,373,489 downwards.
ACTGGGTACAGGACCCACACAACATTACAAAAAACATAAACAAACTGTTAGAAAGTAATTGTGTTCACATGTATAAAGAGGATGGCAAATGTGAGTAAAATCAAAACCAACACAAAGATAGTCAACCAACAGGATGGATTACTTGCATAAAGTGATCATAACACAAAACAACATGTCCAAATGCAATAACATTAAACTATCAAGAACAACATTCTTAGAAACAAAAATATTCTATCCTACAAAGGAAGAAGTATCGTGTAGAATAGATGGCATATGATATGCAGTGTGTTTGCTTTATATCTTATCATATATAATATGACATATGTTTCAAAAGGATTAACCTTTTTACCAAATAGTAGAATTATGCATGTTTTACTAGATGATCAATGCATGATTTCAGCCTGGTTAGTTACTACAGTAGATAACAATCAGCACCATCTCATTTAATCTGAGGATTCTCATTCATTACCAGTACACGGTCACACATGCACACAGTCACACATGCTCACAGTGCACACAGTCACAATCCATTCCACAATGCACTCATCCACTATCGACATGTTTGAAACAGTAGATGTATACAAGTACGTGGCCAGTATACAAGTACGTGGCCAGTATACAAGTACATGGCCACTCCTGTTAACATGTCAGCCGACCATCCCTATGTACTTCCTCAGACCATATGCCTCGAATCTGCTAATTTGGTTTCATATGTAGATGTGGGTCACCCTAGTGTAAATTTAACTGAAGAAAAATCTAGCCAGTACAAATACATACACGTACAACATGTGTGGAGATTATTTTTGTTAAACATGAACTGGTATACAAGAATGAAATCTATTTTTTTCAATATTTTTTTTCTTCCTTTTTACATGTCAGTGGGATAATTTTTTCATTATTCACGGGGATAAGATTTTATTCACAGAACTCCACCTCCCATAAGATAATTTCACAACACTACAAGCAGATGGTTTAAATTGTCATGTTAGTGGATCACTGGGCAAAACTAGGTCACTGTGTCACTCACAAATTTTGAAACATCAGAGCATTTGTGCAAACCAGGACAAAATGCAGTCACAAAAATTGCTGTGAAAGTCAATAACAAAATCAACCTACCCAATATGAATGTAACAATTAATAAAGGATAGTTAGAATTACATATAACATGAACTATTTAAGTCACAACCTGTATGGTGCTATATTTAAACTAGACATGACATGAAATCAAGACATAACTGTGAAGTGGAAGAGTTATTAGATACTTAATGAAGTACATAAAAATGAAGGGAACATTAACTGCTGGCTTAATAATAGAAATTCCAACTTATGACACTGTGGCAGATAGAATGAATTACCAGGGTGGCTGATTTGTGTCAGTTGAAAAAGTAAGTTTGCATGTGGAACCTTACTGTAACACTGCTAGCACAAGTTGCATAACAAAGTATACAAGAATATGTATGTACTGACATGAGCAAGAATCTGATAAAAATACAACAAAATAAATAAACACCACTGCACACGTGCATATGTACATGTAGCACAAATTGTTGTACATATAACACTAACAGCTACAGATAGTTACTAATGACAAGTGTTTAGCAATATGTCAGCTCTCAACAACTAAAAAATGCTAAAATAGTAAGTTCTGCACTGTCAGACACATCGCTTGATGCTGGGGTCATGTGGGGAACGGAAACCATGTGGGACGGTAGACCGGCATCCTTAACTTCATCTTCCATTTGCCTTTTCGACTCCCTATCTGTCATTTATGACTCATTCACTACCGCGATGTAAAATTAAGAAGATGTTAAATGATCAGTGTTATCTTTCTTCCATATCGTCTCCCTTGAAATTAACTGCATTGATAATGGTCTAGTTTGAATGTGTGTCTTGTCACAAAAATCTCACACAATGCCCGGTTCCTTCCCGAAATGAGCTCGGGGTTGCCGCATTGATAAATCGGCTCGCGGTAAATTCATTCCCAGGATAACACAAGCATTGCGGTCGACAGACGAACCGTCTATCCCGATTTCAAGATCATTTGTGATTTCACCATCAAAAACAAACACATTTCAGTTCAGACTTACCCAAAGTTCGGTTCCCCAACTCATGACTGCATCGGTAATCAGTAGTCCAAACGACTCCCCAAATGAAGGAACAGATCTACAATAATTTGAAGGTAGCCTTTTTACATGCACAACGACATTATAGATTCAGTATGGCCGCCAAATACCGTAATGACTCACGGAATCTCGCCGAGGAACGAGATGTCCTCAGAGCGCTGAGAAAACACATGTAAAATCCGGGAAGTACTCTGTATATTTCGCAATTCAGATATGACACCAGAACGGATGAAAGAATAGATCACAACCAAGGAATGTATGCAGTTTAAATCAAAAATTAAGCACGAAGGATTCACACAAGTGAAGAACATTCGCGGATGAGTGTGGGGGAAATGTCAGGAGGGGGGGAGGTATCACTTGGGGGCCATCACACATTTACAATAACAACACTCCCTGTCTGGTCAGTGTATCGTGATCGTTTGTTGCGGGAAGTTATGTCAGTCAGACTCACTTTTAAGTCAGAAAAAAGGTCAATATGCAGCAGTAGAATTAGTGCTGTATCCTGAAAGTGTTATTTCAGATAACTATGTAGCATTTCTTATATGCTACAAGTTCAATCCCAGTCTAGGGTACTGAGGTCGTGCATTTCTCCGCTCCCACAGTTCACGGAGCCGGGGTGACAGTAAGCAGTCACCAATGCCTCTGTGGTTATATGAGTGGGTATCATTTGCTGGGGACCACTAAATGCCTTCCAAAAATGTGACATGCATATCTTTAAATGTTGCACATGAGCCCATCAACAACTTGGCAAAATTTAGTAGTTTACTTTGAACACTCAGGTTTTCTCCATGTATAAAAATGTCTGTCATCATTTATTTCAATGAAAAATTCTTTGATATGGCCTTGCACAATTATTAAATTAAATCAGGAAAATTATTAACTATGCTGAAAGCTTTTATTGCTGGCATTGCTTGCAACGCTTGTAGCTCTATAAAGCCTGTTATACAGCGTGAGACAACCTGCCAGTTCATTGTGATCCATCATGCTGGCATGTTGCAGTTGACTTACACTTGAACAATCGAGTTGGACTTGAATTAAGCTGTCAGTTTGAGGTTCTGGAATTGATTTGATGAGAGAGACAAGAGGACCAGAGGAATATAAATCATTGATTGAGATCAGACATCTTGATAAATTGTTGCTCTCTCTTTCTGCATATGTAAGTTCTTATATGCACTTGTTGACTATATGACAGGTATCGTTGGGGGCAAACTGCTATCTATACTTGCACTTAGTTTTTAGCCTATGTAACAAATTAAATTTTCTTATATAACAAATTAAATCTTAATTATTACTTTATAGATTCCTGTTAAAGCCAATTTGGTTCAAATTTTAGTCGAGCTCTGGTTTCATTCTGAGATTTAATTCAGTTAAGTGCTATAATTAGTTGGTTAAATTGCTTTTTGCCCATTTTTTAAAAACAACTCAACTTTTGAATTCAATACACAAGTTAATTATTTTACTTGTGTTCAAGAAAAAGAAACACACATGTAGGCTGTGGATTATGACACACTCATATATTGTCCTCTACTGGTATGCGTTTAAATTTCACTTTAAAAATTGTTACAGTAAATCAGTTAATGTAGATGGAAATCAGCCTAAAGTGTTACATGGAGCTCTTATATTTCTCTTTTTTTCTGGTTGTTTTTTTTTTTTTTTTGGGAACCTAAACAATAATTTTATGCGAATTTTATGTGAATTTTAAACAGATTAATGCACATCAGTCAGTGCAACCATCAAGGGCAGTAACCCTTGTGATACAATAACTGATTTTATCATATGATTATAGTTACCTGCCCCTAAAATACACAAATTACAACCAGCTTCAGCACTGTCCCAAATTTCAAGAGGGATCGCCACAGGGCAAGTCAATATGTCATTAGTAAATATGCCAGTATCATGACATTGTGTAGTAAGTGCATGTGGCAAAAATGAACTCTTTGAACTTTGCCCAGCAAGAACTCGGCTGTATATGCAGCTTTAATTTCACATGTTCTTAATGTTTTCTATATCTCAATACATTCTTGCGTTGGCTACTTTACTTGCATCGTCAGTATTTCTGGGTGTGTCAATTAGGAAGTTCATTTAATATGGATGATATTCCATATAACATACATGAAACTGATGTCAAACTTAATGGTTGAGTCAGTTAAAGAAGTATAACATGCCAGACCCCAGTCCACATTAAAATTTGTATACACTTAATATATAGATATCTATAGTTTCATTCAAGTTTATCTTTATTTATTTATTGATTGGTGTTTTTATGCCGTACTCAAGAATATTTCACAGTTTATTATTAAGTGAGAGAGTTATAATTTCTTCAATATACATCTAAGTATAAAGTACGTTCTGGAACTTATTCAGAACATGTAAAATTTTCTGTTTAGTGTACACTAAACTAGTACACTAGTTTAGTGTACTTTTAAGTAATTTATTAACTTTATTTAATTGTCTTTGTTATTTATTTATTTATTACTTTAATTGTTTATGTTATTTTTTTTTATTTAAGAATGAACAAAACGTTCAGTTAGTTGTCAAGTTCCATGCATATACGTGAAATTTCCATTCTATCCCACAGCAGTGCGAATGTGTTACGGAAAAGGTACGAGTCTAACAGTTTCTTGTAGCTTTGCTGCAACGTTGGGTGTTGGCGCCGAGGTCATCGCTTGAAATATTGGTATAACGACTGAACTGTGAGAAAAACATGATTCAGCAATTCTCTCTAAAGGTATGCGCAACAACCACATACACATGAAACCATTATCTTGTCTTTTAACGCATGCATCTGAAACTTTTGTCGAGAAAGAAACACATTGTCGTGCTATGTCTATGTCAGTTTTTGATTCAATCATTAAGGGTCCAGTTTTCGCACCCGGATGCATAACAAAGAGAAAAGTATAGCTGCCAGGGACAGCGATGCCGGGGTTCGGGCTAGTGAGACCTGTATGTATATGTCTGTAGAGTTTCTAAAGTAGCATCGGCGCATATACAGTAGATGTGCATCCCTGTGCACTACGAGGTTTCCATGTTTACATGTGTAAGAGTTTTCATTCACGTGACCTGCAGATATGGGGAAAATTGTTCCTCGTGGCACTCTGATACCAATTTGCGGCAAAAGTATACATGATAGGAAAATAAATATTACCAGATTTGTGATGAAGACGTCAAACAACGTCGGGTAGCATGTTTTCAATATTTGTACTTTTGTCCTAAACACGAATGCATTCTAGATGCTTTATACATCATATAGACGTATACGTGCCAAATATGTTAAATCGGCCTTGTGTCAAATCCTCCAGCTCTGTAGATCCTGTATTTTTTAAAACACCTCAAAGATTTTCGGCACTCTTACAGAACATGTATAGCACTTTCCACTGAGCGATCTTGAGCTTTACGGCTATTACTGTTTTCTCTCATGTCAGATGTCAGAAATTGCGCTTTTTTCGTCCTCAGGCCTACTACATACCTAAATGTCAAGCAATTCTGCCATGCCGTTTTAGCCGCAGAAGTTTTTCAATTTTGAAACTTGCAAATGTGGCCATTTTTTTGTGTGTGTACTACTTCACATTTGCTGACGTCATTTCCGGTTGTGTAAAATTTGTCTTCATGCCTTGTGATGATGTTAGGCCTTTATAGCGGGTCTCTAGCTCATTGGTTATGGAGATATATCCACTTTTGTATTTGATGCTGTCACTTCTGGTTTCTCAAAATTTGCATATTGGGAATCAGCGTCCAAAACTGCATCAGGTAGGACTATTTGTAGGACACCATCTGTACAAGGATGGAAATTATTCACAAAAAACGAAGTCTTCGGTCAGGTGACATATTCACCCATTGGCGACCTTGTACAGTTTTCAACACAGAAAGTTTTATTATCTCCCTGAATGTACGTAGGCTTTGTGCAAGTAAAGGTTGAATTTCAGCTCAATGGCATCAGCCATTCTGGAGAAAAAGATGTTTAAAGGTTTTCATTGAAGTCAAATATGGCCACCAAGTCATGAGATTAAAAGTTTCCAAAAGTTTAGGTGCATAACTTCAGGTCTGTAGCTAAAGTATACTGAAGTGTCATAACCGTACGACTTGTCGTCTTATCTAGAAACCCAGGACAAAATTGTGGAGAATAATAATAATAATCGGTACAAGTGCAAAACGGATTCAAGCCTGAATGACTTGAACCCCTAATAATCCAAATGAAAACGAAAGGGATCCAAGTCTGAATGGCTTGAGCCCCTAATAATCCAATCGAAAACAACCTAGCAAAACACAGATGGGAGGGCCTTCTGGTGCTTTTAAAGTATGATAGTGGAATAAAAAACTGGGGGACAGATGTTGTCGAAATAAAGAAATTATTGAAAACGTTCTCAAACCAGTCAGGGGCAATGTATGATACTCATTTCACGTTAATTTTTAACCTTGCTGAGGTTTTGTACCAGCCCTTGCCTTGTAGTATATCATTGTGTTTTAATTTTTAACCTCGCTGAGGTCTTGTACCAAGCCTTTGCCTTGTAGAATATCACTGTGTTTTAATTTTTAACCTTGCTGAGGTCTTGTACCAGCCCTTGGCTTGTAGAAAATCACTGTGTTTTAATTTTTAACCTTGCTGAGGTCTTGTACCAGCCCTTGGCCTGTAGAAAATCACTGTGTTTTAATTTTTAACCCCACTGAGGTCTTGTACCAACCCTTGGTTTGTAGAATATCACTGTGTTTTAATTTTTACATCTCAGCCATGACACAGTAATATTGACAGTTGTAAAGACAAGGTTTGTGCTTTTGTTAGTGGCTGACCTACTTTTCGAAGTTGGTTTAGGTGTCTACCAGGTGACAGCAACGACATCTTAAAAAGTCCAGTCATAGCTCTTGAGCTATGTAGTTTGGCCCAAACTACCGACCTCTCAGCAACAGTAGGACACACCTAGGATATCGCACAACCCAATCGCAAAATTGGCTCACTGAGTTACTGTAGTCATCAGGCCCTTGACCAGTGAGATTGCTTGACCTACAGGTAGCAAGGTCGGTGAATTGGCACCTTAGCTTAATTCTATGACTAACAGCCTAACTTCTACCAATTTGCTATCCTTTAATATGGGAGAAGGTGAGGTCATACTGTAGGGCTCGCTTCGCTCCTATAAAGTTATGCTCTGAGTGTTCGTTCGTATATTCTTAGTTAAACCCACATATTGTTTAGGTGTTGGTCTATCTTGTTGAAACAAAACCTGAAGTTCAGCATCACTGAGTTAACACGACCATTTCGGCTCCACCATGTTTCACATTGCTTTAATTTACATGTAGCTAACTCTGTTTCTGGAACCTGTCAAATTCTGTCGCCCTATCCCAGCTGCAGGTTTGGAAATGATTCAGTATATTGTCTCCCTGCATTAGTCCTTCATGAAGTCCACTTCGATATTTGGATGTTGCTATACCAGTGGAGTCATACATGTACAACCTACCATGTGATATCCTGGGAGTATTGCCAGGATTTTGCTTCCTCGCAACTCAACCACTTATCTTATGTCTCCTGCCAAAGTAACAGACACGCGCAAACATGCGCGCTATAATTTCGGCGGTCTCACCGGCATTATTTAGGAGCTGACTGGCCTGGAAACTCATCACTCCATGTTAATACAAAAAGGACCCCGTGTTTATGGCGGCACTTCCGTTTGTAGTGCGTAACCATAAAATTTTATGACATTTTGTTTTAACATGGAGGGAAGAGCTTCTAGGCCCTTTAAGTAATGAAGGTGACTTTGCGAGTGTCTGTATTTTGGCAGGAAACATAAGATTAGTTGTGAGATGGCAGATCTCTGGCACTGCTCCCAGGAAATTAAATGAAAGGTTAGTATGACTCCACTGCTACGGTGACATCCAAATATCGGTGTGACATTGGAGTTCATGTAGGACTATATTTGCATCAGGATTTTCCATACAATTGCGATCGCAACAGCGCATATGACATTATAGAATAGAACAACAGACCTTATTTCTTTGGAAGTGATAATTTCTACAGAATTCGTGGAAGTAGAGGCAGCGATGCCAAAATGAGGTCTAACAAGGTGAAGGAAATTGTTGAGTCTGCTCGCTGATGTTTATCTTCATGTTTTGTTGGAACAAGTAGGCCAACGACCACACGATATGTGGGTTTAATTACAAATACATGTAGAGGACAATTTTAATGGAGCATTACTTGCATGTCAGCACGGTCTCCTTTTCCACTAGTTCAACAGATATCGAGGTGGTAGGACTGGAAAGGTAAGGCTAGCACTAGAATGGGGTTCTCCGGCCCTCTACAAAGGGAAGCAAATCTTGTAACTCGTACAACATCAGTGCCCTCTACACCTACTTGAGTAACAATGCCAACCACTGTATGGTTATTCATCATCACTTACTATGTTATTGAAATCTTTCCGTCATCAAGAAATCTGACTGTCATTGTTCAGGTGAAAACGTCTTGGCATTAAAGACCAATCAAACAAAACACCTGTATCTAACACCTGCTATTCTTCTTGTAGATATGTCTACGTAGATACGCGGAAAGTCAGTGACCAGTGAAAAGGCCTGAGGTAACAGACCCCCAGAATGTCGGCACAACTCTTGGATGAGGTATGTTGTATTCAGCCATCAGTGTTGGTCTTTCTTAACCTGTTGACCACGTGTAAATGCACATGCATTTTGTCTTATTTATGGTTTGAATTGAAGAATTAACATGTGATGATCAGTTTTTAGCGGTGACAGCATGAACCAACCTGGCTCCTGACGACACTTGTAAATAAGTTCCATTGTCAGTGAAATTTGAACTCATTTTGATTGAAGCTTAAGTGACAGCCGTCTGTATGTATTATATTTCCCTACCAAGTTGTAAGAAGGTAGTCTGTGAACATACATTACAGCTAAATTTTTAAAGATACAACAAAAGTAAGGCCATATATATGTACTCAAGAGGTCAAATTACAGTGGAGGACCTCTGTGGCTCTCCTGGTTAGTGCACTAGTGCAACGCAATGACCCAGAAGCCTCCCACCAATGTGGTCGCTGTGAATTCAAGTCCGGCTCATGCTGACATCTTCTGCGGCCGTATCTGGGAAGGACTGACAGCAACCTGCGGATGGTCATGGCTTTCCCCCCGGGCTCTGCCCGGTTTCCTCCCACCATAATGCTGGCCACCAGTGTATAAGTGAAATATTCTTGTGTTCGATGTAAAATACCAATCAAATAAATCAGATTACAGTGTACATATGATATGGGTCCATTTGGAAACATTTCAGTTTTACAAACTTAAAACTAGTTGTGATCATTGGTCTACACAAGCAATGGAGGTCCCTGCTGGATGTGGAAGACCCCAAAAGACAAATGAAATATAATCCCATGGAATTCTCTCCCGGGAGGTTATTCTCCAAAATAAAGAGAACACTTATTAGAACTGTTGTAAGGTAGACCCTCTGCAAGATCAGAAGAGAAAACTTTTAAGACAGAAATGTACTTGTCTTTTGTACCCAGTGTTAAAATGGGCTGAAAGAGGATTAAAATTCAAGGTACATGTACATTTTGTTAAACAGTCGGAGAAGGGCAAGCCAGCAACTTGCGGTTGGTCGTGGGTCTCCCCCGGGCTCTGCCCGGTTTCCTCCCACCGTCATGCTGGCCGCCGTCGTATAAGTGAAATATTCTTGAGCACGGCGTAAGACACCAATCAGATGAATAAATAAATAACAAGGGTATACATTGTAGCTTTCTAAAATTGAGGACTTTTGGTGACATCGTCTCCATTTTTGACAAGGGAGGTAATTCAGTGGAGGCCTATTGGTGTACATATTCATGTATGTAATCTCTTCACATGTATATTTCTGTTCTGTTCTCCAGTTTCTGGACTTCCTGAAGCCTTTAATATCAGATCTCAGAGAATGTGATAAACTCGTAAAACATGTGAAACAAATATTCAACAACTGTGATGAGAGTTTTAGAAAGTCATCAGACTTTAAACACCTAGTCAAGTGCACGAAGTCAACTCTCACCAATGATAGGCAGAGGGTGTATGTTCACATCATGGACTTTGTATGTGAGTTAAAGGCCCACGTAAAAGACTATGCCGAGAGATATGGCAGAAGTAAGACCAATGGCAAACATAAACAAAAGAAGAGAGGACGAGAAGGAGGCTCAGGTTCAGACTCCGGGGAGTTACCGAAGAAAAGGGCGAACCATGGTAGGGAAATGTCTGGTGCCCAGGTACAGCTACCTGATGATGGGATTGTGTGTGAGAGTAATGCTGGCTCTCCTTACAGCCTGGAAGTGACCAGCACTTGTTCTCCCTCTGTCAGTCCGGCCAGGAAACCTAAACTGGACAGCTCTGTGGATGCGGTGTCTGACAAAAAATGTATTGTCTTAGAATACAGCTCATCATCAGAAACTGTGACAAACTCTGAAGTTGCCAAAAGTGCCAATGCCATTGACACTGGATCATCTGATGCTTTAAGTACTTTGAACTTTGGCCCTAAGCATGTAGATCTTCAGTCTGTGAAGGCAGATTCAGTGTCTACCTCATCTTCAACTTTTTTAAAATGTGAAGAGGAACCCTCAGAGCTTGCTTCTGCATCTAACAAGAAAACAGAAGTGAAACAATCTAGTAGCAAAGAGCAGAATTCCACTTTAGCTATTGATCCAGGGAAGAAATCTATGGATGTCCTGTTGGAGCCAGCTTCAACCTCAAATGAGATAACAGCAGTGAAGCCAACGTGCAGCAGTGAACAGGATTCCACGTTAGCCGCTGGTGACAGAAAGAAATCGGTGAATGGACCATCAGATCAGGCCTCGACACCTGGTGAGGAAGCAACAGTGAAACCCTCTTGTAGCAAAGAACAGGACTCCCATTCTGCTGTTAAGGGTAAAAAGGCAGTGGTCAGTGAGAAACACATCAGAAAACTGGAAATCCTGCTGGCAGTAAGTGATCAGTTGTCATTTTGTAAGAGATTGAAATGAACCATTCGTAGGGCCCCAAGAAAAGCACCTACATGTACTCAAAAGTTTTTATCGGGATTTTGAATGAACTTATTGTTTTTATTTATCTCTTAAAGTAAAAGCTCATGTCTGAGGCACTGGCCATTAAACAGATTACACAGTTCTCTCTTCAGTGCAAAACCTGTTTGAATTTGTATGAATTCTGAAAAAGCCGAATTGTTTGAAATGTGGAGTATTTTGCTGCTGACTAGGGATCTGAAGGCACCCATACTTTTAAGCTTATGTTGTCATCACATGACTGAAACATTGTTAAACCCCATGCACTCATTCACTTTTAAGCTTATGAGGGATTAACCTGTTAGAGAGTTAGGAGATATCAACAGTTGTCTCTCATGACCCTCTAAAAACACCTGGTGATGTTCATTTTTGACGGTCACGAAAACCTTACTAGTAATTGTTCTGGAAGCATTTTTGGATAGCTGTAATTTCCTATTGGCTGGAGGCCTGCATATTTAGCTACAGGCTAGGCTTTCAGAATATATATATATAATATAATATAAATATATACCTCATATATATTAACCATGAGCTATGACAGCTCACTAAAAAGCAAAATTCAACAAAACTGTTAATTAAACTGTGATATCACTTTTTTGATGATATTCAGAAAGCCTAGGTAGGAAAAACCCCTGTAGGTGGATTTGTGGACCTCCAGCCTCCCTTCAGCAGGAAATTATAGCCATCCAAAAATGCTCCCAGAACAATTAAGCTTTTCGCAACTGTCAAAAATGAACATCACCAGGCGTTTTTAGAAGGCCATATCTCAAAAACCACTTGAAATTTGTTGCCATAACTTGGCAAACCTTCCACCTATATGCAAAGGTATTTTTAGGAAGTTCTTCGGAATTTTTCAAGGAGGTCACTGCAAAAAAAAATTCTTTGGCTGTTTTGACATGGAGTAATTACAAGTTGTTGTGGAGGGAGTAAGTTTCTCGATCATTTCATGTCATAAATTTACATGTGCACTTTAGTTTCAACCACAAATTAGCCCAAGCAGGTTACTACAGTCTGAGGTAACAAGAGTGATCCCTGCTCGCTATAATTATGTCACAGCCCAGACAGAATGGCTGTGTTTCATCGTAGCTGACAGAGCACTGTCAGATGTCAATTTCTACTGTCGTAGTAACTGTTAGAAAAAATGCTTTACCAAATAAACATAATATTGACCAACCTTATTGGCAAATTTAACTTTTAGTGTCCGCTGTCTTTCACTTGAATTTTAATTCATTTAAAACCCTTATCTTTTTCGCTAAAGTAAAAAAAGAAAATCTGCAAATCAGCCCAATTTTTTTTTCATAGGGCTATGTTATACCCAACCAGGACTTTTTTGAAGGATGACTTGAATAATCAATGCAGTGATCATCTTGTCATACAGTTGTACGTACAAGAGATTCATTTAATAGACAATTACACACAGTCAATTTCAGCATTTGCATTTAGCCATGTTGTTTCCTAAATATGAACTTTCGAGTTTCTGAAGCCTTTCAGTATGTCATACCTGTGTGCCTGGTGTTTTGATGCAGTAAACTCCTAAGATAAAGTATTAAGAGGACATTATGAAACTGACAGGTGTTCAATTAGATGCTTGAACGACGCGCATAGGCACTAAATTTGCCTTCCATTTTGCTGTTTTATTTACATCTCCCAATGATTGAAGACATTAAAGATTTACAGCAGTCTGCCTTGTTCCTAACCCCGAAGTTCCATAGCCCATTTTACCATCTATTTGTTTAAAAGTTATGATATCTTTTGTATTTCATTCCATTCTCATTTTAGATCAGCTAGTACATTGTGCCAATGTTCATAAATGTGTGTTTGTGGAGGGCCTCAGGGAAGATCAGTAATATACTGATTGAGTCATATTACCCTCCGAAAATAAAGACGCTGTCATCATTATTATGAGGAAATGATAACCATAGGTCTACATTATTTCTTAGGTGTTAGGTTAGTTGTTTTGATTGTATGGTGGATTTTATGGACGTCTCACATTCCTTTCAGCTGCCAGACGGCCTCTGACTGTTACATGTTTACATACTACATGAATGTATATGTAGAACTATACCTGTGTCTGTATTTAATGTGGAAATATAACAACGAGAGGCTATTTAGCAGCTACATGTGAAAGGAATGTGCGATGTCGTTGCTCTTCAGCTTGTTCAGTATGGTTCATAAAGTTAAATACACCATACAATCAGAGAATTTGACTGCATTTAATTTGGTGCCAGAAAAATCAGTGAAGGTATCTTCAGAAAGTTTTTTATGCTCTTTTGACTCACCACAATGTCATCTTCGAGTGGTGTTTCACTTTAAATTCTTGTTCTGTGATTCCTTCTTGGATTTTGTGGGCATATACATGTATTATGTTTTACAGAAATTAAGGAATGAGATAGAAAGTGTAAAGGAACGGGAGTTGTCCTTGGATGACCTTGAATACGAGGACTCGAGTTATATATATGAGGACAGATTACAGAAGAAGTTCGTCAAAGTTTGGGACAAGTTGTGCGAGTTAAAGGGGCGACGGAAAACCACGGGTCGACCCATTGAGAAGCGCTTCAGTTATGAAGGTAGGCGGGGACGTCGGCACGAGGCTTAGGAGCCCTAAACGAACGTGTAATGAAGACGGCACAGGTGGCAGACCTGTTAAAGTCAAAACACCAAACTAGTGTTTTGCATGAAGACTTACAGCATTGAGATTGCTGTTTTGAGTACGATGAACGGATTGATAGGACCCCAGGGTCATGAAACGCGGCGCAGACTGATTTCAGATTTAGTCTTAAGTTTTGGTAGTATTTCTGAACTTACATTTGAACTTAAATTTAAGACATAATTTTAAAGTTAAGACTGTGTCCGACTTTAGCCTGCAACATCTTCATGAATCTGGCCTCAGGGTCTTATGTAGGCCAACTTTGAACCTCATGTGGGATTTCGGCCTGCATAATTTGCTCATTTGTCCTCATTCTGAGAGTTCTGTTTAGTTTGAGGTTTGTTTGGAAGGTTGAATGATACCCTACTAGAAAAATGTGAGTTTCATCAACAGAAATAATATTTCATGACATTTATTTGCTTCTAAAGGTCCTATTTTTGGGGATGGAATTTTTAGGTCTTTTACAGTAATCTTCAAGAATGACTTCACTGCCATCATGAGTGAAAAATTCTCAAGCACAGGGTAAAACAACACTTAAATAAGGCAAGAAATAAGGAAAGAAATGCAGAAGTGACCACGTCAAGCCAGTACTACTTAAAAAATCACACAACTTGTCACTTCCTTGGTTTAGTTCTTACACTGCTCTTGGTTTGGCCTTATCTGCTTGTTTTGGTGTCTCCTTTTAGGTACCAGATTCCCAGAGATAAACAAAAAAATTGAACGGTTTATCAACAGCAAGAAAACTTTCCCTGATTACCATGACATCAGAGACATCATCATAAAGGTTAACAAGAGGAAAGAACTCAAGTTGTCGTAAGTTTAAGATACTTGGTAAATCGACTTCTTTTTTTTTTTTTTACAGGGTTTATTGACATTTTTACAGGGTTTATTGATGTTCCCCAGTGAATTTGTACATGTCATATTTTTCGTCACATAATTTTCACTATTTAAAATCTCCTGCCATAGTGTCAAGAAGAATAGATTTCAAGAAAGTTATGTTTGAATGGACAGGTGAGTGTGCTGGCAGATGGTCATGGGTTTCTTCTAAGTGTAAGTATCATCAAAGAAAAAAAAAATTTACTGGCGGAAATATCAAATATTTTAAGGGTGGTAAACATAAATATGGCGACCATGAAAAGCATTGTAAAATATTAAAGACATATTTTTGTCCAGTGTAGTACAAGAATGATTTTTCAGACTTTACCTCATATACGTCACCTTGCAATGACAGATCTCCTTTGTCAAGTTTTATTTAGTCACATCAGCGTCATCGGCGTGTCGCGGCAATATTGTTGTTAATGCAGATGAGGCCATGTGTAATGATAGTAAGCTGTTTACTTCCTAAACATTTTAACATATTGTATGTGCATCAGGTTGGGGGAATAACTAAACCATAAATTTTCGTTTCTCTTTTAAAACGATTGTCTTCATCAGAAAAATAACCCCCCAAAAAAGTGCTAAAAACTGAAAGCTCATGCTCCCTTCCCTTACCATCACGTCTGTAGATTTGTAAAGTCCTTGAGCCAAACAGTCACTCTGGTGCAATGGAGACACATCTGATTCACGATCTCCAAAACCTTTTTCACATTCAGCATCCGGGAGTTTGTTAATCTAATTTGTTTCTTAAGGAAAAATGTTCTTGCTTTGAACGATATTAAGAACACCGTAGTGCTGGACCATAATTAATTACTGCTTTCTGCCTTGCAATATGCACGTTGTGCATGTCACATAATTAAGTCTGGTACACTGGCCATTTTTCACCTGCACAGGTGCACGTGTGCATGCGCTATTTCAAGCCTTGCTGTCATGTATAAGTACAAGGACCTACCCTAATTCCTCTTTTTTTTCACCGACCCCGAGCATCGCCGCTTTACAAGGGCACACTGACATGCTCATTAAAATCTGTGCCTGCCCCTTTGAATGCCCAACTATTACCCCCCTGCCCTTTTGAATACCAACAATTTCCCCCCTGCCTCGACACCATCAAAATTGCTGCAAAAACGAAGCAATCCAAAACGGAAACAACAACAACGTGTGTTTACATGCGATACCTCTAGGCTTCCTCGCACACATGAGCGTGCACTGCCTTTACTGCGCGAGCCCGGTGGAAGTGGTTGGTGAATATTCAGGATTTTGCCGTGAAAGGGCCCTCTTTGATTCAGTAAACAAACTTGAATATCGGCTTTTTGTCGGAGTCAATAAACTGCCATAATCGAAGCAGATTTAGTGTCGCTTCAATACGCCATACATCTATTGGGATGTCACATCACTTATCGTATTTGAACGCGTAACTGGCACTCTTTTTTTACCAACATTTTCAAACTCTGCAAAGCCCAGGGCAGGTTACATGGGTATATGAATTCTAATCACAGTCTTGCACTGTGAACTAAGCCTACAGACGACCGAGTAGTATGAAAGTTCAGTCAGTTATTCTGTCATTGCTGCATTAGGTATCACGGGCGAAACAACAACATGTACGAGTCAAGGAAAACCTACTCCGCTTTTATAAACATTAACGTAAAAGCCTTAAAGGCCATGATTTGGTGAAACAAAAGGAAGACGCAAGTCAAGGTGCAGTCAAAGGCATTGTCCAGGCAACCAGATATGTTGTCAAAGGAAGCCATTCATAGATGAACCCACAGGAGGTCGGATTATTTCCGGGCTTACACTCTGCTTGTGGCCAGCTGCTGGAAGGCTTTCAAACCTCTGTTGCCCGTCACAGCGGGTGTCCGGCGACAACCAGCTGGACAGAAAGACAGCTAAAATCCTCTACATTACCCTGGAAAACTTTTATGGCTACATGGAATTTTTCCTGGAATTTATTCCATTAGTTATTGGAGCGCGACTCACTCACATGAATACGTCAGTTACACATGCAAATACGGTAAACCATTTTGTACCACGTAACCTGGTGACGCATTGACCATTGGGAAGCGAGATCTGACACCTTGCTGTGTTGATGTGCACAATGCTGGTTGGCAAGGCAGAAAACCGCTCTAATGTCAACATAACTGAATGCATTTAGCAGCGCACGGATAAATCATTGTAGAACACTGAACTGAAATGACAGCTATCAGTCTGGATAATGTCGTTTGAAATCAATTAAGAATAAAACTGAATTTACCAACCTCATGTTTCTATAGATACCAAATACCGTAATAATAAACGTGTTTTCCTGATGAGTACATACACTTGTGTCATCACTTCTTGAAATTTAATAAAATGCATAAAGATGCATATTGTGTGTCGCATTACAAGACTTTTTTTTGTCTTTATAAGGCTTCCATTAGCCCTCCAAGATTAAGGAAAATTTGAGTTGACAGAAATGTTCTCTCATTTTCACTCATCTGATCATAAAATTTATGTAGGTAATCAGATTACATTTAAAGTTTTCCTTGTTACAGTGGTTTTGGTGGGGTGCGATATGGGGTATTGTATTATTGCCCCTCTTAAGAGCTGCGTTACACAGCTTTGCCGCTGTTGTATGACAGTTGCACTTTCAAAACATTACAACCACCCTGCCCCTTTTCACTTCAAGCTTGATGTCTGTTTTAGGATGCTTGATCTGCCCCTTTTTACTTCAAGCTTGGGGT
Organism: Acanthopleura granulata; assembly: GCA_016165875.1. Lineage (NCBI taxonomy): Eukaryota > Metazoa > Mollusca > Polyplacophora > Chitonida > Chitonidae > Acanthopleura > Acanthopleura granulata. The sequence continues at coordinate 1,356,127 of JABBOT010000024.1, read as the reverse complement.
CTATTTTGGGATACCTGATCTGCCCCTTTTCACCTCAAGCTCCGGGTCTATTTTGGGACGCCTGATCTGTGCCTTTTCACTTCAAGCTTGGGGTCTATTTTGGGATGCTTGATCTGCCCCTTTTCACCTCAAGCTTGGGGTCTATTTTGGGACGCTTGATCTGTCCCTTTTCACCTCAAGCTTGGGGTCTATTGACGCCTGGCCTGCCCTTTTGGGACGCTTGATCTGCCCCTTTTCACCTCAAGCTTGGGGTCTATTGACGCCTGGCCTGCCCCTTTTGGAACGCCTGATCTACCCTTTTTAGCTAATAAAAATGTAAATCTAACAGGGATACAATGTTACAATTTTCTTTTCTCTCGTATTTAGACCATCTTGTGACCAACATATCCGTATTTTTTACTTTTTCAAAAACAAAGGGGGAGAAATATAATATTCTCCTTTCAGCAGGAATAATATGTGTCCCAGGGCACTCCTGAGCACAGTGTAAACACTCCGATCAAAGAAATAAACAAAGCTTCATTATCAATGATTTTTGTTTTGTTCATACTTGCTGTGTGGAATCACATGTATCTTATTAAAAATTTTCCAGTTCCAAGAGGGTGGATGAGATTTCAAGGGACGCCTTCACGGATGTGGGAAAGCGTCTTCAGGAACGGCGTTGGGAGGATTTTGTCACCACCTTCGGCTGCAGACTGACAGACAGTATCAAGTAAGGGTCTGGCCTCAGAGGCAGAAACTCTCTTCGCTTTTCTTTTTATCCTAAGTGAGTTTTAGCAAAGGGATATAGCAGGTGTCGCCCATCCGTCAGGGTCTTTGACCTTTTTCGTCAGAGTCATTGGGGTCATTTTAAAGAAAAGACAACACCAGGCCAAATGTAGATTTGTAATGATAATCACATTTAGAGTTCGAAAAACGTCTCCTGTAATTTTTTTTAAGGTAAGATAACCCAGATATCGCAGTTCAAAGTAAGCAGATATGACCACGGAGAGGAAGTCAGACGAGCTGCCATGCTCTAAATGTTAAGCAAGCAAGGCGAGTTATTTCTATAACCCGAGAACCAGTCTGTTTCCGCTGTGACATCAGCAGTATTTAGTTCACCATTTTGCCATTAAAATACAATTTAATTACAATTCTGAAATGCGTTAAAACCATTTTCAGCAAGAAAGGGGTAGTGGAACAGAGGGCTCCCAAACGCCCTGTTTTTCCCTATACTCTTCCAAATTTGCCCTATAATTCCTATATTTTTACAAGAAAATGTAACATATTTTTAAAATGTTGATAATGATGTGTCAAAACTTTACACACACCATCCAGTATGAATGGCCACGTGTAAGTTCCATCATAATGTGTTCCTTTCATCACAGACATATCAGAGCCAGGCTGGAGAGACTGAAGCTTGCCCCTTTCCACTTACATTTTTTGAGAAGTCAGGAGGAGAGAATTGATATTGCAAATTCTGCTAGGACTGAAACAGTAAACACTAGGTATAAGTTATCAGTTTTGATGATAAAGAAAGAACACAAGAAAAGGTCAAATATGCAGTTTATCACCAGGAACAACCTGTCCTTTTGAAGTGAAATAAAAAAAAAAAAATGAGTGAAAAAAAAAAGGAGAAAACAAAATAATTTAGTGATATAAGTAAATGATTTATTGATATTGATAATTCTCGATTAAATGTTACTCTGGCCCCTCATACCACAATGCTTTTGCTCATGAACTACATTTTAACAACAATATCTCCACGCTTGGTATCACTAGATTTGTATATTTATGGTTATCAAGCAAACTAGAAGATGAAAGTGCTCAAACAAAAAAAGTGAGAATTTATCGATCTTGATTAAAATAAAATACATGTAATAAAAGAAAAGAAGACAAATATGTAGTTTATTACAGCTTCCTCTCAGAGACAAAAATGGGCCAAACATTATTAATATCGCATTAAAAATGCAATTTTTCCTGATGTTATATTGTAATTTTAGTTAACAGAAATCTCCTCAAACATGTCTCCACTGCCATCTCAAGTACCATAGCTTCCGGGGCCTGGGTGGCCCATGGACCCTCACCCAGTGGGCTGGGATATTAGTTTAACTTCCTCTGCGAGCAAAAATAAGGAAGTTTTATGAAAAAAAAAAAGAAACAAACAAAACAAAAACACTAACTTGTAATTTTACCCTGGCTTCCTTTGATAAATCTGAGAAATTGCCTAAAATGCATCTCTGTTGCTATTATGACAGGGCAGTATGTCCTGCATGATAGATGTGCGATGAAAACCATTCTTCCTGGGTACATGTAAATCACTTTGTATGACTTACAGCCCTTATAATATCAGTAGGCCAACTGTAACATAAGATAGCAGTATTAATGTAGTTAATGTTAGATACAAAAGGGGAGATAATTGAGAAAATCAGTTTATGCGCATGTATGTGAACATTTCATTTGTTTCACACAAAACTGCCTCATGATATCAATGAATAGGAGAAATTCATTGAATTAACCTCCATTTACTCCCTATATTTATATAATTTTTTGTGAATTTTTCCCCTATTTTTATCCCTATATTTTGGTAGAGGGTCACTTGGTATACATCTGTGGTTATTCCTCAAGGCCTCAACCATCAGGCCACAATTTGTGGCCTTCGATCGTAATAATAATGGGGACCATCCTTCGCACACAAAGGAGTGTCTCGACTCTAATACTGAAGAGCATTGGGTACCGATCACATGACATCATGTTGTCAGTTTCTCTATAATAGCGTATCCCATGGCCTTGTAAGAATTCCACATAAAAAGATGATATATAGAGTTACCAAGCACATAAAATATACCTATGCCCCGTTTATGTCTCTATGGACCCCTCTTCTGAAATAACTTTGGTTATTGTTTTTGTTGTCTTTCTTTTAAGTTAAATTTCATAAAAGGCTTGTAAACACTCTATCTCTTGAACAGTTTGTCGCAAGTTCACCAAATATATACCACACCTACACTTCGGCATGATTAAGAATCCTATTGATTTTCAGCGACTTTGACCTTTTCAAGGTCATTACACACATTTAAGTTAAATTTTAAGAATGGCTGGTGTGATACATAATATCTCTTGACATTCGTATCTATTATACCTACCTAACAGTATTTTGTAAGGATGGGCTTATCCAGTTTTCTCCACTTAAAATATGTTTTCAGCCCTCTTGATGACCCTGCACTGACCAACCCTGACCTCAAGGCCAAACTGGAGAGCAATCGGTCAGAAGGCAAAGATAAGATGGAGTCGGTAAGGCAACAAAGCTCCAAGTATTCTTGCCTTTTTTAAAAAGAATTAACCAGCTTAGAACTGATAAATAAAGATTAATTAAGATTAGTAACGCAATTCAATTTCTTTACAAAACTAAGCACATAGCATAAATTGTTATTGCATATGTTTTAACTAACTTACTTTTCAGTTAAATCTTTCATGTTCCCCAAAATCTTAAGCTCCGGCAGCGTTAAATCAGATTCCGTTCCTCTTATGCCTTTCTGGCATAACTTGTCATTCTTATCAGCCAGAGTTAACCAAATTTCATGATAAAAAAAGTGAACAGCAACATCGGCAAGCTGAAGTGGATTATTCCCCCTTGAGCCAGGTGTTGCCTTTCCCATTCAATCCATCAATCAGTCACATCTCGAGATGATATTCACAGCTGATCAGAAAATACGCACACAAGCAGTACAGCGGAGAGGAAGAGCCTGTGGATCTGGGTAACCAATCAGAAAAGGAGAAGCGTGAGATGTCCTGCTCGCCGACCAATGAGGATGAAGAAGAGGAAGAAGAAGTGTGTGTGCCCGAACTTGATGAAGGTACATGATCTAGGTAGTTTATGTGGAACTTTTCTGCCAGTTCAAGCCTGCAAATAGGTGCATGACATTTTTGAAAACACCCCATTGGTGAATGTGGTTTGAGCCAAGAGACTTTTTTCCAGTAATGTACAACATTGACAACATTGTCACGCCACTTCATCCAAAGGGGTGCTTTCAAAAATATCAGACAGCTATTTGCAGGCTTGCAGTTGTAGTAGCTTGGCATGATTATTGTTTTAGCAAGGGTATCCCATGATTCACAGCATGTCATTGTGGTTCCTTGTTGTCCCTCAAAGCCAATATACCATATTGGATATCCTTAATTGAATGCATTGGTTTTCATGTGGACTGCTTTTAAGCACACATTAAAACAGCAAACATTGTTTTCTGTTCAAGAATTATGACACGGTCACATGATCAGGTCAGTAATAGACTGTACAATCTGCCATTCATAATTTTGAATTTGGGACATGGAAAGTTTTGATGGGCAACCCCTGTAGTTTTTTTTCTGCTAAAAAGTAGATAAAGTAGTTAAAACAACATTCTGCGTTTGGAAAGATTAAACAAACACAGAGTTCATTGATTCAGCTATGATGTTTGTGCACAGTCCATAAAAAGCATGTTTACTATACTGTAAAAGAATATGGAAAAGGACAGAAAATGATACATGTATCCACAGACTTCATGAAAATGATACATGTATCCACAGACTTCATGAAAATGATACATGTATCCACAGGCTTCATGAAAATGATACATGTATCCACAGACTTCATGAAAATGATAAATGTATCCCCAGACTTAGTGAAAATGATACATGTAGCCACAGACTTCATGAAAATGATACATGTATCCACAGACTAGTGAAATTGATACATTTAGCCACAGACTTCATGAAAATGATACATGTATCCACAGACTTAGTGAAAATGATACATTTAGCCACAGACTTCATGAAAATGATACATGTATCCACAGACTTAGTGAAAATGATACATGTATCCACAGACTTGGTGAAAATGATACATGTCTACAAAGATTTAGTAAAAATAACATTGGATCCCCCCAAAATTCCTATTAAAAGTGGGTAGGAGCTTAAGACTACTTTTCAAGAAGCTGAAATTAGACACTTTGGATTCCTAAGAAACGGAATATGTTACTCTAATTATAGGGACAGATATTAATAATGCTGAAAGCAAAATATTACATTCCTCTTCAAGTTTTTAGAAAAAAATGAAGATGTGGATATGTTGGCCATTAGGTGTTTTAACCATGGGAGAATAAAGAAAGTGTTTTTTATTTTCATGTATGTTAGCTATAAAGGGCAGATCAGGTGTTCCAAAAATTAGAAGAATTACCATAGGCAGTTTTCTTAAAATTTTGCAAAGGTTTTGTTTTAGACGAGAACATTTTGTGGAAAACAAGACTCCGTACTTTAGGATGCCACTGAAAGCTGTGAAGTATTTGTAGACAACAACACACACAACAAATGCACATGTAATTTTCCTGTCCATTCATATTTTTGTGTCTGTTTTGTTTTATGTGTGTGTTTTAAATTACATTAAAATTTTTGTTTGTTTGTTGATAGTTATTTAATGTGAACAATGCCCACTCACTATTTTTCTGACTTCTGTTGATTTTTTGTACGTCATTAAATATTTAATCATTAAAATATGGATTTGATGTATAATAGATGTTCAGATCATCTTATCAAGTTGTTCTGAATGATTTATTCTTCATTATTCTAGAAGTATGGTGACCTACAATGGTTAAACACACTTCACAACACCTTTCCAATGCTGTTGACGTACCAAATAAGGTTTCATTTAATTTGCATCAATTCGAATGGATTCGCATTTAATCAGAATAGATTTCCCGTTGACACACCGAAAAGCAGTGCGTATCGATACAGATTGACGTGGACATACTGGATTCGGTTCTGTGTGGTTTGGCAAACACTGTTGGACAGGAATTCCTTCCTAATTACATCATAGCACGCCACACTTCCGGTACATCTCATGAACTCACTTTCACTTGTTGCTGGAAACCATGAAGCATGGGTTTTTGGAATCGCGCAAAATGCGAGCGCTGATCGACGTCTGGACTGATGAGACCATGCAGGCCATGAAGCGAAATGAAGCAGTGTTTGTCAGAATCTCAGTGGTTCTCTTAAACACAAGGCTCAAATATACTGTTGTCAGTTCTGCAAGTACGGTTGTGTATGTCAGCCATTTTGTACGAACTACTTCCAGGAAGTCATTTGTATTGTACGCATGGACAGTCATAATCAAATTGAGCTTACCGGAATGGAACCGTATTCCCGTACATGCGTATGGGGATTGAGATCAGTGCTCATTTGTAACCAAATTTGGTGTTCCTACAACCGTATTCCCGTACATACGTATGGGGATTGAGATCAGTGCGCATTTGTAACCGAATTTGGTGTTCCTACAACCGTATTCCCGTACATGCGTATGGGGATTGAGATCAGTGCGCATTTGTAACCGAATTTGGTGTTCCTACAACCGTATTCCCGTACATGCGTATGGGGATTGAGATCAGTGCGCATTTGTAACCGAATTTGGTGTTCCTACAACCGTATACCCGTACATACGTATGGGGATTGAGATCAGTGCGCATTTGTAACCGAATTTGGTGTTCCTACAACCGTATTCCCGTACATGCGTATGGGGATTGAGATCAGTGCGCATTTGTAACCGAATTTGGTGTTCCTACAACCGTATTCCCGTACATGCGTATGGGGATTGAGATCAGTGCGCATTTGTAACCGAATTTGGTGTTCCTACAACCGTATTCAATGGGAATGAATGCGCATTGATGGGCGTTCTGTTTTGGTGTGTCAACTGTGTAAGGTCAGTAGAACTCTCAGAATCAAGCCAAAACTGGGAAATTTTAGGGCATTTACTGTATTTGAGGTTTAATTTACTGACAGGATCTTTTCTCTTTGATTTTTAGTACTTAATGATACGGTTTGTGACCCAGAGCAAGAGAATTCATCTGACGTGAAGATGGAGGAAAACGATGAAGGAGATGTCATTGAGCTGAGTACAGATGAAGCAGAGGACGATGCCCAATCAGATGAGGACAATGAACATGACGAAGACAATAACTTGCCAAAGACTTTTGCATCCGTCCTAGAATCTGTGCATCAAACAAAGCAGGATATGGAAGATGATGACATTCAAGATGCTCTGCTGGAGATTAAGAGTGAAAGTGACGACCTTCAGACCGTAGATGGTGGAGATGATATAGTGGAAGTAGATGTTGAAGATAACGATGATGGTTATGAAGAAGAGGACAAAAGTGATGAAGGCGATGCCGTCATGGTGTTGGACGACGCTGTGTACTTGGATGTTGCGGACGAATCTGATGTGTTAAGCATATCTGAGTTGTCTCCCATGACCACCGAAAATACAGAGACCAGCGACAGCGACACTGGAGAGCCATCTTCCGAGGCGTTCAAGTCTTCGGAGCATAAGTTTAAGAAGTCGAGGCTCTCCATTCGCACTCCTCAGAAAAGCCTGTTAAGAAAGGCTCTAGGGCTGAAATCCCCGGGTAAAAGCCAGAACAGAATACATTTCCCTGTGAAGAAACCCGTGGAGTGTCTAGATGATGATGATAATGATGACTCAGGCTCCGATTGGAATATTTCCAGTTCAGTGCCTACAAAGAAAAACCAATTACCACTAGGAGGCCACTACTCCAAGCCTTCCCGCAACCCGAGTCCTAGCACTTCATTACCGTACATGTCAGGTGAAGAGGTGGTATGCATCCAACCAGAGCCCAGCCCCTTGTCTCTGGATGATCCTGTTATTTCCTCCAGCACAGGAGATCCTACCAAGGGACAGAACTCAGATAATGAGACTGAGGTCATCGTATTGGACAGTGATTGAACTGTTCATGTTATACTATGTGTACACTTCAGTATTAAGACACAAATAATATGGTGTTATTATTATTATTATTATTATTATTATTATTGTTGTTATTATTATTTTAATTTTGCCTTATTAGCCTATTTGAACTAAATTTCTTTGCATGTGAGGTGTGTGGCAAGATTATACATTAACATCAGCTACAACTTTCTCAGACTGAGAATAGATTTGCACTTTTTATCATTTATCATTTTTATCATTGCTTGAGACAATGGCATGCTGACAGGGAGATGAAGAATAACACAAGAAGGTATAGGGAAATGAATTTGAGAACGTCTGACTGATTATAGGAGATAATTCTGGATCTCTGCAGGTTTAAACAGTTTCAGTCCCCCATTTCTGCAAAAGCAAAGTCTCTCTGGTTATCTTTCGTCAAAGAGAATACAGGATGGTTCTGGGCCCTACAGGCTACACCATATTTTGCTGGGCGCTCCTTTGGGACTTGCCTCACTTTAAGCAGGTGAATTCCTTAGATGGTTTCATTTTCTTGTCAATTCGGCAGTAACAACTTCACCTTATTCTCTGACGACTAACAATTCATCCTGTGTTCAAATGGTCAACAACTTCACCTTATTCTCTGACGACTAACAATTCATCCTGTGTTCAAATGGCCCACAACTTCACCTTATTCTCTGACGACTAACAATTCATCCTGTGCTCAAATGGCCCACAACTTCACCTTATTCTCTGACGACTAACAATTCATCCTGTGTTCAAATGGCCCACAACTTCACCTTATTCTCTGACGACTAACAATTCATCCTGTGTTCAAATGGCCAACAACTTGACCCTTACACTCCAGTGCCTAACGACAATACCCTATCTTCGGATGGCTGTCGCTAACAACTTTTCAAATTTTCACAATTTTCAAACAGCTTGCAAGTTCATCTTATTTTCTGATTGTTGCAAGTTCATCCTATTTTCTGATTGTTGCAAGTTCACTGAATTATTCTCATTTTTTTATCGACTTCTCATTTTTCATTGGCTATTCTGTTTTTGAATGATTAGAAGATTGAACCAACTTTCTGTCGGCTGACAAGTTCATTTTAGTTTTAAATCGCCAATGTTTTATTTTGCCATGCTTTCCCACGGTTGTGAAAGTTCCTGATGGTTAACATGTTCATTGTTTTGTTTTTATTGTTTTTTTGTATTAATTTTTTTTTTTTTTTTTTTTTTTTACGATACTGTTTTTTGTCGAACTAAAATTTCCTGCTATCAAAACTGAGTTGGAAATCTACTGATTAACAAAGCTCTGTCAACAGTCCGTTGATCAATATTTACCATGGTGATGTTATGGTACCATGGCATGGAAGTTCAGTTTACACGGGTTTATGGGACAGCTCACGGAAAGCCACAAGCTTCACACTACCTCCACGTGTCATGTGCTTTGGTCTTTGTGACACGTCCCCAGCTATCAGGCCTGCAAATAGGTGCTAGACATTTTTGAAAGTGGTTTGACCCAAGAGACCTTGTCCAGTAATATACAACTTTGTTAACAAGGTCATACCACTTCATCCAGAGGGGTGTGTACAAAAATGTCAGGCACCCATTTGCAGGCTTGCCAGCTAAGTCATTTGCATTCAGTTATCCAGGAACAGACATGCTACCAAGTGTGTGAAATTCAGGGAATATTGTGAATAGATATAATACATGAGTTGTACTATTTTTCTAAAACCCTGGAAATATCATCTGTCTGCATACAGGTATATACAGAACAAGTTTTTAATATATTTGAAGATGCCATCTTGATGGTAACTGTAAAAATTCACGCACATGTATGGATTCTGGGCTTCATCTTGGTCATTTTATACCAGAATTGGAATGGATTCTCGTACATTCATTCTATCGTGTCCCAATCCTGTACCATAAAGTAGATGCTCCAAGAGAGTTATTAGTTTTAGTGCATCTGAAAGTAAACAGGTTTTTGTGGATTCCATGTTTGTTAATGTGTTATTGATCATTAAAGGCGTGTTTTCTATTTTGTTAATAAGACTGTGTTCTTGACCATGACACTTTTTTCTCTAAGGGAATCCAAGCAGATTCTCCTACTTCTGGTTTACAGGAGCTGTGACAAGAATCATATTCCCAGATTCCTGTTGAAGGTGAACTAAAGACCTGTCAGGAAAGAAAAGAAAGGCTGTTGTGTTCGGGTTGCCATGGCGACATGTAAACCTGAACACAGGCATGAGTGTTCCAGTCATGACCTCAGTAAGCATAGATTAGTTTTGAAAAATCATAGAAACATATTGTTTCTTGTACAAAGAGTGGGTATTATTGGTAGTTCTAAGGTGCTCAGTGATGTGAGATGTCTGTATATTCTGTTCTGTGTGTATCCGATTTATTTTGTGCAATACAGCAGAAAGCCTATATTTATGTATATAATGTACCTTCATTAGTGGAAAATGCCCCAGTTATAATTTGTTGTACAGTACATGATGTAAGGGAAAAATCATACAAACACCTTGATCTCTTTGATATTAGTCATGTTTCATTACAATCCAGAAATCAATTCAGTTTATTTTGCAAATTATATTGAGTAAAGCTTTAAACCTTCAGAATCTTGGAGATGAACGCTTGTGTCAAAGTTTCATGTTTCTAGGTATGTGAAAGCACAGGTATATATAACAGAAAGGGAAGTTCTGAATGTGTGTAGAGTTTGTACGTAAGTGCACATGGCGGAGAGAGTTACCAACTTGCACTGGTTGTAAATTGAATCGAAGTTTGTTTGCAGCTAGGTACATGTTTGTATGTATGCATTTTGATGGATATACACGTACATGTGGATAAAAATACTACGATAGGTTGAAGTACAAACTTCCTTCTCTTTTCGGTTAGAAATGACAGAAATTTTATTTTTTTCTTTATTTTTTTTTATTTATTGAAGTATGTCGTAGTTAATTTTTCTTTTTTCATACCGCACAGAAACGGCATTTAACAGTTGATTGACATCTTCAGTGAAAAATGTGTTCACTGAAAAAATTTCTGTGAATGGCTGCTAAGTAGGGTGACATTTTGCTGAATATCAATTAGTCCAGACGAAAACCTGTTTGTGGGCAAAAGCATTACTGTTCCAGAAGAAAGCAATAACCTTCTGTTTATGGGGACTGTTGGGTGACCGTTGAATCGTCCATTTCATGTACAGTTTTTTCTGATGGTTACATTACATACCATTGTACATATGTTGCCTTTCTTAGTTCCAAGAAATTCTGTTCATTCCAGGTACTGTCTGGAATTTGACACCAGTATTTGATAGAATGTATATGTATGCATACGGATATGTTGTTGAATTGTGTAAACTGTATTTCACCCCAAGTTTAATATATAAAAATGGTGTAAAGACCTTAAAATGAAACAGATTTGACAAAAAAGCCTCTTCGGCTCATTTGGTTAGCATACTGGCACAGGGTAATATCCAGGAGTCTCCCACCATTGTGGTTGCTGTGAGTTCAAATCCAGCTCATGTTGGCTTCCCCTGAGGCCGTACGTGGTCTGCCGGCAACCTGCGGATGGTTGTAGTTTTCCCCCCGGCTCTGCCCAGGTTTCCACCCCACCATAATGCTGGCCGTCATCGTAGAAGTGAAATATTCTTGAGTACAGCGTAAAACACCAATCAAGTACATAAATCATGAGGAGGCTGTATAAAGTGAGTGAATCAGTCAGAATCAAACTAAATGTGTCTCTTGAAAAGTTCTAAACCTGAGGTGAAATACAGACCTCGTTATGCCCATCGTGTGGCTGTTATAATCGATGTTGTAAGAATGGAGATGTGATGCAAACTTGAACCCTTCTGTTGTGTGCGATATGCAGTTTTTGAGTTTCATCATTACAACCCCCTGGTGACATGAGTGTGCAAAATAATGTCGCTGCTTTACTTTTCCTATCTTAAGTTCAGCTAGAAAGTATTTGGATTGAGATAAAACAATCAGCAGAATATAATTATGTTTACAATATTCGACCGCGAGACCTGTACAAAAACCAGTGTAATCCTGTTGAACTGATTTCTTAAATTCTGAGTGCCACCCCATGTTGAAATTGGCAGATTGACCCGACCCCGGCATAAAATTGCATCATGTGTTAAAGGGAAGCTATCGTAACGTGATATCACAATGCCTGCGTATTGAGGAGATGAACCATTCCGGGTGTAAAATCTACTATTCTGTTTTGAATTGTTTTGTTGTTTTTTTTTCTGTGTTCGCAATCACTGTCATGTAAGGACTTCTGTTTATTGCTTAATATGATATTGTGTGAATATATATTTAATGCCGGCGCACACAGTTTGAAATTTCTAGAAGCAGCCTGTTGACAAGTACATGTATGTTCAGTTTGCATGTCAGTGCCAATGGGTTGACAAATATTTGACCTGCTGATTGCACTGAGAATTAATGAGATTTTTTTGACTTAATGAAATAGATCCTGTCCACATGGTTCTGCCTGTCCTGATCGTTCTGCTTCATTACCATGCAAATTTTGGTTGGAGATTTATTTCTTAGCCCTTTTGATAAAGTTTACAAAATATCTTGCTCTGTGCCTAAGTTTTATGTACTTAGAGTGGAATATATTTACTTCTTCTTCTTTTTTTTGTTTTTTTTGTTTTTTTTTTTTTTTTTGGGGTGGGAGGATGTGTGTGTTAAAGATTGGTGGGAACATTCAGGTACTTTTTGCTAAAATAACAGGTTTAAATGCCAATTAAAATAGTCATATCATTCACAAATCCCAGTAATACATGCACACTTAAGAGTGAAACTCCATATAAATGGAAGTGGAATGCTGGACGGTGAGCAAGTGGCATTATGGGACCCAGGGTGTTTTCTAGCCACTTTCTCGTTGTAGTAAGTCACTGTGAGAAATATCGGAAAATTGAGTTAAAGTTTGAAAAATTGAAAATTGAAATAAAGTGAGTTTTCGATACATTATTGGCAAGAAAAACCTCTAGGCCATATCTGTAGCTCACATCTGTAACTGTTCACTTTTAGTGGGAAAAGGCCATATGAATGGTAATGGAATGCTAGGAGTCTGTTCATGGTGAGCTAGTGGCATTGGGCACCATATCCACGGATCACAGCAATAACTGTTCACCCTCTGTTAAAGAAAAGGATAGGTGAATGGTGGTGGAGTGTAGAAGCCCGCTGCTAGTGGACATGTGTGTGGCTTGTGGTGATGTTATGTTGAAGCATAAACCAGGTGTAAATAAATCGTGGGATACAGTTCATGTAACGCAAAATCTCGCTTCTCAACGTGAATTTACGTCAAAATGATACGACTGATGTGAACACGAGACTATCTGATAACCTGTAAATCTTGTTTTGAGGCATGATTTATGCTTACATGAATTTCATGCCCAAATTGCTCCCCATTTTGTTTGCATTTGAAGAAAGCAGGCTAGATTTGTCACTGTGCTGCTCTGAGATCATTACAAGTCATGCACTTTTCAAGTGCAGTTTGGTATGCAGGTGAACATTGACATCGAAGCAGACGAATAAACCAGATCAGGCACCTGCAAGTTGTGGAATCGCTTTGAAAGAAGATAGTCGTTTTTTTTTAAGTGACCTTCTTTACCTTTTATTGATAAGAGACCTACCCCGTGTGTGTGTCAGGGTGGCAAATACAGGTACAAACAGAGTTTAGTACACATTGTCTTCATGAATGACAGAGAATTGAACTCCTGTACTGGCTGAAGTGCTGTCACGAAATGTATATGCAAAATGTACACAATTATTTACTGAATAAATCGAGAGGAGCAAATATTTCTTGACAGATGTCTGTGTATTTACGACGCGAGCCTTGCTATTTGCATTTAGGGAGATGTGGCTGCATGGTAAACTGATCGACTCCAGCGATGCAGCAGACCAGGTGTGGGGTCAAGCCCGGCCTTAGACAGGCTCTGAAAACAACAAGTAGGTGGCAGCCTTCGTGAAAGACAACTTGTCTTCCAAACAGTGGGAAAATTAATAACTAAAGTAACCACTAACTTATTACCAAAGGTTTCACCTCTCCACTACGGTTTCCTCCACGCATAAATCTGATAGCCAGGGTATACCGGTGTGTGAAAAATCCTTAAATCTGGCATTAAACAACAATCGATCTTCATGCTTATAACAAAGAGGACTACATGTATATTGGGTATTATAAAGCCCTCTTTTTCCCACAGAAGTTAAACAGAGGGGGCTGTTTCCCTTGTTCCTCTACAAACAGGTCAGCATTTAGAGGGTTAGTGTACTAGTGCAGTGTAATGGCCCAGGTGCTGCTCACCAATGCGGTCACTGAGAATATATGGGAAGATCGGCCCACAACCTGCAGAGGGTCGTGGGTTTCACCCGAGCTCTGCCCAGTTTCCTACCAACATAATGCTGACTGCCGTTGTATAAGTGAAATATTCTTGAGCACGGCCTAGAAAGATTAGCCTGCTACAAGGAGACCATGCCATAATGATCAAAACAGCCCTGATATTGAAACCCAAACATTCTCCTCTGACACCGTGGTGAAACTGATGAACAAAAGACCGCTTCTTGTTGGTTCTCTACATAAAATATGTATTCACATATAACTATATATACACACATAAGTAATCCATATATTCAATTAAATATTCATAACACATATGTATAGTTATTCCTGAATGTACCAGTATATATACAAGAACATACATATAGACCTGTGTGTAATTACCACCACAGAACCCTGCCAATAGATACAGGATCAGTATTTATGCCCAGCTAATGTATTCACTTGTACATGTGCAGAAGCCCATCTACCTGCTCTCTGCTTACACATGCAAACATTTGAGTCCTAATACACATAATACACCTGAAATGATATTAATCATCAATCAACATGATGATGTATGACTTCTCCTGCCCTCTGCCAAGGGAGGTAAATCTTGTAAACCCATGGCACAGCAGAAACTTCTATACAAACTGAAGGAAAAATAAGACAAGGAACAGCCACTTAATTTTCGTAAAAGGACCCTACATTCTGAAACACCCTTAGTAATAACATGACCAACTATGGATCTCCCTGGTTCAGCTGCAGCTTTCAGTCAGGTTTTGTGACTTCCTTCACCCATGTACTTGACCACCACCATGTATACAGGTGAAAAATTCTTGAGTATGAGCTGATCACCAATCTAATAATTACAGCGATTGTTTTAAACAATTTCTCTGAATCTTCTGAGAACATTTTTCTGTTCACATTTCCGCAAAATCTATCCAGGAAAAAAAAGCTGTTTGTCCGTTCATACGGTTGGATATTCTGGAAACTGCATCATAATGGCTGCTAGAAAGTCGAATTTGCCAAACTGGAAATGAAAGTTCCCTTCCTATGTACAACAATGCTGAGGAAATGATTACTGTGGAAATGAAAGTTTAGTAGAAGTGAGATTATTTGGCCTTACAATTTGATTTCCTGAATTTAGAAAGTTTATTACATTTTGCTTAAAATTTTCACATTTTCTGTATCTTTAACAATTCTCTGAAGCCTGCCCAAGCTTTCCACTCTAATAAGGTGTAATTGGATTCAATGAGACGAAGGCATTTGTGACATATGAGGTTACAAGATTGTCCCCCTTCGTCGGGTGTTCCCCAATCGCCATTAGCAAACCAGAGCTATACATCCATACTCAAAGTTATTTGGGATATTCATATACTGAACACTATAGAATAATTATACATAAATTAATACAGAGATCTATAACATTCCTAAATAAATAACTAAAGCCTTATCTTCTTTCTATGTCAGAAATTAAAAGAGAATTATATATAGCTCTCTCAAGAAAAGGTTAAAAAAAGGTCTTTTTCCAAAGTAAAAGAAAACCCTTGACAAGATCATTAACTCTCCAGAATGTGCCAGGTCAATACAGCTATGTTCTGTTGATAAACATTCCTGTTGGCTATTGTTGAACAAAACAATAACCTTTTGTACTTAAACATTGCAACTCAGAGGTCACCAGCAACTCTACCTACATGTTGGAAAGCAGCAAACTTAATTACACAAGTTAATTTTTTTAACAGTACCTGCATAAGGCCAACTTGGGTATGTATGACAAAGTAGAAATATTCCATTTCCACCTGGACACCTGTACATGTAATCTGATGACCTCTGAATAAAACACTGTTTCTATTTTTCAACCAAAAAAAAAAAGAATTTGACCTTGAAAATCCATGAAGGGCACAGAAAACTGTGAAACAGGGTTGAGGAATAGATAAGGCTAGCATACTGACAATGTACAAACATTACTGATGAGTTCTCTAAGTAAACAATGGCAGTGAAATGTTAGAACTTTAACTCTAGACAAACAACATTAGAGTAGAGGACAAAAAACTTGTTGCGCCCTAGTGTTAGGGCACAGAAAAGATTACCTCAAGGTCAACAGACAGGATTTCCCCGTCAATTATGTTCCAGTGTTCCGTTACCATAGTGCTCTGTTCCCATGGTGTTCCATTACGACGGTGTTCCGTTACCATAGTGTTCTGTTACCGCAATGTTCCATTACCATGGCGTTAGATTACCATGGGGACGTACCAGTAATGGCTACCTCGTACATACAAGTACCAGCACATCACAACTGCACCTCACCAGGCACTAGACACTCTTCTGGCATATCCACTGTACCAACATGTACACGATCATGGAGTACATGAGGCTTGAAGTCACGGAATGTTGGCATTCACAGTATTATATGCACAATCACCATTTTCAACCTCCCATTAGGAGAGTTCTGCTTTATAAAAACAACACCTTTCCTACCTCCTTTCTGGCAGATCCTCATTTTCTTTCACATAGGCATGTGTAACTGTACAAGAGCCATGGCTGACAAAAATGGGCCATTTCAACCTTTCATGAATTGACAACGATGTGACAGGAGCTTGCATATTGGGAGGGTTGACTGTAACTATGGTAACTGAGAAGACGAGATCGTGTAGGTTTGTGGCACTTATGACAACGGTGTTGGCATCCCAGCGTAGCCAATCATGCGACGTTATTTACCATTACTGTTGCATGATTGATCTCTAAGATCTGGTCACACCAGAGTTTCCGCATATTCGTAAGTGCCACTGGAATGAAAAAGAACTCCATTCACCAATGCACAAAGAATTATGGGAATTTTCAGCCTATTTTCAGATGTCAAGTTCGAAAACTGAAAGTACTATTTATCACATTAACATATGTGCAGCTTACCAAACCACAAAGCCCTAAACCTTCCACACTTTGCCTATGGTATTGAAAGGGATATAGAATCACAGCTGCTTGATCCAATAGACTCCTGGCTTAAAATACTAGGGGTTTCAGGGCTACAGTATCACACCACATTACTGTATATATTTCACTCTGGTATTTTTACATTTACATGGTAGAAATTGTCCCAAATAAAATATAAATTCAGGGTGTACACATTTAACAGGACAGCCTGGTTTTTGCCAACCCCTTCTATTTTCTGGATAACGTTATTGGCCTAATACAACACGCAATCAGAAACTTACAGAAAAATAATATTTCACATAATTATTATTACTATTATTTATCACGATATTGGCAATCCTATATTTCTTTCTTCATTCAAATGCAATGGATATTTACTGGTTTCCTTTGAATGTGATTTTACCACCATCCATTGCACTGAGTATTTAAAAGCCAGTTAACGTTGGTTCTGTACTCTTCAAAGTTTTTGCAACAAAAGTTACGCCTGGCTGCATAAATTATGTAAATTAGCTACAAAGCTGTACAAGGTTGCCTCCCTTCTCCAAGGATAGCAACCCAAGAAATAGTTTTATATTAAAAGCAGAACAGAAATCATCTGCAGATTGTAGACTGTCTCTCATCCAAGAAAAATAAATTTACAAAACCCAGCAATCTCTCTGCAGTAATTCGTCGCCCAAAATATTGCACAAATTTATAATCTTCATAAAAGCATATCCATGACATAAAATATATATTTTGATTCACTTGAAAATGTCCACTTGTGGAGTATTCTTTCGACTTGATAGAAATGTATGTGTGACGCTTTGGCAGGACAAAAGAGAGGAGCTTCATGAAAAGAGTTCAGATGCCATGGTGAATGAGTCAGTAATTTGGCGGAATGATTTTGGCCTTTTGCCCAGAGCCTAGAGGAGGTCTCACACCGAACCAGGACATTTTCCACTCCAAAGTTTCCTTGATCAACTTTTGCTCCTCATTGGAGAATTTTAATAACATTGACACAGCTTTTATCAGTTGTAAGGCCTGGAAAAAAAGAAAAATAAATTACATGAATTAAGATTGTTGAAACAACAGCCAGTTATAGGAGTATCAGGCCAGAAGACTGTGGCAAAGTTATCTGTCTGATTGTTGTTTAATGCCACACGCCAGAATGCGACACTCAGATGATGGAAATCAGCTCTATGCGCTGGGGAAACTGGGAGAACCCCACAGAAAACCTCTGATATTTAGCAAGTTACAGCTAAAATCCTGTTACTCTTCTGGTTAAAGGTGAACTGTCCTGGTTGTATGTTTCATTTTACTTAACTGAATAATATCTCTACAATATACAGAGGCATGTTCACGCTTAAGACAGATACTGGATTCACCGGCGTGAGAAGGTGTTGTGATCTGGGGGACTGGGACGGGGGCAGATTGACAGCCAACTTTTGGCGCCTAGGCCGTGGAGGGCGTGGGGGGGTGGGGGGGGGGGTTCAGATGAGAAGGCATGAAAGCTAATGTCATTGTAATCCCTTGAGTCACCAGCACAGGTCACTGCTGCACAAAAAACAGTATATCGCCAGAGTGAAGTCATACACTACTGGGACATCAAGGGCAGATAAGCGTGTAGAGAATGCCAAGCTTCACGAAACTAAGCTTATCGGCCTTGAAAATTTTTTTTAAATCATCTGGTGATTTTCATTTCTTAAATCACTTCTGTTCCATGTTTCAGATACCTCTCGGATATACTGTGCCAATTTTTGAGAAAAAAATTAATCAACCAGGAAAATTCAGCTTTAAGTTACGGATTCTGAAAAATTGGGGAAAATTTTTGACGTATAATCCACGTCAAAGCAATTTAATCAGTCAAAACTAGAACTCTGGATCGAACAGAAACAATCGGCTATGATGGCACTTGATCTAAAAGAACAAATATACAAATACATTTTTCACAACTATAAATCACTGTAAATGATCTCAATTTCACCCCAAAAAACACATTTCCTGGGTCAACTTAATGTCAGAAGTATGAGTTTTGAAGGTAAAATCCTTCCTCATTCTACCTCTTAAAAAAAGATCAAAACACATTTTTGAGATCAATTAAACTTTCAGAATCAGGCAAATGGTACAACTTAAGTGATGGGTGAAATTTTAGGTCAATAGAATAAATAAATACTTAAGTACACAAAGTATTGCCCAAAAACAAAAAAGCAACTCACCTCTGCTTCTCGACTCAACATAAATTTCAACACCACATGTTTTAAATATTCAAAGTTCACATCATCCTGTAATGATTCCCGTAAAGAATTTGAATGTTCATCGGACATTTCATGCAGCTTTAGATGAGTCTTTTGCACAGAACTATTTGATGTGAAGGAATTACTGGACTGCATAGGTAAAAGGGCTGGATGAGTTGTTGATGTGGGAACAGCACTACTTTTTGTAACACTCCGCCTTTGAACCGGCGGACTGGCACCTAGGTCTTTAGAGTCTATAGGAACATCATTTGGAAGGGTTTGCACTTTCAGCTCACGTTGCAGCGTCTTCTTCAAATCCGTTAATCTCTGCTGCTGAATTTTTATCGTCTGAGAATAAAATCACAACAGACTTAGATGCTAAGTATCACCATAACATGAAATAAACAGCTGTCAATTCACATGTATATAGATTTATACACATCAACGCATATGACTTACTTTGAGCAAAACCTGACAAAAGTTAAAGTTATAGACAGTTATTTAATCACTATTAATGACACCAGACAAACACACCAATTACTAATGTATAGTGCCCACCTTATTTTTCTCATTGACCTGATCTTCCAACCCCGCTACGGTCTGCTCCAAGGATTCCAGCTCTGAGATGCTCACTGTCTTCTCATTCCTCTCCTCTTCTACTTCCTTTAACTGTAAAATATCAAGACTGCTTCCTGTCACAATTGTTCATAGCTTGTGGCTAATTGCTTATCAAAAATGAATTACACACTAATGGATGAAGAGAAATTTTATCTCAGGTGGGATGTTTTACCACGATTCCCCAAGAGGACTGCAACGTTTATTTATTTATTTATTTATCTGATTGGTGTTTTACGCCGTACTCAAGAATATTTCACTTATACGACAGCGGCCAGCATTATGGTGGGAGGAAAGCAGGCAGAGCCTGGGAGAAACCCACGACCCTCTGCAGGTTGCTGGCAGACCTTCCCACATACGGCCGGAGAGGAAACCAGTTTGAGCTGGGCTTGAACTCACAGCGACCGCATTGGTGGGAGGCTTCGGTCACTGCGCTGCGTCAGCACGCTAACCGACTGAGCCACGGAGCCTTTAAAATGTTTAAATATCCAGTGAGTTGTGAAGGCTAGGGCTGTGCTTTTTTTGGGCACTGATCCATTTTTCCAATGTTTATTGTGAAAAGGGCATTTTTCAATGAAGTGACGTCACTCTACTAGGTGACAGCATGCTGGTTTTTACTACTGCTGATATCCATAGACTTGCAGAAAATTGTGAAACCACATTGTGGCAAAAAAACAACAACAAAAAAACAAGCATCTGTTACCACATTCGCAAAATGTCGATGTCGTCTTGTATCGTGGCTCTTGATGAAGTACAAGTCCCATGTCAGGGTGTCAAAAACAGCCACACAGTTACAGTGACTTACAGAGCTGCCTGTCACAGCTAACAATTTGGAAAGTAAACAAACTATATGTTTTCACCTTGTTTTCCAGGAAAGCCACCTTGGCTTCCGCTTTTGTCAAGGAGCCTTGAAGGGAGATAACCTCGTTGACTTTTTGCTGGAATTCATCCTCTCTGTCTCGCTGCTCTTCCGTGGACGTCCGGCGCAATGTCTCCAACTGCTGCGATAATTCTGCATTCCTCAGCATGAGATCATCTTTGTCTGTTGCAAAAAAAAAAAAAAAAAAATTGCAGATCTTTTTCTGCATTGAATAATGAGGGAACAAGAAATCGCGATGTCTCATATATAAGTCTGTGCACGTGTGAGTTTCTTCTTCTACTGGCTTCTTTACAACCTTACAAAATGGGGATAAAATGTAACTCTTTCAAAACCATGGCTTTATCAAGACCTTAGTGTTTATATCTAAACTAACAACACCATTTTGAGTTTGCACTTCGATTTGACCAGGCATATCCTGCACATCACTAGAATAGCCACATGTTTTACAGAAGTGCATGCGTGTGTGCAACAGGTTTAGTGAATATACAGGTTTCCAGTCATGTCACTGTTTCACGGCTCGGTAGGGCCAATGGCCTCTCCTTTAACATGGCAGCTTATGTGTTCAAAAGAATCTACAATCAGAATTGCGTTTCTATGGCCCAAAATGATATCCAGCATCACTGGAGAACATATTTCAGAAGTTTTTATTTCACTGTTTTTGATACATTTCCAATACTGTATATACCAGCCCCTGTGAAAATGTGCAGGTTGATCCTAACGGGCCGTAAAGCAACACAGTAATTACATACAGTATTTCACTTATGTTTAATCAAGTACTTTTTCACCTGTATGATAACTGTCAGGTTTCAGGGCGGAGGAAACCTGAGTGTACAGAGAAAACCACTGTGTTTTGCCAGGTACTAGGCAAAGTTCCCAACAAAGCCCTAGCCAAAGCGAAAGGAGGATTTGAGCCGACAACCTCATGAGTGAGTAGTGAGAGAATTCCATGGCTTTACAAATTTTTATATCATGGTTAAAAGATTAAAACATTTATAAACAGAGCCCTTTTTTATCTGAATTTGCAAACCAGCGAATCTTACCACTGTTAAATTGTATCAGCATTTGTACCCATGCTTCTGTTCTGATTACTGACTCCCATCCTCACCCCTGTGTGTGTCATTCCCTAATAGGTGCACACTTCACCTTGCTCTACGTCCACTTCCCCTATCCTTGTCTTTTCTCCGCCCCTGTATACCATACCTTGACTAGCGGAGCTGAGATCAAGATGGTCTGATTACTGACTTCCATCCTCACCCCTGTGTGTGTCATTGCTCTACGTCCACTTCCCCCACCCTTGTCTTTTCTCCGCCCCTGTATACCATACCTTGACTAGCGGAGCTGAGATCAAGCTGGTCTGATTACCGACTCCCATCCTCACCCCGGTGTGTGTCATTCCCTAATAGGTGCACACTTCACCTTGCTCTACGTCCACTTCCCCCATCCTTGTCTTTTCTCCGCCCCTGTATACCATACCTTGACTAGCGGAGCTGAGATCAAGCTGGTCTGATTACTGACTCCCATCCTCACCCCTGTGTGTGTCATTCCCTAATAGGTGCACACTTCACCTTGCTCTACGTCCACTTCCCCTATCCTTGTCTTTTCTCCGCCCCTGTATACCATACCTTGACTAGCGGAGCTGAGATCAAGCTGGTCTGATTACTGACTCCCATCCTCACCCCTGTGTGTGTCATTCCCTAATAGGTGCACACTTCACCTTGCTCTACATTCACTTCCCCCATCCTTGTCTTTTCTCCGCCCCTGTATACCATACCTTGACTAGCGGAGCTCAGATCAAGCTGGTCTGATTACTGACTCCCATCCTCACCCCTGTGTGTGTCATTCCCTAATAGGTGCACACTTCACCTTGCTCTACATTCACTTCCCCCATCCTTGTCTTTTCTCCGCCCCTGTATGCCATACCTTGACTAGCGGAGCTAAGATCAAGCTGGTCTGATTACTGACTCCCATCCTCACCCCTGTGTGTGTCATTCCCTAATAGGTGCACACTTCACCTTGCTCTACATTCACTTCCCCCACCCTTGTCTTTTCTCCGCCCCTGTATACCATACCTTGACTAGCGGAGCTCAGATCAAGCTGGTGTTTATCCATCTGCTTAAGCAGCTTTTCAAGCTCATTCTGGTTTGCCAACTTTTTATTTTCCAGCTCAGAAACCTGCAAAACAGAGACATTCACTTTCTACATGACAGCTACACAATTACGAAAACTTACTTACAATCAGAAAAAATACCTGAAATATTTAGATTTATTTCTAAAGGGCTCAGGTGTTAACCTAATCACTCCTGCCTGTTAAGCCCCAAACACATAACCATTTACCTGTTTATACAAGATCAATTATAACACATCCTAGGAATATTTTCCCACCTGATTAAACTGATAAGTCCAAACGGCTTGGCCACTGCCGTCAAACTGTAGCTAGGATAGACATAAACAGTTATAAACAATTCTCTATATAGTCACGATAGTGGATAATCCACACAAGAGTAGAACTTATATAACCTGTCCAACTGGCCTGAATACTTACCGAGTTATGTAAGGTGTTTATTCGCTCCTGCTTTAGCTCTAACTGTTCATTTGCACTGTTACACTCTCCTTCTTTATGGACTAGTTTCTCCTGTAGATACCAAAACCAAAGAAAACGATTACAAAATCTGGTTTCAGACTGTTTCTTATTTTTTTGGCTTGTCGCTCACCAACACTTTCAGAATGTTGGCAAGCCAGTCCTATTGTTGACATATCTATAATGCTGCCTCACTGGAACAAACATGTCAAATATGCCAGACTTCTACTCCAATAACTGTCTGTATGACAAAACCATCTTAACATCATGAAATAATGTCACTTTACCGTGTCACAGCATCCTGGTTTTTACTACTGCCGACATCTATATGGGCTTGCAGAACATTGAGAAACCTCATTGTTGCAAAAAAAAAGAAGCCAAACAAAATAACAGCATGCATGACCAAACCATCATAACATCAGGATCAAAACAATACAGAGGGAGGAGGGACCACTTCCACAAAACTCTCTTCACAGGCACCAGCACTGCAGCTACTACATTACTACAGAGGTTATGAGCGTGTAGTATAAAGAGGGCATTATGTAAGTAGACCATAAACTTTTCTAACAACAGCCACAAAGCAGATGAGATTTATCCATTATCTTTCAGAATAATTAAGCTTTTTTCCAAATTATTTATTTATCTGATCAGCGTTTTACACTGCACTCAAGAATATTTAACTTATACCATGGCTGCCAGAGAGAAAATGGGGATCCATCAAACACCAGGTAGCAGAAACTTCACAACACTGTATTGATATCAAGGGTTCCTTTGCCAGCTCATCATAATGATGTCACATTAAAGACAGCTTGATGTTACCACAGAAACTGATACATTGTAACGCTGCTGACGTAACAATGGTTCAAGATCCTGCTTCACACTAGCGCCACCTCACGGGATTAAAAAATACGCCACCTTCCCATTGGGCAAATCCTGGGGGAAATCCATGACCATCCGCAGATTGCTGGCAGAACTTCCCACAAACGATCAGCGAGGAAGCCAGCATGGGCTAGACTTGAAGTCACCATGACTCCATTGGTGAGGGACTTCCGGGTCACTGCGCTGCACTAATGCGATAACTCCTCATTCCGCCACTTCTTTTTAAACACATTTACTCACAAGCTTCTCACCAAATGTACGATTTACCTTCAGCTGTGTACACTCATCCTCAAGGCGCCGGATTCTCTTCTCGTAATCTAAATTCTTCTCCACAGCACTTTGTTTTTCAGCTTCTATGTGATCCTGGAAACCAGATAGAACCTTGTTAATTCAATCTGTTTACACAGCCAGCTTGGGTTCAATCAGCTGAGGCATTTTCCTTGCTGCAGCTAGCTGGTCAATTTCCAAATGAGGTTACACACTTGAATCTAGCTTTAAGTCTAGCTGACATAAACCTTTAAGTCATGGGGTTTCTCTATGACCACAGTTGTTTACCCAGAACATTCTAATTTCTTCCGACTACATACCTGGCCATTGTTATATAAGTGAAACACTTTTGCACATGGCAATAAAATATATAAACATACTTCCAAACAACATATATTTATATCTGCTTGCCAAGTTTATCCATCTTAAAGGATTAATGTTTCATGCCTTCAACTCATATGAAGCAATATAGTTTATTATACCAAGATGCTGGGAAAAGTAAAAAAGGAAGTCACTGTACTTTACAAACTACATCATAACACAATGCTATAGTACTAGTAAATAGTTGTTTCACACTTTACTACTAATCATACTACAATATAGGTGTATTATTTCTCAACAATTTAGACGAGGTTTAAAGCTGCTGCTTTATTCCCCCTTTTTAAAAAAAATATTACTTCATACAGCTAATATCTTCATGTCACCCATAATACCAATATAGAAAACTATTCACTAACAGTAAAAATGACCCCCTTACCATTTTTTGAGATACTATGTAAGTTTCTTGCTCTTTTGCTGTTTGCAAACTGGAGAGCTCTGACTCAAGGGAGGCAATGCTGGCTTTTAATTGTTCCTCTGTCCCCTCTGCTGAAATTTTCACTTTCTCCAACTCAGATTCCATCATTTTTTTCTGTAACCAAAACAATTCACATTCAGAAACTGTAACTAGAACAAATTGCATTCAGAAACTGTAACCAAAACCGATCCCATTCAGAAAATGTAACTAAAACAGATCGCATTCAGAAACTGTAAAACTGTGTCAAGTATAACACATACACACAAACAGCAAACTAATACAGCATTGAGATGCTTATCTTTGACATTCAAATGAAACATGTAACAGATTTTGTTGAGACAAAAACACCTGAAGACCATAAAAATAGTATTCAATTCAGGACACACAAAATAGAAAGACAATAGTACACTGTAAACACTATTCTGGTTATCTCAAAATCTTTGCACTCAGGGAGTTTCATTTATTATTTAAATGATATCTTCACTTGTTAGATATCACTTTTGTTATTACATTTTCATATTACACTGATGGTGACCCTGACCCATGATCCAAAAGCTGTGACAAGAAAAATGAAACACTTTGTTTTTATGACGTTCCAATCTGAGCTCACTGGAATGACGTCCTAATACAAGTCTAGATGATTGCTATATTCCGACGTCACGCAAGAAGACAGGACGTCATGCTAGATGTCATGTTTACTGCTACGACGTCAACACTACTGACAGATTTTTGAAGGCCTGCTGCTGAAAACATTGCTCAAAACTCCTTTCAATACACAAAATCATGACATTGTTCAAGTATAAATAATAATGGAATATTGCACAGTTTTGGTTGAATACCATAAATATTGTTCTCGTGAAAGGTTCTTGTCCACCTCTCACTCAAACAATATTTACGGTATTCAACCTTCACTGTCCAATATCCTCCATACACTTTATATCTTACACATTTTGAATTAATAAAGAAAAACACTTAATGACACACAGATTTTTTTGCACAGTGACCTTCAGTATGTATATATGTATGCTCGGGTTTTTATGTTATTCTCAACAAATTTTCAGTTATATAAGGAGGGGAATGTATACGTATACGGTGCCTTCTTGTGGCTGGGCAAGTCCATGCCACCAAAGTGCTGCTGCCACTGGAATATCATGCCTCAGACACCAGACATAACAGCCTAACCGGTCACATTATGCTGACACCAGGCAGTCCATCCTGTTTCCTAGCTCTAACCTCTCAGTGCTGAGTGCCAAGGGAGGCAACAACAAGTACCATTTTCAAACTCTTTGGTATGACACGACCTGGCACTGACCTTTAACACACTGACCTTTAACCCACTGACCTTTCAGCACACTGACTTACAGCACGTCATATGTGAGAAAATGTGTCTATCAGTGGTTGACCATAGTATAAGTGAAAAATTCTTCAGTATGGTGTCAAACAACAATCAGATAAATAAATAACTAAATTTAACACAAAGACACATACATGTACGGAACTCGTCTTCAGGACAACGAGTGGGGCGGCTGGGCTAATGTCGTGCCTGTGATATTCAGTCAGCTTGACTGACTTACAGAACGAAAAAACTACACACCTCTCTCTCATACTGCACATCTTTCTGATTGGCCAGTTCCCAGTTCTCCAAAGCTCGCCCTTCAGCATCTTCCAGCTTCTTCTTCATCTCGGCCAACTTTAACAACAAAGGGAAAGGCTCTTTGCAAAGTCATGTTTATCACTTGTGTAGCATGACTAGAAAAGAGATCTTACTGCAGTCCTAGTGAAGATATTTTTTCATTATATAGTTTCTTGGAATTTTTCACCAACTACATGTAATCACTCTGCTCTAGTGGGAAGTCAGTTAAATCACACATAATTCACAGAAAATCATGTAACTTCACATGATTTTTCACCAAGTCCTACAGTTCCTACTGCATGGCGTACAACCGGTGAAACAATTCTGTGAAACTGTAGGTGATCTACTGTATTTTTTGTCCAAAATTTGTCTCAATGACTGCAAAAACTGGAGCAAGCCCATTGGTACAAAGTAGACAGGAATTATACGCAGCTATTGCTTACAGCTTCATATCAAATGAGATCAAGTTCACATGACAAACACAAATTGTACTCTTATTTCTTACGAGAAACACCTTATTTTGTTCTTTAGGCTCTTTTTTCTTTTCTTTGCATACTCTGAATTTGAACAAAATGACAACAACAATATGTTTTCAAAAAATACAAAAAGAAATAAAAAATATGTTGCCAGATACCATCCAACACACCTGCACTTCAAACTTTTCCACCATGGCTTCCATGTTTTGTTGGCTATGTGCCAGTTCCTCACTGTCTTCTGCAATTTTGGAATTTAAATGAGATACCTGAAAAACAAAACAGATAAATAACTTGAAGTTTAACAAATTACACATGTAACAATAGCTCTTTTCAGTTTCAACTTGTGAACATATTTTATTTTACATATCTGTAAGGGGTGGAAATTAACATGTCAATGGCCAATAGGACAGTCCTTTGAGGTCTACAGGTCATCCACAACATTAGCTGGTCTTTCGGTTAAATGATCATATTGTTCTATGATTTCTCTCAACATAAATCAATAGTATCTACTTATTTATTTATTTGATTGGTGTATGACGTACTCAAGAATATTTCATTTAGATGACCGTGGCCAGCATCAAGGTGGTTGGAAACCTGGCAGAACTATGGGGAAACCCACGACCATCCGTAGGATGCTGGCAGACTTTCTCCTGTACTGCTGGAAAGGAAGCCAGCATGAACTGGACTTGAACTCACAGAAACCGCACTGGTGAGCAGCTCCTGGGTCATTACAATGCCATAGAACGCTAAGCCCCTAGGCCGCGGAGGCTCCCAGCATCTCCTTAGTAAAAGCCAAATACGTACAAAACTGCTTGTTTGTAAACACCTGTAGTCAATGGTAACTGAATTATCCGTTGATAAATCAGAACCTGACAGGTCAGTTGGACCAGTGCTTGTTTGTCTTCTGGCCTAACCACGACTTCCACCAACTATAAGGCAGAATGCATAAAGAATGTATGTTCTGCAGAACAACAAACAAGTCATTCCCACCTGTGACTCGACTGGCCGCCCAACAAGCCAGCAAATCTCACCTGTTCTTCTAACTGTGTGATTTTATCACTCCACGAGGACTTGATCTGGGTCAGTTGTAACCTCGTCTCTTCCAGCTTCTTTTCTACAGCATCCCTCTACAACAACAACAGCAGCATTGATCTATCCGACTTTGAATTATACGTCACAAATCACGTCAAAAACATGGTTCTTGTCATCGAGATGTTAATCCCACCGATGAAACTGTATCACGGAAATTCACAGGACGCATTCTAAAATATTTCCAGATTTATTTAATCAATATTTAATGCCCTGCTCAAAACTTCTGGATTTATTTGACAGTTGTTTTGGTTCACGTTTGTGGGGAAACTGGAGTGCCTGGGGCAAACAGGACGCCACCAAATTCTATGTCTTGGCAGGTTGTGGGATCAGCCATTGTGGTAGTGAGTTATTGCCTGAGCTCTCTATCGTTCCAGGTAAATTAAATGGGTCTACATACAGCTGTGTTATAGACACAGGCTTATTATTTGAAAAATAAATTCTTTAATACTAGTCCTATGACAACAAATAATAAGTTCTGTTCTGATATATACACTACATAGACAAACTTCAGGCGGTCACACACTCCATAGTGATGTATATATATATAGTGGTGAAACAGGATGATTTTACCTCTTTCTGGATGGCCAGTACGCGATCATCTCCGGACAACTCCTGTCCCTGAAGTCTGTCCTCTAGCGTTTTCACTCTCTCCCTCAACTGGTCGATCTCATCACTCTTCTCTTCTAACTGTTTACTTGTCTGTTCAAAAGAACAACTTAACGTTTCACTCTTTTCTTCTAACTACTTGTCTGCTCAAAAGAACGACTTAACGTTTCACTCTTCTCTTCTAACTGTTTACTCGTCTGCTCACAAGAACACGTTAACATTTTCCTTAACGTTCATGAATTCTGGAGGCGAGAGTAAGGGGGTGAGGGGGGCGGTTTGCTGGACTACTGACCTACTGTCACTTTCATTCATTACTTTGGACAGATCTCTAAACTGCTGGCATGAATGGTCATTTACTATTAGTGCTGCCTCAGTTACATGCCATGCTGAAGACACCAGAGATGTGACAATGCATCTGCTCAGAGTATACTGACACCAGGCAAAAAAAACAGTATTTCCCTATTCTGTTATCCTCCCACTCCAAGCCAGAGAATTACATGAAGCCATAGTACCCAATCTCAGAACTCATTTGTACAGCAAGACGCTAGCTGAAAGCCCACTAGACTCTTCTCTTTCTTTTTCTTTCTTTCTTTCAGGTCCTACTTTCAGCTGCTTATTTTTGTTTGCATACGGAAAGATGTTTTCGGACATGATGATTCAGATTATCTTGGTTGCAGTTTTCAACATTTTTAAATTCATTAAAACATCACTAATGTTGCAATTAAACGCCGATGAACGAAAGGTTTCATGTACACTTTACTTTCCGCTATCACAACCTCCGACATGATCGTTACATGAAGCTTGCAAATATGTGCCAGACATTTTGAAAACACCCCTTTGGTGAAAGTGGCTTGACCCAAGGGACCTTTGTTCAGTAATACACAACACTGATAATGTGGTAATACCACTACATCCAAAGGGGTGTTTTCAAAAATGTCAGGAACCTATTTGCAGGCTTGCTGCATGCAAAATCAATAAGGCATTGTTCTAAAACAGAATTCTCCCTTGCCATGGGATAAAAATTCAAACAACTGTTCTTCCACATGTATGTTTCAATATCATAAGGGAGTCTCTTGGGACAAACATGATGTCGTGCAAAACTCCTTTGCATGTTCACATGTGTTCATGCCTTTATCGGTAAGAGTTGTCTACCTTGTTCCTGCTGATGTCCCCATTCCTCTCCAGGGTGACGTAGCGAGACTCCAGGTCAGCGTTTGCCGCCTCCAAACTGACAATCTTGGCAGTTTTCTGTAAACAAAAAGATATATCATGGTGAAAAGCAAGCATCTGCTTTACACATAAATTGTTGTCACTGATGGAAAGTGTGCAGTGTTACACCAATAAATCTGAATCTACTTCTGAACAGTGAGTGAGTGCTAACAGTATAGTGTACATATCTGTATGTCACACATGGGAAGGACTGCCCGCGAATTGCCAAAGGTCACAGGTTTAACACAGGAACTCTGATTTCCTCCACCCATTAAACTGACTGCCGTCACATATTAAGTAAAGATTTCTTGAGTATGGCAGTGAGCAATGATCAAATCCATCTTATCAGCAAACAAAAAGTAACCACTCTTCATATTGAGCTATGTGAATTCAAGATCCAAAGCCAACATGTTTGAAAAGAAGTAACAACTAATGAGGATCAACATAATTTAAATTAGCTTTCTAATTATCAACAATTTATAAGACATCAACCCATACTTTGCCCATCATACAGAAAACCAACTTTTCTGTCAACCAATACCAGACTCAAAATGCATGTTGAATTCAGTGAGAAATAATAAATGTGACACAACCATAGACATATCTAAATATTTGGGTTATGAGGAGGAACACATGTATTGCAATTATCTCTGATTATCACTTCAAAATGAGGTACATGAATAAACAAATGCAGTTCTGGATTCTACTTTTTAAGTAAAATTACTTCTGCTGTGTTACTGTGATAAGCCTGTGGATGGTCGTGTGTCCTCCCCGCTAACACCACCGCTATAATGCTGGCTGCTGTCGTATAAGTGAAATAAATCTGAATATGCCATAATACACCAATCAATACATGCTATGAAATATCACTCTCCCCTTTTCATCCCAATACAAGAATGTAGTTCTACATTCTGATTTTTAAGTAAAATTACTTTTGACATGATAAGCCTGTGGTCGTGTGCCTCTCCTCTCTTCCCTAACCTTAATGGTGGCCGCTGTCGAGTAAGTGAAATATTCTTGAGTATGGTGTAACACACCAATGAAATAAATACACATAAATATTCTTCCTGTGAAATATCATCCTCCCTTTTTCATCCCAAATTCTGACAATTTTTGGAGTCAGTCAATTCACAAGCCACCCTTGGTCATTCCAAACATTGCTGTGTTACAAACCTGGCTCATTTCTGTGCTTAACTCGGACAGTTTCTTCTCCAGAACCTGTTTCTCTGTGGTCAAGTTACTGACCATGTCAGCCTGAGCATCACTTCTCTCCTTGAACTTGTCTCTGGAGAGAATAACACATGAGCATCAAAAATCTTCAGAACAGGCCACTTAAAAATTCCTTCAACAATGTATCGCCAATATGGCAGTGCTTACAACCCAAGGCCATAAAAATTTTAAAATTCGTAACATGAAACCATCAAAATTTCATTCCCAAAACAGAGCAATGCTTCACTCTCATCGGTCTTTTATGACTTTCTCTAGTTTTCTCTTTAAATTAACTTCCACTTGCGCATAAAAATAATACCAAAATATTCGAGCAAAGCAAACAGTAAAGGTTCCCTTTTGGTTGGTAAGCCTTTATTACCCAATCATACTTACCGTTCTTTAGTGATCTGCTCCAGGTTTGAGGTCAGGATTCGATTGCTGTCACTCAGTTCTTTCTTGTCTTTCTCTAACTCCTCCAGCCGTGAGGACTTCTCCGTCAGCTTGGCCTTACAGGACGAAAGCTCTTCTTCAGTGTTCAACAACTGGAAAACAGGAAATTTACATATTATTAATGTTTACGTGACAGTCATTCGGTTTATGGGTTCTTCTATCATTTAACTCTTGCTTTCTTCGTAAGCAGAGTTAAAAGGACACTCTATCTTTTCCCATAGCAGTTTTTTGAGAAATGATTTGCTCATATTTTATCAGGGGGCCTCCGTGGCTCAGTCGCGTTATCGCAGCACAATGACCCAAAGTGCCTCCCACCAATGCGGTTTCTGTGAGTTCAAATCCAGCTCATCCTGACTTCCTCTTCGGCCGTATGTGGGAAGGTCTGTCAGCAACCTGTGGATGGTCGTGGGTTTCCTCCGGGCTCTACCCAGTTTCCTCCCACCATAGTGCTGGCCGCCGTCATATAAGTGAAATATTCTTGAGTACAGCATAAAACACCAATCAAATAAATAAATTAATAAAAAATATTTTATCAGTATTTTTATTACTGCTGTGAATCCAATGATATTGATACAAAAATCTTCTGACAATTATGAAGAGAATCAGGCAACACACTTCTCCAAGGGGCACTCTGCCCAGAAACAGGATATGGTTACGACCCTGGTGACCAAGGATATGTCATAAAAATCAGCTCACAGGTAGCAGAAAAAGATTGTGATAATACGTCATTTGTGTCTTCTACCCAACTCAGTATTCAAAAGTTTCATGCTTTATCTGAGAGTGTCTCTATGATCAATGAAACTGTCAGAATCAACCAAAATGAGCATGGAGGAAATTTTGGGGGCAACTACGGTGCTTCCAACACCAACGCACTTCTATGCTTTTCAACAGAAGCATAAAAACTTCATCTCCCACATTGTTTCTCTTATCTTTTGAATTTCGGCCATGTCAGATTGAATCAAATCAAATCAAATACAAGAAATGACGAATATTTAACATCCAACAGAAAAGAGAACACAAATGTAATTTCAGGTCAAGGTCATTTTGTATCCTCCAAATCTTCATAAATAATGTTGCAAACAGGTGTGATTCTAACTGACCAGGTGTTTGATTTTAGCCGTCTCCTGGGTAACCAAGCCCTGCATCTCTTCATTTTCTTCTTCCCTCTGGTACAATTTGTCCTTCAGTTTCTTTTCAAGCTCAGCTTTTTCCTACAGGAGCCAGGAAATATATAAATAAGTTTCTATTCAAGTTTGAACAAACATCAAATAACCCTTTTCAATTGTCAATGATGTGTGAAAACCAAAAATGAACAAACAGATATTTTTCATAACGTCCAATCCCATCATGTAACAGAAACACAAAAAGAAAGAGCAATCAAATTGGTCCATCTGACAAATGGCATGAAAATAGGTGCCTGGCATATTTAAAACAAAAACCCCTTTGGAGAAAGTGGCACAGCCCATATTGTCTATGTATGCATGAATAATAGTGGACCTTGCACATTACTTCACCCAAGTAACAGCATTCTACATCATGGACAACATGGGCCTTGCCACTTTCTCCAACACTGACTTACACGTGTACAATACAAAACTTACCCCTTCAATAGAGGCTATCTTATCCATATATTCCTACAAAGGAATAGAAAATGAAGTGAATACATAAAACAGCAAATTTTGTTATTTCTTTGATTTATTTGATTGGTGTTTTACGCCGTACTCAAGAATATTTCACTTATACGACGACGGCGAGCACTATGGTAGGAGGAAACCGGGCACAGCCCGGGGGAAACCCACGACCATCCGCAGGCTGCTGGCAGACCTTCCCACGTACGGCCACAGAGGAAGCCAGCATGAGCTGGTCTTGAACTCACAGTGACCGCATTGGTGGGAGCGCTGACCGACTGAGCCACAGAAGCCCCGGCTAATTTTGTTCGGTCTCATAAAATGTTCTGTGGCACTCAGAAACAATGATTTATTAGGATTATAAAAGAAACAAGCTCAAATTTACAATTCAGCTCCAGCTGTCACATGTTAGCAAAAGGCTTTGTTGTCCTGCATTCAGATCGCTGGTTAAGTCATTGGCACAAGTCGAAAGATGAGATGTCATAAAATTACCAACCGACAGAGTCACACACAATTGTAAGAAAGAACAGTTAGATTTCCATTAGATTTCAAAGTCGGCTATAAGGAGTCAGCAAGTGACATCCCTCTTCCCTGAAAATGTCACCGGAGTCACAGGATTTCGCTTGCAGCCCAGAGCCAAGGTAACTTATTTCAAAAGGCCTGTCAATAAAATCTGGATTTCTCAGTCTGACATCTGTTTACAAACAACATATGAACTCTCAAAGTAATCATCAATATTTTTTTCATCCGAATGCAATGGTAGATAAGCTTCGAAATCAGTTATAATCCAAATATATAACCAACTTCGAGGGCTTCCGTGGGTTAGCACGCCATCTTGGCATAATGACAAAGTGCCTCCCACCAATGCAGTCCCTGGGAGTTCAAGTCCAGCTTATGCTGGCTCCTTCTCCGGCCATACCTGGGAAGGTCTGCCAGCAACCTGCGGATGGTCATGGGCTTCCCCGGGCCTCTGCCCAGTTTCCTCATGCCATAATGCTGGCCACCATTGTATCAGTGAAATATTCTTGTGTGCAGCGTAAAGCACCAATCAAATAATTACATAAATAAATACAACCACCTTCCATGCAAAACCAGTGCAAAGTGACAGGCCTTGCTGTCATCTGTTCCCATTACTCCCCAAATCCTGTAGCCTTCACCAGAATTTCCTACAGCTCAAATACCACTTATAGCAGACTGTCACATGAACTAGATACCTGTTCTCTCCTGTCCAATGTTTCCTTGAACCCATCTGTTAGCTTCACTCGGCGTGTCTGATACTGCTCATTGAGATCCTGCATTTGCTTGGACATGGCTGACAATGAAAAAAATATATTCAACAACCAAACACATGAATGTACAATAACATCACAACAGGCCTCATACCTTTATGACTGACAGCTGGGGCATCAGCAAAAATTGAAGTTCTAAGCCAATTTCATGCCTCAAGAAGAAAGCCGAGAAGCATTTCTGAACTTTCACATCCAAAAGTGCATATGGTGAAATAAAAACCAAGATTTTGTGTAAGTGCTAACACCCTAAAAATAATTAAACAAGAACACATCACAAGGCAAGAGAAAACATCCTGAAAATTTATACGTATCTAACTGCGTAAATCAAAAGTTTTATACAGACATACCATTTTCTTGTTTTTCAAGGGATGTTTCCAGTTTCTCAATTCTTCTGTTCTTCTCCTTTATCGTAGACACACACTCTGAAAAAAACAACAACAATAAAAGTGGACATGTGATTTACAGGTGGGTCAAGAAAACAATGGAAAGGAAGTTCTACTGATCTAAATTTAAAGAAATGGGGCTACCGGGCTTTTGTTGCACACAACAAAGATATTTCACGGGAAAAAAAGTCAGAAAAGAAAACTTTCCTCAGTTGTTTTCTTTTTACTTATTAATTTATTTGGCTTTAGGACATCTGAGACTATCACACAAAAGCTGCAATTTTTATTATTTCAGTTTGGTTTTCAATTCCGATTATACAACTGAGAGCGTTAATGTAAAATGACTAAATTGACACCTGCATTTTAGGGCAATATTTCATTAGCAAATATACGTGACATCCACATTAGCTTCACCTGTTATTTTTGTTTCCAGTTTTTTACACTGTTCTGTCCGTTTCATGAGCATCTTCATAATTTCGTCTTTAGATGTGTTGCTCTGAAGAGAGAAATTCATTTATTAAATGTCTGTATGCGTGCTCACTTGAATAATAGGGAGGTCTTTATGAGACATGCAAATCGATAAAACTTTAGCAATTCTTTTAAGATTTTTTCCATCTAAAAGGAGAAGACCTTGGACGTATTGGGCAATTTGTGGTGAAAGTATGGCTTGAAGGTTTACAAATGGTCATCAATTATTTTTTTAGATTTTTTGTTACTTCCGAGACAATGCATTTTACGGTAGGTCATTGATACACAAACAAATGGAAGTCAAAATGCAACAGGTGCCTTCCGTACAAGGAGAAACATCCATTCCTACAGACTGTCGACAACCAACAAAAATGCGCCAAAAAACTCCTGCATATGTCAAACCGAAAGCGACAGCGGAAGTTGTGGTGTTGTGGGTTGAAGCCATCTACCCACAAGTTATCAATCTCTACTCTTTCTTTGAAACATAAAAGTTTACAATAATGGGTGTGAATAATTACCACAACAAAAAAAAAATAAGCACACACATGAAAAGTGAAATCAAAGGTCATTAAAGTCACTGAAGATTGCGTTATTATGAACACAACAGTTAGCTAGCTGTGACGGATGCCTGAGAATTGCAGTCCTGCAAGTCCACCAGAAATCCTTCCTCAGTGGTTTTGAGGAGCAGCATAGGTGATGCCCCATGTTTAGTTGGACGGTCCGCTAACTGCATAGCGGTTGTTGACCAGTGAATGTCCTGAATTTGTCCAGAGTCAATCAGCTCTTTTACACCACTAATCCTGACACGAAGTCGCTTCTGCGACACACACTTGGCTGATTTGACAGCATCGTGCAGAGATTTACAGCCAGTACCACAAGTCAGGGGTGTGAGTTCAGGGTTGGGGCTGCCAGTCCAGAGCTCTGACAACAGCATGGACATTTAAATGGCTGTTTCAATGGCTTCAGCCATGGCCAACGTCACATCCGCGAGGGTACTTCTGACCACCCGTCATACATGTTTGGAGTCCCAGGCAATGGGGCAGAACTTTTCCCGTCTCGCCTGTCAGTAGAATAAGGTAACCTCCTTGTCCACCTCCGTCCAAAAGACTACCCAAGGAGGCATCACAATACACAGTGAGTGACAGTCTGCTACTTCCTAAATGCTGAAATTTTAAGCTGACTTGCTCAGAGTGAATTCTCTTAACAATTCTGTTGGCTTCAATCAAATGTTTCACTTTGGCATTCTTAACCTGAGTAGCTAGGTTACAAATATCAAACATTATATCTGGCCTGCTCTGGTGCCCTATCCAAAGGATTTGTCCTACTTCAGATCTTAAAGTCTGTCTTTCTATTTCAGACAAATCTGACTCTTTGTTGACTTCTACTTTTTTCCATCTAGACTAAAGAAAGGCTGCTTGCATAACTGCTCTGGTTTGGCAAGACCTCACTGCTGATGGAGAATTCAATTCCTACATACTGGAAAGCTACACTATTTTCCTTTCCAATCTGAAAAGTTTCTCGTATTACCCGAATTACTGATTGCTCAACTACATTTGTCCCCACCCCCATCAGGTGTTTGGTAACGCTGTGTACACAGAATTATGTCTCCAGCTCTCCAGTTCCCTGCTCTTGGCCTCATCCCACAAATGGTCACCTACCATCAAACACTATCACAACTACTCTCACAGGCATCTACAGTCTTAAGCTGTAAGTTTGTTACTTGCCTTAAGACTACAGTGAACTTTTCCCCCTGGAGTGAATCTGGGGATACACCCTCTACATTATACCATGTATTTAGTTTGCCTACAGATTTACCTGCACGACCAGTGACAACAATAACTACTGGTTCCTCTGTTTCAGAATGTTGATACTCAAGGGTTTGTCCCTTTTTGAATTTTAATGGATCAATAATTGTAACATCTGGTACATTAACTGAATAAGACACTGAATCAGCTAAGGAAATAGAACTGTCTACATCAGTAACATTGGGAAACTCAACACAAACAGGCAAGTTGGGATTTTCAAAGTTTGCACATAATTCTGAAGACTCACAATCATTATCTACATCTACAACATGCTTTTCAACTTTGTCACCCAAAGTGTTGTTGTGAGCACCCTCCAGTCTTGGGGTTTTGTGATGCTCAGTAAGAATGTTCTGCTCTTCTGCCGCTTTCTGGAGTCGGCATTGATGTACGCGCACAAGTGATGAGCCATGGTGTGGAAAAATAACTGAGCCGCCTTGCCCAATCACGTTTGCTGGGCCTTTCCATGCATCGTTGTTTGGTCTGCAATAGTAGACCTTACACCCAGTGTGACAGGAAACTGGCATAGGGATCGTCTGCTTTCGTAATGCCTGTCGGATCCTTACCAAGCGTTCGACTTCCGTAAAGGCTTGTCTGGCCTTATGTAGTGCAGAGATGTGTTTCTGTACAGTATGGCTGGAAGTAACACTCTCTAACGATGGGGGGGCATCTGTCAAGATGGAGGGCATATTTGGATTGCTACCAAACACTAGTTGGTAAGTGCTGTTCCTAGGCTGTTTTTCGCCATCACAGCCCAAGCAAGTGCTGTTTCCGAATCACAATTTTCTTTAGATTTGATTTTTAGCAGAAGGGATGCAAGTGTTTTGTTATGTCTTTCGAGTAAGTGGGAATCCCACAGCAGGCTTTGGGGAAGGCTTTTTGCATCTGATACAAGTTTTGCAATTGTTCACCAGCTGTTCAAGTTGTTGGAATAAACCAGCATCACGACTGCCCGAATTGACTAACAGTTTCTTCAGCTTATCACTTGAAGCACGGCCAAACTGACGAAGTTTGAGCAGGATTCTGGCTTTTTCATCCATATCCATATCATTGTCAAAAATCAAAACAGTCATGTCCACACAACAGTGGCCACTTGAAGTGAATTCTAGCTGAACAGGCTTATTAAACATTGTGGCCTGGTCAATGTTCAAGTCCAGCACAGTTGCAGCGCGCTTCGCCGACGACTTGCTCAATAATAATGGAATGTCAGAATCCACCACTTCACAGTTAATGACACGCTCTGCTTCTGCAATTTCTGTAGGTATGATTACATTTCTACAAACTTTTATATGAATGCCATCACCAAACCTAAACAGCCTATTACTGTCTGCTATTTTGACCTGAGTTTTCAGATCTCTACTGAGAGTTTCAATGTAATTGTTCAGCTGCTTCTGGCCACAAACTATCCATGTGCACGCAGTGTCAATCACTGCACACCCATAGGATTCAGTTACAAATATTTCATTTACCAATTCACACTCTTTACACAGGAGAGTGATGTTACATTCTTCTGTAGACTTTCGTTCACAGTTATCCTCATCTTCAGTGAGTTTTACATTTGCGGTTGGATCAGTTTTGTGGGGGCAATCTTTCACCCAATGAAGCAGGGAACCACAAATAGCACATTTCATGTGGAGTCCAAATTTATCAAGGGGATTGGTTCCTTCAAGTTTGTTTGAACTAGTTCTGCTGGCATATACTGGCCGTTGGGAATTATTGTGACGTTTACTGTTGGTATCCAATGCACTTTCATCTTGGAATGATATACCTATAATACCACTGTTTACTGCCGCCTATGTTTTATTACTGACAATTCTTCTTAAGGCTGACTTCATGGGGTCAAATTTCAGATCGCTAGCAGCAGTGAGTGTCATCTGTCTTTCCTGTATTGACAGATTAGCACAATTCAATAACTCAACTGATAAAACAGCATCTGGTAGGGTCATTTCGTACTTCTTACACTGAGTGTATCTCCTCTCATACTCTACTATGAAGTCCGACATCGACATATATTCCATTTTTCTAAAGCAGTCAAAGCTTGAGTATGCCTCATAGACAAGATCAGCAGTTTCCTTTTTAACCACAGTGTCTAAGGCAGCCAGTGAAACATCCATGCCATCATCGGCATTCAACTGTTCTACATCGATCTCCAGGGCTTTTGCTCTGGCCTGTTGGGTCTCGGTTTTCCACATCTCATACACAGTCTCTGGCTCCAAGGTTGGTGGAATTTTGTAGTTACTCGGTGCCATAGTTCCAACCGTGCTCTGCTACCATTTGGTACACAAAAACAAATGGAAGTCAAATTCGACAGGTGTATACTGTACAAGGAGAAACATCCATTCCTACAGACTGTCAACAACCAACAAAAAACGCGCCAAAAAACTCCTGACCATGTCAATCCGGAAGTGACAGCGGAAGTCGTGGTGTTGTGGGTTGAAGCCATCTACCGGCAAGTTATCTGTCATAACACACACTCCATCTCGAATAATACGTGCCGACATGTAAAAGGGAACGTAACTGTGAAAATAGTGCTGTGAAATTTTGATCAATCAGAACGCAGGATTACGTAAAGCCCAATTAGCATATATGACCTGAATCAGGCCCTTAAATCAGTACCATTCTATGTCTTGAATGTACATAATGCTACTCCTATAGGGGTGCAAATTCAACTTGACTAATGACGGTTGGCTGCTGTCCCTTATTTGTCAGTGTACAGACAAGAACGAAGAGGTGCCAGGATGCCAGAGTGTGCAGATTTTGGCAGCAGAAACAGCACATGGAATACAAAGGGGAAGGAGCTTCGTTTAACATTTCACCACTAGAGGGCGAAAGGCCAATCCAAATCAACCAGCCAGCAATGAGTCAGGTCATGGTGATGACGCGTATGTTTTTCAG
Organism: Acanthopleura granulata; assembly: GCA_016165875.1. Taxonomy (NCBI): domain Eukaryota; kingdom Metazoa; phylum Mollusca; class Polyplacophora; order Chitonida; family Chitonidae; genus Acanthopleura; species Acanthopleura granulata. The sequence goes on along the minus strand of JABBOT010000024.1, from coordinate 1,315,778 downwards.
AGAGCGTCTAAACAATGCTGATGGTGTTTTTATAATTTTTAAACCTTAATCCTTTCATCACAATTTACGTTACACTTCCACAATGTTTTCCTTTAAAGCCACAGCCAAAAACTTGCATGCTCACTGGTCAACAACCTGACAGTGGCAACAAGTCATTCCTTTAACCATCTATGCCAGTAAATCCTCGATCAGAAAAAGAGACAGAGTATAAACCTTTGAAGTACAAAACTGGCAACAATGGATAAAAAAGATTAATAAACAAAAGCCAAATGACAGACAACGCTACCATTTGAATAAACAGTCTGCGTATCTGACCGCTTATTCATATCATATGGATATAACAACTGGATAGATTGACTGGTTACAACACTGACAACATCCTTCCCTGCTTAACCCATACTTGACACAAATCACAAGCCAATGTGAAAAGCTTGAAGTTAGGTGACACCATTTATAAGTGACCAAAGTGAGGGAGGAGCGCACATCTGTGGTGCTTCTTGACTGACCTGTTCATCAGAGCTGCTGACTTCACCTGCTGACCCAGCACCATGTAGGGTGGGACTAGTAGAACCTTAACGAGACCAGAAAATACAGTTATTGTATTGTTATGCCAGGGCAGAATTGAGAACCAATATTTCCATGCATAGTATCCACTCATTTACTTATTACTTTACTTCACTAGTCTTTAACATCAGCATTATCAAGAATATTTTGCTTCAATACACGATGGTAGTTAGTTTTAGGGGTGGAGACAACAAACTCAGAAACTTTTCAACATGTGATGCAAAGATTTTAATGTGAAGAGTTACATATTACTTAAGGTACAAGCAAAGTGATTCCCAAACAACAAGCTGCAAGATCAATTAAACAGCCCCAAGAGTAATGTCGGTTGCTTTTTAGGCCACCAAGGCCAACAAGAGAAAAGGTAAGGGAATCTCAAAAATGCCATGTCCAAAGATAGGTATGAGATCAAAGGCCATGGATGACAATGCAAAGATTTCCCTTCTTAACTACAAAGCCACAATTTTCCTAAAAGCAATCAAGACATGCCAATGAATACATGTATTTGTTGATTAATTTCTGTCATTCTCCAGAAATCTGCAGGTGATGAGAGAAATGAAGAATTTATGTCAATGCACAATAAATCACCTCTTCGCTCAAAACCATTATGAAGGACCCACAATAACTTTATATTGGTCACAGTACAAATAAATAGCTTCAAAATGCCACCATACTGCAAAGTGCCATTATTACCTGACTCTGGTCTTACAGGACTGGCCAGTCCCGGCCCCGGCCCCAGGGGTGACCCGAACCCTCCCCCGTCACCAACTTCTTCCTGAATCTTCTTCTTCAGCTTAGCAAACATTCTGTGTGCTTATGAAGTGTCTGACACAAAGGAGATTAGACAGTCCTGAAAACATTGCAGCATATTAAATGAAAAAAACAAAGCCAGGAGAATGGAAAAAAAAAAACAGTCAGTTTTAAATTCATTTCTTTATTTACCTACTTGACTGTGTGCCAATATGGCTTGAAGTTAATTCTGGTTCTCTGTGCTGTCAGCCCAAAGTGTTACACAAGTACATATTTCACTGGCTTTTGGTTTATTACCATTTAATTCAGTCACCAGTTTCTGTACCTACGATATACGTTTATACCCAGTCATCTAAAAATATGCTTTAGAATTACAAGATGCTATGCATTTAGATGAATATTACATAGAAGAGTTTGGTCATCTGACTAAAGCAGGCCTGTCTTTCATCAGATTGTAAATGGACTTTGCAGGAATCCACCAGAACCTAGTCCAAATCTAGCATTGCAAAGCAGCTGGTGTATTTGAGGGTTACAATGGGGGTGCTTCCAATGGGGGTATATATTTAATTGCGACAAAAACATGAGACATGAATGTGACTTTTTTTAAGGGAGTTACAGAAGATTCCTCTATCTTTGGTTTATGGGTCATGATGTGAACTGTAGTCTGGGATTCTTGTCAAAAGTAGAAAAAGCCCTGGGAAGAACCTGTTTACATCCAGGAGGAGCTAACGCTGAATTACCCATCTTATGCTCTTGCTTAACCTACTTGAATGCGGCTTTTTTCTGCCTGGTAAGTTCATCTTCAACAATATCTTGATGAGCAAAGTCTTCCACACCTCTTCTTTGTTCATGTCTTCACTATTAACTTTGTAACAGCCACAACACTCTTGCAGGAGCTGTTTACTTCACATGTAAGTCCTCAATACATACACATGGAAAATCTTAATCATTCCAAATGGACAGACTGGAACTACATCACCCCATCAGGCTTGCCACAATATCTGCTGTAACTTCTAGCCAGACAATTCAAACTGGGCAAAAATGTGAGTTTTTCAATGGGATTATTCCTGGTGGTATGTAATCAATCAAAATGCACAACTATCAGTGACAGCCACATTTTTTATTGCAAGACATTGAATGCCCCTTCACACTGCGACTTTTGAGGCAGCACGACAAGACATAAATCAGAGTTAATTACATCTTTGGAGCTGCATCAGCAGACCTGTGAATGCAGACAACTCATCAACATCAGCGGTATATGCAGGGGGTTTTCACACCATTTGAGTTTAATTTCACAGTTTTATTTAGGTTGCTCGATCTCATTCTTAGAGATGTTACCTTTACTCCCTGTAGCTACGCTGAAATCAAGCGCTTTACCTGCTGACATAACAAGATCCAAGGGACACTTTGCCAGCAGAAGTGACGTGTGGCGATACAACAACAACATCATGTTAATCTCAAACCGGCTGTAAACATACACCGATACTCGAAAATCGGATCCCCATCGGTACAAACACGATGCTTAGAAGCAAAATGAACCATACGCGAGTACCAAATCACAGAGCTTGAACTTGTTATTCCAAAGTACGTCAACATTTGGCCAAAACAAAACAGGAAACTCACCGTAGCGCACTGTTTTCGCGTGACAGCTTTCGGCTATCTGCGCCACTGCTTTGCGCCGATGACGTCACGGATTCTCTTACTTCCGCTCTATACCTGGGGATTCCCCTGTCATATTTCTGCACGAGACACAAAGTATTACGTATGTCTTTTGAATGATTTGTCATTCTTTTTTCTCTTTGTGTTTTTCACAGTTAGCCAGGTGATTTCTTTAAAAAGTTGTTGATTGAAATACGCCCTTCAGAGAAAATTTAGACCACTCAAAAATGGTGACAATGTGTTTAGGATACCGGTACGATACTTAGTAAAATTATCACACCAGATAGCAGGTAGCACTCACTTTTAAGTCTGCGGTTTTAAATCAGGACACTTGTCACTACTTGGCGAAGTAATATCATATCTACGCTACAAGTAGTGTAAAGGCCATGTGATTGGCTAACCACTACTGCACTACTTAAATAACATAGCACTATCATGACTACAGTGGCCAATACATCATAGCAAGCCAGCTTCTACTCCTTGTCCAAATGGCCAAACAACACATGTAGTAGCAGTGAGAGCCTGCCATAGTTCAACCATTTAAACGTAGGTGCTATATCTTTTGTATCTGACGACCGACTAGGTATATGTCAGAATACAAAGTCACGAGGAAAGACATTTAGCTTGCAGAATAAGGCCATGCCTCGCCAAGTCTCTAAAATAGGAACAAGATTCAGATGTGCAACTTATTGGTTTGAGATTAATTGTCAACTAAAGATCGACATGCACAAAATTGTAGGACACAACTCAATTCAGTGTTGGTCTCAAAAAGATGGTCCGTGTCGCTGATGGCTATAGAATTTCAAAATTTAGCATTATAGATTCACATAATGACTTATCTTGAGTACAATTCCAGTAGGGTTGTGTCATTATTTTGCATGAACAAGTATTTTGGACCCAACGCAACAGCTGAGTTGAGAATCGTGTATACCTAACTTTAAGAAAACCTATTACAGAGCTCACATCTATATAGCTCAGTGTTTGTAGGTATATTAGTGGTAAATCAAAAGCTTAAGCTGTTTAATTTCATTATGGTAAAACATTTGAACTTTATTATTTGTTTTAAGGCAGATATAATGGCAGAAAACCAAGGAGGGGATAAGAGGAAGGAGTTGTCAGAGCCTGAGAATCAATCTTATATCAGCCCTGTAGAGCTGCAATCAGGGGAGATAACCCTCAGGAAAGAATATATTCAGAAGGGTCACGGAACAGTGAGACCAGTGGAAGACAGTGTTTGTTCTGTTAGGCTAGAAAATGTCTCCTTAGAAGAAGGTGATCACGTCATGCAAAGTGAGGTAAAAACAATTCACATTGGAGAAGGGGATACAGACGTTGGTGACGCAATTGACAAATGCCTATGCACGATGACAGAGGGTGAAATCAGCACTTTTGTGTCTGTGTCGAAAAACAAAGGTTCATGTGCAAATCTTGAAAATGGCATAGAGAGGTGTAAGATTGAACCTGAACCATCCAAACATGGAACTAGCCCATCCAAACTTCAGGCAAACCCATCCAACAGTGGACCAGACTCATGCACACTTGAAGCGAACCCATCCAGAGTTGGAGTGAACCCATCTAAACTCGGAGCGGAATCTTCCAAAATTGGGCCAGACCCATCCAAAACTGAACTGGACACTTCCAAAATTGGACCAGACCCATCCAAAACTGAACTGGACACATCCAAAATTAACTTGAAGATTGAATTGATTTCAATAGACAAGCTAGGCCATCAAACATGGCAGCTCAGTGCAGAAGAAAAGCTGGCCAAAGCACTTAGTCTGAAGGAGAGAGGCAATAACCTGTACAGATCCGGCAATATCCGTTTAGCATTTAGACAGTACAGAAGGGCAATAAAAGTTTTGATATCAATGTTACCAGAGAGCAATATTCCTGAGATGAGTCTGACAGACTTCACACAGGCCCGTTGCCATTGCTACTTGAACTTGGCAGCTTGCCACGTGAAGTCCAAAAGGTGGGACTATGTTTTGGAGAACTGTACCAAAGTTTTAAAGATTCAGCCAGACAATGTCAAGGCTTTGTATCGTAGAGGGCAAGCGTACCAAGAGACAAAAGACTTCAATGCAGCAAAATCAGATCTTCAGCAGTGTTTGAAACTGGAGCCCCAAAACAAGTCTGTGCTGATGGCATTACGAGAAATAGAACTGAAAGTGAAAGAAAAGTCTGACAGTGCAATAGAAAAAGCAAAACTAGCTCTGTGAACATACATGTATTACACTGCTTCCGGGACCTACTGGTTCAAAAGTGTAATTAGCTAAACCACAGTTTTGAGCGGGCATGACACATCAAGGAATAAATTTTATATAATTTACCTGTACATGTAAATATAAATTGAAATTTGAGCTGAAACCTGGGCTGTTGCCAAAGTACACTTACGCATATATCACCAAGTGCTTTTGTTTGTCCACTGTACCTGAAACCACTAACCTGCTTATTATCTGTGATCAAGGCAAAAGAGCTTTCTGTATTTAGGTGAGACAAGTATTAAGACGTGATGCAATTTTAATAAACTTTTGAACAACAGAGTTGGAGAGAGTACATATACCCTAGCTGTTTAGTGTTGAGAAGAAACTGAAGAATGTTGTAGGGCAAATGTCACTCTTTATTATACACATTCCTCATTCGCCTGTCTTTCACCATTGCGATGATCATGCAGCAAACATGTATTGCGCGTTGTCATTAGCAACACATCGTCATTCAGTCTTTTCTCACAACATATTCTTGTGTCAATCATAAGAAAGTTTCTGTGAGTTACTATCTTGAATGTTTGTGTCAAATTTTCATTTTCCGTGACTAAATTTTGCTGCCTTGTTCGGCTTCAGTGCAGTGCAAAAATAGAACAAGTTCACATTTTTCTCTTAAAGTGCACTGCTGTGTGCAATTGGCTAGAATGAATACCTGTACATGTACAGTATTTCGCGTTTCCTCCACACACAAACTATACAAGGGGACCCACATGGGGCAAGTGCCCTTTTTCTTCTGTTTCTTTTTGGACAATATTAGTAGGGCTAAAAACCAAAATTTCCATTTCTCTCCAGTAAGTACATGTATCTCAGTATATACCCAACGAAAACAGCAGTGTGATAAATGGCGCAAGATTGGATGTGAAACATAAAAAATGAAATATACATTGATAAAACACTAATGTTTGTTAACTGCTTGGCATTTTCTTCTGTGTTTTGTGTTAAATATGGTGGCAACGTTAGTTTTTATTCCATACTTCGTAAAAGCAACTGGAGACTTACGGGCGAGCTGTACTCATGGTTCCCAGTTCAGAGCACATGATTGTCTTCTGTGATGATACAGTGTTTGTGCACTACCGAGGTATTTGATGCATATGAAGTGTGACACAATTAAGGAATCAACAAAGTAACTCCGAAGAAATTCATTTTGACGTTCTCAATAAATTTCTCCTGAGGATGACTTAATTAGAGTCGAAATATTGAGAAAATGAATTTCTTTGGAGTTACTTTGCTAATTATGCTAAGCCATTCAGTGAATCAACCACAATTACAAAAAGAACAAGGGATTGCATGGCTTTGGGCCATCTTGTTACAGACAACAAGGAGTTTTACCACTTCCACATTGAACATTTGTAACTAATGTGTGGGACATACGGTTTATTAGTGGAGGAAACTGGAGAGCCCTGATTAAACCACTGACCTTCACCAGGCACATATGCCTTCAAGTCAGTCAAGACTACCATATAATTTACTGTTTTTTCTGCTTTATCAACAATATAGACTATTTGATTATTTGTCATCTAATCTGGATCAGTGTCACCTGATCCAACCACACATCATTCCTTCAGAACAGAGACACTGTCAGTTTAAAATCCTTGTGCACTGATGATGTTGGACACCATTCTCCTTAAACACAAGTTCAGTTTTATGAAAGGAGAGCACAGTGCTTGGAATAAACCACCGTCCTTTGGTACGTTACCTGACAGACCACCTGACTGAAACCCACCTATTAACCACAGCGAAATCAGCAAGACCTGAGTATGAGTTTGATATCATGAAGGCCGAATCACACCAGTTACAATGTGGCTTTGCAGTAATTTTAGGCAAATAAGAAAAATCTAAATAGATAACTCTGATTACCGGACTTGGCTTGCAAATCGTCTCAAATATTTCAGGAAATCAAATGGAAGTCACCTTTTGGGAACAGGTTTCTTGGTTGTATATGCATTGTACCCAACACACATTAAAACAGATTCGCCCCACAGTGCAATAAAGCAGGATTGCTGTGAGTCACACCATTGTTTAAAGGGACATCACCCTAATGTTGTAACATCAAAATTCTCATACTCCGGCCTTGTTATGTTTGGATGGTGTATACTATCAAACCAAACAAACTTCTGAAATTTTGATTTAATTTATAATTTGTTTATTCAGTCAACACTAAACATAACTGTTCTAGCATACAGGCTTACATACACACATTCAGTGTAGCTAAATTGTATATATATATATATATATATATATATATATATACACACACACACCTGATCTCATTTATCAAACAAGACAATCCAACATTCACCGATCTTGCAGTATTTCTGATCAGCTAGCTTACAACTGTGTGAGAACAGGTAAATGTACTAAGCATATTTTCCACCATTTTTTATCTATCATTCATGTTAATCCACTGAGTGTTTCAAAAAGTCAATCACATAATTATTCAGCATGCTGAGATCTAGTCCCTTACATACAGACAACTAACATTAAAACCAGTTTAAATGAAAAAGCAGCTTCAAACCAGCTGAACAATACCATGTGGTGTGCCACCTGCTTGAAATGTAGCCTAATGATTTACTCTGAAATACTGACTCTAGCATGACTCTAGCTAAACACCAGTTCAACGCTGGGCTAGTATAAAGGATAATGAACATCTGCCAGTTACTGCATGTGCTATATATTCAAGTATGCTTATGCACCAAGGTTAGCATACACAGTCTCAAAATTTCCCCATAAGCCAATGATATTGCACCACAGTGTCATGTTATAAGTCTGCGCAGATTTCGATACAAAAAAAGGAAGACCAGAGGTTAGCGAAGACATATGAGTAATAAATTGTGTTAGGAAATTATCTCATTAGCATATAAACAGCTGGTATATAGTTGTAACCAACAGACTGTATAATGATGTCCTAACTATGATGTTTTGTGATGCTGGTATTGGAAAGATGGCTTCAGCTTTCAAAGACCAAAGGCTTCTATCGACATCTAGATGAAATGACAAACCTAAATTTCCACGGCTTTCACATGACCAGCACTTGCTGTGTTCAACGGGAGACACTGATGGGCTGCATAAAATGGTGTAAATCACAGAGAGACACGTTGTTCTCTGCTGTGACGCTGCAGTGTTTGTGTACTACCTAAGTGTTTTCCCATTCTGATTCACGTACAAACTATCAGGTCTGCAAGTAATCAGGTAAATACAGCAGTTCGCACCCTGTCAACTAACAGGTCTATGTGAGCGCAAGGTTTGAACAGACCTCAGCTTACATTCTAATTAACCAGCACGTGTATACTAAAACACAAACAGGGGTCCATGAAAAGATTCAGTAGGTTTAATAACTGTTTGAGCCTCACTGGTATCAGCACCTTTAGTTGGATTAAAATGTACAAAAACCCCATGTCTGGCATAAAACTGGATCCCACAAAACCTTCTGCTTAGCTATTCGTACTCACACATCTCTTCGACAAAACCTCGGACTGAATTCTATGGGCATCAAAGCACATTCCTGTTATTTTATGCTCCTGGGAATTTAATTACACACAAAATGTTCAATCGCTGTTCTATCTCAGGTTCTCACCTTTAATAATTGGCATCCTTATCACAGGCTATTATTATTACTACAGCTATAAAATTAAATGTATTGGGTTATAACTAACCGCTTGAATCTAACACACAGTAAACAAATTCTCTTCAAAATAAACGAAATGTTAATTTCAACGAAAAATAAAAGCCAACTCTGGAAAGGGGCATACAAATAAATGTGCACTCGCTGAAAGCGCATTGTAAACTGTCTACAAAAATAATTTCATTATAACTTTTATTCCAGACAGAATAAACATTCATTTTTTTTTCCCTCTCCACATTACAATGGCTTTTTTACACACACACAAAAAAAGAGAACTTGAAATACTGGTGTAATATTCTAGCAGCACAAATATTTTAACACGTGCGCTTTTGATTAAGACAGAAGACTGAAAGTCTTCTGTGTACGAAGGGTTTAGTTTGTGGGAAGTTATTGCCTGCTATTACAGTAAACTGAATTCGGTGGTTGCTTTGGCTCTTCTTGAGAGATTCTGTACCTCTCGAATTCAAATTCAAATTCAATGGCATCAGTTTTTTGTGAACTTCATTCTAAAGCTAATAGGTCCAAACAAAACTTGAATGATGATCCAAGGTGAGAGAACATTATGTTTATACATCATATTCATCATTTTTGCATCAAGTTCTGCTAACGCCATACCAGACAAATCACGGCCAGCAACTACAGGTAACATAACAGTTGTGTATCGACATTACTTGGGAAGACAGCTAGAATACAGCACCAAATGTCTTAATACTGTGAACACTGCGTGCACCAATTCCTGCCAATGCTGGAAGACCCGCACCACTTGATGTAATGAATACCGCAACAATACTTTTGGCCTATTTTGCATCACATCTGTAAGCACTTTCTAAAACTAAGACTACAAAAACATGTCAACGTTTGCAGGTAAATGCATCTGATTTGAATAACAATGGTTACTCAACAACAACATTCCGTAAAACATATTTTTTTTTCATCAAGAAAGTACAGTACAATAGTACCTTAAACACTGGTCAAATGCTGCACCTTTGTTTTATGCGTAATCTGCTGACATTTTCTCCCTCCTGCTTCAAGTTTGCATACAAAATTTTCAGAATATTCAGCAGTCATGTGACGTAAAAATTTAATATTAAACCAAAGAGTCCTGTCATCCAGCAAGAAGAATGCATTTCTAGACCTCGACGAATTTTGACTACAGTGAACTGTTCCCTCTAACTTGTTAATTAAGAGATAACCACTAAACGCTAATTAAGAGCAACAGTTAAGAAGTTGATTTACTGGTTAAATTTATGCATCTCTTTACCTCCTTAAAAATTAACTTGAATGTTAGCCCAAAATCTGACAGCATTCTATTTCTTAATTTCTCGGCAAAAATAGAGCAATCTTTGAACCTTAACATTAGACTTGTTTCAAGGGCCAGCAAAGTCGAGGCCCAGATCTGCTTACACAAAACCCTCCTAGTGTTATGGGTATGCACATGTCATGGCTACAGAGCTGGCTGCCAAGGCAATGAGTTGCTTACAATGCAGGTTGTCATGGCAACATGATGCCTTCAGTACTGGTTGCCATGGTGGTGTATGCATATAATTCTAAGCTTCGTGCAAGCCTGTCCCAATTTTCAACACAAAAGCAAACAATGTAACAAACACAACCTAGTCCAAATACCCAACCATTCACAATTGAAAAAAGGGAAAACTACTAAGTAAACTAAGTAAACATGTCGTTATATACGGACAAGGTCCAATTTCGACAGGGATTACAAAATGATTCAATAACATACACTGAACAATATTAGTGATACCAGTGATCGACAAGACAAGCAAATGTATTATGTGATTAAATTATCCATACAGAATAAATACATCTTGTGAAATTACACAAAAACAAAATGACGCACAAAAGCCTACGCAATGAAAAGTTATATTATTCTGTACATGTAACAGTGCTCTAGCATTCACACTACAATACTCATACATAGTAGTGGTCAACCCACCAGAACTCATTGCCTCTCCACCCCATGGAATGTGTACTGCGAGATATTTACACAAAACGACCAAACAAAACAGTAACCCAGCTGTAAGTTACCCTGACAAGTTGTGACTAAGTGTGATGCGCACTGATTAAACATCATAATCAAGTCCTGCCAACTCTTGTGTCCTAAGAAGAACTTTTATGTTAATACATCCTACCATAAAGCTGTAAGATCTATTAAATTTGTTTCAAAAGCACTTACATTTCTTTCAAAAGCTGTCCATGTTGAAGTTGAAGCTTTAGCCTCTACCTCTCCTCACAATACAATACATAAATATATACATGTATCAGATGTTGTACAAATATGATGTACATGTGCTTCAGTTGTGGACAGTTACAATACAGATTCACATGAGATTCACTTTCATGTTTCTAAATAAACCTATTTTCTGAGGAACACTTTGCAGGACACAATTTTGTCAATTATTCATTTTTTTAAGGAAATATTTTACTTCAAAAACTTAAACACAAAACAAAAATGAGCAAAAACACATTCAGTCCTTTGATGAGACAAATGTCACAGAAAATCGTAACAAATTTGATGAAACACAAACTGAGATCAACATACTCCAAAACGGGCATAATACAAGCTAGTACTATACGACTGGGAAAAAAGGAAAACCAATACTTAACCAAAAGAATAACTGAGACACGACTTGTCACCAAAAAAAAAACCGAACTAAAGTGAAACAAAAACTGAGTTGTACACTGAGACAATATCCTTAATAATGGATACGCGAAATTCAAAATGCAATCATGAACACTTTTTTTCTTGTTTTTTTGGCAAAGACATGTTAAAGTACACAAAAACATGCAGTGAAAATGGCAAAGCCAACGATGTGAGCAGTCATATACAATCTAACTAAAAGTATGAGCACCAGACGACAACTGTTTTCCGTTCATCTTGCTTCGATGGGCTGATTTGGCCTTTGTTTCCAGATTACCCCGTGCATGCCGCAGTACTTTTTCTGTTCGGCTCACTGAAAACAGACACAAATGGGGATTCTTTAAAGAGCTTCCCTGGTTCTAAGCCTTGGGGATTTACAAGGAAAGCTAAACTGTTAAGCATTAATACAACGATCACAATCCTCAATTGTGAACTTTTCTATTGTTACCAATTTCCAATTATCAATTGCACTGAGTAATGAAATCTACCATATAAATTGAGAAAATCAGAAATCCAGTATTGCACTACTAAACATACAGACCAAAATATTTGACCATCACATTGGAGTGCAGGAATTCCAAACCCACTAAATCTGTGATTATTTATTCACTGAACATTCGACAATACTAAATAATTCATGACTTTTATTCATGACATTTATTCATGATTACTCACGTGTAGTCATGATGGTAACAACCCTGTTATTGAAATTTTTGAGCCAGATAATGCTAAAAACCAAAAATATTATTTTTTTCCAAGATGTAACAATGTTAGAAATACCATGTATTCTTGTTACAATGGGGACCTGTCAAATGCTTGACAGCATGACCGTCACGCCATTTTACAGATATGAAACCTTATAATTATGAAAATTATGTGCTACAATCCATTTTTGATGTAACAATGGCTCAAAATCCTCCTTCATACAAGCGCTACCTCAGGGGATTAAATCATACGCCGCATCCCCATTACACGTACACTGGCTAAAAAAAGGGCAGACTGTAAGATCACAAGAATGAGTGCAGCTGTACGCGCTGCCTGGGACACTCACGCTGCTGTATCACTGCCTCCTCAATGTCCTCCTTCTGCCTGTTTGTGGCGTGCAGTCGCGTCTGAGCGTCTTTGGCAGCGCTGGCCAGCAGGTTGTACTTCAGCTTCAGCATATACAACTCACTCTGTAGCTGGTCATTCTGAAATTCCAAAATTTAATGCACAATTTGTTTCTTTTTTTTATAGCAAAATAGCTAACATATAAACAATAATTTTGACAATGATGATTAAAGATACTTATTTCTCCAGATTCTTAGAGTTATATTCATCTCAGAAAGATGTGACAAGGCTTGCTTGAAAGATAAGATGTTGTTCTACTACAAAAAAACAATTAATTTCAGCACTAAATGTAGGATGTTGTAACTTCTGTTTGCCTCTCACATGCATTTTTTTCTGGCAAATATTTCAGGGCAAATACAGTATTTTCCAAATACTGTCATTTTTTTTGGGGGGGGGGGAGGCAAGGAACTCTATTTTCTCTTGATTCTATAAGTTGTAAGATAGCTACTCTGCGAGTAAGAAGGCTTAAAACAGTAACATAATTAAACCTAAGCAGTAGTATCGCCATGACAACAGAGGGAACACAACCATAGGCGATGATTTATCGCTGCACATCACTGAAGTTGAGGTGTGTTCAACTTTCCCTGTCAGAGTACACGTTGAAATGTTGGACATCTTTAGCTGACTGTCACCCTAAAGTGGTAAAACCTGCTTGGCTGAGCTAGAGAGTAGAACTGACCTTTTCCAGGAGTTTAGGGCTGTAGAATTCCCCTCTGTCATCACAGGCTGGCAATTGGGTCACCCAGAACGAGGTGATCAGGCGATTCTCCTCACTCAGACACATCCGCAAATTCTCCACAGACAAGGAGAGTTCTTTCAAAGTGCTGTACTCAATGCTCTGTAAGATGGGATTTAAATACATTTATTTACTTCACGGGGCTGAATGCATCAATGAACGTCATGGTTACTAAGTAACGGCATCAACGTTCTGTGTAGCGGAGATATGTCCGAAACCCACCAGGGTTTTTTTTTTTCTTAATCCGCATACAAAAGCATATTATGCACTAACAATTTATTTATTAATATTTTCATTTATTTGTTGGATTGGGCTTTATTGTAGTACCGTTGAATATTTCACTCAAACAATAACAGTTAGGTGTGTGATTGTTGGAAATCCGAGAGCCCAACTGTAAATCACCAAGATTAGGATTTATCTCCAAAACCTTTTGACATTAAAGTTTAACTAGCCACAGCTGGATTGGTGCCTGTGACTTCAATGGCAGATGAGTTTCACTGAGAACGAAGTCTTAGGCTAAACGAAGACACTATCAGATCTATCAGTTTACAAAAACCTGTTCACTTAACTCATGTTTCAGTGCACATATTCATTCATTGGCTCACAAGGTCATTTCAAAATTTGACATGTCACATGACCATTTCGTTTGCCATATTGACAGGTCACACGACAAAAATGCTGCTCCTTGATTGGTCATATCTTTCCCCTCATGCTGACAGGATAATGAGGATTTTGATTCTCAAGTTTGATATGAATGTCAAACACGTCAAATAGGAAAGACCGGAACAAGAACTACAGGAAAGTGTTTAAGACTCGAGAGACAAAGTCTGCACTTGGCTTGAGTCGAATGAGCTATCAACCATCATGCACACACACAACCTTAGTTCACATACTTCCATCTCTCTCATTACAGGGCCATGTATACAGGTGTCGGATAACTTGCTACACGATACGGCCAACAATTAACAATAGGTAATTAACATGTTAACACTGACATACACGCTTCTCCTATACTCCCGATTTTTGATGACCTTAATAGACAACACAAAAAATCCAAATTTGTTGAAAATTTACAGCTTGCGGAAATCACATGCACATACACAAGTTATGCTGAACCTAAACAGTGCTAAACCAATGACAGCAGGACCAATTTTCAAGGCCATTCAAATTTAATAAGACGTGAAACAACTTGTTTTCACAATGAGCATGCAAGAGAGCGAAAAGCCTTTGCTGTTACCATTCTACTATCATACGACATGCATTCAAGCTTTTCTTTTGAGACACCTTTCACTACTGTTCAATTCCATTTCTGTGCCAGCTCTGACACCACCACTGTTTGTCCAACAGCAACCCCTATTTGCACAGATAATTCGAGGAAAGAGAGCATTCCTGATTTAGACTTGATTATCTTTCTCTTAATAAGTCTTCAACATTTACTAGACAAAATGCAGTGTCTCTGGTAAGTAATCAATCATGCATCCATGCCCTCTTACTCAGCACACGTGCATTTCGACACATCGTGCAACCTTGAGCTTACTTCTTTTACATTATTCATGCTTCCTGGAGCATTACTGTACAGCTCTTATGCTTCATGGACAGCTCTCAGTGTTCAATTTATAAACAGCATATTATGTTCACCAAACAGGCACACTATGGTCATTCAAATTATACTACCTTTATCAACTGTAACAGAGAAAATCAAACAGGGAGTCAAATTAATAGCCTGCAGTCTGACAGTATGATTTAAACAAATATTTACAGTAACACATGTATATTTAATGCCCCTGTTTCTGCTTTATACTGACCTGATCACAGTGGGTTTATGGATGGAGATAATGTAAATACCTGCATTAAGCCACTGCTCTGTGTAAGGCACCTGACAAACATTCTGATTTACATGAGAAGCCACAAGGGTTGTGTTCAAGCCTGGATTATGTAGTAAATGGGATGATTTACAGACAGCTGAGAGCTCTGTAATACCACTGAATCACTTATCACCAAAATTATTACATGATATTTGCCCATTCAGAGCCAAACATTCTTATCAAATCTTGAAATTACAGATTTATTTATTTATTTGATTGGCGTTTTACATCATATTCAAGACTATTTCACTTTTATGACGGCAGCCAGCATCATGGTGAAGGAAACTGAGCCAAGCTTAAGGGAAACCCACAACCATCCGCATGTTGCTGTTGAAAGCACAGATAGCACTGTGCTTTATACATATTATTTACATCTGCCTTTCTGAAGATAATGTCATTCATTTTATGGCCATGAAGTTTACAGCTACATGTAGATGAAATTACAACTGCTTGCGAATGTTGTTATCCCATCACAGAGCCATCTGGAAATAGGAGGACAGGACAGACTTCACAGCCCTCACTGACAAGACATACCTGGCTGGGTGACACAGACTTGAACCTGGAGAGTCTCTCCGCAATCCTTGCCTGAATTCCGCTCAGCACCGTCCTGCACTCGTTATTCTCCTTCTTCAGGTGTTCGTAATCGTCCACCTTCCCCACGGCAAACAGGTGACGGATGTCTGGGTCCACACCCACCGGGAACACCTCTGTAACCAACAACAGGCAAGCTTTACACTCTAAAATTGCAAAGTAATTTTCTTTGTACTGTAAGGCTGAAAATTCAATTGCCACAACACTTTTCTCTCACTATTTTGTGTAATGATTTTTTACACTATGTTTTTGAACACTGAAATATATTTAGAGGTTATTGGTTACTTTAGTAAATGAAACTGAGATGTCCAGGTAAGGTCTGAAAAATGAAATGAGATAAAGTCAAACTGAGCTTTGCAAAAGTTAAATAATGCTGCAAAAGATTTTTTTTGTCTTCCTATGAAACTTTGTCTTGTAAACACTTCACAATATACATGTATTCAGCAAACACATGTCAAAAGTGCACAGCCAAAGAGTTACTGTCATGCCATTCACACCACATGCGCTTAGATAACAGCACAATCATTATCTTACAGGACACACTCAACTGGGCTGCCACAAAATGGCATGGTACTATTTACAGTACGCACAGATTGATATATGACATTCTGGGGTGCCTTGCCTGATTAGTTGTCACTCCGCCAACAATAACTTTCCATATTATAAGGAGCGTATTCTTCTGACTGTGCCCCTTTGGTGTCGAGAACTTTTTATTACATCTTCTTTGGCTAAACTAGCATGGATTCATTTCAGTATCATGTAGACTTGCTCTCATTGGCACGAAAGTTCTTCCCTAAGTGTCTTTCAGTGAACAGTGTAAGGCCTAAATCTGCAATCAGCTGACTATATAGTTACAATTCTTGTTTATATACCCTTATGTTGGACATCAAGTAAGAGAGTGTCACTTTTAATTCTTAGAAAGAACTCAACCTTAATATGATTGTTGCAGGGCATCACACTTCTGTGGATTACAAACATACATGACAAGACTACCCTACATGTATTAGATAGTTCACAGCCCCACAAGGGAAGCTTATCTGGTCAAGACAAAAATACAGGCATAATTCAATGCAAAAGCTTACACAGTTGAAAGCTATTGTGACCGAAGACCATGTCAACAAACTAGGGTAAAACAAGTTAAACTAGAATTTAACCTCCTAACAAGAACATAGGGTATCTTAGTCAAGTGGCATAGAAATACATATATCTTGATAATCAAGAATATTCATATATGTACCTATTAATGTGAGTAATTAAGAGTAATTAACACATGCTTCAAACTCATATCATCATGCACATTGTAAGTGACATGGAATAAAGTAAAATGGGGAAAATGCAGTTGTGCAAAGGGTTCAAAACATGTTAAATTTAACTCGTGTCAAAAACAGTGAAGACAGAAGCTGACCAAAAATAGATGATAAAGGAACATGGATGTTGTAGGGAAGGGGTGATTACTAAACGATTTACACAAACAAGCGTATTGGGGCATAAGGCAAATCAAAAGTGCTGAGGGCGACAAGGACATGAATAACACCTTGCTGGGCAAGGGGTTCAAACATGCTCTCATGAGATGCGTAAACTCCACAGCTCAACTGTTGATGCATACCATTATCAGTTACAGGTATGACGACTTAGAGTGTGGTTCAGAAATGCAGAACAATACACGGATAAATCAAACAAAGGGAGGGTTTTCACACATGCTGATCAGGAGGGAGTGAAGATGTGCAGATTGCTCAAAAATGCAACACAAAGCATCTTTGCAGACTCCAGGAAGGGGAGATCAAAAACCTGTGCACGACCCACTGACCTACGAGACTATTGGGAGGGTCGTAAACGTGATAGGTCATGTTGCCCTCAGAGGCATGTCTCGTGGACAGCGATCGCTGGTGCATGCTGGCTGACAGAGGCCCGCCAGGCAGCGATGTCCCAGACAGCAGCGACATCCCTGAGTCATAGCCACTGCGTCCGGAGTTGGGCCAGGTTCTAGAGAGGCCACGTGGGGAATGGAGGGTACTTATCAGGACTGTAGGCAGAAAGCAAACATGATGAAAATGAAAATGAAAGTATGAATAATTTGTGGCTCGTGTCCTGCAAAATCTTGCATTAATTCATGTTAACTGGCATCAACTGCTTGGTTCAGAAGTCAAACCATTACATTTACTTATTTGTGTGATTCGTGTTTTGTGCAATGCTGGTCAAGAAATATTTTAATTACATGACGACAACCAGCATTATGGTGAGAGGAAACTGGGCAGAGCCTGGGGAAACCCACGACCATCTGCAGCTTTGTGTCAGGGCTTCCCACATATGAGTGGAGAGGAAGCCAGCAAAAGCTGGACTTGAACTCACAAGGTGGAAGGTTCTTGAAGCATAATGAAGTACAATCAACAACAAAAACTGCTTTTGGCATTGACAGTGAATTCTGATAAGCCACATGAGTTTCTTAAACATACTGACAGTTTGTTTGACTAGGGTTAAACATCGCCTTCAGGATTATTTCAGTCATGTTCAGACAGTAGACACACTGAAATAAGTTACCAAGCAAACTGCAGCCTCAGATTTCAGAGTCAATCATATGAATTGTGATTCATACTAAACTCAAAAATATTTCACAATACGTTGTACTGTAAAGGAACCTTTGCATAGCAAGGCGGGAAACACAGCCTTTTGCCAAGTACCTGACATACCTCCTGACTTAAAGCCACAATCATACCAAAGAGGGCCTGGAGGAGACCCCAAAAGGATCATAGGGGAGTTTTTGTATAGAGAAACCCACTCTTTGTTAGTCCTCTATTATGATGAACAAAACCCTGCAAACACTCAAAACAGTCCGTGTAACTCAGAGTGGATATACAATGCCTTACCGTCCCTTTCTTCGGAGGACTGGGAATGCTGACTACCGAGTGTGTCAAACCCTGACACCAGGTGGCCGCTGCCGTCAGAACTGTGCCCGCTGCGGTTCAGCTCCACGCTGCTGCCATAAGGCAGGTTCAGGCGGGGCTCATAGGAACCGTTGTGAGAACCCAGGGAACCGTTGTGAGAACCCTGGGAACCGTTGTGAGAACCCTGAGAACTGTGTCGGGATCCCTGGGACCTGGAAGAAGTCAGGCCAAACAGATATAATTTTTAAAGCTATTCCATCACACATGACTGTCCATGAGGTTCTGATTTTTCTTTCACATACTGTAACTGACCTAAAACTTAGTCCTTGTCAAGTTAAGTCATTCTGTACGATCCTGAGAGTTCTATTGACTTCAGAAAGCTCATTGTTGGGAAGGGGTCATTTTCAGCACCAAAATTAGATGACCTAATGAAAAAAACTCTGTGTTGTATTTCCGTGAGATGATAACTAGACTCCAAGCCTATTAGTTCAATGGCTACCTTCATTACATAAATCACCAAAGGTATCTTTACACCACGTCTACATTCATTGTCTGGACAATGAATTCTTTCCACGATGTTTACTCCAGGATATTACTCTATTTCAGTCTAAGTTGTGAAGAATCAGAAGGTGCCAGGAATACCTTCATTATGTCTGGACTGTAACTTTATAGCAGGCAATTGTGTGACGAATATCTTCTCAAACAGTACTGTCACAGTATTACAAATACCTGTAATTTAAGCCAAACTTCTTCCAGAAACAGCAAATAGACCGCCCAACCTGTCATTGCTTATTTCTGCGCATACACATGTCTGTGCGAAAAGATGTCAGTTCTGGACTATTGCCCTTATTCCACTAGACAACCAGTAGTAAGAGATCAGTATTACCTCATCAGACATGACTATGACCTCACCTGGTAAGGGTCTCCTGCTCCCCCAAGTACCTCTCTGTGGCACACCTGTGGGAGTTACGGTATCGCGAGTGGGCGTCGGGGCTGGGCATTCCGTCTGAAGCTTCTGGGACACAGAAAACACAGAAATGACGAATGGAGATGCACTGAACATTAGAGATTTATGCCACTGTTCAGTAATATGCTAGGAATGATGATCATTTTAAACGAACATAACTGTTTGCATAAAGCAATGCAATACCAGAGGTCCACAGGCAACAGATGAAAGAACTTTTTGCAAAGACGAGCCTTGAAAAAAAAAAGGCACATACACTGCTTTGTAACAGGCTTTTTTCAATATGCCATGATTTAGCCAAGCATAACTTAGAGTTAAAAACATCTTTTAAATAAACTTCTAACATTAGTCCTAACTAGGGCAAGCTGTTCAACAGAATAGGACTTAATTACGGTATGAATTTTAGTCCAGAATAAAGTGTTATAAGCTTGTATTGGGATAAGACTGATATTAACATTTATACCTGGATTAAGTTTTAATATACTTCAGATACATCGCTCCAGGTATCAAAGCTTTGAGCAGCTGGGGTGGATTCAACAAAGCCATTTCTGGCTTAAGTTAAAATATAAACCGTCGTCAAAGTGCTTAATTTCAACATCTGAACTTAATATTTTGACACATTTGTCTGACGATAATGTGAATGATGTGGTCCAAATTTAAATCTATAGAGCCCTAAAACAGGCTCTAAAATCGTATTTGAATTTTTGACTTAAGTCAGAACAAACAGGTAAAGGAAATGGGCCTCTGATCTTATTACCTTTGCTGCCATGCCTGGAGCTGTCAGTACTGTGCCCCTGGTGGACACTGTTGATGGCCCCTCCCCGATGTGATCGGGGGCTGTCCTGACGGAGGCGCTCCTCAAGCTTCCGGCGCAGAGAGTTGTTCGCTTCAATGCACCTCTCCAGCTGGACCCTCAGTCTCCGTACTTCTGTCATAAGCTCGCGGATATCGAAGCCTTTCTTCCGAGAACCAGAATCTTCTACAATGAGCAAAACGCATATGATTACATGACTGATGATTAACGTCATGTTCAAGAAAGTATCATACTGATACAGGTGATCAGTTTGAAAGTTGAAGATGAGAATACCTTGGGGTAAACCACCTGACCATTGGCAATTTCATGACACTTTTTCAAACTGTGACATATTGGTCTTTAAACAGTTAAGGCAGTTTCGTTCACGACATGGCTATTTAGAAGATTAAATGGTAAAATGAACTTTGGGAAAAGTTTTCAGCGAACTCCAACAAACATCATGGAGACACCCTTTTACCTGATCGTTCGGCATGCATGGACTCGTACATCTCGAGCTCAAACCGCAACGTTTTGTTCAGGTCCTCATTCTCCTGGAGCCGCTCGTTCAGCTGATTCTTCTCCTGCTTCAGTCTGAAAAAACAACAAAATGTGAACCACAAAGACTGTACCAAGAACCTGGAACTATTAGGAGGTTCTGTCAAGATCACTACACCGTTTTTACATGAACCACAAAGACTGTACCATGAACCTGGAACTATTAGAAGGTTCTGTCAAGATCGCTACGCCGTTTTTACATGAACCACAAAGACTGTACCATGAACCTGGAACTATTAGGAGGTTCTGTCAAGATCACTACGCCGTTTTTACATGAACCACAAAGACTGTACCATGAACCTGGAACTATTAGAAGGTTCTGTCAAGATCGCTACGCCGTTTTTACATGAACCATAAAGATTGTACCATGAACCTGGAACTATTAGGAGGTTCTGTCAAGATCACTACACCGTTTTCACATGAACCACAAAGACTGTACCATGAACCTGGGACTATTAGGAGGTTCTGTCAAGATCACTACGCCGTTTTTACATGAACCATAAAGATTGTACCATGAACCTGGAACTATTAGGAGGTTCTGTCAAGATCACTACACCGTTTTTACATGAACTACAAAGACTACCATCAGGGTCATAGTTCTTTAGTTTCTTCAGGCAGGCACACCAATGAAATTGGCCCTATTAGGATAATCATGTGTAAGTTTACCAATGCCAATACTGCATCTCAAAAACCTGATTCCCGCTGCATGTTCAAGTGTACATGTAGGGCAAAGTTGCGCTCATAACCCACAGTTCCAGTGTTGTATCACCAGGACATTACTCACTTGTGGACTTCCTTGCTGGCTGCCTTCAGCTCCGCGTTCAGCTTGTCTCTTTGTTGTTGCAGTTTTTTGCACAGGTTGTCCTTCTCCGTCAGCTGTTTCTCCTGTTGCTTCAGAGCGTGTTGCTGCTGCTCAATCTTGTGGTTCTTTTCTCGCAGCACGCCCTCATGGGTTTGGATGACGCTGAGTTTCTCTTTCAAGACACGCTCTCGTTCCACCAGCTGTGACTGGATGTAAACCACCTTCTCGCGAAGTAGCTGCTGGGAAGTGGCACCTCTATCAGCTGGGTGTTCTGGCAAGTACGCAGTTGTGGAGGATGTGCCTGAAATCAAATATCAACAACTTCAGATCAGGGCAATTAACTGTTACCTCGTAGTTACCAGGGTTTGATGTAAGACTTTCAGGTTACCTGTCCAGTAGGGCAGGTGGTGGGCACAAATGAATCATCCAATGTAATTCCTTACTTGTAACACTTTGTCCCATGTCGTTACTTGTTACAAAGATTTTCAAGACATACTTGACGATTGGTTCACTAATGTCATAAATTACTTAATAGTTGTATTTTCCATCCACAATTTATTCCCTACTCAAGAATATTTCACTTTGATGACAGTGATAGGGTATACAGGTTAAAAAAACAGGACAAAACTTTAGTGCAGCAAACAGATCACATAACTACGTGATAAATTGAAAGACAACAAACAGTTGTACCCCTTGGGGCTTCACAAACACCACATTTACATGTTGTGATTTTTGTTGCACTGACTCTTAAAAAATTCTTAAAAAAAGTCCTATGAAAATATGACAAATCTATTTTATAAGTGATGTTGAAATTACACAATCTTTCAACAAACTGCACTTGTAAATACACAACACCCTGAATGAGAACATGCAGTTGTCCCCCTTGGGGATAAACAAACGCTGCTTTTTTATGTTGTGATTTTTTCGAATTTTTTAAAATTCATAAAGTCCTCTGAAATTAGAGTAAATGGTATTTTCATAAGTGATGTTTCAAATGTTCAAAAATGGACACAGCAAATCGCACTGTGTGAGCATAGCTTAACCCCTCCTAGACACAGTCTCCTCATGTTTACATGCATTCCAGCGGTGTTACCTGAGTGGGCAGCTTCTTCCTCCTGCAGGCGTCTCTCCAGCTGACTCCGCAGATTGTCGTTCTGATTGAGGGACGCCTCCAGGCGGATCCTCATAGCGCGGATTTCCGCCAAATGTTCCTGGAGAAGAGCCGTGTCTGTGTCCTCAGCTAACAAGCTTGTCTGAGTGCCCATTCCCAGAGAAACACGGGACGGGGTCAGCAACCCAGGGCCTACACCAATTGACGAGCGAATGTTCTGGTAAATTTTCAGTTCATCTTTTAACGTCTGGTTGACCACTTCAGCAGATTTCAGCTTGGAGGTCAACAAGTCAATCTGACTGGAGCACTCTTTGACAGGAATTATTGATTTGTCGCGGTCCACTGTGGTTGAGTGGGGCACGGAATGACTGTCCCTGGTGCTTTGGCTGTCACTGTCAAGCCCTGAGAGGCTGTAGCGATCGATGTCAGGAACAGGGACACCAGGGTAGGTGTGATCTGTTTCCTTCAACAAACCAAAGTTCGTAAGCCCTGCACGCTTGCCACAGGACCTCTGAGAGATGACCGCAGAATCCCCATTCTGCATGAACAAATCCCGACTGTTCTGGCTCGCCCACAGTCCGTCCTCTGGTTTCCCGTTGCTTCCGGATGACATCAAACCGATGTGACTTGTGGGGTTCCCGTGTACATCAGACTGTGCACCAGAAGAAGTGCTCTCCTCTCCCAGGGCAAAGCCCTCCGTGGAGCCGAGCGTTGCGATGCGCTGTCCGGGCCCGCTTGCCGTCCTGTGACGCGCTCGCTCGATTGACGACTCAGCCTGGGAGTTGAGCTTCTGCGTGCCCGAACTGTTTCTCACCGGTCGGGGTCTGGATGACCTGGCATCCACATCATCCGAGTCTAACGAATCCGTATCGGGATATGCACGAAGTTTCCCCCGAGATTTCGCATTACTGGTGCTTCCGACGGGCCTGTAGCCTTCACGCTCCAAAGCATCCCAAGATTCATCTGAGTACACAGACTCTGTCTCTGTCTCTCTGTTGTTGTTGTACAAGGGGTAGAAGAGGCTGGCGTTGTCCGCCTCACAGCTCTCGCCAACAGCAGCGGAGCGGGTGGAGACATTGTGCGCAGTCGTGGCCTGGAGGTTAGAGGTCAGTTCCTGTAAACTCTGCACCTGGCTCTGAAGCTGGTTCACTTCTTTGTTCTTCTGCTCCACGTAATTCTGAAGTCTGTTCAGACACAAACAAATAATTGAATAGCAGCGAGATAATATTTCACTTTCTAGCTCATTTCATCCTCATGACGGTTTGTACTT
Source organism: Acanthopleura granulata (assembly GCA_016165875.1). Lineage (NCBI taxonomy): Eukaryota > Metazoa > Mollusca > Polyplacophora > Chitonida > Chitonidae > Acanthopleura > Acanthopleura granulata. Next base: position 1,291,587 of record JABBOT010000024.1, on the reverse strand, counting down.
AGCAAAATCAGGGCTTCTGCTCCCCCAGAAAGGCTTTGACCAAGCTTACAGGACAGGACATAAACCCATTATCTCCACTGGAGAAATCTTAATAAATCCATATAAAATTTTAAAAAAAAAATGGTCTTCTTTTTCCCAGTTTTTTTAAACAATCATGTCATGGACCTTTCTCATTTATTGTAAAGAACTAGAATGAGTTAATCCCGTCATAACTACATTATGTGATATACAAAAAATGCAGGTCAAGAGACAACAGTGACATATCTACCTATCAATTATTGCACGTCTTCTTTTTTTTTTTTCAAAACATTCTAATGATCAAATTTCCAAACTTGCACTCTATCAGACACTGACTCAATGTCCCAATATTTGTAGAGCCTTATGCCCACCTGTCAATCTCCTGGTTCTGTGATTCCACCACACACTCATGACTCTTAAGCTCCTCCTTGAGTCTCTGGGTCACTGCCTCCTGCTCTGCTTTTGACCTCTGAGCCTCCGTCTCCTGCTCCGCCCTCAGTCTTTGGCGCATCAACTCTTGCTCTTCCCTGTCTGCCAGCAGCTTCCTGTGCTCCTCACGCCTGCAAATGCAAACATCACAATATCTTACAAATCTGCATCTGATAACAGATCAAACTTTAGTGGTGGATGAATCAACGAAAGATTGGAGTTTTAGCACCACATCAGCAGTATTTCAGCCATACAGTGGGGAAACTTTCTGGTGATCTATAAATAAATGCACAATTCTGCAATCTTTTCCCATGCTTGCAAGGTGTTTATTCAAGCACATTCTGAAGGCATTATTCTGACAACCCTGAAACAGGCCCATCCATCCAACCAATGTAGTTTTGTCTCAAAAATCAAATTAACACTGTGCATATATTGCACTGGCAGTTGCTCTTTCACATGAGAAAAGTTTGAGGGATTAGGGTACTTACTCAGAAAGCATGAATTTGACCTACATGTACTTACCTCTTCATACAGCAAGTGTGTCAAGGCACACTCAAGAACATACTAAAATTCTCTTGTAATATAAAAGGTAGTTTGGTTTGAGCAAGATATAAACCAAGCAGGGACCAACATCGCATCACAAAAGGACTCTTTTGGTTTGCCAGGCAAGGTCGTTGATGATAAAACCCTAAGGTCTGTTTCATGAAGCATACTATATGTTAAGTAGCCCTTAGCTAAGTAGACTTCACATCTGTATACCATGTATTGAGGTGGTAGAGAGGGCTTACCTAGCATAGGTATGCTTCCAGAAACTGGCCCCTGGGCCTGATGAAAATATACAGGCTGGTCTAAGGGAAATTACTTGAATAAGTCATGGCTGTCGAGTTTCTTGGTAGAAATTCAAACAATACACTGTTCGATGTCTTCAATAATGTGACAACATATTTGCTCAGAAAATGTCTGCTGATGCACCAGCAGGAATATTCAATTTCCACAAGCTCTCTGTGGACCAGTGTAGATATCTAACAGCAGTTAAATTCCAAACAAATGTCATTCATCTTCTGTAGTGCTCCCCTTTATCTTACAAGGTTCCGAAATTGACATATCACAACACAAGGTTCTAGCTATTAACCTCTGAAGGCACAGAACTGACAAGAAACTTTGCCCAAATGCTAATTATTGTCCAACACCAGACTCAAAAATTTTGCACTTATACGACGATGGCAAGGTTGTACAGGAGGAGGATACCTGGTAAACTAGAGAAAAATCACTGACCACTGGCAAGTTACCAGAGAACTCTTCCACATTTTATATATGCCTGTTTGGTCGAAGGCATATGGTTTCCAATGAACTTCATGCACCACCACTGTGACATCTAATTCCATGAATGAAGCAGTCACCGATCGTTTGATTTTGTTATGCATAATGGAATACGCTCTGAGCTTGTATTGCTTGTTTGAACCTTAACGTGATGGGTATTCATAGGCACCAGTTTTAAGCAGGTTAGCCCATCTTTAAAAATATCTTCATTGGGTGTAACCCTTAAAAAAAGAGGGCCTACTCAAAAAGTTTTTATTAGTATTCTGATCATTTAATATTTTAATTTTTCTCTCCATGTTAATTTCTTTTTCAAGAGCTAGAATTAAAAAAAAAAACGAAAAAATCCCCCATTTTAAGGATGGTCCAATTACATACCTCACATTGTTTAAAACCTAAAGTTTTGCAGCTGATAGTCACAGATCTGTTGGGCCTATTATTTACTGATGCCTTTAAGCATGGCTTAATACTGAGGGGCAAGTCAGTACATCGCTAATCGATTCATGAGCCACACAGGAGCTGATACCAGACACCAACAACCGCTGAAGAAAGGAAATCCAGAAAATTCCTCATCAGTTATATCAACATTTACTCAATATTTAGAAGTCATTTAAAATTAAAGCAAAATCTGCTTAAAGCTGAAGTTACAATGTACCTTGCATTTCCCAGCTCTCTCTTGAGGTTTTGGATTTCCTGCACGGCCTTCTGGTATTTGTTCTGGAGATCAAATATCTCCTGAAGGGAGTTCCCTGCGCCATCACTTGTTTGGTCAGGGGCTGGAATCATAACAAGTTACCCAATGTTTTACTGTGTCTCTTCAGGAAGGGTTACTGTTACTGTGAGTAGTTACTCAATTATGACTACAAGAGCATGCATTTCAGTACACACACTACAGAGAATACCTAGCCTGTAACACACAAGCATCAACACTAAAGAAGATTCAAGAGTCTTCAGTCTCAAACATTACAAAAACTCTCAGAAATAACACTCAAAGTCCTGAAAGGTAAATACTATTCAATTAATCTGCAACTAAATGTAGGACCCATCCAGCAGCAAAAGGATTGCCAAATACAGAAAAGAACTGAGATCCTAATGATTTATCAAGTTACAACAGGATAAGACCGTCGTTAGGGCTCTTTCTCTTACAACACTGAAGGCATTTTAATTGGAGATAAATGATCTCTTAATTCTGACATCTTTTCACAAGCCAGGCAATCCTTAAAAATACGTTCCTTAGGCGAACCCCAATCGGCCCTCCACGAAAGGGCTCATCAAGTTTTAATTGGTACTTTGATGACACTTTTTTTTTCTATTTCTCTCTTCATGTTAATTTCTTTAAAATTCCTATCTTCTTCCTGAGCTACATTAGAAAAACAGAAAAACAAAAAAAAAAAAAAAAAATCCTCTACCAACCTACCTTACTTCTTCTGGTAGATTCAGTTTACACTGAACAAAAATTTTTTTTCAATGATGGCGTAAGATCTTGAGAAACACAGAACAAATCAGCAAATTGTCCAATCGAATCACAATAGAATTGACTGAATAACTTTAACAGGGTTACTAGAACTTACCATCCAGCAGAGTGGACAAATCCTTGACCAGGTCTTGTGTGGTATTCAGAGCCTTTAACAAATCCCCTCCCCCTGGAGAGGAACGGGAAACAGCTCCCCCTGGAGAGGAACTGGACATGCCTCCTGCACTGCTTTCATCTCTCTGTATGTACTCCAACACCAGCTCTCCCAGGTCTTCCAGATGACTGCTAAGCTGAGAGCAGATGTTCTGACTTTCAGCCAGCTGTTTCCTCAAACTGCAGATTTCCCTGTCCTTTGCCACCAAAGCACTGCCATCCACTGGCATTCTGGTGCAAGCAGACGCAACTGGGGAAGTCTGACTGAAAGCGCATGCATTGGACTTGCTGGAGGACCCTGCCTTCTGGCAATGTTGTAGCGTTTTTAACAGTGTCTTGTTCACTTTCTGAGCATCTGCCAGTTGTTTTTGCAGCGAGCTCACCTGCTGCTGAAGAGTTTCACTGTTAGAGTCCGACGGAACTGGGGAGGACCTATTTGCAGGTGAGCCTAGGGGATCCTGTGCCCTTGCACCAAAACTGAGGGATTCCACCTTACCCTGGAGAGATTGGATAACAGCTTCCTTCTCCTCAAGGAGCTTTTGCAGCGACTTCACTGTTTCTCCTTGACGTCCGCTTGCAAACTGAAGACTTTCAGTTCTTCCATTAATCCTTTCCTCTGCACTGCCAGAAGCTGTCACTGTTGTCTCTGCTACAGCATTGCCATCAAACAGACATGACTCGCTCTGACTTCTGTATGGCGCTGAGGTCAACAGTCCTGCCTTGTCCAAAAGGGCCTTGTAATACCGACAGCGTCGTCCCTGGGTGCGTACTGTGGCCTCTGTGGACGTCAGCTGGTTCTGAAGTGTCACAAGGTCCTGTCTGTACTGCTTTAGTAATGTATGCATTCTGCCTGGCTCGCTCAAATCCACTGAGTCAATGTCAGGCACCAAGACGGTCACAGGTCTCTTGTACACAGCCGCCGGCTTGGTGGACTGGCTTGAGTTTGTGTTCAGGTTAGTGTTCAGGTTGCCTCCACCTTTCCCATTCATGCGCGGCACGTTCAACACCTGCAAACGAGGAATCTGGCTCTTGCTCGGCTTCAGCTTACCACTCGATTGACCTTCGGCCTGCTTGGTTGAGGACAGCAGAGAGTCAGAACAGACATTTTTACCCCTGTGTTCCAGCTCCTGTTTAGCACTGGTCAGTTCACTTTTCAGTTCCTCTATCTCTCTCACCATCTGCTCTACAAGGTCAGGATTAAGCCCAGATCTGACGCTCTCAGTTTTCCCACTGGTTGCCTGAAGTTGCTGCTTGAGTTTGTTGTTGACGTTCTCGATGGACTGTAGCGTTGCTTTCATCACCAGTAGCTCTGCCTGCAGTTCATCCACATTTGGCAAATCATCCAGGATCACCTGTTCATCTGGGAAGAGCCAGAACTTGAAGCGGAAGCCGCGGTTCTCAGCCTCCGTCCTGTTCAGAACCTCTTTGCACTCGCGCAGTTCTCTCCTCAACTTCGCAATACTGTCGCCAGACCTGTTGCTGGAGTCAGAATTGTTTTCCCCAGGAACATCTCGGAAAGTTTCCGTGGCCGCCAGTTGAGTCTTGAGACTGATGTTCAGCCGCTGACTCTCAGAAAGCTGCTCATGGAGATCCTTTACCGTTTTTCTGAGGTCATTCGACGACAACACGTCAAGCAAACTCTCATCCAAGTGCAGACTGGAGGGCTCTGCGAAGGAGTACGAGTTGACAGAGATGTCGGCCGCAGTGGCTCTCTCGTCCCTGCCCACCCCGTCGGCTCGCAGCTTCTGGTTCTCCTGTAGACAGGACTGAAGTGAGGCGTTCAAACGCTTGCTCTCCTCTAGCTGTGTCCTGAGCAGTTCAATTTGCTCCTTCAGGTTGATAGCATCATCATGGCTATCTGCTGCAATGACAACGGCACAAGACACTGAGTAATAGTTGGATTGGGGGGTATAGCACCAAACATTTGTAAAAGAAATTTAAGAATATACAAAATAAACATTTAAACTGAGTAATAGTTATCACATGAATAATTACAGGATTACATGGTCTGAAATCACGCAGACCTTGAAGAGAAAAATCAAAAATTCACCTGAATAAAACAGGTGAGTTTCAAGGATATTTACACTCAATAAAAATTCATCCAAAGGTGAAATTAAAAGCAGAATGAACACTTGTGGTATAAAGCAATTTCAATGAGGCCTAAAAAGCCTACTTCAGAGCAAATCAATTCAATTCAATTAAAAACAAGTTACAGAATAGTTTGGTTCCCTTACTGGTTGATGCTCGCTTTAGTTGTGGTTACATGCATGCATAAAACACGGTTTAGACACCCCAGAATTTTTTCAGCAGTGACACTCTAAATGGCAGCAATACATCAATCGTCCCACTACTATAACAGTGGCAGTACCCAACATATATGATCTTGATCTTGAAAGGAAACGAGTAACTGCATTTCCTATTAAGTCAACCTATTAAAACACCCTATATGACATTTCCTACCTTCAGACTATTTCTTCGAATACAGAGACACAGGCAGACGAAATTCACAACAGTATAGTGATTTACACTTCGTAACTACCACACAGTGCCATAACATTTAATGAATGCGCTGAAGGGAAATACTGCTTGTTTTGAAGTTGGGCAAATCCAATCTTATCACAGGGGTGGCAGGTCACTGAGCGCATGATAAGCAAGTGTCAAGCGTGCCAAATGAAATGAACCAGAAATGTGCTAAAAGGTTTACACAGTTAATCAACTCAGGTAAATCACAACATCTGAGAGAAATGACATAGAGCTTGAGGCATACTCCAGATCACAACAACTGTAAGTGTGATCAGGGCCACAGAAAACAAGTCAGGCAGAACAGGGTAACTCTATATACCAAGGTGATCAATCAATCATCGAAGACATCAGTAAACAATAGGCACAAACACACACATCTCTTTGGCAATCATCAAAAAATATGTTTGTTGGGCACAACCCACCCGATTATTAAAAACAAGCCTTACTGATATCTTTTGATGGGGCATTTGGTGGAAACTTTTCTCACATTTCTCTCAATGTTAATTTCTTCAAAATCCCCGTGTCTTTCGTCAGCCAATTAGCCAGAAAATTCCCCACTGACTGATTCATTTTTTTTTTACTGATACAGTTGGGTTACCCCCAATAAAGAATTCTTAAATGTCGGCCTTATACACTATTCCTCTAGACCAGGTCATATATGAAGCACTTATAGAGTAACCCTTGTCAGCTTTTATCAAGTCTCACATGAGTGTTCCTCTCTTATTCTGCTCAGTTCTTAATATGGCCATCATCAAAAATTTGTTTGTTGGGCCTAACCCTACTAAGCACTGTGAGAAAAAAAACAGGTGACAGGAATGAAAGGCTTTTCATTTTCATTCCGGCCGATAGAAACATTTTCAAGACACTAGGAATGAATAAACAAGAACAAATTTGGTCACTGCTCAACAAAGACTTCAGCTGGATCCTTCTGAAAGTGTTTATCAAATTACGTTCAATGGACACATTTTAATGACAGCCTACATGTACACATGTACCACTGCAAACTAAATTAATGAATGAACAAATACCAGGAATGCCACATCAGGAATACCACAGCTATATCAGGACGACCAATCAATCAGAACATGAAAATCTAATGCACTACCAGCATATAAACACTGGTTCCCAATAAGAACAAAAGGCTCTTACCCTGGTGCAACATTGTTGCAATTTGCAGAGGTGTAACTTGCAAACAATTACCCACAGCAGTTAAAACTATTCAACCCTGACTAACATTTTAACTCAACACATGTGAACTGGATATTCCAATGCTGGTTGCAACTGCCTCCATAAGTGTAAATCATTATGATGGCTGCACCCCACCCCACCCCCACCCCCTTCCCCACCCTCCTCTCCAACAGTCAGGATAAGTCAGTGAGAAGGTTTGGGTGTATCTGGGATTTGTTTGTAGATGAAGTATGTAAACATGCACTCTCACACATGTCCTTGTTTAGGCATGTCTGGAATGTACTGTTTGGTTTAGACTAGTCCTCATACATGTAGTCAGTAAGGAGTCCTGTCAACAGGAAGGGGACCACTACCATTGTTGTTCCCCAAACTCATCCATCACACTCTCCAATACAAACATCTGTGTATGGGTGCATGTGTATGCTTTATAATGAAAAACATCCACAGCCTATCCTAGTCCCCCAACCCAACCCACAAAAAAATACTGGCCTTCTGCACAACACTTGAGTGAATTGAAGTGATTTTGCATGTGTTCACAAAATAACACATGTTTATGCTGAATTCTCTTCATGAACATCAAATAAAATGTACAAAAATGTGTTTCAAACATTGTTTTTATTTCACTGGTGCTTAACACACTAAGACAAAATTTTGGCTTATACAACAACACAATTTATGATGGGGTGGGGAAAAAATGCTGGTAGTATATGAGACGCCTCTGGCAAGTAATCTGTAATAATGCTACACTATGCTCCCATTCTCCATACTTTTCTATGAATTAATAGCTTATCAAAACTTAAATACATGTCATCAATCATAATTTTGAACATAACTTGTTATTGGCAAAAGCAGTGAGGTTTATTATATTAAGCTACATGACTTCAGTTTTGTTAACTGTGGGAAGGATTACCCTGCATGTTGATGTACACAAGAACACGTGTGGTTGAGGTATTATTGTCATAACATGTAAAATACAGAGACCTTCAAGTCGTATGTATTTTCACACTGTATGGCACGGTCTGTCACATTCACTGGGCTTTTGCCGTTCATTATCATATACTGTTTTCTGTTCATTTCATTTATTTACCTAACTGTTGCGATTCACCAATCAAACATCACGCAGGCATCAATAGAAATAAGGTAATACTTTTCGTGCATATAGCACTTGCACCAAATAAAGTTCTTGCAAATACTGAAGGCAACTGAATGTTGATAACCACAAATGCAGCTGCTATAAAAGTCAAGCTTGCATAATGTTCCAATAGGACCAATGAGAACTTGGCCAGTTTGGATAAGGTTCCCATCTGACCAATGAAAATTTGTTCACTTTGCATAAGGTTCTCATTTAACCAATGAGAATCTGTCTAGTTTGCATAATGTTTCTATTTAACCAATGAGAACTTAACCAAATGGTTTCCAAGTGATCGAGAACTTGTTTGATTTACAAAAACTGTCACTACACTGAATAATTTTCCAATTTTTATGACAGCACTTTCCAATTTTGAAAGAAAAGGTATCACATCTGTTAACTTCCAAAGAACATACTGCTACTTTACCATGTTGTCAATCAATGATAATGACAACATAAAATACTGTTACAGTGACGAAGACCAAAAACACGAGAATCTACTGTAATTCTTCAACCTTTTCGCATGTTTGCAAGATGTTTATTCAAGCATATTATGAAAGCATTATTCTGTAGTGATTGATAAATTTTCTGTGAATCCCTGAAACTGGCCAATCCAACCATTGTAGTTTTGTCTGCAATATCAAATTAAAAATGTGCATAAATTACACTGAAATTTGCCCTTTCAAATGCCAAAAGGTTGAGGAATTAGAGTAGTACAGCTTTGCACAACTAGAGAATTGGTGCCAGAGGTTGAATGAATTGCTGAATGGAGAATGTCAGCCATTTGGAGACTTATGTGGCCAACACACCTCTTTCCCCAGGTAAGTGATGGGCTCTCTCTGAAGCTAACTTCTAATGAAAATCATTTCACACTCAAAATTCTTGTGAATCCTGTGACTTTATGGTGTGACACATAGGACGTTTAGACAATGGATTTTGACATATAAAATAGCTACGAGAAATTTCATCCATGATCCCACCTGACTGACTGAAGATTTCAATATGCAAACTGATGGGCCTCTGACAGCCACTCTTAAACTTGGTCCTATTCCTGTATTTTTCACTGCATTAGTGATCGGTCACTGCAACACTGACTCTGAATTAAAGTGATTACGTAAGGTGAATACAATTGTTTTATCTGGAATTCTCATCTGAGAGCTAAAAAAATGCCGAGGCAAATCCAGTCTTGAGTCAACAAAATAGATTTTCTGCAGCATTTTCTTTTTTTTTTCCAAGGAAAAGTTCTGCAACCAACCATATAATGAGTAGAATCTGAGGAAATGGCAAATCACAAATCTAAACTGAAGAGAACATTTTCAAAGTTGTGGAATGGAAATACAGAGAACTGTTCACGGGCAAAAAATGGTTATTTCATTCACAATTTTAGCGATCAGTTAATTTATCACCTAATATTTTGAATGTGCAGGTGATTTATTTGATTTATTTATTTGATTGGTTGGAAGCAAGTATGCAGGGCCCGAAAGAAAACCCACGGCCATCAGCAGATTGCTGGGAGACCTTCCCACGTACGGCATGTGTATGTGCAAGCGAGATCGCAATCGCAATCCAATGCTAGATCTCCGATGTTCAAGTACGCCCTCATGTACATCTACGACACCTACTGTAACCCACTTACCCCCAGCCTTGTGTGCCTGAGCCTGTTTGAGTTGCTCCTCCAGGGTAGACCTCAGATGGTTGTTCCTGTCCACCCCAGCTTCCAGCTCTGTCCTCAGACTCTTCACAGCTGCCAATTCTGCATCCAGGTCACAGCTGAAGTCAATAACAACACATTCACATATTTGTCTTGTTTTGCCATACCCATTTTGATTGGTATAACTTGACTGGTGGTTTATGGTGTGTTAAATGTATAAATATATATAGATATATATATATATATTTTATCATTTACAATTCAACGTTCCTCAGCTTACTACTGAATGATGTAATCCGACTGGCCAATTTTTTCCATTCACACTCCAACAGCAGAAAAATGAAGCCACATCCACTATTTCTGGCTAAGAATAAAACTGAAAGTAATTGAAGCCACAGATATGTTGATTCATACAGTTTGCACAGCACTTTCTTCATTCACATCCTAATAAACCTGACCCCAGGCTCTGCCTGGTTCCATCCCACCATAACGCTGGCCGCCTTCATATGAGTGAAATATTCCTGAGTGCGGTGTAAAAAATACCAATCAAATAAATACATAATAAACTGGAAAAATATTAGTCAATGACAATCCTTAAAAATACATTTAGGGCTGAACTACAAGTTTTTTTGTACAAGGAATAAAGTTGTTATGTCCCATCTTGTCTTATTCTGTTAGCCAACTTGATTTTCAACAGTATAAGGTGGTAAAGACTTCAAATCCCTTAAACAAATACTGGAAAATTTGTTTACTTCAAAAAAAAACAAAACAACAACACAATTTTGTTGCTTAAAAACAACGGTAATGTTCAAGCATCTGTCCATACTTCTCACAGCAAAAGCTCTGCACTTTGGTCTCTACACCACCAACATGACCAGTCAATGAATAAACATTGAGATCCTGAACAATGTCAAACAGTGATAACGCATGAAAGTGATGGTGCAGGCTTACTGGGGCATAACATTTATTTAAATGACAGGTGTTTTACACCGTACTCAAAAATACTTCATTTAGACGACGGCTGCCAGCATAATGGTGCGAGCAAACCAGTCAGAGTAGCTGGAGGGGAAGCCAACATGAGCTAGACTTGAACTCACACCAAGGCCCCCTGGAGCATAATATGATTCCAATGTACACTTCACCCATTTTTATGGACGAATATTGCTTTCTATGTGCACTAAAACCATCTTGAGGCTGAGCAAGCCCACGTGTGTCGCACTGGACTGGATGGTAAAACTTGTCAACACTGTCAGGAGTACGGCATTAACAAGGCACATGGACTAAGCCTCAGGACAAGGGCGGCTTACCTTCTGTGGGGGTCCGAGGTGTTCAGGTTGATGTAGATTTGCCTCTCGTTCTGAAGTGCTTCATTCAGACACCGTGTTTCGTTATTCTGCTCCTCAACCACTCTCTGTCAAAAACAGAACAAGAATATTTCCATTAAATATTACAGAATAATCAGGTTCAACAATATGAGGAAACTGCCACACCTTGCCAGGTGAACAAAACAATATCCAGCTGTAAGTCTGCAGCTACAAGGAGTTGTATTCGCACACCAAACATATACAGTGCCGCCCACACCCAAAATCCCACTCAGGCGCGCTTGGCCCTGGATGCTGCCACGACAGGCCTAATCACCGTACCTGGCCGCCACACATTTCCGCCGAAAAGACATACCTCCGCGATTGACAGTCTGTTGTCTGCAGTCTTTTAAATAGTTCTTACAACAATAGTGTCTTTCAGTGGAAAACATAGCAATGTTTCAAATGCAATAGGCCAAGAATGAACCTTTATGTATGTCTAGAAAACATATCTTCAATTTTCTGCATGCATGCGTGAATTGTTTTCTTACCGGCATTTCAGAATAAATCAGCTGTATGGATTCATGCAAAGAAGTGAACAGCATGTATTCGCAAATAAATATTTAAAACCTCTAGGACTAAGTTTCATTAATTTTATGCCATTCATATCGAGACAGTGGCGCATATATTTCATTTTTACTGTACCTTGTGTCTGCGATACACACAGCACTACCTGAAACGTGCTACTCTCATATTACCTCTTTGATCAAGCAGCAGTAAAATAAGCAGGTCAACATAAGCTGTTTTCTGTGAATTTTCCAGGGTCATCAAAATGTCGTAAGTAAACCATAACTTTAACGGTACCACAATTCAGTAAGACATGGTACCCAATGTGTATGTATTTCACAAAACATGCCTTGTGAAAACAGGCAATGTCGCAAATTATCTCATATATCACGTTGTACAATAGAATTTAGGACAAAAAATATTGTGCGACCTTTGGTGAAAGTGGCCTGCTTTCACTCGACGAGAGTCCTAGAGTTCATCTCTTGAGGGGAGGTTTATTATTTGAAAACTATGACAGATCATCGTGCTGGATTCTACATCTATAATCGTTTTGTTGAGTGAAACATTAAATACCTTCACTTATACTTGTCGAGCTTACATACGTATCATCTTTCCAATAAATCATGACATATGTTCTATTTATCCTGTGTCTTTCTCTATAATTTTATACATACGCTAACAAATTTAATTGTATCGTAATGTAAAAAGTGATGTCAACGTTTTACGCCTACTGAAGGGGACTTAAGTCACAGTGCTTTGAAAAATTCATAAGCAGATATATGTATGCTATTCCCATGTTGCTTTGCTTTTAGATTATAAGCCCTGGAATGAAATGAAATACTGTGCTTGAGTAAGCCATGTCTGCTCCTGACAGGAGTCGCAAGACTAACCCTTGGCGTGGATGAAGATAATTTGGGATTAAATCCTGCAGCATGTGTGGCATTCCACCGATATACTGTATTATTGGGTGAAATATTTTCCAAACAAATCCCATTATCATATACTTAGCGTATATCTTTCACAACAATTGTAGACCTAAATATCAATTTATTCAGTAGTTGTGCAAATAAAGGTGTCAACTTCTCGCGCCTTCTGAAACAATTCTTGTACAAAGATATACATACATGTAGGTATCTATGTGTGTATCTCACCACCATACTTTGTCTTTTTATTGCTGGTTTTCAACATACGGAAGTGAAACGAACTGGTAAATTTAATTTTTGATCTGTTGGAGGATTACTATGAGGCGAATATGTAAAGTACGCTTGTGCCTGGCCACAGTCCCTAAGATTAAAGGTTAATGTTCGGCATGGGCGTTTATTATTTTACATGTGACTTTCCCATAAAATTATGAATTTCTCTGAGTGGTTGTATCAAGAACACTTTTAATCTCGCTCTTCAGATTATTTTATTTTGTGCATGCTGAAAAATTCACTTTTACTTCACTGTGCGTAGAAACTGTATGCCACCAGAACACTGTACTTTCATTTTCCAGGGTTTCATGCACAGTACGGAAGTAAAACAAATCATAAGTCAATTGAAGCTGTGCTCTTTTGGACTGTTCTCTGTCATGCTGTATTTGATTAAACCATTGTTTGAGTCTGACGGGAGTGTCAAAAGTTAATCCTTGGCGTGGAAGAAGATAACTAAAGATTATACTCTGCTGGATGTGTGGCATTCCATACTGCACCAACACATCCTTGTGCTGGGTGAAATACTGAAATATATCTTCACATGTTGGCCGTGTTCACATACATTTTCCAAAGAAATCCCCATTCAGCGTGTACTATGTTCATATCTTTGACAACAATAGTACACATATATGTCAGTTCATTCAACACGTGTAAATAATTGTGTCAACTTCTCACTCTTTCTGAAATAATTGTTGTACAAAGGCAGATATCAAGTAAATTTTGTCCAGAGTTGGTGTAAGAAAATGCTCTTTTTTGAGCGCTCGTTTTGATGGACACTTTGCCAATGGAGTGACTTCGCTGATTTCTATCTCCTCCTTCTATGTAGGAGATATGATCTGATTGTTTGAGCTGTGATGCTGACCTCCTCTGGAATGCAATTCCGAATTGCCGAAGGGGCCAGACCTGGGATATCCAACACTTCGATGTGTGCCTTGAATACCATTAAGAGACGTGTGATCTAAACAATAGCCAGAGTAAGCAAATGTGGGGTAAACTTCATTTTCTGAACTTTCAAAGAAATAGAAGTGTGTCTATCTGCTGGCAAAAGTGCTGGTGATCGCGTCTCGCCTGCGTATTCCAGTCTACATATGTGCGCCTGAAATCAAAACTAGAAAAAGATATGTGCATGTACATGAATAAATATTATTTTGTTTGGATTGCATGCAATAAAATATCAACGTATAAGCCTTTCATGAACTGAAACAATACAACATCATGTCAATTTCAGATTAATCGTCCAATTTATGGAGTCATTTGATTGGTAATCCGCATACTGTGATAAAGTCGGCGAATGTATTGACGGCTCGTCATTCATTCTTCCTGTAGTGACTTTCAAGACATGCTTTACCGCTAGGTGTCGACGTAAGTGGAAGCATGACAGCGGAACTACCTTTCCAGGGCATAGAAACGAGTAGCCTTACGCGGCAGCCGAAGGTCATGCATTTCACGAGGTTTGAGAGCGCCCAGGGCACGCCCTGGTAGCTCTGTATGCAGGTCCGGTGAGCGTCGGGTGTGGGCAGTACTGTAGTATATGTATACTACAGTATAAATATAGTTATACTATAGTATAACTACAAATATTACATCAAAATGTATGTATGTATGTATGTGTGCTTGGACTTTACATTGTACTCAACGATTTTTCAGTCACATGACAAAGAGGAGTCTTTAAAATGAGTTTATAAGATTATATACATGTGCTGTGTCTTCCAATGGCAGGGTGAGTCAATATCACTGACCCTTTATGCCGAAGGCACTAGACATGATACCCCACCCAGTCACAGTATACTAACACTGGGCTGACCTGTCCTATTTCCTTGCTCTAACCTCTCAATGCTGAGTGCCAATGAGGCAGCACCAAGTACCATTTTTAAAAGAAAAGAACACATTTATACAACCTGTACATTAAAAGAAAGAGCTTTACTTATGGATAAATAGAAAAGCTCAATGTTTTGGTGGATGTGCTTGTTATTTGAGTATTTAATAGTTAAACATTTAAGACTGAGAGGCCTTTTCAGGCCGCCATTTCAACAGACTGCTTACGTCATCGTGCTTAGCTTTGCAAAGTAGCTCTTCTGTCTTTGAAGATAAAAACAAAAATCATGTAGATAAAGAAATGAAGGGCTTCAGTGGGGACTCCAGCTCTAGTTCTGATGATAGTGCATGTAACTTCGGCTTACAAGGCTACCAGTTTGAATCGCTGAGGAGTGAGGCTGAGAGCAGTAGTTCGACAGACCATGCATCAAGCTCAAGTGAGTGGGAACGGGGATTTCTGGCTTTGACAGGAGAAATCTGTGAAAGGACAGGCTGCGCTTTCTGCCTTCAGGACATCGCAATTCACACACATTTTGGAAGCCTACAGCCACTTATGTAGGCATGATGTGGCCCTCTGGTACATATCAAACTCTTCCTCTTTAGAGTTGGCTTTAACAGAATTTAAAATCCACGATGTATGAACATATTTAGCTGAGACTGGAAATACACATTAATTAAACGGTAGGAGTAAAACCTTAAGCACAGTGATGTCACAATGAATGTTGAAGAGGAGGAGAGAAGAATTTTCACTGGACAAGCAAAAACATGGCGGGACTTTCTATGTGCCCCGAATAGATTGATTTTGTAAAAAAATGATGATGTTTGAAACAATTTGTCACTTTTATGAAACCTTTGAAAAATCTAAAAAATATAGTATTCCACAAAGTTTGTATAGCTCTTTCATTTAAGATGTAGGTTGTATAAATGAGTTCTTTTCTTTTAAAGTCTTTAGTATAACCCAAAACCCAGTATTACATCTATAGCTGATTATATTAAAAAGAACTCACCTCTATGTGTCTGTGTATGTCATGTGTTGATGTGTGGTCACTTCCGGAGGGATTAGGTTTCTGTCCGCTGTTCATTTTCTTCAGCCGCTCAATCAGATCTACAATCAGAGCAAATCCTTATTCATACCGTCTTCATACATTTTAAGATGTCCAGGGCATAATACAAGACTTTAATAGGAATGTTGAATTCTTTTCAGAAAACAGCACCCAGGTCACTGTTGTTCTACAAAACACATATTGCTTTACAAAACACATATTGCTTTACAAAACACATATTGCTTTACAAAATGCATTTTGCCTCAAGCAGAAACAATGCTGTTTTACAAAAGGAACATCTTAAAAAGAGTATGCTGTTTTACAACACAAACGTTTTACAAAGATCATACTGGTCTAGTAAGATCATACTGCTATACAAAGATCATACTGGTCTAGTAAGATCATACTGCTATACAAAGATCATACTGGTTTACTAAGATCATACTGGTCTACTAAGATCATACTGCTTTACTAAGATAATACTGGTCTACTAAGATCATACTGGTCTACAAAGATCATACTGATCATACTGGTCTACAAAGATCATATTGATCATACTGGTCTACAAAGATCATACTGGTCTACTAAGATCATACTGGTTTACTAAGATCACACTGGTCTACTAAGATCATACTGGTCTACTAAGAGGATGTAGTTTTACAAATACTGTAAATGCCTTTATATTCGCGGGCATAAACTTTTGCAGATTCGCCAAGAAGACATATTCGCCTGAATAAACTTTCACGGACTTTAACAAAAACATTTGACAAACAATAGTCTTCAACACAGGAATCATCAAATACATTTAATTTTAACTTGTTTGTACATGTGAGATATAACGAAAGCTTTATACAGTTCAGTGGCTTGGTTTAGACAAAGAAAAATAATCGTCTTAAGTTTTTAATCTTTTGAACACTTAGTCTCGCTGGTCAGCCTAAAGATTAAGGATCCCTGGGGTCAGGAAGTTAATCAACAAAGATTTCAAGGATGAACTCAAAAACTGCTTCCAGGCGTGGTACGCTAATGAAGTCATGACCCAGCTTGAAGATAGCCATGTCGATACACGGACCGCTGTGTTGAAGCCTATTGATGCCCGCTGGATTATCCAGTGCCATGAGATAATCAGCAAGAGACAGAATTTGACCCAAGCTGGATTTATTGAAGCCAGAATCCATACAAGTATGTTGTAAATATTTCTCAACGTTTGTGAACTTAATTGTGCTATTAAATTTGTAGTGCTTTGTATTGTATGATTGCAACACCTATTAAATAAATAAATTACTTTACTAAAATACCTTTGTCATTCATTTTATGCCGCTCAAGTAGACCGTACATGCTGTAGTGCAGACTAATACTAGTACATAATATAATATACTTGTATTTAAGAAACGTATGGGTTTTGTATTTGTTGGTTTTTGTTTTCGCGTAAAAGTACATACCATGAAATCCGCGAAAGTTAGAACCGCACAAATAAAAAGGCATTTACAGTAACATGTTGTACAAAGAACATGCCTGACAAATAGAATGTTGTTTTATAACAAGCATATTGTACAACGTGTAAGTTTAAAATTACCATGACTGAGTCAAAACTTTCCAAACTTTGAGAAACTTATCTATCTCCAGAGACCTGAACTTCATCAATCAACAAAGTAATGAATTGTTTCACTATAACTTGTGTAGTCTCCTTAAAGGCAAAAAGGTGTTCTCAATTTAGCTACAGTGCAGCCCCTGCTTACCCTCTTTGTTGTGCAGGTCATTCTGTAGGAAGGCCAGCTCCTCCTTAAGGTTCTGCATCTCTGCCAGACGTGCGGCAGTCTGTGATTGGTCGAGGGACTGGGAGCCCTGCATCTGACGGAACAGCTTGTCTTTCTCTTTCCCGCTCTCCACCAGTGCCTGTTATAAAACATGTAATTTGTTTGATCCTATTATGTGCTCCAAGACATGGGTTTAAATATTACACTTTTTCTAACTGTCCTGTGTGACAGGTAATTTTCTTGTCTACTTGTCTGCACATGCCTGTCTCAAGGTGCTAATCATCACGTTTCTTTCATGTACAAAACTGCAGGTAAAGATGTTTTGATGCTATTTATGAAATGTTGATTTTTGGCCTAAAAATGTTTCTGTAATTTCCATGTATCGTGCGCCATACAAACTTTTTTGTTTTCATCTGTCACCAAGGAAAGTTAACTGCCCTGGATGATTGGAGACCGTATTATTTCAACCGTTGCGAGATACGCAAAGTGTTTTTTATGACTTGATATTGACCACTGAACATGAAATTATTTCACATAAAAATTGATGTCAGTGAGGCATTCACGTCAAAAGAAAGTTAGCCCAGCAAATGGTTGTATGTCACCAGATTGTTGACAGGCCAGCAAAGGTTGTCAACTGATCCAAATATCCTCAAGTAACAATCACTGATTCATCCTCAATCTTCTTCCTGTCCCCCCAGACCTTTTCGCACTAACCTCGATAGTCTTGTCCTTCTCCAGCAGAGCATTTCTCATCTTGTCCAGCATGTCCTGCTGCTGGTCCTCCGCCCAGGTCGCTCGGTTCTCCAGCGTCTGGAAACAGCCACACCTATATCTTACTAATTTACTTTACTTTCATTTATTTCACTGGTCTTTAACAGTGCACCAAAGAATTTTTCACAACAACACATTGGTGTTTATACAATGATAGTACGGATTATACATTGGTACTGCGGATTATGAATGGGGTAAAGCAGAGTGCCCTGGGACCACAACGGCCGTTTACCAGGTAACCATACAAAATCTGGATGTTTTAGTCTCAGCTGAACGAGCAAATACCCTTGTAATGGACTTGTCCCAACAGCGCAACTGATAATGAACTACTCACTTCTGGGTCCATCACCTAATCATTTAATAGCAAACCTCTCAAGTGTCTGGAGTATTCGGCCCATATACCTCTCAATAAAAATGTTGAGCTAGTTGGCTGGTGCATTTTAAGGAAAGCTGATAATCAGAAACAACACAACTCCCATCCCTCAACACTATCGATCCCATGGGCCAAACAGGACAGATATCTGATGTACTGCATATTTCTGCACTAGAATCTGTTATATACCAAGAGAGGGTAATACCATGTCATGTTGATACTGTTACTAAAACCAGCTTGATACTGTTACTAAAACCATCTTGTTACTGTTACCAAAACCATCTTGATACTGTTACTAAACCCATCATAAGAAGTGGGTATATTTCGATAGGCTCAAGCAAGGGTACAGTGTTCCAGATTTTCTATTTCATGAATGTATGTAAAGAACCTCAGAACCACCTGGACCTCATCCTGCTTTGCACCTGAGCTCACCTGTAATTCAAAGTCTTTCTTATTCAGGTCAGACTGTAACCTGTGCAGATCCTTGGCCACAGCGGACATTTCCTCATTGTGAGCTTCAGACATTTGCTGAAACACACAAATCATAACCACACAAAGTGCAGCTGACATCAACAGAAGCATAACACCACAGGCAGTGTCTGTGAGGTCTTTACCTTTCTGGAGCCATGATAACTGAGATAAACTTTAAATCTTAATCAACAGTGGAATATACGGAAACAATTCACATTCAATGCACAGTCCTATGATGAATGTTAAAGGATAAGACACTTTAAGTTTCAGAGAAAAAAAAAAAAGAACAGCCCTAATTAAAATATTTCTCCTAATACAAGAAAAGGGTACCAATTTGTCATTAATATGATATCATTTTCTAAATGCATGATAGTAACACTGGCATGGCATGTTAATGCCATGAAGCATCATTAAGGTATGACGGTTTTATTTGAGGGTATAAGCCATTTCCACCATGAATCTTCAACCATAGACCTAAATTACGCTTCCTGCACATGCACTAAAGAACTTCAATACCTTTATTTCATTTTCCTTGTCCTTCAGCTTTCGATGAGATTCTTTCATGGATGCTTCGTAATTCAGTGCTGCCTGATTCCTCTCCTCCATTAACTCCTGTGAAAATGTCAGAGAACAGCAAGTCAACCATAAAGTCAACCACAACAGACTGCAGACTGTTCACACAGGTACTGATGTCTTTGTGCTAGATGTAGATTTGGCACCACTTGTCGACCCTCCATAAAGAGCACCCCACTCCAAAGTTTTTATGTATTGGAATTTTCACAGATGATTTTTTCTATTTTTTTTTTTTCTTATCAATGTCAATTTTATTAAATTTTTCATTTTTTCCATCAACCAGGAAAAGGAAAGGATAGAAAGATTCCTTGAGTAAATACCTCATTTTTTTCTGATAGTGTCAGGTTACCTCCTACAAAAAATGTTTCAGGGAAGATAGCCAAATGACCACCAAAGTTAACAGACCAACTCACAGCCATCAGTTTATCTTTCTCGTGCAGTCTCTGCTTAAGCTGATGCACCTTCACGTTGTCAATCTCCGGCGACATCTGGGCAGCTTCCTGAAAACAGGGGGGACAACTTACTTACTACTTACTTACTCATGTCATTATTAACAAACTCATTCTAACAAATATGCTACATCCACTTTTTAAGTGGAAATTTAAAATCTGGGGTTTAATTTTTTTTATCACTCAAGATGCCAATGTCCAAGTTACATGGACCTAGTTCCTCCGGAACAAGAGCAATTTAAAATTAACAGTGTAAATTATCAATGCACAAAAAGCTGTTGACCAATTTTGGCCTCTTAGATAAAGGTACAATTTTGCAATTTTGACTGAAGGTCAGAGTATTAATATACACACTGCCGTTGGCAAAGGCCTGCAGAACATGGAACTCACCACCAAGAATAAAAAGGGAAATAAAAACTGATCCCATTTGGAATAGAACCATCTTTCCACTAACATGACACCCACCTCCAGGGCCTTGTCTTTAACAGCCAGTGAGTTCTGCAGCCGTTTGATGATAGCATCCTTCTCCTCCAGAGAGTGGGCGTAGTTATCCTGTGCATCCTGAAGACATCAGAACATGAACAGAGCCAGTTGAACAAAAGGATAAAGAAGTAATATCAAAGTAGCACCATGGTTCTTGTTCAAATGAAGTTGAACTATACTGCCCATCTTGCTTTAACAGAAAGTATTTGGTTATGAAAATACAGCTCATGTTTGTGAGTCATAAGCCCGGAGATGTTCATCAAACAGTATTCCTTTTGTCAGTGTGTAATACTGTAAGTAAATTTTTGCATATAATGTATATGACGGTGTCAGGTTTGTAAGAGTGAAAAAAAAATGTAGTGACTGGCACACACCTTCCTCCTTCATCCGGTGCCTAAGAAACTTCCTGATTTAAAGTCACAGCCAAAATACAGCGAGAGCTAGATTCAATCACAATCCCTTAACGGTCAATGGTAGGACAGTTGCACTGAGTCAAGGCGTTGAAAATCTGAGCTAAAGTGTGGATGATCGTGGGTCTTCCCCGGGCTCTGCCCGGTTTCTTCCCACCACAATGTTGATTGAGTATGATGTAAAACACCACTCAACTAATTAAATAAAAATCTGAGCCAGTAAACCAGTATAACAGGTTTGTTTCCAGATTAAAGATATTTGCTACATACAAAGCTTTTATGAAAATCTTAAAATCTAAATATAAATAATAAATCTAAACAGTCCATGTTACCATATTCAAGAAAGCCACCTTCATTACACATGAACATACAGCTGTTTAACGTTGATCTGCGCTGCAAACAACAAGACTTTGACTTTTACGTCCTTGTCATTTCTGTTTCAATGAGAATATGTTCCGTTGGCTGGAAAACCTACCTCTCTTCCCTTTTGTGCTGACCTCAGCTGATTAGACAACTGCTTGACACTCTTGTCTTTCTCACGAATCTCATTTTCCAGGGACTGCAACAAACATTTATCACATTATATCTTAAAGAGAAAAACCTTGCAAAAATGAACTTACGGTGAGTGAACAGACCATTAAAAACTGTCTACAAATATCTTCACTGAATTTTTTCAGATTTTTTTTTTCACCAAAATAAATGCACTCAAATGTTTTGCTAGTATGGAGGATTTTTATGGACCATACTCAAAGTGTCCTTCACCAGTGACGTCACACAACTTTTTGTACACCTTTATGTTCAGCTGTGAATATTGTTCTTGTTAAGAATACTCCTGTAATGCTTGCCTGTACATGAAAACACTGATATGACATTAAATTTCTGCTTTAAGGCCATTGAAAAGTCGGCATCACTGGTGAACCACATCATCAATATAATCCATCAAACCCACCATACAATCATTACATTTGATGCCGTTTATTTTGGTAAAAAAAATCTATTCAGTGAAGGCATTTTCTGATACCGTTTGTAATGGTCTGTTCATATTTCCGAGGTCTTTCCCTTGAAGAAAAGCCAAAAAAAATGTCGAAAAGAAACAATTACTTTTCCGCTCTAAAAACTAAGCATAAGGTGATACATTGTTGGATTTTCATGGTTCACTGGGGATGATGCATACTTTTTGGGTCAATTTATATTAAAGAACCATTGAAAATATTAGACACAGCAGAGCAACTGTGGAAAATCCTAAAATGACCAAAAATTTTGTCCACGACAAAGTTACACAGATCACTGGATTCTCCACCTGAGTCATTGACTTTCGGAAGGTGCTTTAAGGTATGCAATTATGGAGGACAAACAGTCAGACACTTAAAATTCATTGTGTAGGTATGGATAAACATTCAACACTCACATCAATACTCTCCTCAGCATTAAGCAGCATCTGATTGGCCCGTTCAATATCTCGGTCTCTCTCTCGTAACGTTATCTTCATGTCACGAATTTCTTTATCTTTCTCCTCCAGGCATTTGAACTTGTCCTCAATGGTCTCCTAAATTAACATTTCAACATTAGGGAACTTAAAATATAGTAAGGCTACCCAGATCAACTAAAATAGTTTTGACTTTTATTAACCCAGACTGTCTGAGTTTAACCTAATCCATTTTCCGTTTGGATTAACTTATTGCATTTATGCAGTTAATTGGTGGAAACTTTTTCTTTATACAATAACCACCAATGTTCATGGGTGGCAGAAACTGCAGAGGCTGCAGAAAAATCAGCCCCCACTTGCCAGAAATGACAAACATCCTGACAAAAAAATCACAGCTACAGCAGTGAGAGCTGTATTTGAACCTGTGACCTCATTCACCATAGGTCAGGGGCAAATCAGCTGGATCAAAGACAGTTAGCCCTCAGTTTATATCTGGTAAGTGAAATATATCAGCGCTCTCACCTCAATGGCTTTGTCTCGTTCTTTTAGCTTTTCCTGGAACTTCTTTAGTAGGTTGTCTTTGCTTTCCTTCAAAGACATCAAATAATTGATAACTGATGAAACCATTCATTCACTAACCCTGAGAGTCATAGAAACACTTAACTGTGCACAAATTGATGAAATGTTATGCTAAACAGCAAACACTGGCTTCAATTTTATTTCTGTCAAAACATGAAGGTAGATATAAGTCAGTGTAACAGGCTGGGCCTAATGTCTGAATTCTGGTTAAGTTATTGTAAGACAAACTTCAGCTAAAATAAGAGAAAGGATCATACCAAGTTTAATGACACGTTTTGACTTAAGTCTAAGATTGCTTCGTGATCCTGGGGCCAGGGGTTCATTTCACTATCAAATCTTAAGTCGTAGGTCTTAATCTTATCTCCTAAGTCCTAAGTTTTGCGCATCGGTGCACAGTAAAGCACAGGCAGCATTGCTTTGTTAAACGATCGTATGTCGTAAGTATTAATTTAGGACCTGAGTTACGATATACGACCTTTAATGAAATGGAAGCCCGATGAATACTAAAGGGAGTTGGAAACATCAATCCACCACAACATATAGGCGAAAACTCTAGAAATTCTCTTTCTGAGGGATTTTGCAAACTCACTGAGCAGCAGGACACAAATAGTTAGCCTGAAACGTCCAGGCATGTTCACTGTGCACAGCTACCTGAAATTAATTCAGATCATCCCTGATGACCTCCAGGAAGTTGTTAATCAAGCCATGCATCAAGTTTCACTGTGGACATAAATCCACTGTACACATTCTCCCTAAAAACACAACCTTTTTTTGACAGCATTTACCCTACCAACATAATTCACATTATGTAAACATTTCATAGAACAACTCAAGATACACTTAAAACAATGAATAGACCAGCCAGGGGAGACTACCTCGGTGGCAGCGGGTTTGATCAGTGTCATGCAATCCTGAAGTTGTCTGTCCTTGTCCCTCAGGCTCTCTGTCATCTGCTGTAACATTCTCTCCTTGTTCTCCAGCTGACGCTGGCTGTCTCCCAACAGAGCCTGTAGAAATAGAGCAAACAGATGTCTCAGTCTCCATAATCTTTTTCAAACTTCTTCAAACAAAGATCTAAATTGCAATATGTTTTTCTTAATTCTGGTCTGGTCAAGCTGGTCAAATTGTGCTCCTTGTGTTTGTTCCCTTCCACGATAAATATGAATGTGCATTCAAACAAGATAAAACGTTAACAATGTTTAAGAAGTCACAAATATCCCAGACACAGAAATTCTGAACAATAAAGTCGTGTGTTGAGAATGAACTGTAAGTTCCAACCATTTCCATATAAACATGTTAACAGCCAAAATGAACAATTATTTACATACTTACGTTTGAAGAAAATATTGAATATATGGACACTGGTTGAAATAATTACTTTAGAAGAAAATATGGAATATCATTTACTTGATTGGTTTTTTGTGCCATACCTTTTCATGTTAACATCAGCCAAAAACTTAATAATGGGTGAAGAAACCTAAAAAAAATAACCTCACCTGATAATGTTGAGTCTGTGACTCCAGTTTGTCAGTACAACGCTCTCGTTCCCTCTCTAACTGGTCCTGCAACACCTGCATGGTAAGATAAAAGATTTAACTTTTCAGTTGCTAGTAAATGTCACTTAGGACGATGCTTATTAAACACTGAAGATTTATGGTTGAAGTAAACAAAGCACTGTAGGCAGTTGTGTGAAAATATGACTAAAGACAATGTTTATTAAATGACAAAGATTTATGGTTAAGTTTCCCGACCACAGTGGGTTGTTAAGATATATGACACATGAGCAAGAGCTGGATCTGAACTGGTCACTCAGGTAAGAGACCATCAATTAACTTGGTCAGCAAGGGGGTCTCTACAGTCCATAATCAAACAAAGAGAGATTTTCTCATTGCCCAATTTTTTTTTTTTTTTTTTTTCAAATCATGAGTTAATCTTAGTAATGGAACCACCTAACCTGGTCCAGGAACAAGACTATTATGGGCCACACACAGTATTCTCACTGTCACATGTGATGATATCTGATGGCTGATTACCTCCTTTCAACTCCATGAAAGATTTCAGATTGTGTTTCTTACACTAATTCATTGCGTTCACAGGATTGTCAGTATTACATGGGGTCAAATTAAAGCCACAAACCTCAAAGTTCTAGAGCACTGTTTCTTACAAACAAAAAGTGAGGGGAAAAGGTGACCACAGTTGGATTTGAACTCCTGACCTGACAAAGAGCACCTATGACTTTCTTACCTGGACTGCTTCTTCACTGTGCTTTAGTCCCTGCTCGGCCTTAGTCAGCAAGTCCTTAAAGCTGCTGGTCTCCCCTTCCCTCTGGGTTAAACTTCTCCTCAGCCTCTATAAAACCACACAGGTAAACCCATCATTACCAATCAGACAGGTAAATCCATTGTTCACATCACAAATACAAACAAACTAGATATGGTCTCATTTGACCCTCATCATTGTAACTATCTGACATGTAGCACATCCAGATAAAAACTCCTCCTAAATCTAGTCAGAAATAAAAAGAACTAGACATGCATGATCATGACTAACTAAACTCACTTTATTTGACCTGTTCACATATTTATCTACTTCAAGGCATAATGCCCATTTACCTGATCACCACTGCACAAGTGAAAAAATTCTTCAGTGCAGTTCAACAGCAATCAAATAAATAAAGCCTGCTTGAAATTACTTTTAGAGAATACAAGAATGAAGGCAGTTCTTGATCCCAAATTAGTTTAATGTGTCACAATGTCAGTGAAGAGCTTTTGAACACATATCCACTTTCTTGTGTCACAATGTCAGTGAAGAGCTTTTAAACACATATCCACTTTCCTGTGTCACAATGTCAGTGAAGAGCTTTTAAACACATATCCACTTTCCTGTGTCACACTGTCAGTGAAGAGCTTTCAAACACATATCCACTCTGAAACATTTGGTTTGGCGGCTTCATTAACTGTGTAAACACTGTCCGAGCAGTCATGATAAAGGAAAGCATCTATTGTATTTCAATGCAGATGTCGAAGAATCAAGTAAGCAAAACGTTCCCCTGGTTGGTATGCCCAAGTTAAACTCTCATAGCCATTGAATGGTTCTCTGCATTTCATTGAATGTCAACATCCGCCTGGCTTAAAAATGCAAACTGGGAACTAATCTGAGACAAATCTAGAAGTCATCTTACCTCATTCTCGTGTCTACTTTCTTTCAGTTCAGCCTTCAGCTTGTCTAAGGCCAGTTCATGACCAAGGCCTGCATGCTGCTTTTCTATACCCTACAGAAACACATGCCCATAGAACACACAGTAACAAAACTCGGCCATCACACAAACAATGAGAAAACAAAGCTATTCAACAAATAAGTAAGGTAAGTAAGGACGGAAACACATGGCATCCATCCAGTCCTGAAAATGAAAACAATGGTAAACTAATTCAAGTTCGCATGCCACAAAACTGTTTCAAGAACTGGGGAACTGCACATGTTAAGTCAGAATTAGGCAAAGTCTGTTAAAAGTGAAAGACAAAACAAAAATGAAGTTCATGATGAGTCAAAAGACCAATAAAACTGTATGTGAAAATACTGTCACTGATTGCTTTTTTCATACCAAATTACACGACAGTCAAATGTTTTGATCGTACAGTGGGTTCTGTGGACCTTTTTGATAGAGTGGTTCACTAGTGATGTCACAAAACTTTATGTTTAGCTCTGAATAAAGTTCTTGAGACATGGACTCTGTATTGTTTGCCTGTATCTGAAAAAGCTAATGTCACCATTAATTTCTGCTTCAGGTTCAGACAAAAGGAGGCTTGACATCACTTGTGAACTACATAATCAATATGGTCCACAAAACCCAACAGATAATCCAACTATTTGACTGCACTTTGCCATGAGAAAAAAAAACAACATAATTTTCAAATACAGTTTTTAGTGGTGTTTCAACTCATCACAACATCATTTTTGTGTGGTCTTCAACTTTAACAGGTCACCAGTGAAAATTCTACAAAAAAACAGTCGAATCAATAAAACCAACATGATGATGAGAAATATAGAAGTATTCCCATCTAAGATAGAAAACGTTTTACAGCACTCTCAAGGACCATTCATTTGAAGTACAACCACATGGTAATCCGTGGATACTGTTTTGACCGTTTTCTTGTTGGATCTTAACATGACACAGTATGATATCTGACGTTACAAAATCATGCACTCTGAAGGACTTATCCCAGATTAAACTCTTTTCCAAGAGCTTTCAAGGCCTTGTAAACATCTTAATACTATTACTTCAAGCCCTTTCACGACATGTGGGAACCATGGAAAAACATGTAGATTAGACTCATAAATCAAATGCAATGGTATAAATCCGTCCACATCGCAATTACAATAATACACACTTGTAACACTTTACTGCTTACTAGTTTAGATGTGAACAGCGGAAAACATGCTTTTAAAAGAATTCCATGTAATACTATCACTGAAAACACTGACACCTCATACATCTTTATGAACACAGGTAACATGCGGGAACATCTTAACCATCTGGGGAGTTCTCCCCCTTACATGCCTAAACCCTCAAGCCACAGCGTTTATCAGGCACTTTTGGCCTTTCACAACAAACCTCATGAGAAACATGCACTAAAAGGACACTGGTTCTATCGGACTCATCTTTGACTTCTGATACATTTCTAAATTGCAGATAACACATCTCAATATTTACCTCAAGCCTCTCAAGATTAAGGGCACGTAATTCTTCCCTGGTCTGCTTTAATTCATCTTCTTTCTTCTCCAACTGACTGCACAAGTCAGAGGCCTGAAAATCACACATGGCTCATTTATGTTTGCTCTATGTAAGAACTGTCACTACTTTAATCCAGCTACTTTTAACAAAGCCTTTCGCAATCTGCCCGAAGTTTACCCATAAATCCACACTGTCATTGGTTATCCAGCTCTTGCTGATTGGCTGATCAAATATCAGCTTCACATCTGTCATGTACGTGACAAAGGGCGTGTTGGTTTAGTCGAAGCACCCAGGTTTCCCTCAACCCTAAACGGGACCGTCATCATAAAATGATGAGTGAAAAATTCTTAAGTTCTGCATTAAACACCAATCAATCAAGTTAAATGCTTTCACATGCAATAAGCCTGACATTACTACAAGTACATTATGTAGGCGAGGCAGCATCGATAAACAGGACAGTGCATGGAGTGAAAAACTGCAACTGCCATAACCTCATAAAGTAAAGGTAAATAAGGAAACTCTACAGCCTATTCATTTACTTCATCGATGTACATTACTTAACTGAAGATTTATGCTCTACTCAAAGACATTTCTCTTATAAAAACAACAGCCAGCTTTGTGGTGGGAGGAAACTGGGCAAAACCTGCCGGAAATGCATGGCCATCTGCAGGTTGCTGGCAGGCCGTCCCGTATATGACAGGAGAGGAAGCTGGCTTGAACTCAAAGCAACTGCAGAGGTAAGATGCTAATGCAAGCCTGCAAATAGGTGCCTGACAATTTTGAATGCATCCCTTTGGACAAAGCGCTACACATTACTGGACAAAGGTTTCTCCAGTCACACCAATGTTCACAAAAGAGGCATTTTCAAAAATGTCAGGCACCTATATTTACAGGCTTTCTAGTGGATCAGTGTATTGCCACGGGGTTCTCCATGAGCCTAAAGTCCCAAATAAACCCAGCTAATGATAAACAGAGCCTTTCAACATTCATTATACATTACACATAATGCAAGCCTAAAAAAAAAAAAAAAAAAAAATGCCGTCTTTCAACACTACTGCAGAATGGGGAACATTGGCTGCTGAAAACAAGTCGCTACAAGTGCTGTACATGTGCTCTCTTTCCTTTCAGTAATAAATCCAAATGATGCATGTTTTGCACAACAGTGCTCATAAAGCAAGGAGGCGGCTCAGAGGCGCTGCTGTGCAACAGCAGAGGACGATGACTGTTGACAGTTTGTAGGCCGGCTTGTGTGGGTGGGAATGTTGCCGTGATCATGCCCACCAGAGGGCATCAGAGAATGGGACAGTACCTCTTTGACTTTCTTGCGCAGCTCCATGGTGACGGCCTGGACAGTTTTCTTCAGCTTCGTCCCCATCACGTTCTGACTCTCCAGCTCTTCTTCCTTTTGCTTCAGCTCATTCTCAAGGTCCTGACAAAAACAACACACGCTTATTTATTTATCAGATTGCTGCTTATTTATTTATTTATTTAACTGATTGGAGTTTAACGTCATACTCAAGAATATTTCACTTATGCGGCAGCTGCCAGCATTATGGTGAGAGGAAACTGGGCAGAGCGAGTGGAAACCCATGGCCATCCGCAGGAAGGTTGTTGATTAATGCGATACTCAAGAATTATTCACTTATAAAATCGCAGTCTGTTTTACTGGTGCAGGAAACCAGAGTGCCAAGGTAAACTATCCATACTTGGCAAGTTACTGAGAGATTCCCCATGTGTGTTATACAGATGTATAACATAACAGCAAGAGCAAACCATACAGTCCGTACTAATGAGTGTTTTTCCTGATTCAGGGTATCGTCTTCACACAATTTAGTCAACGTAACTGCTTTTCCAAAGTTAAGAAGGCAGTTTGTATTAACACTTACTGACAGTAGACACTAGAAATCTTGAGCAGAATCTGCAGGATTCATATACATTTCAGTATAAGCCTAGATGTGTCTGTTTCTCACATTCCAGCCAACAGCTTGATTATAAGTATTATTCAGTAACAAATTTATGAACACTTTCCAAAAGCCATACAGCTTTGAGGTACCTCCTTGTTGTCCGTATTTCTCACCTTGATGCTTTTATCTTTCTTTCTCAAGGTGTCTTCCAAATTCTACAACAACAAATCACAACCTCCATGAAACATACACACAGACAAACCGTGTTAGCCACAGAAAACCTGAGACGAAACAAATCTAACGTTATGTAATACTGTAAATGAGTATTTCTAACTGAGGATGAATTGAACGTAACTAATATGAAACAAAAAATGTCAGTAACTCACCCCCACTTGCTCCTGGGCATTTTCCAGCTCCGCTTTTGTTTTGCCCAACTCTTTCTCCAGATCTTTGCTCTCTTCATTCTTTTCTGCTAACTCATCCTAGACAAAAACAACACCCACTTTTTTTTTTTCTTTCAACATTTACAAGTATCTATGAGTTAGTACATAAATTCCATCTCAATTCAAAAGTTTTGCAGAAAACTGAAACATGCCAGAACTGCAGCATTATATTTTTAAAAAAATGAAATTTTGTCCAAACACTGAGATTACCAATAACATACCAAAATTTACACCACCAGAAGATCTTTATAAACTGAAATAGGAATTCTTGGGAAAAAAAAAACTTTCAATCAGAACTTTCAATCACAGACTGTTCCAAAACAATATTTCTGGAAATAGAGCAGAAATAGATTCACCAGAGTGTTTCCCACCACCACTAGTACAGTATATCCTGAAAACATGACTAAGGGCACCAGCAGGAAAACAATACATATACAGTAGTATACATATATATATAGCACATGAAGTACACTACACACATGTTAGTATCGTACATATATGGAGGGAGAAGAAGAATACAAAGTGCATGTATACAGCAGGTTAAAGCAACTAAGATTGAAAACCCACTAGTACATCTCCAACTGTCTCCAACTGCTATACTAGCTAGAGAATGAACTTCAAGCCTAGACTTTCATTCAGTTAAGTGAAATCTATATTCCAATATATGTACAAATATATTTATACCATCAATGCAATTCCTGTCAGTGGCATGGATGTACATTAGGATGTATATTTAGCAAAATGAGAGTCTTAACCTCGTATCGGAGTTAAATTTATATTGATGCATTCTTTGAACAAACACTCGTCGAACTGACTATTTGCTATGTTAAGCTGGCAAACATCTTTTTGAAAACTGAAACATCCTAAACCAGGACCAACACTACTTCCTTTTTACTGGGAAGACGAAGATAACGTTTTACGTGAGCATTTTTACACTTCGTGACACAAAGGCTCCCTGTGAACGGCAATGTCACAGGCTTCATACTTTCAAATTTTATTCTAACAATCTTGCATTTGATTGGCTAGGTCCAGATGTTAAACATCTTATCCAATGAAACTGGCACATTTTTTACTTGCAGATTTCTCTCATTCATCACTATGCAAAACAGAAGTATTTTTATGAATGTCTGGCCTGTGAATTACACGAGACATCTATACGGGTTTAAGGACTTCAAAGTCCATACCACGAAAACCGTCTTTACAAATTCCACAGAACTGATAAAAACAAAACACACACATACAACAACAATAGTGAATTCCATATCCCTGTCAGACTACTGCTGCATGACAATTGACTTAGATTTGACAGGTTACTACATGTAGCGTAAAAAGCTGGCTTGGTGAATATTTAAAGCAGAGAAGCTACAACCATATCCCAGGAGCGCTGTTGTTGTCGTTGTCACACAAACCTGTACTCTTGAGTGATCAAGAACTGATCGCCCCAGCTCCTTGTGGTTCCCCTCTAGACCCCCTGCTAAAGCCTGAACATATCAACAACATGCAAGACAAGGAAATTTGGCCCACAAGTCATAGTGACACACACGCATGCTCCACATAAGGCAGGACAATGTGTGCTTCGTATGCAATTCTGCAGTATCGCCATACATATGGCTGCAGTGATGAAGTGGCATTCAACCATGATCCTTTATTTGTAATTATGTAAAGAAGATATCAAAAATTTGATAAGAGTTTCATAAGCATGATAACGAATATCCATGTAACTGTGACTCAAGATTGAAATGTCAAGGGATCTGTTCGTGCCCTGATGTTCTTAACCTTCATTAGGTAACAAAGGATTTGACAAAACAAACCCAATGGAAACATGACAGTCCTTATTTTCTAGGACAATTCAAAGCTAATTCCATAATTTTGCCTGAAACTTTTACCACTATTTGGACGAAATTTCATCAAGCAATTCACAATTGAGACAGGTGAACTTTGTTGATGCACTAGCAATATAATGACTAATTTCACCATGTAGAAACAGTGGAGGGACAGTGATTCCTTCCCAAACCTCCACAGAAGATCACGAGCCAATACTTTCGTGATTCAGAGGAATGAATTCAGATGATGACAATATACTGGACAATAGCTTATCAAACCGTGTTGATTGTTTGGGTAGCTGGTGAATAGCAATCATTTATTCAGACCTCCATCTGTAAAGCCTGATTACTGTCAAAGAAGTGAAATATTCCCAAGTACTCCATTAAACAATTCATATTGCAAAAAAAAATATATAAGATATAGATCAAAACATTCACCAGGCATGGAAACAACGGTGAAACAAAAAGCCTGATACTGATCAAAAAGGTCTGAAGTATACTCCGTCCTACCGAATTAAAAGCAGTTTCATGAAAATCTGAGAAGGCTTTATTCCTTTAACACCAATAGAATAGGTCTGAAATTTGCTTAACTGAAGATTCCCACGTCTGATTTTGGTCAGCCTGTATTGGATTCAGGAAAACTCCAGACACTCACCGCAAACTCTTGCTGTTTACGTTGTAGTTGAGCTTCCAGCTTTCTCATCGTATCCCTCAATTTCCCGGTGGTTTCCTCGAACGATCCGACCTCAGCTTGTAACTGTTCAATCCTCTCTGTCTTAGCCTTTAAGGTCACCTTCATCTCATCTACCAACCTGACATGGATAACAGCGCAACCAGCTGCATCAGTGAAGCCAAAATCAACCACAGGCACAGTGCATGGTTTGGAGTATTAAGGTGTGATCACGCCAGAATCGATCTAGTTTAATTTAAACAAGTTTCGTGAAGCACATTCACGGCACACTAGACAGACATAGAGAAGTGGTCAGACAGGAACTTAGCTACTTGCAAAATTCCATTCCACGCATGCACCTGAGCAGTTACACTTAACCTGAAGAATTTGCTGAGGAGTTGGAGTAACACCTGGGCTAAGTTCAGGAGCTGCTAAATTCCATTTTATGCAAGGAACTCAGCAGTTGGATTTACTTTCTTCATATGAATCTGCACAGGGATCTTTCCACAAACATGAATCAGTAATTCCTTGAAATGTTAACCCATGAACAGGCCCTCTTGATAAAGACACCAATGTTTTCAACTACTTATCTCCAGCTGTAAACAAGCATGAGCTTTCAGTCATTTATAGAGGATATTGCACGGTGAAGGTTGAATACTATAAATATTGCTTGAGTGAGAGGTGGAAAGGATAACCCACAAGACGCGAAGCGTCGAGCGGGTTATCATTTTCACCTTTCACGAGAACAATATTTATAGTATTCAACCATAACTGCAATATTCTATTTATTATTTATACTTTAACAATGTCATGACTTTGTGTATTGAAAGAAGTTTTAACCAATGTTTTTAGCTGCAGGCCTTCAAAGACCTTCAATAGCGTGACATCGTAGCAGTAAACGTGACATCTAGTATGACATCGTGTCTTCTTGCGTGACGTCAGAATATAGCAATCGACTAGACTTGTATTACGACGTTGTTCCAGTGAGCTCAGATTGGAACGTCATAAAAACAAAGCATATCATTTTTGGCATCTCGACATCTGGATCATGAGTCAAGCTCACCAGCAGTGTAATATGAAAATGTAATAACAACAGTGACATCTAACTAGTGAAGATATCACTTTTATCACTGAAGGAAATACTGGGATTTCACTGGCAGACCTTGCCACGTATGGCCAGAGAGGAAGCCAGCATGAGCTGGACTTGAACTCACAGCGACCACATTGGTGGGAGGCCTCTGGGTCAATGCGCTGCAATAGCACGTTAACTAACTGAGCCACAGAGGTCCCCCATAAGCTTTAATAGATACAACATATCACAGATGCGACGTTACTCACTTTTGGTTTTCAGCCGCTTGCTTTTCCTGTTGAAGAGAACCAAAACAACATCATTTCAACAGACAATTCTCGGCCTGACGATTTTAATGAGATGATTTCGTCATTGCAATACATGTGTGTGCTTCATGCAAATCACCATGATCATAGAACTATGGGATAAAAGTTTATTCAGGTTAACCGGTACCTGACAATTAAATAAGTATATGTATAATGGGGACCATGAAAATGTCTGGCAACAACAACGCTCTGATGTTATCTTATCAATGTCAAATGCTTCTTTCTCCGACCATCTTACTGATTTCATATTAAAGACAGATGGACATCACTGTAGAATTTGATACACTCTAACACTGCAGACATTGCATTAAAATTAGTATTTTCCGTAACAATGACTACAGGTCCTGCTTTACACTAGCACCACACCATTGGCTCAAGCTGCCTCTCCTTTTATTTCTGTATTGATCTTCTTGTCCTTGTACACTTCACTCATAATTATCTTTCCACTCTGACGAGTCAATGGTGAACAGAAACTGACCAGAAGACATGGGGACAGCCAGGTAGGAGTCCAAGGCCAGGACTCAATGACCTTGATACAAAAATTACGCCTATTACAATACCTGTATATCTTTGCCACTGACAGCGTTTTGTCGCTGTTGCTGATGAACGCACAGTTCCGCTTCCAGTGATTTGATTCGAGCCTCAGCGGACTCCAGCTCCTTCTTACTCAAGTAGAGCTCCTAAAACAACAGTAAACATTCACAGGACCTTGTAATGTGTGATCTGTTTGCTCCAGTATATTTCTTTCAGTCACAAAAAAAAGGTTTATTTACTTATTTATTCATTTATTTCAATGGTGTTTTACGTCGTGCTCAAGAATATTTCACCTACACAGCAGCCGCCACATTATGGTGGAAGGAAACCCACGACCATCTGCAGGCTGCTGGCAAAGCTTCGCACATACAGCCGCAGAAGAAGCCAGCATGAGCTTAACTTGATCTCATAGCGACCACACTGGTGAGATGCTCCTGGATCATTGCGTTGCGCTGCGCTAGCACGCTACAACCACCTCGGTCATAGAGGCCCCAAGTCAGATTGAACGAAACCAACAGGGTCAGCCTTTGGCAAGCATCTGACAAACTTTCCCACATTTGAAATACATGTCGCATCAGAGCTTTCTTTCTGCTGGCTGCAGGGAATCGCCATCTGATTTTTTATTTATCTATTTTTTCACTGGTGTTTTCCATCAATTTAGTTTTACAGGTGATGACCCCCAGAATCCAGTTCCTCTGTGAAGGTACCAGGTACCTGGCAACCCTCCTGACTGAAAGCTGCTGCCAACAGAAGGACGGCTCAAATCGTACGTCGAGGACCTGACTGTATCAGCAGCACTTTTGAGAGATGTTTACGGGAGACGGCAAGCACTAGTCACTGGTCAAATGAGCGTAGTTCAGCACAAGCTTACCTGTTGTGACGCCTGCAGCTGTCGCTCCAGCGGGGCCTGGATGCTCCTCAGGGCCGCCTGGTGGTGTTGTCGCAGATGTGCCATCTCCTCCTGGTGGGTGTGGGTGAGGTTCTGCATGGCCACACTGAGCAAGACAAACACATTACCACATAGTTACTCATGAAAGCAATCTTCTGTTAAACACCATAGTCAAGTACTGTAACAAGCCATGGAAATTTTGCCCACGTATGACATAGACGCTTACAAGTCATTAAGGCTTAAGGCTGCATCCATATAGTGGCGACAGCACAAGTGGAAGACAAGTTATGTTCCAACAAACTTTGGACTGACCAAACAGCCCGACAAGTGCCCTCCACAGCTTGATGCCACCAAACAAAGCAGAATGTGGGGAATCAACAAATTCCCTCTTACATATTAAGATTGAGCCCGCAAACTTCTTGTTTTGACTTTTCTTCGATGTTTTACTACAAAACTGTTACAGAACTGCGTCTTAACTTTCATCAATTCAGATACAAAAGACAACGTCTTAAAATTCATAATTCAGGTACGCAAAAACCATACATGTATACCTTAAATTTCACACTCCAGGTAGACAAAAACTATATCACTCACTTCACTTGGCCACACCAACTAAAATGGATGTGTTTTTTTTTTGTTTTTTTTTTCACAACAGAAATTCCTTTTTAAAGTTGTCTCCCTTCATTAGATTAAATGAGCTGAATATCAGGTTAGTTTCAACATTGTCTGACATCACCAGTATGCTGGGACATACTTGAACTTTACTTGTTGATCGTAATTTCAATATTATTCCTGATGCCAAACAACATTTCAGGCCTGTGCACAGCCATGATTGCAACTGTCAATGTTTTCAAGATAATGAAAATAACATAACACATGGCTCCACCATATACTCCATACTACTCAAGTTGGAAGCCACAAATCCTTAAGAATGGCCAGTGACTCACGAAGCTTTCTTGAGGATTTCCTGCTTGTCTGAGAGCTCCTTTTTCACAGAATCCAGTTCCACTTTCAGCTCAATGTTCTAGATAAAACAACAGGGAAAATAACACAAGAGAGGTAACAGAGCTCACAACAACATCTGACAGTAAATCAGTAAAACCATTTCAAAATATCAATACTTGAATTTGTTTTCCTCTTACACTGAACAGCATTAAAACAATTCAACTTGACTGCCTTTTAAGGTAAGAGTATATATGTGTAAAGTAAGAGCCAAGATACTCTTGACATGACAAGCTGTTTTCATCTTTTTTTTTTATTATTATTATTTTATGCAGGGCATACATGAATACCTTTGATTTAGCTGCATTTAATTCATATTGTTTGCTGTAGACGTCTGCAGACAATATTTATGAAGATACGACTTTTAAAGTGATTTACTTAAACATTTTTTAAATCAAAAACTGCCTCTGTAATGATATGGTTACATGTAAAATAATTTTTTTCCAATAACAAAATAAACAGATTTAAAAGTAAAGCTTTGGTTCACACTTCAGTTAAACCATGACGTGTCCTTCACACTGGAGGAGTTACCACAACATAAAAAAGTCCAGGGAATTGGGGAGATACTTACAGTCTTGAAGACGTCATCATCGCCAAACTTCTGCTGCATCCTCTCATCCAGGTAATATATACGGAGCTTCAGGCTGAAGTTCTCTTTCTTCAGCTCACCAATTTGCTGGACGAGGGAGATAATTACAGGTACATCAAGTATATGTAGATTACACAAACTGTTTTGGATCAAAGGGAAGAGTTGACCTTTAACACAATGTGTAACATTTAGTCAGAACACATACCTTTTTGACACAATGATTATGAAAATGATTGTAAAAATGATTTTTCAGTGTTATTAAAGATACAAGCTTTATAAAACTGCACAAATCATCTCTCTACAACCCATAGTTCCATCAAAATGTTTCAAGATATTGGGTGCAGAGATGATTCAGAAAGTTGAAGAATTAGAGTAACAGTTATTTGTTTATTTATTTATTTGACTTGTGCTTTGCTTATTTCACTTATAGGACGGCATCGCATTATGGTGGTTCACCAATGATGGGTGAACAGAAGATCTGATTGACCAAACTGTAATACAGTTCAGCAGTCAACTGTGCATAGTGCACAGTGCAAACATTCCTGCAGCACTGTGACTTGTGCGTGACATGGAGTCGGAAATGTTGGCAAAAAATGTACCAGCTACATTTTTACGCGTGAATACGGTGCATGTATATGACAAGCTACGAAGAGAGAAGAACCTACCGTTTCGTATTCCTTCATGGTGCGCGACCTAATGGGCGACAACCGGCCGCTATTAGACTTGGCCACCACTGGAACAAAACACAGCACAGTGTCAGTGATATACATGTTCACATGTGTTCATGGATTTGTATGGCTAGGGAACTTCCCACCCAAAAAAAAGATTCTTTTAGTGCATGTACTGAAAACTTCAGGTGCTGTTCAAAAGTAAATCTGAGGAAATCTTACTTGGTACGGTGCCATCAGGGAACTCCAAGTGTGACTGAGTCAGGTCATTCAGGAAGTCTGCAGTCAAGCTGTAACACAACAAACACAGGCATAATTAGATAGTACATTATGTCACATTTATTTGGTTGACTTCACCTTGGCACCATGCTCAAGAAGTTTTCTTTCACATGTCTGTCAGAGTAAACAATCAACATTTGCCAGCAAATTACATTAACGCAGCCAACATAATGTAAATCTTCAACCTTTTAACCACTAAAACGCGCAGAATTTTTGCATAGAACGATTAACAAAATGACTGTAAAAAATGATTTTTTGTGTTGTTAAAGATGCGAGCTTTATAAAACCGTGCAAATCATTTCTCTACACTCCACTCCATCAGAGCGTTTCAAAACACTGGTTGCAGAGGTGGCGGAAAAGGTTGAAGAAACAGAGTAACAGTTATTTATTCTTTTATTCATTTCATTGGTGCTTTGAGCCGTGCTCAAGAATATTTCACTTATATGACAGCATTGCATTATGGTGGGAGGAAACCGGGCAGAGCACGGGTGATACGTTTCAAAACACTGGTTGCAGAGGTGGCGGAAAAGGTTGAAGAAACAGAGTAACAGTTATTTATTCTTTTATTGATTTCATTGGTGCTTTGAGCCGTGCTCAAGAATATTTCACTTATATGACAGCATTGCATTATGGTGGGAGGAAACCGGGCAGAGCACGGGTGATACCTTCCCACATAAGGCCGGACAGGGCCAGCATTAGCTGGATTTGAGCTCACAGGGATCGCACTGGTGGGAGGCTTCTGGGTCATTAAGCCACGCTAGTGTGCTAACCAACTGAGCCACGGAGTCCCCTAAGGTAACAGTACAAATACATGTATTTCATATTCCCTAATGTACTTATCAAATTTTACTTGTACACAAACATCAGGGCAATATCCCAGGGTGTCTTTCCGCACACTTTCTCACACAAATTCTGTATGGAGTTCTCATGAATTAAATTGAGTTTTGATACATTGGTGACGTAAAAATATTGCATTTCCAGAAAATACTATTTCCAATTTGTTCAAAATGAGTTTCTAAAAAGAAGTTGGCTGGTAAAACCCCTGTAATTACAACTGTTACCATTCAGGAGAACATCTGGGCTTTGAAACTGCCGTTCTATTAAAACTAACTGGTAATACATTAGCATCGATATTTAACATCACAACACCATAGACGCCCTTTATGTTGTGATGTCTTTTCTCTACAGCTGATCAACCTGGTTGGGTATATATAATAATTTATATTATCCATAATGGAAGGGTTTTATTTCCAATGAGATATTCTGGATTAGTGTAATTTTTTAGGTAATCTAATAAATTCAATGGCTCCACAACCACGGCCCCGTTTCATGAAAGTTTTTTGAGTGCGATTTTGCACTTATCTTCCCAGATCACACTAAGCTCTAAGCCAAGTGAGTTTCATTAAAGTTCACTTAGCTCAAAACACACTAAACCTCTGAGTCAGCTTGAACCCTCACTTGAAGTCCACTTAGCAACAAAATGAAAGTTCTTAGATCTCTGTACGCGCAAAATGAGTGAACTGTTGACACAGTTGCCGAATATTAATCCTTGGCTCCATGAACAAGCTTGCTTATGCACTTAAACAAGCATCTGTTGATGTAAAAGTGAGTTGTGATACAACAACAACTGATTAGCCCAGACATTTTACCCCCCAAAATGAAAGAGTTCCTGAAAAGCCCCATAAAATATTAAAAGTAAATTCACTCAGCTAAGTTTACTTAAAATTGTTTTATGGAAAGCAATTTTTACTACTTACCAAGTAAACTTTGGGTAAGTAAACTTAGAAGCCAAAGCGCACTTTGTCTAAGTATACTTTCATGAAACCGGGTCCAGCACCTAAACGTCCCTCATTACTGAGTCATTCTACATGTAGGTACACAATTTATTATGGTCTAACTTTAAGAGTCAGCTGTTAGATATGCTCTACTCAGTTTTCAGTGGCAGGTTCTAAAACCTATCAACGATTTAATGATGAGAGAGTTCTTTGCTGTGATAAGTGGTCCAAACACCTGTACATGTAACAAAAACGCCAAAGCTAACACTTCAGTGATGAAATTTTATATCAAAATACGTCCACACATACAGTCACATGTACATGTATGTGAAATGGAAGGACTTGCACACAAAATACTTTTAAGATATAACCCACTTGTTTTGACAAGTAAATTTCACACCAATTCAAGGAAGAAACTGTTACGTTATGAACTCTGCATATATTATATTTTAAACAAAACTAAGTTGACAAACAGTTTGATCATATTTTCCTTTATACCACTGAGGATCAGTAGATCTGAATATCCCACCCATTGGCCTGTGACATTCTTTAGGTCATAATTTTGACCCAAGCACAAATAATGCATCACCATTTCATCACATCGTTATATATAATAGCTACACCTATGCAAATACATGCACATGTGTGTGTGTCTCTGAACAAGTGCGCCTGGCTGCAAAAGCTCCTAGTTTATACTTAATGACTTGTACAGGTCTGCAAACCACCCCTGATGAGTAACTGTACACGTAGCTATTCTGTGAGCAGTGGAGATCCACATGGCACAGTGGTCTAACCTTAATATACCACTTCATCCTGAATATCACCCAGATTTCCTCACTGCCCACCTGCAGGTTAAGATGGTGGAAACCTGAGACCAGGGTGAAATTGCCTGGAGACCAGGAAAGATACTGGTAAACAATTTGTGCGTGACCTGAGTGGTTACACGGAGGAAATTCTGTGTACAACTGTATCACAGATCTGCATCCATGTATCCTATTGCTACTGAAAAGGAAAATTTGTGACCCCGAAGTTGATGTAACCAGAGATGGAACTGAACCTGTGACCTCAGAGATGAGAAGCTAGACATCTGAGACAAAGTCTATAATATCACAAGCCAGCAAACATTTAAATTTGTGGACCCTTCGTTTTACAACTATTACTATCATTATGTGGCAAGTGCTATATGTGTATCAATACCGGATATGCCCCAATCTGAACTTAACTGGGCTGTGAACTCACTTTCACATGTAGTTCTAAAATCTGACAAGAAAAGGTAACATACAGGATCTCATCTTACATGTACACATCAGTTCTCAAATGAATTCATCACTTCTAGTTAATCAGATAGCTTTATATTACTAATTTATAATCACACAGAGATATATTATTAGTAAAAAAAGGTTCCCAGAAAAGGCACATAACAATAAGAAACTTTCTGTACATAGTAACTGGCTCAACATTTCTGTAGTTAATTTTAGTTACAGCCCTGAGGTAAAAAGAATGTAATT
The DNA here is from genome assembly GCA_016165875.1 of Acanthopleura granulata. Lineage (NCBI taxonomy): Eukaryota > Metazoa > Mollusca > Polyplacophora > Chitonida > Chitonidae > Acanthopleura > Acanthopleura granulata. Next base: position 1,250,286 of record JABBOT010000024.1, on the reverse strand, counting down.
ATCCCGAATTTTGATTTTGAGTCCAATGATGCAATTTAGGACATTTTACTGTTCAAAGTACAGTATTTTATTCACACATCCAGATCTACAAAAGTACATGTACGATGCTGATGCCATTACCATCCTCACGGCACACGTGAGGAGATCCACGTACACGTGAGGAGATCCACGTACACGTGAGGAGATCCACGTACACGTATATGTACTTCATCGATATACATGTAACGATTTATTTATTTGATTGGTGTTTTACGCCGTCCTCAATTATGGTGAGAGGAAACGTTGCAGATCCCGGGGAAAACCCTTGACCATCCACAGGTTGCTAGCAGACCATCCCACCTTGGACCGGCGAGGAAGCCAGCATGAGCTGGACTTGAACTCCCAGTGACATTTTAAGCATCTTTATTTACATATGTACACTGTATACATCATCTGACCTACACCTTGATGAATTAAAGCTCTCAGGGCATACATGAAAAGTAGGCGAGAGTCTGGGCAGGGAAAAGGGTTGTCAAAGATAATAATATCCAGATGCTCTGACTCAGTGGCTTGAAGGAGCTTATAGAACCATATCTGTGCTACTCCACCTTCTCTGATACTATATTTATGAAAGCTGTGTTGATGTGAGGAGTCACAGGGGTTCACACTGACCATCTGAGCCAGGACGGGTGGGAAGGGGGTGTTGATGCACAGTATGAGGGGCTAACCCTAAACATCTCAAAGCTTTGTACAAGTACTGTTTGTACTCAGTGCTATTCTGGGTTCAACCCAACCCAACCCAACCACAATAGATTTGGCAAGAAAAATAGACATGATGAAACAGTTGATTTCACTTGGTTGGAAATTTGTTGGCTTTTTTTTTCTTAAAATCAAAATTGAATTCTTAACACGATAACCAAGATTGCATAATTCTTTTCTGTACTTTTTTTTCTGGAGGGGGGGAGGGGGGACTATTTTTTCTTTTTGGTCCCTGTTAGAATATGCAACTACAGTAAACCAAAATAACTCTATTAAATACAGTACTGTTTCAAAAACAGTAATAACAATAGCCTCTTTTTCAAATTTAAATCTGTAATTATGAAAGTGTATCAGCTCCAACATTTCCAGAAAGACTGGTCATGTACACTTCTACCAAAATGACTATGCAGGTAAATCTACATGTACCTATGTGCATGACATAAAATAGGCACTAATGGGATTAAAGCAAGTATTTTGGGAAGAGTGTGAACAAGTCACATGCACTCTACTGTCAGGTTTATATACATCCTAATAGTGGCATGCATGTCAGCTGGCAAATAAAATAAAAAAGTAACTAAACAAAAGAATTAGGACCATACCTGTGCCTCATGAATTCTTTCAAAAGTTACTGACTTTCTCAATTACTCAAAGGGGAGGGGAGGGCGGAAAAGGGTTAAAGAAATAGCCAGGGCAGTCAAAGACTGTGATCCAAATCACTGAGTATTAACTGCAGGCAACTAACACTCTGTTTGCCTGACAGAAATAGACATGTTTCTAAGTGAAATATACATATATGTGGCCATGTACATCTGTAAACGACAGTCCTGATAGAGGTATGTTTATATCATCTCTAGGCTGTCACTGGGCTATCTGAAGAACTGTCTCTGCCTATCTATTTCTGGTAACCTGACACTCCAGCAGCACAGCTGGCACCAGTTCAGCAGTCAGGGGTATGGGACAAGGATGTGGGGTTAGAGGTTGGAGGAGGGTGGATGTGTGAGACTCTAGTCTTATCATCCAAATGACAGTCTGGAAGCTTCCACCAAAAGAGCATCTTTCATTTCAGACTCAAAGAAGAAATTGGTATCCAGAGGCAAATACAGCTGTATAAAATTATGTCTGGTTTTGAATCTGGCGCAGATTTTCATCACAGCTTGTGTCCGTCATCAGCATCATGTTAATCAGGAGTATAAAGTTAAACCTTGCACCTGGTCACAGCAGACAGGTACAGTTTGAGATCCTGTGGAGCCACGCAAACCTTTGATCTTACACATGTATCAAATGCAAAATGGCGTCAATGATAATAATGTAGTGCTTTTCATTCAGGCTACACACGTGTGCGTCGAATTCAACATTTCAGTCAACTTTTTTTTTTTTTAACTTTTCAAGTTCTTACTTATAACATTTAACTCTACTTTAGATGTCAATGTTATTTTCATACACCCAATATTTTTACCCTGTATCAAATCACTATTTTTATTTTTTTTTTTTTTTTAAGTTACAATTTAAACAAAATTTGCAGAAATAAGTCTAACTTCCACAAACATGTACCACTGTGCAACTGATCAGGGCATTTTTGAACCTGTAAAAAGAGTTTGGGGTTCACAAGTTCGCAGTCTGACATGATAAAATTTTCATATTTTTGTGTTATTTGTATACATATAAAACAGGTAACCCTGACACCTTTGCGAATGAAAAGGGTGTCCAAACTATCACCTGGATCAACCCCTTGATTCTGAGCTGTTGACTTCAAGAAGACACTGTCCTGGTAATGAGACATTAGGTACATGTAGGTAAATGTAATTGCACAATTACATTGTTTAGCTGTAAATGTTTCATTGCAGGTGCCAGCTGATTGGCTATTGGGTGCATTATACATCAGGCAGCAGAATGGGACTGCACACTTTCTGAAGTCCAGGTGCCTATTACAATGCAAAAGTTTCTATGAATTGATCATTAATTTCTTTTGTTAAATCCCAATTGCTAAACTTTGTCACATACGAAGAACAATTTTCAGTACGATTTATAAACATGCATTTTTCACGTTAATTATGGAGATAAAACTACATTTGCTTGGGCGGCCGATTTCAGGTTTCCTACAAGGTATCAGTGTACACTGAATAATGCCCTCTGAGTTAGTTGAAACAGCATCTAGCTAACCTGCCCAAAAGGTTGCCACATTACAGTGCCAATCCTCAGTTGGCTTATGTATTATAAATGTCACAGTAACAGATTATAAAGCATCTGCACAGATCACCTGTCAAACAGTAAGGTCACGAGTCTCACCTACGACCTCGTCTCAACAGGACAAACTGTCAAAGTTCACACCTTTGCCCACTCAAGTGTGAACAGGGCACATGTAACTGAATATTCATACAAAGTGCTATGAATTGCAAGACAACCAATGAACCTGTTAAACATATGTACATAAACTATCAGTTACTCATGAGTTAACATCATCAGTGTCAGGTTGTAATACAAGTACACAGCAAAGTACATGTATGTAGCTGTAGAGGCCTTAAAAATCTGTACAACTGATAATGTCACAGGAGGGCTCAGATGTGTTAACTTGATTTATTTGAATACTGCTGTTTAACAATGTACTCTTATACAGCATACTCAAGAAGTTTTCACTTATACAACGGCGACCAGCATTATGGTGGGAGGAATAAGGTACTCAAGATTTCCCACCAATACATCACGGTGGTCAACTTTATATGAGAGCATTTATAGGAGTCAGTTTTGCATTATATGAATTTATGTTGGTGTACATGTAACAGGGAGAGTACCTGGAGTATACCACTGCTCCATGTCACACAGGTGCATGTACAGGTCCAGCCATAAGTCTGTCACGTATTTGTTTGTCAGAAATCAGCTGTGTTACGGAAGCTTTCGCTAAATAAGCTCCCCTAGCACCATCTGGATATGTGTTATATTCTGTAGAAAATAATACAATAGGTGTCAAGTATCACTCTGATCAGTTTAGTTGGATTTACACTTGTACACCAGGTAACATCAGTAACTATAGGTACTTTACATATATGCACATGTCTATGAGCAGTATAAACACCACTTTGATCGCATCATTTTCAGTTAATTTTGTAAAAGCCTCTGACGCTGGTCGAATTGCACACAAAGATGCACACTGACTAAATTTGCAGTTCACACTTCAAAGCTAAGATCGCTGTGATCAAGCTGGCTCAAGTTGTGTTACTTTATGTATCATAAGGCAGATATATCAATGACATTTCATATCCAATTGTAGCCTGCCAAAAGAAAATACAGTATATGTACCTTGGTATCATCATTCTGAAAGAAGAGTCGCAATCAAAATTATACACCAGAGTGGACTGTGATGTTCATTCTACCAATGACAATCCAAGAGGCAGCTTCTTGTATTATGTACGAATACTGACCCAAGCTAGATATGAGCTCTTGAATATAACCTTTTACAAAGAGCTTTAAATGTACCCAATCTGAGGAGAACAGCTTAAGCAAATGAGCCCAACACTGCCTGTATGTAAGTACATGATAGAGAACACATTCTATTTCACCATCTTGAGGACACTGCTCACATGGTCCTCCAGTTGTTGATGAACTGAAGACATCGTTTCCTGTATACATGCAATTTGATATTCCACAAATAATGATGCACTATGCTTGTAAGTTTGCCACTAAATACAAGGCACTTCACAAGTACAAATGATGATGCAGTCTGGCAGTAATATGTGGCATGGGTGACTTCATAAGAACAAGTAGATTAGGTCACTGTAAATGTAACCCTTTGTGGCAGTGTGGCTTACCACACTTTGTATACCGGTACGTACACTGTACAATGAACATAAAAAACATACACTGTACAATGAACATAAAAAACAAAGTCAATCCAATACGTAGGTCAACTATCAATTTACAAGCAATGCATGTATCTGCATGATGATTCATAACTTGACATTTATGTCAAAAAAAGTTTCCAAAAATTATGGTCAACCCAATTTGAAACTGTGCGTCCCACTGACAAGGCAGACATTTGTTGTTACACATACTCACCGATTGCACCCCATCATTATGAAGTTCCTGTGGCTACAAGAGGAATGGACTGCCCTGAGTCAATGACAGGATGGCCTCACTGGGAGGACATACAATACATGTGGGTACAAGCTGGGTTAGTTATCCAGAAATTTGACAGCTGCCAGAGCAAGGCAGATATACTCCCAACATGATGAGCCAGGCCACAGTTACATGGTAACATGCGTTCTGGGTGTACACTAATAAAGGTAGATGGACAGTTGGATCACTGGGGACAGCAGTCATCATAATAACATGGACATGTACACAATCAGCAGGCAACACCTCAACATCTGCTTAAAAAAGCAGGAAGGAAATGGCTTATCACTGTCCAGGCCAAGCACAGGTCTACTGTAAACTCTCTAATAACACGTTGCACCTGCACCATTTAGATCAGCACCACGCCTTCACGTGTACTTACATAATTATATCCTTACAAAAAATACAGTTAGCCGAATATTGCCAATGTTTCCACAGTAGAAAGTATACCCATGAATATCTTAATTTGGGCATCCCTTTAGACACCATAAATTGGAATAAAATCAAGAAATTATTGAAATCTATCAAATATTAGGCTAATTATAGTACTTAGTTACAAAGATTTGGACTAACTTAAAAGCAGATTCAAATCAAACTACATACATTTTAAATAGTTCACTGTAAATCTTTTTTTCAGTGGAATTTATGCATAAAATGATAACAGAAATATGGCTAACAATGATCCGTTAACGTGATTAAAAATGCAAGCTTCATAAAACTGTGCAAATTATTTCTGTACACTCCGTAGTTCTGTCAGAAGGATTCAAAATACTGGTTGTAGAGGTGGTTGAAAAGGTTGAAGAATCACGGTAACTGAAATCGCTTGTTGATTTCAGCTTTCTAGACTTCTGGTTTAATTTTGACCCCAATAATTAAGGGTATCATAAATTGAATGTAGGAGATCCTGGTGTTAGACACGTAATTGTATAAAAAAAATTGTCAAGGCTTTATTATTTACAAGCATAATATTTAGACAGGTATCGTAACTCAGGGTCTAAACTGCACTCCACAGCTAATGAAAGTGTCATTGCAGACAACATAGTTTAATAACAATAACAACCATATCCAACTGCACAAATATCTAATGGAGAAATTCTCATGGCCAAACAAAAGTGCTGTACTTAAATTCTACTGCTTGTGGAAGCCATCTTTGAAAAAATGTATTATTATTCCACAAATGAAACCATCCATCAGAGAAAAATGTAATCAAATATTTACATGTGATGAATTCAGGCAAGCTGTCAGGGCTTACTGATAATCTGAACTCATAAACACTGTCAGAGCTTATATAACAAGTATGCACACTTACAGACACGTGATACTTGAAAACAAGGGGCATTGCTATAAGAAACAGTTTATGGTTTTGTCACTGCAGGCAAACAAAAATGAATTTGTGAGATTGTGTTTTCAAATCCAGCGGGCACAGATACTGCACTCAGCCACAATACCCCTGTCTCCAGAAATGAACAGGGTGGTGACCACCTTGTATATCTGATAGTCTGGCACTTTTCTGTCCTTTCTTTCCCATTTTTTTTTTGGGGGGGGGGGGGGGGCATTGCCACTAGTCTTTTAAATTCACAAAAGGAATTCAATTAAAACTAAGAATTCAAACACATGTACTGTACAGCACTACACACATTCCTGCAAATGGAAAGGATTTACAACACAGCAACACTATAGGTTCTGTTCTTTAAGAAGTTAACACACAAGTCCACATGTAATATCAAATCTGTACATTCTCTGATAAACCATCCCTACATGTGATGGGCTGCACATGGGGCACACTGAAGATGGTGTTGACTAGGTGAAATATAGCACACCCTGGGTTAGCCTGGTCCAGGTCAGGGGCAGGGCCATGTGGTTAGTGGGTTGGGGAGTGAAGTACCCAATCAGGGGTCACTGTAAGCCAACTGTGACCAGCTAGAGACTCTCTCATACACAGGGACAAGGCTGAGGCCCAGAATGAAGGGAGAGAGAGGGTCGAGGCCAAGGGAGGTAACCATTCTATTTCTAGCATACTGTGTCATGTGTTCAGCTTTACCCAGTATGGCAAAGTAACACTGAATAAGGATACTTCAATGTATAATTAGAGAACAAAATGGTTTTTTACTATGTGAAAGTGTGTACCTATCTGGTTTACATTTTATACTGTAAAGCACCCTGGAAAATCCCAAAATAATGGTACACAATGTACAGTGGGATTTCATCAACACTTTCCAATTCCAAACCTCAAAACACTTTTCTACAATCAGTAGAACTATTAGAAGCAGGAAAATGAGCAACTTAAGCATGGATGAAATTTTAGGTCTCGTAGGTTAAGTTTTAATCCAAAACAGGTGAGTGTTGTAATCATGACTGGAGTTGCCTCCCTATTTGTGGAAAATTTCCATTTTGCTGCAACTGACACTTGACAGGGAAAAATTGATCAAAATTAGATATTAATCACCAAATGTCAAAATCCACCTCTATACATGTGCACTATATATGTAGTGGAAGTTTTGAGTTGCCATCAGTGAGGCTATTATAACAATGATTGTACATGTACATGGTGAATGTACACATGAATAGCGTCTTCTTTCTGATGCAAAATAGAGAAGTTCGTGATTCTATCCTGCATTACATGCCAAGCTAATTCATATGACATGCTTTGTTCAAACCTTAACCAATCAATGTACAGAAAGTTTAGGCTGCAAGCCATAACAAGATTTATTTATCTAACTGGTGATTACTTCCATGCACAAGAATTTTCCACTTGTATAACCACAAATCCCAGTCTTGCACAAGAATATGGTACGTTCTCAAACTCTCACTGATTGTGGGGCTTGATGGCAGTAATATGACTATGACGCTGGTATCACAAAGTCTAATGTTCAGAACGTTTGTCAACAACTTGGCAAAGGTCAGTGGTTTATGCCAGGCACTCCTGTGTCCTCCATCCACAAAACTGACTGGCACTGTGTATTTATTTATTTATTTGAATGGTAACACATTTATGTTACAGTCTTCTACATTTCACTTATACTACAGCAGCCACCGTTACGATGGAATGAAACTGAACCGCATCCACAGGAAACCTATCACCATCTGCATACTGCTAGCACACCTTCCTATGTACAACCAGAGAGGAAGCCAGGATGAACTAGACTTGAACTCACAGCCATAGCATTGATCAGGGCTCATGGGTCACTACAGGTTAAACCCCCGGTTGCCATAGCGTAAATGAAGAATTCTTGTGTGGTGTTAAATAACAATGAAATGAAACATAAATATATAATTAACCTAAACAAATACACAAATGAGTAAACAGATAAATAAATAACAAAGTAACCTGGAGATAGAGATTCAAGTAGTGCAAAAGCATAGAAACTCCGAATAAAGAAATGTAACGCATGGTTGACGTTCTCGATATTTCGACTAAGTTTTACTTGTCATCTTCAGGAGAAGTGGTTTTCCTTTATTCAGAGTTTCTATGCTTTTGCACTTTGCTAAGCTAGTTGGTGGATCAACAAGAGATTCAAGTAGGTAGTATAAGCAAGATATCTGAATGTTGAATAAATGCTAGTTTATTCAGCTGTCTCGCTCTCACATCTGACCTGTATTAATTAGTGATGAGATTGAGATACATCATGACCATTCTCCCATTCCACGCACGATTTTCTCCCACCATAATGCTGGCCACCGTCGTACAAGTGAAATATTCTTAAGTACGATGTAAAACAGCACTCAAAATAAACAAATAAAGAGGTAAAGTAAAGAGCTTTGATTATTTATTTGATGTTTCACTTCGAATATCTTTCTAAAATTACTTCAGCATCCTTTTAAAAGTCATAATGTTTCATGAACCGACATAAAGATAATGTTGTTGTTTTTCTTTCCAGATGGAACGAGACAGCTTCGAGGGTCTGCTATTCTTTGTGATTCAAGTTTCAACGTTATTCATAAACACCCATAAACTAGCACAACTGCTATACTTGATTAAGTGTAACACACCAGTGAAACTATTTCAGTCAGCCTAAGAATTGGTAGGAAGAACTGCGCTGTCAGATTTGGCAAATCGGCTCGCAGGCATTGGCGAACCGATATTTCTTCGGAGCGATGCCGAAATCCTGCCATCATTATCATAAATAAAACGACTTACCTATTCTCAATATTTATTGGAAGCGTTGGATCATACGCCTCTGAAGAATCCATCTTGCTTTGTAAGTGATTTCACCTCATTTTAAACGTAATATTTATAAACAAGGTCAACCTAATTTGAAGTTCTAAAATTCCGCCATATTATGGAACAGTACAACCACGCATGTGCAATGGATGCAGATGAGGCGCAATGAAACAAGAGAAGGTAACTCGATTTAAACAAGCACAAATACAAAGTTATCTCCCCTGAAATCAGGGAACAATTGGCACCAGTTAATAATAATAATAATAATAATTGTCACGAGAAGAACAACGACAGCGATAACAAATATTGCGTTTTTCCTTCATTTCAGAACGACATAGATGCCATGGTATAGATTTGCAGAACGCAAATCCCCAGTCCAATAGTCATGTGTACTCTATACATCAGATTCCCATTGACGACGACGTATACTGTATTTCATCCAGTTTAGCATTTTTCCTTGGGACACATTTTGCTTTCAGATTCTGGTAGCTTCATCCACTTTATAGGGACTCTTAGATTACTTTTTTGTAATGTAATAGATGACTTTATTATCAAAGTTTATTATTATAAACTTCCGGTAGGCCTACCATTTTAAGGCCTTTATGCGCTTCTGAAAGTACATTTTTTGCCCGCTGAACTTCTGGTGAAATACGGTAACTAAGGTGTATTGTCCAGAACGAGTGTCGTTTTCGTTGAATAAACCCTCCGACAAAGTTAGTTTCGAATTATGTGTCCTGCATGCTTATGAAGACAATCGCGCGAAGTGTTCCAAACAGCATTACTGAGGGTCTTCTATTGTTTTATAAAAGTCGTAATCGCTTACTGGCGGGACAGTCTACCGATCGTTACTCATAATTACAGCACAATGAAAATGAGAAACCCATAGACAATCACTGTCCTGAACATTTTATATAGAACAGACCATACGAATAAAGCTTCTGTATTCTAACCAGAATCCATGATTGTCGACTTCTTGTCTACATTAAAGCGCAACTTCCCTTAGCGATTGCTTACGCCCGTAACATGCTGTAACTGTTATGTTTCCACATTAAATACAGATACAGGTGTTGCGCTACATATATATTCACGTAGAACGTAGATATATAGCAATCTGAGGATGTTTCGCAGCTAAAAAGACTCTGTCACGTCACTGTGCTTCAATATGGTCCAAAAAGTCCACCGTATCACCTCAGTTTTTATTCCCGTTGTAATCAGTCTAAAAAAAGTGCCAAACAATAATGAAGACCGCGTTTGGAATCACGCAATCACGAAATTGCCATTCAGATGGGGCGTACATGCTGAAAATGTGATATGTTCTTTGAAGGCCGACTTTTCACAATATAACAGGACGGAACAAAATATTGTTTTAGAAACATCAAAGACCATCTATTAATCCTATACCGTCTGTGTAACGTTGGTTATTTTATCTTAAAGTAATAAGCCAAGGGTTTTAACGTGCTCTAAGGAGAGTTGTGGAAAGCTATCAAGAGTTGATAAGCGAGTTCTGCTTTTGTATCACTGACACAATCAGTCTCGGGCTTCCCAACATGCAGAAGGCCTAAAAGAAGATTCCAAAATTTCAGTTATCAGCTATCGATATCATAAACTCACGTTTTCACGGAATGTATGTCATATTTAACGCCCTATCATAAGACTGAATAGATAAGACTGAGTTTCGTCAGATATACATGATATATCAACAGATATGGGGCAAAGTTTGCTTATGTCAGGTAAGCCTATGTTGTCGAGAATTTACTTTGTGTTTGTGTGCGTAACCAAACGTTCAGAAATATTCACTGGAGCCATATGTTTGGAGAAGTCCACCTTATTTGAGAATGTATGTATTCTTGAGTTTTATGTCGCACACAACAATGTTCAGTTATATGAGGATGACAAGTCCTTAGAATGTGTGTGTGTGTGTGTGTGTGTGTGTGTGTGTGTGTGTGTGTGTCTATATATATATATATATATATATATTATGTTGTCTTGTGGCAGGGCGAGTCCATGCCGCCAAAGGATGGATGACACCAGGCCTTACACCCCATCCAGTCACATCATGCTGACACCGGGCCAAGCGACACGCGAGGTATCAACAAGTGCCGTTTCAAAATATTATGGAGTATGACCTTGGCTAAATGTAAGCCATCGTGTAGCTCATGCATGATCATTTTAATAGTTATACCACAGCATCTCTTTGGGGAGGGGGAGAGGGGAATGCTGTAACGGAAAGACCTTGCCCGGGTGGCTGACAGCAAGCAGCTTTCTCTATGTCCCTTAATTCCCATGTCTCTCTCCTATGTCCCTGCTGTGTTCGAGTAACATATACATGTAACAAGAAACCGCAAAATAAGAAGAGGGCTTGTTTCTTCCGACCCGAGAAAACAATGTCGGGTGGAAATTCTGGCCTTTCTGATGATATATTCCGTCGTAGAGTGTGGACGTCATCTATATACTCTTTCAATCACACGGCACTGGATCGGAGATGTTTTCAAATACCGTATACACATGTGTGTAGCTACTTTAACATATCACGCATGACTATAGCGCTTTGATTGTTTTGAAGGCGTCATCAAAGCAGTTCTATGCATTAATATGGTCGGAACAGTACTCTGCGCAGCACGAAATCGGCCATAACAACATCGTATCGCACTGCCTGGCGGTTCAGTAGGAAGGATTTATTTATTCATTTTATTTATTTGATTGGTGTTTTCCGCTGTACTCAACAATATTTCACTTAAGCGACGGTGGCCAACATAATGCAGGAGGGAAACCGAACAGGGCCCTGTGGAACAGCATAGGGAGGACTTCAACAGTAGCCTATAATGTCCCAAGGGTATTCCGGCTACATACTCCATTCTCCTGTCCGCATATTCGTGTCTGAGACTTGATACCCCTTTGCAAGGCCTTTGTGACATAAAGTCTTTCCAGAAATCCGATGAGAGCTTGCAAGTCACCTACTACATCGGTTTTGTCTTCCGTAATTTCTTTGTCACCATTTCAAAGCACCCGAATGATGGTAATGATGTTTTTGCCAGATGTCGGCACCTTTAACATGACACAGACTCTCACTGAAGTCCAAACCGCCAGTGTAATATAACATTTCAGTATTTGCTGTTGGATTGGGATTAGAGTATTGCTCTGTAAAACAAGATTGATGTGTTACACAGATTACACAAATTGTGCTCTGCTCGTACACAAACAATATAAGTACCACTTGAACACAGTAGTTTTCGGAGAGTGGGCTGTTGTATTTATTTATTTATCTCTTTATTTATCTGATTAGTGTTTCACGCCGTAATTAAAAATATTTCACTTGTACGAAATGCTTTACGGCCAGCATTATGGTGGGAGAAGCGCGACTAGAGCCCGTGGGGAAAACCCACGATCATTTGCAGGCTGCTAGCAGACCTTTCTACGTACAATCGGAGGGGAAGCCAGCATGATCTAGGCTTGAATTCCATATAGTCAGTAATAGAATAGAGTAAACTGATCAACTATATCATGGTGGGCTGCTATTGTCCATGGGGGTCTTGATTAAAGGGAAAGACTACACAAAGATGTTTTCACTCACCAAGTTATTGTGAGTGGAAAAAAAAAAAACAACAAAAAAAACTCGTCAAACTGTACCTGAAAATATCTTCTCTCAATTTTTTAGATTTTTTTCCACCATATTACACGCAGACAAGTATTATGATTGTGTGGCGGGTTTTATAGACCACATTAATAATGTGGTTCTTAAGTGATGTCACACAACTTTTTTTACAACTTTATGTTTATCTCTGAATTAAGTTCTTGTGAAGAAAACACCTGTAATGTTTGTCTGGTTATGAACACGTTATAGAATATTACATTAAATTCTTGCTTTAGGACCAAAGAAAAGTATAGGTGCGACGTCATTGGTGAATAACGTAATCAATATGCTCCATAAAACTCACCATACAATCAAAACAGTTTACTGCATTTAATTTGGAGAAAAAATTCTAGGCAATTTAATGGTGTTTTTTTTTTTCAGATACAGTTTTTAATGATCTATTCACTCACCATAACTACATTTTTCAGGGTATTTCTCTTTAAAGGAAGATGCTACTGCCGATGTAAGAGACATAGCATACTCTTTTGTCATAGTTGTGATAGAATGTACAAGTTTAGGTTTTTGTTTCACCCGGTGCCTCCCTTCCTGAAAGACCTAACGATAAGGGTCCTGCGATAGGAGGGTGTTGGGAGTTTAGAGAGAAGAGGGATGGATGTTCTTGGAATGAGCGGAGAATTATTGCAAAGTTTATCAAAGTTAAATGTTTATAAACACGAGAGTTCTGACTGTTGTGGACCCCAGACTACGCGCAGAGTTGTTGTGAGTTTCAGATTTTGAGTACGTATGTATGTCTGCCGAAAGTTCGCCGTATCATGTAGCTGTGATTGATGTTGTTGTGTCACAAGTATACAAACTTAGGCTATAATTTCAAATGACTAAGCTCATCAAAACTGGTGCATTTAATCGTAAAGACAGGAAGTACATGTAGTAATCGTGAAAATATCATTGTGCATTAACATTGATGTGTGAATGTGAGGTCATAACTCTAGCGATGGTAGAGAAACAGATTGAGCTAAATTAATGATTATTTTAATGAGTTGATGCGGTTCTGAATTCGGGTTTCTTGTATTCTTTGTAGAGCTTGAACCACGTTCACTTCCACGTTAACGCTCACGATGACGCTGACGTACACGCAAGCTCGATCGCTGTGACGATCAGTGGTATTGGCTCTGACTTATGGTTTGCTGATGTTATGAAGAATTCATGGATAACAAAGCAATGGTTTCTATATATTGGATATGGAGCTGTAATAAAGTGCCTCGTGTGTTCTGAATAACCGTGCTGGTCTGAATTTGTCCACTACAGCTGAAACCGAGATAGCATCAACTGCACTTGTCTCATCTTTGAAGAAAGTACTGAAATATACGCTAAGATTGATCAAAGAGAAATTCCACAGAAAAAGGTGATGAAACGGAAAGAGCATCTTCTTTCGAAACGCTGAGGGAGACTCGTGCGCTTTCGTTGATACTGTACGGTTGTATTTTACGACATTGACCCCACTTCGGCTGAAGACGTTGTACCAGCGTTAGCTTACGATGTCGTGCATTCCATTTTCGGTTTAGTCGACATGTAAAAGCGATGGATGTTCATACCCGTTCTTTTGCGCATGTTCCCAACCGTTTCCCTACTCTATTGCATCGTCGTCCCCGAAGAATCATCAACTGTCTAAAAACGACCGTGTACCACTAGTATGCAAGCTGTAACAAAAGTAAACGTCTTCACTTTTGTGTACTAGAGGTATGTGCTGTGCTGTGCACAGCCCTACCTCCAGTACACAAGTATAAATGGTCAATTCTGTTGCGGTTTGTGTACTTGCGGTACATCGTCCTTTCTAGAGAGTATCTCAAACTTGAAACCATTCATTTTACCTGTTTTCAAAGAAACTGGACCTTGCCATTTCGACGCATTAGTATTTCGCGATAGCTGAATTTTTTTGTTTAATTTTAGATTGGTTTTGCTTTGTAGTACCATCGCTGACATCCGGGTAAACTCTATTTGAGTCCTGTGCACCTTGCAGGTTACTTTAATAACCTTTTTGTCTCAGTCTGGTCAGTAATTTAGTTTGTCATTTTTGGTGTTCTGAACTGCTTTTGATAATTCCTTGCGGACTATCTGTACAACCAATCTGTCGCGAGGGTGTTCCGTTGGCTCCACGAATCTGAAAGCAACATACCTATAGACAGGAGAATGAGGGGGGGGAAATGGATATTAGAAAACTAGAAAATCATACAGGGCTAAATTTTGTTTCATAAGAGACCGCGGACACGACACAGTTTTCTAATTCTTTTTTCTGTAGGCCAATAAAAAAAAGAGTATGAAAAAAAAACATATTTTACTAAAGCGGGGGAAGTAATGATACGCCGACTCAGCCAATCACTCAAAATGGTGATATTTAAAATACAGGTTTCCCATTGTCCACTGATTCGGCAAAATTTAGTTTCTGTAGTCTCATAACGTGACCGCATGATGTGCAGCTGTGCAGTTACAAATGGGGAGACACAACAATCAAAAAATGCAGCCCACTATTAAAAGCAACACTAAACCCAACCACAAGAGAAACATCAGCAGTACTTGTCGAGGCGATATATTTATAATCAAGATATCTCAGAAGGTTCTTGGTGAACAATTTTAATGTTCATAATGTATAATGTATGCTCACACGCGCGATTAAAGTACGACTAATATACGGTAAACACTGGGGGATATCGTATTGCTAATTTGTTATAGAACGAAATAGAACTTCGTGTAGTTATGTAGTTCTAACGAGTTAGCTGAACCCAGTTTTTCTTTCTTACAGTGGCACCAACAGGGTTCCATTAGTACGTGTCTAAAACGATCAGAGACATGTAAGGTAAATTTCTTTAGGTAATGTGACTTTAAATCAGAATGCATTCCTGAAAGTACTATGAACATGCCTTTATAGATTGATATGTGCACTTGTTTTTTGTTTTTTTTTTGTTGTTTTTTCTTTTGGTTTTTGCTTTTTTTTTACTCATAGCATGTGCTGGCATATCTATTTTGACATTTCCAACACGGCAACCTGGCTACCCAGTATGCAAAGCGACACAAACCACATTGAGGCCATGACCATGATTATTCAGAATATTCGTTGACAATCTCGGTCAGTCGTGCCTGCGCACTCCAAGAAGTGAACTTTCACTAATCAGCACATTCACTCGCATAAAAGGGGAGCACTGTGTCTATGCTAAGGAATAAAGGGGTTGGACAACTACTTACACGTTCGCACGGATTTACGGGTCACGACACATAAGGAGACAACTATCTGGGATTTGCCAGCTAGGACGTCCATGAGTACGTACAGGTGCTTTTAACGGCCCCAACCTCGATATCTTGAGACCAACAGCTCGGTATGTACAGATGTGTTCAAGGTAACCTTATGGAAGACAGTATATATCGTATACGTAATCACAGCCCAACATAATTAGATCTGTGGGTGACTTGACAAAGCGGAGACGAGCGACCCTACATGTATGATAGATGATAGAAATCCCGCTCACCTGATTGCAGCCCACATCTGTCCATCTTCATTTTATCAAGTCAGGCACTTCGCCTAGAGCTATGTTTCCTGCCTTGACCCAACAGGTAGAAATAACCGATCCACCTGATGAATCACAATGTATGCATATTATCAAATCAAATAGCACTTCCCCTAATCGATGGACAGCAACAACCCGTGTCCGCACACACAGCTTATGGCAGTTAAAATCTTGAAAACACAAGAACTTTCCACCCATCAAAGGATAGTGTAAGGCAGGAACTGGAACACCAGCTCGTGGTGGTATGTGATTGGTGTTTATTTCAGCATGTGTGGCACTCACAGAAACCAACCCCCTAACATAACACAGCAGCAGCCATTGTAATCAGACGACAGCATCGGACAGAGTGTTGACACGACAGTATCCCAGAGCGTGTGACTATTTTTTTTTCGTAGTGTTCTGTCTCGTGTTTCCCTCGCTCACAAATATGGGTGCCGTCTGATCGTGTGACTAGAGGTCGTTTGTTTATAAAGTCATATAAATTTACAACACCAAAAGAAACGAACGGTGGGACCGTAACTAGCCGTTTTAACACATCGTATGCGACGAACACTAAAAGTAATATGTTACAATGGGCACAAAACCGGCATCAAAAGATGCTGGTCTGCTGTCATATAAAGACATGGCATCAACATAGTTTTTGAAGCGTTCGATCATGGAGACAGAATAGTATGAAACCCCTTGATCATTCAACAAATCATCCCGCGGTCGAAAAGGTAAGACGAGAGAGAGACGGGCCACACTTGGTTACCCGCTGTGCCCATGTACTCGGAATTAAATGCTCTATGTGCGATACCGTGCTGGAGAATAGATATACGGCTCACTCATGTGTCATTCTTTACCCTTAAGTACACTACTCAAACACATATTTATCAAAACTTGTTAAGCTCGTTAAGAAAGCACTCTTAAACAGTGATTAACTTCCACTCGGTTGGAACAGTTTAAATGAGTAAATGTCTTCCTGAGAATCAAAGTCAGAGATATCTCAGTTGCACACAAACAGTGTCATGGAAACAAATGTAATTTCCTGGAAAACAAACATGAATGAAATGTTCATTTATAACAAAGGAAAAAGTTACGAAAAGTCATGTAACTTGTGAACCTATCAGGCATCATCATGGAAGAACACTGAGAGTTCACAATTCCTGAATGCAGAACCTGGCGGGCTTTTGGTTGCGGGGCGGATATTCCCTGGAGTTAACATCACGGTTAACTTTCTCATCTTCATCTTCCACTTACGAGAAGTATGAATTGGTGGCAGCTGTGAAAAGTTTGAAGAATGATCTATTTGTGATCTATTTGATTTCGTTCAGCGGGGATCATACAAACACCGACTCTTGTCACGGTGTACGATTTAGGGCCGAAGGGAGTAGAGAGCTTGTTTTTCTTGGGTTGTCGTACTAGAAGGGAATCTCCAGGTGAGAATGTCTCAGTTGGTCATAATAACCTTGATATTGTGCTTTTTCGTACTGTTACAATTACGAACAATCTCATCATTCACGTTCGGAGTTGTAACAGGTTCAGGAAGTTTGGTACGTAACAGACGGTTGAAGAAGAGTTGTGATGGGGATATGCCCTGTAGTAGAGTTGTGATGGGGATATGCCCTGGTGATGGGGATATGCCCTGTAGTAGAGTTGTGATGGGGATATGCCCTGTAGTAGGATGTGGTATTGCGCGTTAATTTCTCAAGAAGACACATTCGTGTTTTCATGGCTTGCATTCAGTAACTGCAGAACGAACAGCATTTGCCTGTGGTTGCATGAAACTTTCTGCTTCTCCGTTTGCCTGAGGCCACAGCGAAGTTTCCTTTCTGTGGTGGAACCCAAGATACTTGGCTAATTTGGCAAATTCAGTGCCTTGGAAAGGTGGTCCATTGTCACTATTCACTGTTGAGAGAATCCGCTCAGAAAGTAACTTGTGGAGAAAAGGAATCATAGAAGATCCGTGAAAATCAATGGAAATTTGTGTCCTCTCATACACAAAGGTTCAGGATTGGTTTTTGACACATTAGCTTGACCAACGAAACAGTGAGCAAGGTGAGATTTCACTAACCTGTCAACGTCGGGATACCAAACCTTTCCTCTCAGTGTCCGCTTGGTACGGGTGGTATTGCTCCTCGTTGTAACTGTCCAGATATGACAATCCTATTCTCGCGGAGAACAATGCCTTTATGAGATATAGAGAGCTCTTGGTGTATCCTGGAAAATTTGAGTAAGCAGTCGAAATCAACTGTAGAGTCTGGCAAGTCTTTCAGCAGATAACAGTTATCATCATGGATTGTGTTGATGAGACGTTGTAACTGAGATGGCCTGGATGGCAAGTGAGGAATCTGGTTGCGGGTGGCCCGAGAATCAACAGGGTTGTCCTTGCCTTTACTGTAGATAACGCTGAAGTTGTCGTCAGTCTTGTAGGTGGAGAGCAAAACGTTCAATCCTGGCTAGAGGGTTAGACAACGAGTTGTTGAAGATACACTCCAGCGGTTTATGATCGGCGATGAGGTTGAATGTAGAACCATACAAATAGATGTGGAAGCGTTCACATGCCAACACCAGTGCCAGGGCTTCTCGTTCTGTCTGTGAGTAGCGACGTTCTACAGGAGTTAATGAACGTGATGCATACATCTAGGCTACAACTTTTTTCGGGGTGTCCTGTGTTTCTCCTTGAGCGACCATGGCACCTAAACCATAAGGACTAGTGTCAGCCAGAACTTCTGTGACATGGCTTGCACAGATGTGAGCATGTCATTCAGCTTGGTGAAAGCATCTTTGACAAGTACGTGAACAGTCCCATTTGACATTTTTGTGTGTGAATTGTCCCAGTGGTGTAGAGACTGTTGCGTAGTCTGGAAGAAACCTTGCACAATGGCTGGCCATGCCAAGAAAACTGCGTAGCTCTGGCACATATGATGGCGTGGGGGAATTAAAAATAGCATATACATTCTTTGGATTCGGTGACATGCTTTGTGTATCCACAGTTTGGCTTCGTAGAACACATAATTCTCTGGATTAGGTGTCAGGTTTTTCTCATGGATTCGCTTGAACGGAGATTCCGAAGCAGTGTGGTGTGTCTGCTGGTTTGAACCCCTTAATAATGATGTGGTTACTGAGATTTCGAGCACCCGATTATGTCCGAGAGGATTTGTTCAATGGCGTGTTGGAAAAACTTCAGCAGCTGAATTAGTTCCAAAGTTCAGACGTTCACACGGAAACAATCTTACATAGGTTGAGAATGTGGTGATATAACGGGATTGTTCATCAAATTCTAGCTGGTGATAAAATGAGTTAAGGTCCAGTTTTGAGAAGATTTTGCCTTGTGTAGATCAACGATGATGTCATCAACTGTGGGAGGCGCGTGACGTTCTCTCTGTATTGCAGTGTTTTGTACACGCATATCAACACAAAGGCGATTTTGGTCAGGATTTTTTTATGTTTCACCAGTAAGTGAAAGCCACGGTGTAGGTCCATCAGCCCTTTCAGTCAGGTCTTCCTCCAGGAGTTTGTCAAGTTCAGCTTCAACTTTTTTGCGCGAGTGAAACGGGATGCGTCTGTATTGCTGGATAACCGGTGGAAATGTTTTATCGATATGCAGTTTAACTTGGAGATCTTTTAATAGACCAGTTCGGGATAACAACCAAGACGTATGACGTTGTTTGATTTTTATGGCATTGACGTCACTTCATTGTTGCGTCGCGCTATGACGCGGGTCTCAAGTGTAACATCACAGTGAACAGAACCGTTAATTTGATCCAATGTTGCCTCCACAATGGTGAAAAAAGAATTCTGGCTATTGTTGCTATTTTTCCCCAACCAACGCAATACACTGCGCATGTCTCAGAGCCTATGCCGAAAGGGTCAATTTTCCTATGCCTTGAAAGAGATCAGAGTAGTAATTTACTAATCTGTGGCTGTCTGGCCTGTCACTGCAGTTAACTGTCATTTCCTCACACTTGCCAGGTAGTGCCAGTGGGTCACTGGATGCATAAGGAAATATCTATAGGGTCGTTGGTTTGATGTTGCCCGTCGACTTCAATTCCAGATAGTGTTGTTTTCCTAAAATGTTAATGCTTGCACCTGTATCTATAACTTTGTTATAGTGTTACGGTTGATCTTCACAGTCACTGTGGGGGGTTTGTCGAGCTAGGAATGCACAGAATAAATGTGCTCATCGCCACTTGAAGAATGATTTGCTGTTGTTTCTGTTGTGATTGTGTTTATCTGTTGTTTCTTCTTGTCTTGTTTGTTGTTACTATGGTAACATGCTTGTTGTTTGTTGCTTTTACCCGAATATGTGGTTTCTTCAGAGCGACAACATTTATTAAGGTGGTTTAAGATTTCACATTTCCTGCGTTTTTTCCCACGGGCAGGGGAGTTTTTCATTCCACCCTTGTGATTCCAGTGATTTCCACAGTGTCTGCAGGTAGAATTTCTGGAGTTGAATTGTCGAGGCTTGTGCTGAGCATTCGGATTGACAAGGTCAAATGCTTTACTCAAATCCAGCATCAAATAATATTGCCTTATTATTGTCAATTTCGTACAACCAAGTACTAATTAAAGAAGTTAAGTCCATCTCACATGAATGTTTTTCCCGGAAACCAGACTGTTGTTTGACTGCCAACGGGTTGTTATAATTCAGTTACTCCGTGAAGGCATTATGAACATGCCGGAGTAACTTTGGCTATATTCCACGCTGATGGAAAATGAGATTTTGATATACATTGGTTAAATATGAATGCAAGAGAAGGGAAAACAGCATCGGAAGCAATTTTGAGGAATTTTGTGGGTATGTTGTCGTTTCCAGATTTTTTAATATTTAAGGCCTTTAACTAAGGTGTCACAAATTCAGGGGATATTTGAGGAATAGAAAAACTGGAGACAAGGTTTTTGCGATTGTCTACGTAGTTGGAGAGCTTGTCCATAGTCTTTTGATCAATAGAGCCAAAGGTACTCTAAGATACAAGGTTAATATCAGATGTAAAATAATCATCAGAACTATTTGACACAGATGTTGGATCAGATCTTAGTCCATTTCCCACTAACAGTTTTCTTGGGGAATTACTTGTGTTACTTGTGTAAAAATCTTTAGAATATTTCCCAAACTTATGAATATCAGCTTGCCCTTCGACCAACATCGATGAGTAGTGAGCCCTTTTGGCCTGATGTATCAGACTCTTAAACTTATTTCTCCAGAATTTAAACAGATCATTATTCATTTTTCTGTTAACTTTATTTTTCTGACTCATCGCCCGAGAAATGTCTTCATTTCACCGTCGAAAAATGTTTCATAGATCTGTGTTTGATAGATTCATGGGTCGATTTTTTCTTTCTTTGCAACTTTCTGGTGACACAAACAGGTAAATGATCACTAATGTTATAGTATGGAACCACAACTTGGCTAATGTTTTCAGGATGAGAGACGTAGATGTGATCAATGAGCGTATCACTTAGTCGTGATATGTGTCGGTGAATCAACGACTTGTGTCAGTCCACACTCATTCTCCATAAATCTGTACCACATGGCGGGATTATTATCGCTTTTCAGTAGGTCCACTTTGAAATCACCAAGGACAATGTTTTCTCCTTGTTTTCCATGGATAAGGTGTCCACTGAGCAGGAGAGCGAGTCTGTCCATTGAAGTAAGTTGACACCCGGTGGGCGGATCAATATTACAACTGGTTTGGACTTGGTCACTTTTCACTTCAATGGCAGGCTGTTCAAGGTCGAATCTCCGTTTGTATGATAAGTCAGCGGCAATGTAAACAAGCGTCCTTCCCCGACGATCTTTGCTGCCATAAACATTAGGTCTCTCACGGAGGATAAACTCATATCTAGGTAGCCTAGCACTATCAGGATACTGCGCACACCAGCACACCACATGCGCACAGAACAACGCGCTCCGGCCGTAAACAGTGTATAGGTCATCTGTAGTGAAAGTATAACAATTTGTACTCAAGATGTAACGGTATCACTGACATGCCTTACACGCGCTGACGGTACACATCTATGTATCTCTATCATCAATGTAAGAAAATTACTTATAATTTCATAAAATGATATAATCTTCAATCTTGCATTCATTACGTCTACTGATCGTAACGAAACATCAGGTAAGACAAATTAGCCGTATATGCAGCACATAACCACTTCAAGGAGCTATGCAACGGGAGGTAGCCCTTACACATACGTGTATAGAAAAATGTCTTGAACACAGAATTTTATACCACCAAAGGACAAATGCGCCTATATTACCACTACACTACGAGTTAAAAGGCTAAGTAACTTAGGGTGCAATCCTCTGTGAGTGCCTTAAAAACATGAAATTACAGTCGAACAAGTTTCTTCAAATCTTATGAAGCAATGACGTAATCGACTTCATGGAGGTCCACAGTTTCCTGTCATAACAATCAAAAGGCCAGCACGGGACTTTCGTGTCACAGTAAAATTCATAAACACAGAGATCGTGCAGTAGCCCTCACATGTGTATGTTGGATTGTTTCCAGGTCTCTTGCTTTGCTCTCACGTGTTTGTCTGACCTAACTGTCAACGCATTATTAATCACAGCGGAGTTTTCTCGTCGCCAAGGTGTGGGTACACACGGTTCATTATGGAGGATTCGGGAGCCATCTTGATAACCGGAGGAACGAAAGGCATTGGGTTCGCATCCGCTGTGGAGCTGGTCCAAATGGGATACCGGAAGTTCATTCTTGGATACCATGTTTCCGACGAAGCGGCTCAAAAGGCAAAAAATCGTCTTGAAGAGACAGAAGGAGTGAAAGTTGTCCTAGTGAAAGGTGACATCCATATCCAATTTTAACATTTCTTGAAGACAAACTACATATATATCTCCTTATGTCTGGAAACAATGTGAGATTTCATTAGTGTTGTATACATATTTAACAAATTACACGATTCTCACTCATTTTTGGTTTTCGTTCAATGACTGTCCAGTTGTACAATTGGCCACTGGGGCAGTTTTTCTCTAATTTGCTCATAGCTTTTAAACTCTTTAGAGGAGAATCATGAAACTCAAAGGTTACAATGAGTATGTGAGACCCCAGGTCAAGTTGGGAAACCATCCCAGTGTTTCCAAAAATTGTCCATATGTATTTAATTCCATGGTTCTCATTGGTCAGTAGTTTTCGTGCAATAAATGCTCTAAATATAGTCCAATTCCTGATAGATTTTGTTCACGTGTGTAATTTGTGTGACTTCATCCCAAGATTGAAAACCAGCTCGACCTGTGCATAAGTTTTGCATTACGGCATTTAACGATTTCCCTTGATCCTCATCCCAACCAGTATCATTATAGACTGTGGTTTTTCTGAGCAGAATCACAATAATTGTGGAAAGCACCGTACACATTTCCTGTAGGATGATCAGTGAACTGAATTTCCAGTATCATAGCAAGGATAAGTTTATCAAGGATTTTGGTTGAGGAGAATTTTTTTAAACTTTAAGCTTAAACAAAGTTAAAGAATATGTCTGGATACTTTCGAGTGAATTATGCTGTCTCGGGGCATTGAGAATTGCAAGGATTTATTGCTCAGTCAAATACAACCAAATTATCTGTGCAGATTTAGATTTTGGATCCTTTTGGGGTTAATGGTGAGGATTAAACTGCTTTCTAAACAACTGGCTTAATGACAAGAGAAGAAGGTCGTAATAGGATACATAAAATGACGTGATAGTTCAATATATGCCAAAGAACGAATCAAGGAATGAAGCATTAGGATTTGATGTTAGAAAGGTCCGTGTTTTTATTACATTAAGTACATGTAAGTATTTCTACAAGGGTTTTATCACTACAGTCGTTTTAGTAGTAAACCACCCTTATAACAGGAGAAACGCGTGATCAGTGTGTTGTTCACATACTTTTTCACACGATGATTTTTACGGCAGTTATGACCGTTATTTTGCGGTGAAAACACCTTGCAGCATGTTGCCAGATCTTTTACCCGGAATGCTGCAAAAATTTTATGTGACGCTGTACTCTAATTGTTATTAACAGGCGATGTGGCTGATAAATCGACCACAGACGCTGCTGTTCAGGTCGTCGAAGATTACTTCAACGGATCGTTATACGCCATAATTCACACTGCCGGAAAGTATCTCAAAGTTGATGCCAATGATCCAGAGGCAGCTGTTGAGCAGTACCACGCCATGTACGCCAAAGCGTTCTGGAGACTGATAACGAAAGGCTTGCCATACATGGAAAGCACTGGCCGTGGCGGAAGGATAGTTACCCTGTCAACTCCAGGCGTGAACTTAGCAGCAAGTCCTAGGGCATTTTACTTTTTACCAGGCTGCGCCAAAGCTTCAGTGGAATACATGGCTCGCCATTACGCCAAAGAACTGGCACCGAAACTGATAACTGTGAACGTTGTTATCCCGGGCATAACAGACACGGATGGTTGGCTGACTGCAACGCCCCCTATCGACGCCATAGAACTAGCAAAGGCCAGGTGTCCCATGAAGGAAGTTATCCCCCCTTCCGAAGTGGGCGCCGCAGTGGCGTTTCTGGTGTCCAAAAAAGCCAGGTTTATTACAGGGGCATTCTTGCCGGTAGATGGCGCCCTTATGTTTGTCTAGAGTATATACTGGCTTAGATGCTACATGTGTATATAACTTTAATCATGTAAAAACCAACTTTCTGGCGTTGGTAGAGATTGGAGAGACAGCATTTATAATATTGGGTTAACATTTGGAAATCGTGTCACTGTGATAAAGAAATTGAAAGCTTTGCAAAATGTCTTAGAAATTGTTACCAGCTAACACCATATCATATGACAAATTTTATAGGTGTTGGGTTCCGCATTATGGATGTTAAAAGTCCGACTTGTAATCTACCATTATGTCACAACTTGAAAACAATCATTACGCAACGCAACATTTTAAGATAGACATTTTAAGAAAGCGTTACCGGACACCCAGTTATATCAAACGACGGAAAAATAACAACAATATCAACAAAAGAAAACAGAAACAAAAAAAGACAAACAAACGCTGTCAAACGAGGCAGCAATATTTTGGCATCGTACAAGACTACATATTGAGGAAGTCCGTATTGTTGTGCAAATTTATTGCAATACTCCAGGGACCCGATTTACACACAGGGTGTAAGTTATGAAAAACGTAACTGTCATGACAAAAAATACTCCAGAAATAGCCTTACGCCCTCTTCGTACATCGGGGAATGTTCTTACGAAGACGGTGTAACGCTGTATGTGACTACCAAGGCGGCGCATCGCTATATACAGTATGCGTCGCATCGCTATATACAGTATGCGTCGCCTTGACATTTACGTTTTTGTCGTTTGAGGTCATGTAGCGGACACAGAAATAAATCTTAAAGCTGATAAAATCTGCATAACGGTTATGTTAACAGCTCTCGATGATAATGTCATCGAGAATAGGCAAATCGAGAAAACACAGAGCCTTCGGTATTTACTAACTTAAGTGGGCGGCTGTATATCACTCCTCTGTATAAGTAAATAAAGACCATGATACTCTTCGGTCCAAGCCCAAGAAAACGTTGACAGAGCAGTTGGGTTGGTATGTGTAAAACGAAACGAGAACTATTCAGAAAGTATAACCTATGTAGTCTGTGTAGGCCCTACTCTGGATTAAGCAATGAAAAGGAGGCGGATGGAAACAAGGCAAAAGTAGTGATAAATCAGGGCCCATTGATCTGTCACTGGGTGGGATTGACCCCTGTCAGCTGTTTTTCAAATTTGCGAAAGATTTCATCGGTCATGCCCTATGAGGAATTTGACTGGAGTTTTCTTAGGTGACAAGGACTATGAGGCCCGGGGGTTTAGGGCTGGCGGATTTAGGGACAGTGCTGTGAGACCAAACGTTAACATGTAAGTAAATCGGAAATTAATTGTGGTGTGTGGCTATATATACTCTGCCAAGAGGGAAACGAATGTACATATAGTTAGAACATGTCATGGCTGAATGAGATGGCGCTGCTTATTTCATAACAACTGACACTCTGACTTTGTTTCTTTTTTTCTTTTTTTTTTGGATTGCGTGACTTTGCTTAAAATGATAGCGTATGAAAGTAATTATCAACCTTGAAGCAAAATAAAGTTCTTAAAGGTGGAAAGTCAACGTATGCATTACTTTTTTGACACCTATATATATGGCAAAATTTCCTCATTCGTCTAATAGTTTCGGTGGTCGTTGTTTGTCGAGTTGCTGGAATATCTCACCACTGTCGGCGTGGAATTTGGTGACGCTCTCTATCAGGAGTGCAGGAACCTGGCCGCCATCGTTTAAATGAAATATTCATAACTATGGAGTAAAACACAAATGAAATAAATAAATAAATAAATAAACATCAAGAGTGTATGGTGTTGCGATGGTCTGGCACGACGTCCATATTCTAACAGACTTTAATAACCAGGTTACTCTTATATGAAATCGACTGAATATGGTATAACTGGTATGGTTTAAGAGAATCTGATATCAAACAATGTAGTAGAAAAGGATGTTGTTAAACAGCTCATATATATTTATACAGTCCACTGACACTGATTGGTTGGTGTAGCCGACAACAATCTCAATAGAACAACATCGGGCGAAATCTGTGCCCGCCCGAAAATTAAATAGCGTGAATATTTAAATACACTTTTCACTGACTTGTTGATCACCCACACACGCGTAAATTTCCAGGATTTGTTTGTGTTTTATTTGTCTGTTTTTCCCGATCAAGGGATGAAGTTTTCGGCAAAATGTTGTCAGCGTGGTTTGAATTTAACCTATCATTCTACTCATCGATTAGTCTGTGTTCAGAAAACAAAAGGTATATCCTAGTGAAGTAAGCCATAGCCTTAACGACAGTGTAATAACAGGTACCTGATTAGACATATACAAGCGGCGAAATGAAAACAAATGACAAATTTTTACCTCAGCAGGAGATTTATTCCATTAGTTCTAGATAACCGTTGTGCATTGAGAGACACTCTTCACTGAGACTGAATTGAATGAACAGTGCAAAATAAAAACGCGAAATTTCTAAAATGTGATCAAAACATATCCGACTTTAACATTCATTATGTAAGGTGGGTGCGTGGATCCATCTGTCTTTTTTGTTAATTTACAGAAAAAAACACGGATATGGGTGAAATTGGGCACACAGCTTTTCCTTGAATCCTGTAGTACCACTGCTAAGTTTAACGTAATGCACAAGTAGTGTAATTCCGAAAAACGTTAGCTTTATTTTGACTCAGTATTTCAGCAATTTATTTTGCCATCATTAGGAATGATAACAAAAAAATTGCTGAAATACTGGGTCAAAATGAAGCTTACGGTTTTTGGAGTTACACTACTTGTGTTTTGCTTCGTCTTGGGCCAAGAGTCAGTCTTCGTTAGAATCTTGGAATTTATTAGATGGATTTAGCAGGTTTAGCTTTGGCGCTCTCAAAGTGTCCGCGACCACGTACGTTTATCTGGAATGATGATTATAACCCAAGCATCCGTGCCAACACTTACACGCCACTGGAAAGACACATTTCCGCCAAGACCATAGCAGCACCTCTACCCAAGAAACAGGATGTGCAAAAGTTTAATAATGTTGCAGAAATTTGTTTAATTTCAATGATGTCAGCGTATCCAGTGTTTTTACATATATAGTGCATGGTTGAAGACATAAACCGCGTCAGTTTTGGAGCTCCACCTTGTCGACTTCTCAGACTGTTTATACAATGGGTCTGGTTTGTTTGCCCCCAAAACTCGCTCTGCGCGTCCTTCTCAATATCTACCTTCGTGAACACCTTTTCCCAAATAACTCGTGTGGCTGGGATACTTCGGGGGATATTTTCCTATTGGGTTTTTCATTTCCGTCTTACCGATTGAGGGTGGAAAATCGGCGTTATAAATGGCCAGTTTAATCCTCAAATGTCCATTTTTAAGGCGAAACAAACACAAACCGCTAAAAAGATAAAGGGATATTTAAGAAATAAAAATCATTAATATCTAGGGCAGAAAAACCGTTTAAGTGTATGCATTACCCTAGCCTAATACATGTGGTATTTTGTTTTGAGCAACCGTTTCGATTTTCGGTTATAACGTTCATTTCAATACCCAAAAGGCGAAGTCGTGAATTTTCTAACTTAAGGTATGCGCTTAAGGCATCGAAGATGGAACATCTCCCTTGTATTTTTGTGCTTTGCATCTGTACAAAATGTAACCTGAACACATGCACAGTTTTTTAAGATGCCACTCTGACCAAATATCTTAATATTCCTTCCTATCGCAGCACAATGACCCGAAGCCTTCCACCAATGCGGTCGCTGTGAGTTCAAGATCAGCTCATACTGGCTTCCTCTCCGGCCGAACGTGGAAAGGTCTGCCAGCAACCTGCGGATGGTTGTGGGCTTTTGCCCGATTTCCTCCCACCATAATGCTGGCCGCCGTCGTATAAGTGAAATATTTTTGACTACGGCGTAACACAACAATGAAATAAATGAATAAAATACACCATACAAAGTAAAACAGGACACCAGCGACGAAAGTGCGATAGTTTGCAAATCGTCACCCATAAGCCGTGAAGTCCGGCCTTTTGTCAGTTTACAACGGTTAGTTTTTCATTGTAACTGTTCATTTAAATGGATAAGATGCAGTAACATATCTCCCCCTTCCCCACAGCATCATAGCAAAATTAAGTTATTTATTTATTTAATTGCTGTTTCAACGTCGTACTCAAGAATATTTCACTCATACGACGACGACCAAACCCACGACCATCCGTAGGTTGCCGGCAGACTTTCCCACGTACGAGAGGAGAGGCAGCCAGCATGAGCTGAACTCGAACTCACAGCGGCTGCATGGACTAGAGGCTACTGGTTCATTGGTGGAGCTTAAAGCGAACGGCTTTAAACTACAGCCCCGACACTACAATGAAGTTTGAAATTTTTATGTAAGTCACAATTAAGTATATCTGTGTGAAATTTAACTCAACCTACCTCGGCGTAATAACGGCTCCGTTCATTGTATCTACCTTGCAACTAAACTCTGCCAAATATGCGTCCCCGCACTCCTCGACGATACCCTCCAAAGACGCCACCTCCCCGACTTTAGCTCTTCCTGGTACAACCATCGAATAGCTGAAATGAATGAATGAATGGATGAATGAATGAATAAAAGAAGGAATGAATGATTAGCGTATATAACCACACTGATTTTAGCCCTATCCTTACTTGAACGTGTTACAACAATGTATAGGAAACCGAGAAGACAGACAAAAAACAAGTTAATTGACAGCACAACAAATGATCATACTAGCAAACAAAACAACAAACCAAGAATCAGACGGTCAAAGAACC
Source organism: Acanthopleura granulata (assembly GCA_016165875.1). NCBI lineage: Eukaryota > Metazoa > Mollusca > Polyplacophora > Chitonida > Chitonidae > Acanthopleura > Acanthopleura granulata. The sequence continues at coordinate 1,220,805 of JABBOT010000024.1, read as the reverse complement.
CCAAAACAGATAAAGAATCAACTCAACACAATAACAAACAAGAATCACGCCAACAGACAAAGACAAGAAAGGTAACAAGCAGACAAAGAAATAGTCCAACAAACAGACATCAGACCTAGCCTGCAGACAGACAGACACGGGACCAACCAACAGACAGATAACGAAACAGTTCAACAGGCATCAAGATACAAGACCAACCAACAGACAGACAGATAAGCAGCCCAAAGGACAGACAGATACAAGATCTAGTGTTCAGACAGACAAACACGGGAGCAACGAACAAACAGACAGAGAAACAGTCCAACAGACTGACAGAGGGTCTTGCCTACAGACAGACACAGGGTCAACGAACAAACAGACAGAGAAACAGTCCAACATACATAGGGTCTTGCCTACACACAGACAGGCACAGTAACAATCCAACAGACAGACAAAGGGCCTGGCCCACACATAGCCAGACACAGAAACAATCCAAGTCTACAGATAGACAACGAAATACATGTGAGTCGACAAGCAGAGATACAAAGAAATCAACCAACAAAAAGACGGTCAAAATACCACAAAAACGGACAGATATGAAGCCCGAGAAAACAATAAGCAAACAAAAATGAGGCCAATTAACTGGCATAAGTCAGAGTCCTCTACTAAGGTGGGAACTTGCTGCGAGCTTACCCTGTTTTCCACGAATCGGTGGCCTCTCAGGCGGGATAAAGACAGCGCTCTCGGTGTGTCGATCTACGAAAGCCGGCGGTGTTCTTGGAATTGCCGAAAGTGTTCCAGGCCTCGGTCTTCCGCCGTATGTGACTCACCACATCTGTGGATAGAGAAAGAAAGATGGGAGATAAGGTATATCAAGGAGAAAATGGAATGAATAGAATCTAAATTTAAGCGTCAAATCTTGTTACATTCCTATCCTATGTCAAATATTGTTACATTCGTTGACTACTCTTATCAGAAAAAGGGTGTTCAAGCTTGAGGATATAAGAGAGTAGTGAATCCATAGACAGCAAATGGTCACACATAACCGGTGAGGTACAGCCCCTTGTCAGTTTTTATTCCAAGTTCGGGTTTTATTAGGCTTCCAAGAGCAGTGACTCACCAAAGAGCACAGAAACAGTAAACAATTTATATCAAGGTGCCACATACTTTTTCCGCCATTTTCCACCATTTTTCTTCCACAAAAGTTTAACAACCTTCTTCCTCTCCAGACCAAGTCAATATGCTGTTCCAGGGCTAACAGGTCGGCATTGTTTTCAAAGTATTTATTTATTTATTTTTATTGGTGTTTTACGCCGTACTCAAGAATATTTCACTTTTACGACGGTGGCCAGCATTATGGTGGGAGAAAACCGGGAGAAAACCACGTCCATCTGCAGGTTGCTGGCGGACATTCCTACCTACGGTCAGCATGAGCTGGACTTGAACTCACAGCGACCGCATTAGCGGGAGGCTACTAGTTCATTTGCGCTGCGCTAGAGTGCTAACCGACTGAGCCACGGAGGCCTCCGTTTGCGAGGTACGATGAAAAGTTAATGAAAGTAAAGACCTACATGTCCCTTACCGCCTAGAGGAAGTAGCGCACCTATTGTCAGAAATTCAAAACTGACAGCATAAAATTTTCAAGTTTTCAACATTTTTGATTTTACATGTACTTGTATATATACTGTTAAAATGTACATATATGTGAGAAGAGAGAGAGGCCCCAGTTTTGACTTTAAAGTTAGAGGAATGTTATGTTGTTGTTGTTGATGCTGTTATTGCTGCTCTGTGTCTTCAGAGTGCTTGAGAGAAAGGGACCGGAGGAAGTGCATGTTACCTACTTAAAGGCCATCAAACTGACAGCAGTTTTATAGCTGTGTACCATAAAATATCACTATCGCTGTGTTGTTCACCTATTGTTAGAAATATATCGGTGTCCTGAAACAACTCTGTGCCGAGGCAAAAGCTGAAGGCCGTCTGTGAAGACTGCTTGTGAGGCGTAAAACTGCATGCAGCTCGAGTTAAGAAATCTATAACCAAGTTCAGCCTATTTTTGCCGCCATATAGTTAGGTGAAACAAAAGTTTGACAATCTTCTTCTCTTCTGATTGGATGGCACTAAAAATCGATATGCTGTTTCAGGGGTAACAGGGCAACATAGTTTGCAGAGGGCGCTGAAATGGGATGAATTGCGAAAGCTTGCTGCGGGTTTTGTGGCGTCACGTGGTCACATTTTTTGAAATTTGAAATGAAAAGTTTGTATTCAGATGTAATCTGTAATGCTGATTAAGAATCTCGTTTTATTTCTTTTCTATGGCGTATATTTTCCCTCTAAAGTACAATTAAAGCACGAAAAGTTGAGGTCAAGAGACAATAAAGCATAGCACCTGTAAAGTTGAAGATGAAAGTGAGGATCATTATATTCTACCATCAGCCGAAAATGTACCTATTGATATAAATTCAAAACTTAAAGCACTCTGAAGTTCGCAACACGTTTGATTTTACATGTACCTTTATATTTAGAGTTTCCTCCAGGTTACACCAAGATTTGAGCTAAAGGGAAATTCACAATAGGTAAGGTTAGTATAAGCAGTGGAATGGTGCTTTTGTTACAATCATCCTGGCTTAAATTCCCCCTCTCCTCACTCCCATCCCCATCTAAAGACACACCCACGTCCACGTTTCCTCGAACCTGTCCGGTCACGGCACCAATGTAAAGGATGTGGGTCAATCCAGGATTTGAACTCTGGATCTCTGCATCAGAAGAACCAACGGAGCCACAGGAAAATTCCCAGGAGCTGCAGTTAGTATAAGCAGTGAAATGCTGCTCCCGTTACACACATGTATCGAGAGAGCTGTTGGGCAATAGTGAGCGATCCCCAATTTTGACCTAAAACTTTTTAAGAAAGCTAAGAATGTTTTGGGAAAGCTTTAAGACTGACATGGTGTGAGTGTTCTTGACAGTATTTGCTGTTGTTGTTGAAAGTCGTACTATATGTCTGTCACAAGGGGTTGGAGAAACAACATTTTGCCTACTCAGGCCATCGAGCGGACAGCAGTTTTATGGTTATGTACCTTAAAGTACCATCATCCTTGTGCCGCTCACCTGGCGTTGCAAATATTACGGTCCTGAAATAGTTCTGCAATAGCCGAAAACAGTGTGTGAAGATTGCTTAGGAGTCGCAAAACAGTGTGTGAAGATTGCTTAGGGGTCGCAAAACAATGTGTGAAGATTGCTTAGGAGTCGCAAAACAGTGTGTGGAGATTGCTTAGGAGTCGCAAAACAGTGTGTGAAGATTGCTTAGGAGTCGCAAAACTGTGTGTGAAGATTGCTTAGGAGTCGCAAAACAGTGTGTGAAGATTGCTTAGGAGTCGCAAAACAGTGTGTGAAGATTGCTTAGGAGTCGCAAAACAGTGTGTGAAGATTGCTTAGGAGTCGCAAAACAGTGTGTGAAGATTGCTTAGGAGTCGCAAAACTGTGTGTGAAGATTGCTTAGGAGTCGTAAAACAGTGTGTGAAGATTGCTTAGGAGTCGTAAAAATGCGTGTCGTTCTAGTTCTAAATATTGATATGTATGTATGTATGTTTGGGTTTTAAGTCGCTACTGAAAAATTTTTCCTCGGCATACAACGACGAGTTCTTATAGTGTATACATGTATACAGTCTCTGCCATATCGGAAGAACTTTATGTAACAATATCCTAGGCGGCCATATTGGCGCTGTCGGCTAAATTTACACTTAATGTCTCCGTGGCCCTTGAGACAATGAGTCACTGTTATACCTCTTGTACACAAAAATTGAGAACTGGAGGGTAAAAAACACACATTTTACCCCAACGTATTCTATGGCAAAATGACCCCCCCACCCCCACCCCCCACGTTAATTAGCAACAAGCCAAGCGTCAGTAGAAGAGTCCTCATCTTTACTTGTGGACGAATGAAACCCTGACCTTTCAATGCAACGCGACACTCAGTGTTACACAGTAAACAAGGTTTTTTGGGGGGGGGGGGCATTTTCTTAAATATCGTAAATGAGAAATCCCACTTCTATACATGAGCGAGAAATTAAAGACCGATGACGAGAGTCAAGGGCAAAGATAAGAAGAGAGCCTATAAAGGTCTAGGAGCCTCTGTGGCCAAGGGGGGTAACACACTAGCGCAGACCCAGCTGCTGCCCACCAGTGTGAACGCTGTGAGTTCAAGCCTAGCTCGCGCTAGCTACATCTCCCATCCTCCCACCATAGTGTTGGTCGTCGTCGTATAAATGCAATATTCTTGAGCACGGCGTGAAAACCCCAATCAAATAAATAAAATATATATATATATATATGTAATTATATATCTATATAAGGTCTAAACTGTGGCCCACTCGCTACCGAAGCCTGATCTTAGGGAACTCTTTGAGCCTCTCTTGGACAGTATCTGACCTCTATGCGCTGTGATCATCGGAAAAAATAAAAACATAGTGGACCTCTATTAAACATTTTTTAAACGTCAGTGGATCACAAGAAAACAATGTGATTGTGACGGATTTAGACATGCGTACAGAGAGAATGTACTTGCTACCTTTTCGGACAATGTATAGCATTTTTAAATATCAGAGTATAAAGCATTCCAAAAAAAACCCAGCCTCGTCTAATCATCCACTCCTTCTTGATGCAGCTTCGTTGTGAAACGGCTTTGTGGTGTTTCAGTCAATTTGGCTTATCGTAATCTTCCTTTTATTAAACTCTGTGGAGCGTCACTTTCTGGCTTCACATATAAAGTGTATATGATAGCTGAACTCAACAATTCATCATGTTTCTTATTTATTTGATTTTTCTTTAAATCCATGCATACTCTATAGTTTTTAATTCTCGGATGGTAAGGAGGGGGGCAGTTTTCAAGGGGGGTAGAAACTTGGGTGACCTATGAAAAATTACTGATGGGCTTGCAGACGTTTAACATTGGGATTTACACGTCATATTAATGGGTGAGAGACTTGTGGATTTCACTGCATAAACAGCCACGGGAAAAGTGTGTTAGGATGTGTGAGTGCGGTTTAGAACAAAAACAACAGTTGCTTACCTGCGGGGAGATCTTACTAATCTTCTTTTGCCAGTGTTTAGTGAAACTACATATAAGTATTCAATCTCAACAGTATCACGTAAGCAGTCTCGTTTCTTTTATCACCGTCGTATATAACCCCATCGGCGAGACCCGCTGTAATTACGTTGTGTATCTCAGCTGTCATGATAAGTAGCAGCTGTGAAGAGCCTGGTATTAATTATGGTGCGACGCCAGTAGAATAGATTCATTATTGATAATGAAAATAGCCTTGTTTTTGTTTTTGTTTTTTTGATCTGCACAGAATACAGGACATCTGTAACATCATGTTTATACCCTTCCAAAACCACATGACATCATGTGGTGAACAGAAGAAAAACAATACCAAGGAAATTTCAGTCACTTTCAAAAGTCAAATCATATAATGTGAGAGAAAAAAATGGCGATACAGGTAATGTATAAAAAGTAGTTTGTATCTCGAGCTCTAAAGTGAGAAGAGGGAGCATGGGTGGAAAAACTCGTACTGTTTCACCTGGAGTCTTTTGTTAACATTATTGACGTCAGGTTTAGTAGATAGACAGGCCTTTTTCTTAATGTGTGGGAAAAGTTTTGTAATAGTGCAAACTAAAAATATTAAGTGTTTAGTTTATAAATGGAAGCCATATCTGTTACATTTTATAACATGCGTCCTGGTGTTTATTCATAAACGCTACGAAACAGATGAATTAAAGAGATGTGTTTATCATAGTAAACATGCGCTATGTTTACATAGTAAGAAAACTGGTACATAAGCGCTCTCACTCAGGAGCCTCTCACCAATGAGGTCACGGCTAGTTCAAATTGATGAACGAATGCTTCCTCTCTGGCCATGATAGTTCATGCGTCTATTCAATCGTTTGTGACCGCCTAGGTAGTCCAGTGGTTAGAGCGTCCGCCTCGACGTCGGGAGATCCAGGCTCCAGCCCAGATCGGGTCATACCAAAGACTTCAAAAATGGTACTTGTTGCTGCCTCGCTTGACGCTCAGCATTGACAGGTTAGAGAAAGGAAACACTACTGATCGGTCCGATGTCAGTGTAATGTGACTGGGTGGGGTGTCATGACTGGTGTAATCGGCACGATGTTCCACTGACGGCAGCACTTAGGCGGCATGGACTCGCCTTGCCACAAGAAGACACACTATATGCACACACTTGAAGCACTCCTCGTCGCCATATGACTGAAACATTGTTAAGTCCGACATGAAACCCCAAGCACTCCCTCACTCAATTATTTCTCAGTGCTAAGTGTGCAAAACACTTACATGAATTTCGTGTGAAGTTGTAGTTTTAATACCAAAGGCATATACAGGGTTAGCTGACAAGTGATCTCCATACACGGCTACACACACTTCTGTGATAATCAGGCAGATACTGTCTGAGAATACCAGTAAACCCAGTCATAACTCTTTCCTTTACCGTCCGCCAGCAACCTGCGGATGTTCGTGGGTTTCCCCCCAGGCTGTGCTCGGTTTTCTCCCACCATAATACTGACCGCCGTCGTATAAGTGAAATATTCTTGAGTACGGCGTAAAACACCAATCAAATAATATGCATGGATATAAAATGTATATTTTGTGTACTTTCAGCACGTGCACACAGACTTAAACATGTACTCCAAACAATTTTTTTCCATATACAGCATGGGATACTATTGACGCTACATCATGTTTCCAGTTTCTCTAACATGGCGTATTCTATATCCTGGAGAATACCAGATTTAAGGTTAATTTGTAAGTTACCAAGCACTTCTGAAACAGACAGGCTGAGACCGCACAGCTCACATCCCTCTCCCGAAATAACTAAGCTAATCTTTATTTGCGGTCTTTTCTATCAAGACTGCATAGACTATGTGTACAGGTATATGCCTCTAGGCCAGATTCTAAAAGCGCTTATAGTGTCCTGTGTATGTGGGTATATCACGACAAAGACCACCAGTAGTGTTCGTGCCGGTATTAGAATCGCTGCCCTTGAATTTATTGATATTTAGCTCTAGTGGTCGATGAGCAGGCCCCTGTTCCACAAAGCAATCGTAGGCTAAGTTGATCGTAACTACCATGGCTACATATTTCTTTAACATGGGTTGTCATGGTAGTTACAATCAACTTCGTCTGCGACTGCTACGTGGAATATGGGCTAGAAGAGCTTATCTACTGGCATGTTGTCCGTCATCCGTCCAACTGTTTTTCTGCCTGTTTGGCGTCTGTTAACATTTGTATCAAAACGCACCTCATCCTTTGAACGTTTTTGAAGATTTCGTCTGCTTTCCACGGTACTTGGTGTTACAGTAGACAAAACCAAGATACATCATTAGTAGTACGAATTTAAATTTTGACAAACCCGTTGTCCATCAGTCTGTCTGTTAACATGTCATAATGCTATTTCTGTTACAGATTTTGCCCAATTTCAACAAAATTTTGTACAAGTGTAGACTACAAGACACTTAATTCCGACGTAATGATTTTCATTTTCGATGATAGGTTGTTCATCTGCCTGTCTATTCACCCAGCATATGTTAGCATTTCCTTCAAAATACTACTCCTGTGACAGTTTTTGCCCGATTTCAGTCAAACCTGGGTCAAGTGTAGACTACATCGAGATACATAATTCATAGTACAGATTTTCAATTCTGATCGTCCATTGTCTAGTATGCTGCCTGTCATCCCAGCTTTTGGTAGCACTTGTTTCAAAACCCTAGGGTTTGCCTGTTTTCAGTTAAACATGGGACAAGCAAGAAGCATACATGATTGATATATCACTTATTTTCAACTGAACATCGTCTGTTAGTGTATATCTTCCTACAACTGGTGTTTGATATCAGTGAAACTTGCTATAAATGTTGTTTGATAATTGGTAGTAGACGTACATTCCACCTACTCTAGTTTTATTTATTCCACTGGGGTTTAATGACGTATTTAGGAGTACATCCCTAGAAAGATGGGCCAAGGAAACCGGAATGCCCGCGGGAAACTAGCTAAGTTTCATACATATCATGCAATAATGTCATACTGGTGGAAGGCAAGGGAACCCCAACGATTGTTTGGAATTTTCCTTCACGATGCTGGTACTGACCGAAAACGTCAGCTGTCCTTGTGATGTGAAAGTGAAACTCCACACGTAGCTCGTCACGAGGTTTGTCAGATACCTAGCAAAGGTCGGTGGTTTACTTCCGGCATCCCACTTGTTATGCAACCCATAAAACTGATTGCCGACATCTGCGTTAAATGCCAATCAAATAAACAATTAAATACAATTTTCATTTTTCCAAATTCATCGACAATACATGACTTCCATTTGCTTTTTACAGCAGTCCGGAGAATGGCGTCCTGAAGCTTGGTGTGGTCATCTTTAACCGGAACTCTCCAAAGTCAAGCACGGAAATTGAGCCTAAAAGGGGCTTCCCCAAATTCCGCAATTACCCTCCATAACGGTATTTTTGTCAGTACGGTTAATACCCCAGGCACTGATATATAAAGCAATACCACTGGTAAACCATAAAGGGTTGCCAAAGCATAATTATTACAAGAATGTAAGTCGACAGTCCCTGCCAGCTCTTCAATGCTACGGCCCTGGAGAGAGATCAGTCCACACCAGCCAGGTACTGGTCCAATTCGTCTTAAAACTGTGCCAGAGTTGGTCTGACCCCTCTGTACAGAGACACGCGTCCCCGTTCAAAATGGGCTGCCAGGTCTTAGTCGATGTCGCGGATGGTGGAAATTGAGCCATCACACATGGCTTACAGCTCCTCCTTGCTCTTATTCACGGGGTGGTCCCCCATGACAGCTTGGACTGGACTACGAAGATTGGGTCTGGGACATGGGTGTTCCCGATGACGAGAGAACGCCTGTACTCCTCCTTGTTCCTCTTATACGTCGCTGAGTAGTGTTGTAGGCCTGGGTCCAAAGCTTCCCATGTCATGGATAGAAATGGCTCCTCGGTGAAAGCCAGACACTGGAGTATAATGGATTCCCAGGCCGCAATCCCCATGCGTAGGGATGCCGCTCCAATCCTGGCAAAACATAAACACATTTGACATCCCACGACCTCCAAAACGCTTCCAATCATCTGCTCAGGCAAGAACAAGACAAAGGTGTGAACGTAATAATGAATGGTTATTGCCTTTTGGAAGGTTCGCGAAATGTACAGATAGATGGACGCATCCGCATACCTAGAAATCCCGTCACCAAGCGCAGTGCGGGAGCCTATTGCTGTCGGTTGTTCATACACCAATAAGGTGTTCCCAAATCTATCAAACATAATGATAACCGTTTGATGACTAGGATTCATGACTTGCAACAATGTTTCAAGGCAATGTAACGATTTTTGGATGTAGGAAACCGGAATTCCGCCTATTTGACCCCTTTGAAGGTGTCTTCCCGAAAGGGTAGCGGTTGTTCTACGAGCCCGCGGTACTAGTATTGACTGGCCATCGGGCTCCGGCGATAACAAAACTTAATTAGAATGATGCCTGAATTATAAATCACAGAAGCTTATCCACCATTCTGTAACAGCGCAATCAGCGCGTTTCCGTGAGCAAATTGATCGGTGGGGGACAGGCAACTTCACGATTCTGTTGCAGAATTCCAGGATGACAACCCACGCCACCCCAGGCCACCACGACTGCGGTGCCAACTCACGGAGAAAGAATGGCTCTGCTGCAGGAGCTGGTGGACCGCAAGAGGACACTGGAGCCTGATGACGGAATCGATCACGGAAAGGCGTTGGTTTGCGGATTTACCCGACACCGTGGAACAAGGATCTTCACTTCACTCTTTCCTCCGAATTCATACGTCGGACACCACAATCAAAAGTGAACACGAACAGCAGGTACGTGAGGGCAGGAAGGACACACTGATGACGTGGAGTACCATCCAAGAAAGTCAGTGGCTGATTCATAACGGGCCTGACCAAGAGGACAGAATCTCCGATGCCATCCAAGGCAATGAAAACCATCTGCCAGCCTTGTGGTGGTTATGACAATGATGAACACTTTTCTGTGCCTTGGGGGTCCTGGACCCCATTTTCGTGGCCAGATAGCCAAACACGACATGACAACCGACGAGGAACACAGCTTTGATCATGTTCATCATTTTCATCATGTTCATGCCCACATGACCAGGACCGATGATCGGCAGAATCTTCTTGTACTTCCGATGTTCCTAGAATAGCTGGCAACAGTGCTCGGGCCAAGGTCACGAAAAGGTTCACAACAGAACGTATTCACTGGGCTTACTCATCATGATGGAATTTGGAGGATATAACAAAACAGTGTCAATGAAGTTTCTGAAGGCCTAATTTTGGTCCTTCTTGGGCTTTTCCGCTGGTACTGGATGAGGATGTTGATTGGAGAGGTCATTGTGGGGCCAGTTATCGTGTTTGCAGACCACATATGTTTTAGTCATATGAGACATTTGCTTGGACCTCTACTGAGATATATGAGGTGAGTTTGTTGGTGGTTATAGTTTGGTGACACGAAGATCTGACACCGATGTTGTCGTACAGCTCGTGCTTATGAATGTGAGCACCGTAGCTTGCTTCATCGTGTCAGCCGCTTTATTTTCTCTAAACAATCTTTACAGTAAGTATGAACTTTATCCCGACTGAGTGACCAGAAACCTAACCCACACGGGTACTAAGAAATCGCCGTCATGGTGCACTTTGTAATGTTTAGCCCTGGTTTTACTTTTCCTTTTCACGATAACAGACAATCGTGGTAAAGGTAGCCCGATGGACATTGGATAAGCCAGTCAAAGAAAGAGCAATCAAAAATCGGATCATTTACATAACGCGTGTCACATTAAAGTTAGGGTCACTATTGTTATATCACTGAAATTGTTGTATCTATAATTTGAGAGTAATTTGAAACAGTAAACAAGTGACTTGCTCAACTCGCAGACAGCCATAATCTAGCCGTCGAAACGTTCGTATACCAGCCGTCAAGCAGAATGGGCATTCCAGGTCAATAATGGCAAGGCCTGTTTCCAAGAACGACAAACAACACAAACCCTCCAAAACTAAGAAAATATATGAATATAAAATTAGGACGGAGTCATGCTAAGAGAAGCAGCCAACAGTTTTCAATGATGACGAAAAGACGTATTGAATGTTCTAGGCGGATGAATAAAATCAGCATCCCGTGTACCAGTTAAGTATATATGGTGGCGATAATCTACTATGTATCTTATTTGCGCTTTGATTGCAACTGTGCATATATCCAGCGTGGCGATCACACTCAACACGATGAAATACATATGGCCCCTAATCACGGGTTAAGCGGAATTAGACAATGAAGTAAGCCTTACACAAGATCAAACAAATAAACACGAAAACATTCACATAAGGTCAATACATATAGCTGAATAATGTATATATGTATACTTGGGGTTTTACACCTTACTTAGCAAGTTTTCAATCATGTGGCGACGAGGAGTACTTAGAATGTATATATACTGTGTCTTCTTCCATGCCACCAAAGTGCTCTCGCCACTGGAACATCATGCCGAAGACACCAGACAAGACATACCACCCAAACACATTATACTGACACTGGGCCGTGCTCCGACCTCTGAGTGCTGAGCGCCAAGCAATACAGCAACAAATACCCTTTTTAAAGTCTTTGGTATGACCCGATCCTGGATTGATCCCGAATCTCCCCACCTCGAGGCGGTCTGAATAATGTAAGTAGTTACACAAATGCACTATTCAAAAAACAATGTAAGTAAACAACATGGTATTTTTCGAGGATTACAGGACACTGTTATGGCTGTCTTGTGATCGTGCAGGGCTGAAATCCACAGAAGAAGTATACTTACACTTACGCAGCTCGTTTTGCCTCGGGCATCACCTCCGCTGGGACAAAAAGTGCCTTTACACATCAAACCCGCACCCGTTGGCTGTGCCGATAACAAATGGATGCTCTTTACGGGTGGGGACGGGTAGGGATTGGCTGTATCTCTGAAGTGTGTTGAAGGAGTGCCAAGTAATTTTGCAGGTATAAACTATGACAAATAATGGTTGAAAAAAAAGTCCATTACTTGTGGCCACAATTAAACAAAGAAAAATATCATCCAATGAGCAAGTGTCCCCCATATCCTGTTTCTATGGTGATAAGACGCTATTACCTGCATTCCAGTTGATTTATTTTGAGAAAATCGTGGTCAGCCCCTGATGATATTTGGATATGTTGTAGGCCAGGCATCTAGTTATTTGACAGTATGTGTCCTTTGGGCCAACGAAAATTAGGGAATACAGTTTTAGGAGGGTGTTCTTGGTGAAATTACTACATAAATAGTAAGACTATTTTTTAGTGTTTTTATACCTATAGGTAAACCAATTAGGTCCGCCTACAAGATCCACCAACTAGATAAACCAAACACGTAGACCAATCATACCAATCAATCAGGTCAGCCAATCAGGCCAACCGATCAGGCCAACCAATCAGATGTACTAAACAGATGAAAAAAATCCGGCCAATCACTAGATCATCCAGTCAGATCATCCAATCAGATTAATGCCCAGACTGATCAGTGAGATCATCCAATCAGGTCCATCTACTAGTTCAAATGACCATATCTACCGCTGAATCAATCACCAGATCAACCATCAGATCAAGAAAGATCACCAAATCAATCACCAGATCAACCGGATCAGTCAGTGAAACTAAAGAAACAAATCGGTCGCTTAGTCGTAGAAGACGGAGATATTCACATCTTTTATCGGACTTCTTCGTTAACGAGTGCATTTACCGTTGGAAACAGCTTGTACTTAGCAGAGGTCGGTGGTTTAACTTCCAGCACTTTTCCACCGATAAATCTGATTGTCAGCCCGTAGGTCAAGATTCTTATTTATTTATTTTATCAGTGTTTTACGCTTTACTCAAGAATACTTCACTTATACGACGAGTACCAATATTGTTGTGGAAGCAAAACGGGTAGAGCCCAGAGGAATCCCACAACCATCCGCAGGTTGCTGACAGACCTTCCCACTTACGACCTGAAACTAAGCCAGTATGAGCTGGACTTGAACTCCAGGTGAGGGGCACCTTGGCCATTGCGCTACGCTAGCACGCTAAACACCTCGGCCACGGAGGCCCTTGAAAAATTCTTGAGTTAGGCGTTAAACAACTACTAGAAGAGGCAGCAATGGTGGTTAGTTAAAAGACTGCTAGAAAATAACTGACCACTCTAAAACCCGATAACACAGCTATACAGATGATTTTCATTTTTCACGTAAAACAAGATTAATGCATGTTTGTCTCGTTTTCATTTTCCTCCTGAACTTTCCTCTGAACATGTTTATTATGTTATTACACATGTCGAAAAAAAGCGAAATGCACTCCAAGCAAGGAGCTACAATACACTTTAACCCAGCTTACATTTATATAACACGTGTCCTTCGCGGCGAACTATGATTTTTTTTTTTTTTTTTTTTTTTTTTTTGGACAGATACTTGAAGAATTAATGGCTCATTTAATTCCATGGAAAAAGATAATGGTAGTCTTGCCTTAATTAGGGAAAGTCCTGACAGGGACCACAGGTAATGTTTTACAATTCACACATATTAATAACGAGAAAGAAACAAAATATATGTTTTAGAAATGATAGAGAAGGGACTCTGAATCGCCTAACTTGGAGAGAACCTCGAGATCTTAAAAGGAAAGACCTCGTAAAAATGAACTTTAATATGTTGAGTGAAGAGACCATTAAAAATTGTATCTGAAAATACCTTCCCTGAATTTTTTAAATTTTTTTTTACCAAAATAAACACCAAATGTTTTGATTGCATTGTGGATGTTATGAACCATATTGATGATGTGGTTCACTAGTGACGTCGCGCTGACTTTTCTATGGCTCTAAAGCAGAAATTAGATGTCATAGCCTTTTCATACAGGGGCCAACATCAGGGGAATACTCTTTGACAAGACCTTTATTCAGAGTTGGACGTAAGGGTGTACACAAAGTTGTGTGACGTCACTGGTGAACCACATTATCAAAAATGTCAAAAACGTCCATTAAACTCACCATACAATCAAAACATGACTGAGCCTACTTTTCCTGAAAAATCTCCGCTCTTTTCATCTTGGTTACACTCCACAATAATTCTTCCTGGTCAGGAAGGACGAATGTAGTTCGGTAGTATTATTACACCTATTTTCCTTTGCTCCTCTTGGCTGCACTTTTTCATTTTTTCTCTTCTTGTTGGATGCACTCATGGAAAAGTAGTGATAAATCGGTTTTTCACTGGATAGTTTTGACCCCTGTCAACTTTGCGAAAAATTTCATCGGTCAAAGTCAGGGAATTTGACTAGAGTTTTCACAGGGCTTGTAGATTGGGGACAGTGCTGTGAGGCCAAACGTTAACATGTAAGTAAATGAGAAATTAATTGTGGTGTGTAGCTCGGCATACGTTCAGACCACCGTAACTCGGGAGGACTTAATCAGGGGAGGTAACTACAATACGCTTTTGGCGCATCAACAAAATAACTCGGGAAGGTTAGCAATTTTTTAGGCCCCACCTACCTATGTCATTGTTAAACTATTCATCCACTCTAAATGTGGGTTTAAACAAAGATCTAATACATAGATATATCACACAATCACGGGTTGATATTTAACACTCTTAGCTAGATTTGCAGGAGACCTGTTTGATTCTTACTGGCTTAACTTTAAGATATACTGTGGACGCTAAGCTTTGAAGATCGACAGTCGATCTTATATTTAATGCTTAGTCAACTTTCTTAAGTACTAATTTTATTAGGTTTATCTCCACTGCCATGAGTCTGGAGGCGTTACTAATAATTTGACTGGCTAATGCATGTATTTTTGGCTCCGTTGCATTCCTTCATGTGTGACAGGAGTTTCTCGCATGAAATGAAAGATTGTCCAACAAAAGATTTCCAGGCGATTCATAGATAATGCTTTATTTTGTACACAAAACGAAAGTCTCCAGGTGAAGAGGCAAAACAACAACCGAAAAGCCCCAACGTACTATGTAGGCCCACGACAGAGTTCTGTTTAACTTGGTTCAATTACCAAAGAGCTAACCGTAACAGCTCCAAATACAGTACCTTGACAATAGTTTAGATTCCGGCTAGTTGACCATACTTCAGATTCCAGCTAGTTGACCATACTTCAGATTCCAGCTAGTTGACCATACTTCAGATTCCAGCTAGTTGATCCTAGTTCAGATAGCAGCTAGTTGACCATACTTCAGATTCCAGCTAGTTGACCATACTTCAGATTCCAGCTAGTTGACCATACTTCAGATAGCAGCTAGTTGACCATAGTTCAGATTCCAGCTTGTTGACCATAGTTCAGATTCCAGCTAGTTGCACTTTTATGAGACTGGATCGAAATCTTCACTTTTCTCAGGATTTCTACATACTTTTGTTTACTTATTTATTCGATTGTTGTTTAACTCCATACCACACTCAACAAATTTTCATTCACAAGACGGCGGTGAGTTTTATGTGTCGCGGAAACCTGGGTAAACCAACGACCGTTGGCAAGTTACAGACGCACTTGCTCTCTTGTGACGTAAAGATATGAACGCCATATAGGTGGAAGACAATTATTAAAGTGGCCTTCACCGAACGTCAACATGTGCAAAGAGTTTTACCAACATAGTCTACTGTTTGTTGTCACCAAAAGTGACCGGGAGAGAATCTACAAACCCCATGGTCGGAGATTTGTTTACTTGTTTATTTATTTACTTAATTAGCGTTTCACAATTCTTTAAATGACTGAATTTTGAAAAAGATTAATTACTGATCGCAGAGGGCTTTATCTTTGAGCAAAACTATACATAAAATTCTTGTATTTGCCATGAATAAAGTCCTAAAAAATATTAAAAACTTATTGAGAAAATATGGTTCTCAGCTTTTTAAACTCTGGATTCTGTATTGCACAATACAGTTAATAGCCACCCTTTTTTGCGTAATCTCTGTTTTGAACATTGATTTCATGCACACGACAATGTTTCTTTCAAGGACGGCCCCGTTGCCTGGAGATGAATTAGTATTTTATCTAATGATGAACTGGTTAACGTTTTATGATATTATGATCTTTATAAGCTCGTGTACGCTTTACACACTGGTTGGGTAGATGTCCGCAACATATATTCACTTCAATTCTTCTGTCAGCGGTATATCTAGAGGAAACATGGTGAATCGAAGCAGCAGAGGTTATAACCTGTTTGCTTGCGGCGTTCCGAAGATAGACGAATACAACTGATGGATGCACATCGTTGGCACTCGCGCACAGCGTGTGTACTTAACTACTGCATGTGTACTTGTGTACATTGCCCTACGAGATTAGCGTATCAGAGTGCTTTGTTCACCGTTTGCTCATCATGGTGGAACTTGCCAAACTTCACTGGGCGGATTACTTAATAATCGTGTTCCATTTTATCATCACAGTGGCCGTGGGACTCTATGTAAGTACAAACGCATGTGGGGAGTACAAATTAGCGTGTCTGTGATTCGAGTATGGATGTAAAAAAGTCGAAATGCAAGGCGATTTTGATGACTATATAACTATATGGCATATTTACCACACAAATACTCAGTCACATATCGTTTAGGTTCATGTGCTCACGTACAGGTTCATACTTTAAAAAAAAAATGTTTGTTTACCTCGACTGTGTTGACCTCTAAATATATAACATATTCAGGAAACAAACAGGCGTACAACCATTTAATAAAACAACATGTTATGATAGTACTTAACATATGTTCACATCTATATGGCGCCTATAAGTTTTCATACCAGAGTAAACTTACTTGCCTTTGTTTTTAAAAGGCATTTGCAATCAAATGATCTTTGACTCTTACAAGTAAATATATCAGACTATAACTGAAACATTTAAACGCGAGCATCGCCATCTGCAAATGGAGGCAGCGTTGAATTTAATCTACAAGGCAATCTGTAAAATTCATATAACATGTTTTCTATATGCTACAGAATAGATTACGCTATAATATAATATGAATTCATGTTATGTGTGACACAAGTCACAACAAAAGCTGAAGAAGTCTTATATAACATAATGGGTTGCTGCAATAATATATTCTAGTTTCCCATCTCCCAGGAAACATAGCATTCAGTCAGTTTATCAGATTAAAGTTTAAACTATTAGAACTACTATATAACCCAGTGCAGTAAAGGCTTAGGTGAAATTTCATATATTGCCCATATTACAAACTATAACAAAGCGTGATACCAGTATTGCAGCACGTGACACGGACGTACATTATATAGTGTGATTTCTGTATTACAGAAAGTGACAACTACAGTATAAGGAAGGTATTATGTACTGAGCACGATGTATATATTACAGATTACGATAACTGTATTACATATTGAGGTATCCATATTACAAAACTTGATAACAAACTGAGATATCTGTATCACAAATTGGGGTATCGTATTACAGAATGTGATAACTGTATTACATAATGTGGTATATCTGTATGTTCACATTGGATAGTACGTATATCACAGAAGTCGTGCGGTAGTTATGTTATTGATCGTGTGACCTCTATTACAGACTATGGTACTTGTGTAACAGAACGCAATTAGTACCTGTATTACAGATCATAAAGCTTGTGTAACAGGACGTAGATGGTGCCTACAAAACATACCATGATACTTGAGTAACAGAACGTAATTGGTACCTGTATTACACACCATGGTACGTGTGTAACATATCACAGAAGCTATTGCCAAGTTTACAAAATGTGGTACGTATCCCAAACATACAACTCGGAACCTCAAATAACCGTTTTACGTAACTACGTACATAAGTCTGCACGCCATGTGACAGTGTGAAGGATTGTCAGTCATTTGGAGAGAGCTGGAAAAGCTTTTGCATGTGGAAAACACGTTGTTAACAGACACTACGTTGATTTACGACAGCGTACAGAATTGCGTCCACGAAACACTGAGTGGATGTGAGGAGAAGGATACCTTAGTGGTGTATACCATACAAAAGCAGGTCATTCTCGCAAACATGTCTAACATAACTATCTTTTATTTGCCTCAGTTCCATGTTCAAAATATGGAAGACATAAATGTCTTCAGTCCAAAAACAGTCCAGACCATATACACTCTCTGCCCTCCCCCGCCTTCAAACGTCTTGCTCTCCTTTTTCTTAGCTTCCCGACCTCCGTCTATGCATCTTCGTAGGACACGGAGGGGTAAGCTCAAATCACTGACTTTAAATGAAAAACAAAACTGGGCTGTTTGCCGTCGGCGATAAGTAGCCGGCTGAACCGTTTGTAAGCCTATACATCTTCAACGTCAGATGCCCAGCAAGTTAGCCTAACAGACTGTTCGCGGGTTTGAAGTCTTTTTTTTTAAAAAAAAATAAAAGCTGTTGGCCTTTCTGTATAATCTGTGTAATCATGTCAGTAACCCGGAGAGTTTCTCATCTCACCCCCACCTCCACCCCCCAGAACCCTCTCAAAAACCTCTCAGGGCAGTCATGTATCAATGTAGGTCATATTGCCTGCTTGGTTCCCGCAGTAAATTAGCTTCCCACGGCGGCAGAAAAGAGTACAGACCGTGGAAAACACAGGGATGGCTTCTTAAGTGGAGAGAAACAAAGTCAGCGCTGGAAATAGCCAGAGGGTCAATCAGATTAACTCTAACGCCGCACACTTTCATAGTCAGTTACTATGTGCAACAGATATACAATATCCGTTCTCAATTGTGACCCTGTTTGGAGAGAACATGCACTGTCTTAAAACTGAAATACATATCATGAATTCATTTTAATACTAGCATTTCGGCTTGCAGCCGTGGATTGAGAAAGGAAAGCATTTATAGTGTTAGGCAAACACTTTTCTTTAGGTGTTGCAAATTTAACGATTCAGATAGTGCTTAGAAAAAAGTTGCATCTTAAGCCAAATAAACATTTTTAGGTGTTCTTTCGGCACTATAAATGTTAATAATTGAGTAATCCCACATCATGTTACAACTTAACATAACGTGTAATGTTTTAAGATACTGGCACATATATTTTACAGCATTTATCATTTTAATCGGTAAGAAAACTTTGACGATTAACATTTCCGCTTAAGCAGACTTTATTTTAAGAGTTTCTGCTGGAATGATTTGGAACATAATTTAGGTCGAAGAACTCAGCAGTTATTTTTGAATCTTTGAACTGATCTTCAACTCAGCTCCGTTATTTATTTATTTATTTATTTATTTGGTGTTTTACGACGTACTCTCATGTATTCATACGGCATTATGGTGAGAGGAAACCCGACAGATCGTATGAGGAAAACTCATGGCCTTCCGGATGTTGCCGACAGACCTTCCCACGTACGACCGAAAGGGAAGCCATCATTATCTGGACTTGAACTCAGAGTGACTATATTAGTGATAGGCGTCTGAGGTAGTCATAGTGCTCTGCTAGCGCTCGAGTCACTCGGTCTTCATTATGAACACCATGCCCCATATCTACGTTCGAAAAATATTTGTTGTTGTGGGGGCTGATTAGGTCTGAAAATTAGGAGGTAATTAAATATTCCCCTTTTGTCTGGTTCATCGAAATTCTAATAGGGAAAATCTTTACCAAGTACGTGCACATGTACTGATGAAAGGCTACATTTCCTTTTCCAATCCTCTATACGTTACATCTGCCCTCGGCGCTGAATTCAAAATAACCCATAAAATAGAATCCCTCATTAATTGTTAGACAATATGCAGATCCTGTGACCGCATGCGTAATTTGGTTACATGTCGCGTGCACACATAGCTTTCGCTTTTTAGCACCACATGACATCCAATCAGGTAAGGCTTAAGAATCTAGGGTATATTTCAATTGCTGAGACACATCCACAAGGTGTTTGTACTGACAAGAATCTGCACGTAAAATGTCGATTTGTTTGTTTGCGTGTATGTTTTTTTCTATATATATTTTCCACATGAATTCGATCTTTTAAATTTAACTAGTTTACATGTGGTGGTGCTCTGTTTCAATTACGCAGTTGTCCTATATTCCCTATTTTTTTAATATCACTAAGTTTAATGTGCATTATATGTTTGAATTCGAACCTTCAGATGATCGGATTAAACTGCATTAACTCTATCCTTGATTTAGTTTTTCATTAAAGACGCTTACATTGACAGCTACCTAGACAGTTTTCGAATCTAAATACGACCGCGTGATCATTTCGGTGCAGCGTGACAAATGTTCTTTTCTCTTGACTTCTTGATTTAAATAGCTCAAATTCATGTAGTATCACTTTTGTCATTCACGTAGTTGACCTGAATTTTCGTTTAGTTTTAAAGTATAAATACACCCCTTGGCTGATTTAAATTACAATCATTGTATTCTTGATTTCGTTGACTCTGAACGCATTTGAATCATTCAAAAACAATAATATTAGTTCAGCCGTATATGTAAAAAAAACAATATAATAAACAAATAGTAAACAATATTTATTTATTTATTTCATTTCATTGGAATTTTACGCCATACTCAAGAATATTTCACTTATACTATGGCACCCAGCATAATGCACTGTGGCAGGAAACAGAACCCGGCGGAAACCCACGATCATCCACAGGTTGCTGGGTGACCAGGTGGTTGAACTTAAAACAAAATCTATTTTATACATTCAAACACAATAACAATGCTTTAGAGGTAGGTACAAAAAAAAAACATACAGTAAACACGCAATACTCAATAGCATCGTTACAGACATTTACTTACACACATGCATAAGTTTTTTTCATTTCACGTCATTTACATTCAACGGACGCCTTCAGAACTCAAACATTCGCTCTGGTTATTGCTTGAGAAGCTAACCAACTCACGCGATTAAATCATCAAGCATTACTGCACATACACCACGAAATTTACAAGAAAGTGAAATAAATCTACACAAACATAACAGTACAGTGCACGCGACAAGGCACTTCATTTTGCAGCATGACGTCATGTATCTATGTAATTGAATATTACGCGGCAGGTTAGTGATACATGTTAACAGAAAAGCTTCCGCCTGGACATCTCCCAGTTAATATCTGCCAAAAAAGATTCAAGATAAGTGATTCCGACCTGTGTAATGTTTGCTACGCCGAGGAGACCCCCCACCCCCACCCCACCCTGTTTTACTCGTTTATCGCCGGTAAACTTTGCAAAGCCGAATATTGTTTTCTGACATTGCAGACGCTGGAATCGTTAACCCAACTTTTAGAGCCGTGTTTTGTCCATCGAAAAGTTCAAGTTCGGGTTTTTAAAACGTTGGGAATTATTTATGTAGGATTTTCGGCCACAACATTAGTTGTGGCAATAGTTCTATATGGATTGACTATTGTTGATTAGAATAGCCTGAATCCCACAAACACATCTTATTGCCCTGGAGCAAATCATTTCATGGAATGGAGTCGCCATTTAAACCAATCTATGTATGTATGTGGTGATACATGCAGGACCCATGATGTACACGTATTTAGAGACTGAATGGAATTTCTGACAGGGATGGCAAACGCCATTTTTCTAAGCATCATCGTAATTATCACTATCATACAGTGTATGTACACGTACAATGGTTACAAATATACATCTTGACTTCAAGGCATTGACACATAGTAAACCGTACACCAGCCGTCACGAATCACTGACCGCAAGACTAGTGTCCAAAACGATGTACCTGTGGACCTATGTACTACAAACTAGACACTGTTAAGCACTGAAAAAAACAGGTCATAATGACGTTATAAGTCAGCAGACCCATATTCAAAGGCCATGCACGTGTTACAAGACAGGCGTTGTGGTTTAGCGAGGCGTTTAATGAGACAGATGAGATATAATATAATATAATGAAAGATATAATAGCATATTTACTTATTTATTTACTTCATTTTCATTTTTTATGCTGCTTTATGCTGTACTCAAGGACATTTCACTTCCACGACCGAGACCAACATTATGGTGGGAGGAAATGTGGCAGAGCCCGGGGGAAACCCACGACCATCCCGCAGATTGCTGGCAGATTTTCCCAAGTACGACCGGAGAGGAATCCATTATGAGCTGGACTTGAACTCATAGCGACCAAATTAGTGATTGGTTGATTGTGCTGCTCTACCAAGTCAACCGCTAAGTCGCGCAGGCCCCTCGCCCCACTCAACCATAACAGCATAAATCTGAATATGTTTAAAGGGAGCGACCCCACGAAAATGAAGTTATCAGTGAAAAACAAGTAAAAGAGCATTAAAACTGTGCCCGAAAATTCCGTTGCTGCTGATAAAGGTTAACAGTTTGTGACATCACCGTTGACACACATTATCAATAATATCCATAAAACCCACCACACAATGAAAACTTTTGGCTTAAAAAAATCTTAACAAATCAGAGAAGGTATTTTCAAACAGATTTTTAGGCACCATTAATTCATTTTTTCGCGTTTTTTCCCTGTAAAGGAAAAATCGTTTATGCACAAATGCTTGTACGGTTCAGAGACCACCTTCACAGTCGCAAGATCAGGGGACACTATATCTTATCAAAGCAATTAGTTACAAAAATAATTTTGCTGGGATAATTATTTATTAGAATAATTAAAATCTGTGACCTCGGATTACAAAATCGCACATTCTGTAATATCTATAATGGTATATACTCTGTGGAGGTTATCAATGCGGACCTATAATGGTATATACTCTGTGGAGGTTATCAATGCGGACCTATAATGGTATATACTCTGTGGAGGTTATCAATGCGGACCTATAATGGTATATACTCTGCATACTCTGATAATATAAAGCTGTGCCACAGTGTTACCTTATTGTGGTGTTTAGCAAACAGGTTGACCGTGATTTTACTTATAACGAGGATAATATACCCATAAATATGGCTAAGCTCAATCATAAGGTTCCTGATTTGGGATTGTTATGAATAGTCTATGATTTTCATAACAATTTATAAATAGGCTTACAAAAGATTTACTTTTTTGCTTGATGTTTTAGGCCGTACTCAAGAATATTTCACTTATACGACGGCCACCAGCATTATGGTGGGAGGAATCCGGGCAGAGCCCAGGGGAAACCCACAGCCATCCGCAGATTACCAGCAGACCTCCCACGTACGGCCGTAGAGGAAGCCAGCATAAGCTGGACTTGAACACAGAGCGTTGTGATGGGCGTTGGGTCGTTGACCAACAAAAGAATAATGTATTGTAAACAAATGTCTGGTCATTTTGTGGTCAACAAAATTACCTCATTTGAAATTATCGGATGTTAGATATAAGGTATACATCTTCTGATTATTCCAATGAAATTATTTTACTCTGTTACAGCCTACGTCTTGTTTTAAGCAAATCTGAACATGCGTTATGTCCATACTATCTGTTTTTAAACCTCTCTGTTTACTGTTTGTTTTGATTTTGGTTGTTATCATTCCCATGTCCAAATGTAAACGTTGTCTCGGTACCGTAGGATCACGTAGAAAGGCGCGTGATCTCGAATGACAAATTGGCATATCTTCGACAGAAAGAACATCAAAGAACATTAAAGAGTTGTGTAGTTCTGTCCTCGTTGCCACTATGTCGGGATTGGTAAGTTACCTCTGCTTTTTTTTTTTTGCGAGAATTAGTGGGGGTACTGTGTGAATTTGATGTTGCTAAACTTCCCTTCAAAAGTTGCTTGTAAAAGGACAACAACAATAACACTCAGTTTCTAGATGCTGTCAACAAGAAAATGTCGATACTGTTCGCTGATACTATTCTAGTTTTTCATCATATCTTGTCAGAGAGTAAGGATAAATTTCTCCATGAGGGAAAGCTACAGTGCGAATGCAGCAGACATGGTGAGGCTGTAGCGTGTCCAAAACGAGGCTATATATTATGCTGACTTCAGTAGGAGAGGGGGTACCGAGAGTGGAGGAGAGGGGGTACCGCGACTGGAGGAGAACTAGTAGCAGCATTTGGAAGCTGTGCTGAATAACTATTGCTCCTTAAAAGGCGGCACACGACATGGCTTTATTGCAGCCAGACGTTTTCATTGAATGGTGGGCCCTTGCTAAGTCGTTTGAGTGGATTACAGATTTGCTTAATATTATATAGTATTGGCACCGAGACAAGAATTTTAAAGTGTGTGATCTTTTTTTTCTTGTAGTCCACATGGAGATCGAACAGAGGGACTGCCAACAGTTATTTCCTGGCTGGCCGCGACATGAAGTGGTGGGCGGTAGGTACATGTATGCCTGTCTTTTGGGGTTTGCATGGTAGCAAAGTTGTCAGAACCGTTAGAGGTGACCGCAGATCCGTATTAATTTCCATAATCGACAATGTTAAAGTTCTATAGTTCTGTAACTCAACCCCAAACGTTCCATGGCTAATAAGATTGGTGGCTTACCTTCCCAACCCGTGAGAAAGCAACCATTAAAATCTTAATACAGGTTGATTTGCCATTAGCTATATGTCCGGTTTACACAGAGGGTGCAAAACGTAACCACCATGGTGGCGCATCTCTACAGAATGTGCGTCATGACAGTTACGTTTGATGTTAGTTTTACACCGTTTTTGTAAAACGGACCACAGGAGGGGGTATCTAGCAACGTCACGGGTACGTCACTCCCAGCTTCCTCACTACCAAACGCTTTGCATTATCAGGCCACAAATTTCGAACTTTCATCCATAAAACCTTACCAAAATTTTTGGGGTTTTTTTTACCCCAAATATTGCTGACTGCATGGCCAAAGACTTTACACCCTGAAATACACAAAATTACATTTGTAATTCCCGAAAAGCTGTCTCCAGATGAGAAAGTGATCGTCTCACTGTTTACATTATAAACAAGTGGACGATAGAGAGCGTGCAAAGGGAGATAACTGTTTAGAATAAGTGCACGAGATCGTTGGCTGTTAGCGAGTGATCGTCGTCCATTGACGGTTGTACATCATGTTTTGTGGAATATCATGTGACCGTATATTGCCCAATCGAAACCAAGAATCATTCTGTGAGGTATAATAATAACTGCTACACAACGGTCACGAGGCAATGTCTCACGATCACGCGCTAATAACCACTTATATCGTGTGGTTATTCCAAACGGTTTTCTCCTTTTGTCCGCTCTCCTAAGTCCACTTGCTTATAAAGTAAATACTGGGACGATGGTTTTCTCAGCTAGCCACGGCATAGAAGTCCAGGTATTAAATGTAGTTAAATTTTCCTTCCACTGTTATTCTTTTTTTTTTTTTTTTTTCTTTTTGTTTTTCTTTTTTTTTCCTATAATAATGCATATAATGCCAGCCGTGGGGGGGTATATCAGGAATTGTGAGCTTGTGCTCCGCTGTCCTTGAACACGACTTCTCTCGTGCTCACGATTCCTGATATACCATCCCAATATCTATACATTGTGCAGAAGCTATATTGATTGGTCTAAAACATGGAAATAGTTTCGTGAAATTCAGATGAAGTCAGAGCAGCTGAGGCTTCGATTCGTTCAAAAAGTGTAAGAAAAAGAAGAAAGAAAAGAATAGACGACGCCCAGTGCAATCGACCAGGGTCCTTAGACGACCTCTTGGTTCTTTGACGATACATATGTTCTCTGCCTGTGCAAATGGTTATATGTCGATGCATAGGTTTTGTGTCAATGCATTCCACGGGTTAAGTATAGTTCTTAGGCTACTATGTGGTGCACCCCAGGCAGATGACATCAATATTTATATCAGTCTAAGTTAGAAGAGGTTTAGAGAGAATTGTCTCGGACTCCGTGAATTCCTAATCTCGCGACAATAATCTAAACTTATGGACATTGGATAGATGTAGTGTTAGGAATTATTTCAAAGCAAGATGGTTGGAATATCGTCGTAATTTGAGAGTAACAAGTATTGTCGTCAGAGCTCCTGCAGAGCTTTCAAGATCCACCCCGACCTCCTCCCCAACCCCAATACGAGAAAATTGTTTTGCCTCCATTGTGACAGCGTTTATGAGCTTTATCCCAGGCTTTGTGCAAAATTGTAAAAGAGAAAAAATTTTAAAAAATAATAATAAAAAATGGAACCCGGAAGCTGTCGCCCGATGTGTCTCTTCCTGTGGCTTTTTTCATTCGCCGCAATATCGACCAGAACTATGACCGTCGAGCTTGCTTTTTTTCCCCTTCACAGAATGACATGATATAAACACTGCTGTCCTTGCGTCTTAGTTCCACTGTAGACTTTAATCGACCAAACCCTGCGCTATCCCTCTGATTCTAACACTCCCTCACCCTACCTCGTCTATTCCCGTCCATATCCGCGGGTTGAACAAGCCTTGAACCCGCGGCCCTGATTGGATCACGCTGCATGATACCCACGTGACGGAAATTTCCACTTTCCGCTGTGCATGCGTTGTGATACAGGAACTTAACTACTAGAAAGGAACTTAAATAATGAAATTACACATGCAAAAATCACGACCTCACCGTGCCATCGGCAACAGTCTAGAGAAAACCCTTTCATCTGACAGCATGTCGTGATGTTATCCATATGGATACACGGACACTGTGCGCAAACACTTGTTCAATGACATATAGGATCAGATATAACTGCTATCTCGTGTGTTTTTCCAGAACAGTATTTGTCTGTTAATTGCTCGGCACTTAAATATGGAGGATGAAGGCTACCTTAAAATAGGATAAAGTCAGTTCTCCAAGACACTGAATACTTCTTTCCGGTAATTAAATATTGAGAAACATCATTATCATCCATTTCGATTACAAAACATTAACAGCATAGGCTAACACGAGGTAAGGTGACAAGCACTAAACCACTGAAGGTAATGACATCTGTATCTTGGCTTTCAAAGGCTAGGGTTCACAAGGCGCGGGTTCAAAACCGGCCATGGACAGGGAATTTGTAGATCTCACTCTCTCAATTTGCGGGGAATTGATGACAGTAAGCGGTCGACGAGGTTCCTGTGTCCGTTTGTTTTGTCTAACGCTCATTGAACATGGTGTTTATATGTCTACGTCACGTAGGAAAGTTCGTCAGTAACTTGCCAAAGGTCGGTGGTTTATCTCAAATATCTCCAGTTTCCTTTAGCCATGAGACTGACCGGCATCGTACAAGTGAAAGATTATTGACTGTGGAGTTGAACAAAGATCAAGTCGCTGAAAAAATAAAAGTGAACAAAAATGAACTCATTTTGCGCCAGTGCCAGCTGGTGGGATCTTGCCCATTATCACTTGTAGATGTTACCCTTGCACACATACATGTGGAGTAAAGAATGGTGTCAGTAAAACAGAAAACACATTTATCATAACTTGCATCATTTTCACCTCGTCTTCAAAGTACCCTTCCTACAATGTACACGCTATGATGATTGCTCTTGTGTATTGAGACACACGCCAGCAGGCTCTAGAGATCTCAGTTTCGCACGTTTATTCTGACATGAATAGATTTTGATTGGCTTCCTGATTCCATAGAAGAACTTCAGAAAAAAAAAACAACATTATGCTTGCTTCATCTCTAAGTCTTGGAGTTGCCATGGAAACTCGGTTGTTTCCGTCAGATATGATCGCTGTAGTTAGCTATGGAATAACCTACTTTTTCAAAGTAGATGTAGGTCAGTTGAAAGAAGGTCAAGAAGGGCTGAATTATGGCAGCACGAATATACAGGTCATGTCGGTTTTTGTTTATGTTATATTTCTACAAGAATGTGTCTCATGCAGTCAGTGATAATTCTGATTCCTGTTGCATTACAAGGGAGGCATCTAAAAGCAATTTGTACTACCAGTATGCGATGGTTTCACGATGTTTGAATGAATGCCTATTGTTTAACGCCCTACTCAAGAATATTTCACTTATACGAAGGCGGTGTCTCCTTGGTGCAGGACGGATTTCCACCGTATCTTTTATCTGGTGCTGCCTCACCGAGACGACTTGCCGAAGACACCCAACCCAGTCACATTATACTGACACCGGGCCGACCAGTCCACCCTCTATCCTCTTATTGCTGAGCACCTAGCGAGGAAGCAGGATGTACCATTTTTTAAAGTCTTTTGTGTGACCCGACCCAGGTTTGACCCCGTCCGAAAGCTGCCGCTCTACCAACTGCTCTATCCAGGCGGGTCACGATGTTTGAAGGATATCAATCGGGTAATCAGTGTTCAAAATCAAATTCCCGTTGACTTACTCGCAAGAATTCGTCGACAGTTACGCGAAATAATAGAAAGTTTCAAAGTTGAAACACGTCGGCCGACTAGGTTTCACGGATTGTTACATTGTTTTCGTGAAAATGATTTTTCAATGTGATCATAAAATAGTGTGTTGGGTAACGCTGGCTAGACGAGTACCTGACGTTTACTGAAGTGAAATATTTTTTACCAAGCAGGCTCCGTGTTGATGGGGATCTCCGTGTTCGCCGGGGTCGAGTGCAGCGCAATGACCAACGAGTCTCTCACCAATGCGGTCACTATCTGTGAGTTCAAGTCCAGTTTATACTGGCTTCCTCGCCGACCGTACGTGGGAAGGCCTGCCTGCAACTTGCGATTGGTCGTAGGTTTCCTCTCACCATAATGCTGGCCGCCGTCGCATATGTGAAATATTCTTGAGCACGAAAAGTGTGTTAAAGGAGTTCTAAAGCGAAATTTCCGTATAACTTGCTGAAAGTTATGGTTCAGCAGTGACGTCACACAACTATTTGTACACCTTCATGCTCAGGTCTGAATAAAATTCTTGTGAAGAGTAAGCCTCTAATGTTTACCTGTGTATGAAAACGCCAATATGACATTTCTGGTTTACTGCCAGAAGAGTTGGAACAGTCGGCGTGACGTCACTGGTGGATCACATTATCTGTATGGTCCGTAAAATCCACCATACAATCAAAACGTTTGACTGCGTTTATTTTGGTCCCCAAAAAATCTAAAACTAATCAGAGAAGGTATTTTCAGATGCAGTTTTTAATAGTCTTTTCATTCACCCTAAGTTCATTTTTACGAGATCTTTCCCTTTTAATCTTGACTTATTGTATTAGTGCTGGACTTAGATTTGAACTTAAATGCTAATTAGCAATTTTGCCACGAAGGTCAAGGACAGCTGTTTAGTATTGAAATAAAAATCCTCAAGGTGTGTTACAAATTTAGCCCAGTATACTGTTCTGGAGTTAACATTAAGTTTCACTTCAGTCTAAGACAGCTTCGTTATTTATTTATTTATTTATTTATTTGATCGGTGTTTTACGCCGTACTCAAGAATATTTCACTTATACGACGGCGGCCAGGATTATGGTGGGAGGAAACCGGGCAGAGCCCGGGGGAAACCCACGACTCTCACTGCTATATTGTTATCCTGCTTTCATCCTCACCTAGATATTGTTATTTCTTTAGTTTCCATGACAACGGGCTGGACTTTGCAAGTGGCGAGGTTCTGTATAGTCTCGGAAATCTATTTTCCCCTGCATGCATGGCGTCAACCGGAAGAGGATTATGGACACGGTTTATATACCGTTGTAACATAAGTAAACATTTTATGATAAATAGATAATTAATAAATGACATTTATCTTTTACCTTCAGGTCGGTATGTCCCTGTACGTGTCAAATATAGGCAGTACGTCGTTTGTGGGCATGTCCGGGGCGGCCTCAGCTCACGGCATCTCTGTTATATGTTACGAGTTCTCAGTGAGTATTCTGCTATCAAATGCCCATTCACTTCCTGTTTTCTATCACAGAACGTGAAACTTTCACTAACCTTACTAAAGAAAAGAAGAAAGCGTGCTCAAGAACTTTGTATGCTCTCAGTTGGAATCTGTAATCTTGCTTTACTCTTGGTCTGACTTGTTCAATGTCAGGTAGAAAATGTAAATATTGCTAAATATTTTTGCAGAATAAGCATCCTTGTGGGGACATGTCGTTAGTTCTTTTATAAGTAAAAAATTACAATGTATCTTTCATGATACAAAAACATCAGGTTAATTTCATGTTGTACTTTTTTTTATTTCAGGGAATTTTCAGTCTGTTACTGTTAGGCTTTTACTTCGTACCCATTTACATAGCCAGCGGGGTAAGTAGACTCGGTCATGCGCCGAGTCCACTTGTCTTGTTACGTATGTCTAGAATGATTACAGGAAACAGTTTCTTGTGTAGTTCAGAGACCCTCCTAAAAGATAAAGGACATTTGAAGACCTTTGTTAATATATGTCAGTAAAGTAAGAAATTTCTCTTTCTTGCATATTATATTCTACCTATGAGCAATAAACAACTTTTATGTATGCAGTTACCATGTAGGCTCAGAAAATTGTATGCTTAATTGACATATTTAGCAGACTTCGTAATTATGGGCATAATCAGTTAACATCAGTTAGCAAAAGCTGTACAATGATGGACATTGTGAATATATAGCTATGGCATACTTTTCACAGTGACGGACATGCTTAATTGGTACATTGTTTTAACACACTTTGTATAATGATAGACACACTGAAATGGCATATTTAGCACACCATGTACAATCAAGGACATATTGAACTGGCAACTTGGCACTTTAAACAAGTTCCCGCGCATTTTGTACAATCGTGAACCTATTAAGTGGACATTTTCAGTAGTTCTCTTACCAATTATATCATTACCTTAACTCTAATTCCGTGGCAAGGATTTGAAGACTTTGGGACTGGTGCGATGGCGTAAATAGAAGTCATGTCTTCTTTTTAATTCTTCAGGAAGAAAGCCTGTTGCATGTTCCCGCTATAGTTCCTACACTTTATATTCTCTCTACGTACTATATTACAAATAAGAATAAACTTGCAAGTTAATCTAAAATTTGGAGTGCGTGTCATATATAATGGCTGTATACTTTTGTGTTTTCACAGGCCTTCACCATGCCGGAATATTTGAAAAAGCGGTTTGGTGGAAACCGCTGCCAGATCTATCTGGCGACACAGAATATGCTTCTCTTCGTCTTCGTAAAGTTGTCGGTAAGTGTCTGCACGTCCACTTTCCAAAAAATGTTGTTCATGCATAAAAACAGTTTGAGTGATGCGGAGTAGTTCAAAACAGCTTCAGCATGATGTAAATTGTATGTATAACATCGACCAATAAAATCATTGTTTTTCGCGAAATACACTTGTTTGATGTTGGAAAGTTTACCCATCCATCTGGCCCTGGTTCAGTTTTTTTTTTTTTTTTTTTGATGGGTGGGGGGGAGAGGGAGATCTTTGTCGGGTAGGCCTAATTGGTGAGGTGAGGGATGTAATACACGGTTAACCTATTACTTCTTTAACTGCTGTATGCAACTGAGTCAAACGACGTCGATAATGTTTAATGCCTTCCTTTGCAATAAACCTTCTCAGTAATTCTCAATAAACTTTAAAATTTACAATAGACTTCGTTTGCCACAAACCTTGTTTGAAATAGGCTTAAAGTACTTCTTTTGCAATAATGAACGTTGAAAGTCCAGTCATTACTAGATCTATTGATATTCGTTTTCAAAATGAGGGCGTATGATCGAGTCCAGATCAGGCCAGATTACCTGTGATTTAGCGCAAGGTGTTGGTCAGAGAACGATGTCCATTTGTTCATGCTGGGCGCTGTTCAGGTTCCTCCAACCAGAATCTTGACAAGTCTCATACAAGGCGTAACAGTATACATACAAGACTTAAGTATTCGGTATGTAATCCAAATCGATAAGAGCCACCGTGTGTAATTGTCTCGGAAATCTCGCGGGAGTTACGGGATTTCGCGAGGAATTGTAAGTACCTTTTGGTTATCGTATATTGTAATGCTTGTATCTACCAATGTCTTCACCAAAATTCACTTTGTAGATACATATGGAAACAATGGACCACTCGAAGGATGTGTAATCCAATGCCAGTTCATCATGTCCAACCGAAAAGCCATGGGCTAGTGACAAGCCATTCTGCAATCTGTTACGGTTGATGGCATAATCCCGTGGATTTCGCGAGATTTCCGTGCAATTCTAGTACCGCTTAATTGAATGAAGAAGAAAAAAAAATTGAAATATGGCCTTGTTTTTACCTCCCTTCCTGCAGGCGGAGATATACGCAGGCTCTATCATCATACAGCAGACGCTGGGCTGGAGCCTGTACCCTTCTGTCCTCTTGTTGCTCATCATCACAGCCTTCTACACACTTGTCGGTTTGTTCCCTTTGGTCACAAATGATTGTATATTAATTTGAAACACGTTTTTATGGTGATCTTCCATTGGTTCTATCTTGTTCTTTCACTTCTGTGCACGTGTTTTTCTGCTGTTGTTGTTGTTCTACTAGGTCTTCAATGATTGTGTGTCTCTGCTTTTCAGCATTTAGCCAGTTTTTTCCTTTTTATTTTTAAATAATTGCTCAATTTTTTGACATGTCCCTTTTATGACATTGTATTTATCATGAGCATACCATGTCTGAAGTGTATATCGTATGTAGATGCCCACTTTCCATTTCCTTCAAGTTAACTGTCCACAGTCAGTTAGCCTGAATTCCTCACTGGTGGTTATTATTGATATCAAAACTTTTTTGTCCGATCTGGACAGATATTCCCTGGAATGTCTGGTACTGGCTGGCTAAGCAGTGCCCAATGGTTTAACCGTTGTATCTGAAATAAAGAACTATTACAAATATACTTTCAGTTACATTTTCTTCACTTTTATTCACGTTGCCATGGTTTCAGGAGGACTGACCGCCGTGATCTACACTGACGTATTACAGACAGTTGTCCTGCTGGTCGGGGCTGTTATACTAGCTATCCTCGGTAATGTTCAGCCTACTTAAGTCGTGGGTTGAGTCCTCAAATCAGTTATTTTTTTACATCGAAAACTCATGGTTTATGGCCCAGGGGCCCGTTTTAGGAAGAGAGTGTATTTGTATACAAAAGTGTACCGTATGTGTTGTTATGACAGTCACGTTTGACGTAACTAACACCCTGTTTTTAAAAAGAGCGTTCAAAAGGGGTTCAATTTTGATATGTTTGTTATGTTCCTTGAGTGTTCCCAATTTTAAAGTCATACAGTCTGAAAACAAAAGTTGGCGTCTAGTTCTTAAGTAAAAATTAGTCAAAACTGGTTTTGTGGTCGTAAGATGTGAAGTAACACCCACCTCACTATGACAAATCTATAGCAGCCTATACTGACTTGTAGGTTATAAGATGTCGAGTAAGACAAAATTCACTAAAGTGAGATTTAGTAGCAGCTCTGTAATAAGGATGAATTAGAACTGAAGTAGCCCAAACATCTAGCCCGTTCTCTGTAGGACGATTCCAAATTTGCTAAACGTTGACAGATGGGCGAACTTACCATTTGCAACAATGACGTGGCGTGTGAAATTCATGATGAACTGATGATATGGAATCAAAGTCTCTTCATCGCCCAACTGAACGT
Source organism: Acanthopleura granulata (assembly GCA_016165875.1). Taxonomy (NCBI): domain Eukaryota; kingdom Metazoa; phylum Mollusca; class Polyplacophora; order Chitonida; family Chitonidae; genus Acanthopleura; species Acanthopleura granulata. Next base: position 1,187,432 of record JABBOT010000024.1, on the reverse strand, counting down.
ACGCTTTCCAGTTCATCAAATGAGATTCAGTGCGACACTGAGCGGAAGCCTAGTTAACTGCATTTTTACTCAGCTAATCAATGAGTATCCGTCTTTCATTTGACTTTGTAGGCTTCGTCGAGGTGGGAGGTTATCAAGAAATGGTGACTCGTTACATGGCAGCTGTTCCCAACGTCACGAGCATTAGTGGTAATTATAGCAACAATAGTTGCTTACTTCCGGACACGAGCGCTTTCCATATTTTTCGGCCAATCACAGACCACGCTTATCCCTGGCTCGGGACTTTCTTTGGGGCCAACATCCTGTCCGCCTGGTATTTCTGCACTGAGCAGGTAACCAATCATGGAATCTTGAAAGAATGAGTGGGTTTTGACAGTGCTGGATAATGACATTATCTCGGTGTTGGTATGAGAGTCCTGTGCTAAAAAGCTTACGTAAATAACGTACGCTTATTCCGAACGTCTTTACCACTTCTAACTTATAAAGATATGTTACTCTTACATTTTAAAACACATACGGATTTTCGATGTTTCATAAAAAGAAAGCCACGTTTCTGTGAAAATGCCCTTATATCCTCTGAAATACCACTGTTTTTTGTGACAAAAAAATGTTTTTAGTAAAGAAATAGACAATACTTCCAGTAACATACATTTTTTGCGAGATGGGCTCCTTCTGAAACGCGGCTGTTTTCTGTAGAAAAATATAGTTTTCTTTGATCAAAGCCTCCTGCGAAACACTGTAAAAACTAGTGTTCCTCTTGAAAACCACTTTTGAGTTATAAATATATGTTATCTTGCCCATTTTCGCCAAGTCGGCATAATTTCAAATCCTGAACAGGTCCTCGTGCAGCGCTCCCTGGCGGCAAAGAACCTTAACCACGCCAAGGCTGGCAGCATTTTGGCGGGCTATATGAAGATCCTGCCTATTTTCTTGATGGTCTGGCCTGGTATGATCAGTCGGGCGCTTTATGCCGGTAAATAGCTTTTGTTTTCAACACTTTACCCACGTGAATGGTTGAGAAAGTGGTGTATATTGGGTTGTTAATGTTATTGTAACCATTGTATACACACATATATATTGCCCAATCCGTCGAGACTCTCGCTGGTGGAGTGGCATGAACCTTTGATCTCGCCACATCCGGTCGGCCCTTGACCAATGAAACTGCAGGGTCTAATCCAGCTCTCGCTGTTTCGGCTGAAGCTTTAAGTCAGTAGGTTTTCAAGGTAGGCTAAATGGTAAAGAATTGTGGGAAGCCCTCATCAGTTCGGCTTCCTCTATCCATAAACTTCAAGTGAGAAATTCTTCAATATGGTGTTAAACGCCAATCAGATGAATACATAAGCTTAATTTGAGTGTCATGTTTTTTCTTTTTCTTTTTTCTATAAGAGCAAAATTTGTCTGGAAGAGAGCGATGTGGGGCGATACTTCGCTGAAGAGCTCTAATATTTTTGCGATGTAATTCAGTATAAATGAAATATTCCTAAGCTTTCGTCGAAAAACGAACATCAATGGACTGAGCACTCAGCCACTCTTGACACAACTTATATAAGCTGTATATGTTTCCCAGTCTGGGCGTCGTTCAGCTAATCGATTGTAGGCTACATTGATCACAAGCATCAACTTGTAACTTTATCTTATTTATTTATTTATTTATTTATTTGGTGTTTTAAGCCATACTCAAGAATATTTCACTTATACGCGGCGGCCAGCATTATGGTGGGATGAAGTCCTCGGGAAACCCACGGCCATCCGTAGGTAACTTCCCTCTTTCGGCCGTAGAAGAATCCAGCATAAGCTGGAATTGAACTCACATCGACTGCATTGGTGAGAGGCACCTGGGTCACTACGTTGCAGTAACGCGCTAATTCCCTCGGCACGGAGGCCCTTTAATTTGATTTAAGCCTGTAGAATCCGTGTCTCTCTCAATGTTTGTGTCTATACACAGAAATGGATGGTGCTGATTTCAGATGACGTGGCCTGCGTGGACCCAATGAAGTGCGAGGCCGCTTGCGGTAATCCCCGGGGCTGTTCTAACATTGCCTACCCTCTTCTCGTCATAAGGCTCATGCCCTTAGGTGAGTATCATACGCTTTCTTACAACTAGAATGCTGTATATAACTTTAAAGTAATATTGTTAAATCTAACATTTTGACACTTGCTGACGCGGGAAAACCTTTATAATACTATGTTACAACGACACAGTTTTAAAATGGTTTTCGCCATTATAAATGTTATAAATCATGTAATTTAGCGTTTTGTTACAACGCACAAACAATCATTGCGTAGCCTATAATATTTTCAGGTGTTGACGATCATAGTTTACTTTTGCAGCATTTAACATAAGTCAGTTTAACATTTCCTAAAATGTCGACATTTTGACCCTGGGGTTTTATGGGGGTAGGGGGTCTCCCGAGAACACTCAGATTCACGATCGCTGTTTATTTCACGAGAGAAACTGACACTAGCTTTAACAAAGTGTTATACCGTACCAAGCTTGTCAGATCCGACCTAACTTGATAAATATAAGGTTAGATCCGGAATGAGATTATTCCCTCATAAATTCTTGCTTATTCCACAGATTTGGAAAGATTATGCTTCCATGAACACATAACCACATTCCAAAGGCATGTGCGCCTTCAGCTATTGGGGTACAGTGAACAGGTAGAACGAATTTCCATGTAAGTCGGCAATGTTTAGACTCAAAGAAAGAGCAATAGCAGACCCTGCAATGACCGGATTCAAACTCACGACCTCATGCACTGTAACCCGTGTGTTTCAGGGCTGCGTGGATTGATGTTGGCAGCCATGGTGGCCGCCTTCATGAGTTCCCTGACGTCCATCTTTAACAGCGCCAGTACCGTGTTTACCATCGATATGTGGAAGCGAGTGAGGAAAGGCGCCACGGAGAAAGAGCTCATGGTCGTAGGCAGGTAAATAGGGGTAGGGGATTACAGACAAGTATACACCTAACCAGTCCGTGAATTTAAGTCATAACAAAATAATTAAACCATCAGTAAATTCCCCTTCCCACTCTCTCAGAAAAATCTTCTTTTATGAAGGAAAAAAACCTACTTGCAGCACTTTGACACTGAAATTGATCGCTTTTACAACCAGTTTGAAAGTGAAACTTTCGCGTGGGTCCAATTTAATCTAAACTTCGGAAAGGGAAAGAATCTGTTGTTTGTTGGTGGTGTTCTATTTATATTTTTTTTATTCCTCTTTTTTGGTAGTTTTTTATTTTTATCTTTTTTATATATTTATTTTATTAACGTTTTAGTTTTATTCCAGGATATTTATTGTGGTCTTTGCCGCTGTGAGCGTTGCTTGGTTACCAATCGTCGCCACGGGGCAGAGTGGTCAGCTGTTCAATTACATCCAGTCAGTGAGCTCGTACTTGGCACCTCCGGTTCTCGCATGTTTCACCGTAGGATCGCTGTGGACAAGGATCACGGAACCGGTAATATCGCGGTCTCTACTCACGTAACACTACATTCCATGTGTTTATAGTTTTGTCATGTTGAACGTAGACATATAGCATTCAGATCGTATCTGACCGCGCCTTTTCACCACCCCGCCAAGACCGCGCAGAGGCACGGATGGCGCGGATCCGTACTCTCTGTGCCTTCCGCGACGTCCGCGGGGTCGCCAATGGCGCGGTTTTAAGAAAACCGCGACCTTCGTGGCCTCGAGGAGGGCACGAGAATCGCCCAGGACGTGGATCCGCGCTTTTCGCGTCCACCACACTCTCCGCGCCCTCCCCGGGGACGCGGAAGCCGCGGCGTACAATGGACGCTATCAGCTACCATATTTAACAGTTATAAAGAATGGAGATAAAACCACCGCAGAAGAAATCTTTTTTTTTTTTTCATCTTATTCATTGGGAAGAATCCTGAAAACCATATTCTGTTATATAAGCTTTCGGTCTTCTTACTACACATAACGTTGACCTTCAACGCGTCTAAATACATAAACATAGGCTACTCATCGGAACACCGACCTGGCGAAGGTATTTCAACGTGGGGGATTCGCGCCGGGCTTCATCCCACTTGTTGATCATATCCTTCAACACTAGCGACAAGAAAGTCCAGGGAATAAATAACCGAGACAACAAAGCATACTTAAAGAAATTTCTGCGAAAACTACATATGTTAATAAATTCAGGAAACCAGTAAACAAAACCTGATTTGCTGCAAACATGCTTCACCCCTCTGCGTGGACAGACAAAGTGGTCACATAGTGCGCTTCCTGCCTATCCCTGTCTAATAAGTAAATAAAAGCTTAAGAGTGTGGGTATAATAGAATAGAAATAGTTATTCTTTATGTAGTCGTTTTCGATCATTTTAACACAAATGTGGAAGAACTGAAATTTTAAAAATGGGACGCCTGTGGCGCTCGGTTGTAAACTTTCAATTTTTCCACATTTAATCTGTGCTAAAAAAAACAGATAACAATCAACAGATAAAAAAACCCTCAAAATTTCGGCAAAATTGACCTTTTAGACCATGCGTAATAAACTGAAAGGTGGTCTGATCTTTAATATGTCGGCCTAATGACACACTGTAGTTGTTGTTTTCGCCTGATTTACTTTCCTTACGTTCTACTATATGACACGTTATTTATCTATGTGTTTCCTCTAGGGTGCCTTCTATGGCCTGCTGGTGGGTCTAGTCCTGGGGGTCATCCGAATGGTTTGTGACTTTATTTGGGCGTCCCCTGGTTGCGGGCAGCCGGATCACCGTCCAGGGATCATAGCTAACTTCCACTACCTCCATTACGCCATGTTTCTGTTCTCCACCAGCATCATCGTTACCATTATCGTCAGTTTGTTAACTACACGTATCCCTGAGGAACAGGTGAGTGGAGGTCATTGTTTTCAGTTTGTTAAGTACACCTATACCTGACGAACAGGTGAGTACAGCTCACTGTTCTCAGATTGATAATTACACCTATACCTGACAAACAAGTGAGTTAAGGTCATTGTTGCCATTTTCTTAAGTACACCTATACCTGACGAACAGGTGAGTAGAGTTCATTGTTGTCAGTTTGATATTTACACCTATACCTCACAAACAGGTGAGTTAAGGTCATTGTTGTCAGTGTGTTAACTACACCTATACCTAACGAACACGCGAGTACAGTTCATTGTTGTCAGTTTGATAGTTACACCTCTACCTGACAAATTAGTGAGTTAAGGTCATTGTTGTCAGTGTGTTAGCTTCACCAATACCTGAGGAACAGTTAAGCAAAGCTCACTGTTCTCAGTTTGTTAACTACATCTATACCCGGCGAACAGTAAAGCTCATTATTGTCCGTCTATTAACTACACGTATGGCTGGCGACCAGGTGAGTGAAGTTCATTGTCAAGTTTTTCACTCAAAATATACCTGACGAACAGGTGAGTAAAGTTCATTGTTGTCAATTTATTAACTTCACCTATACCTGATGGAACAGGTGAGTAACGCCCGTAGTTGTCAGTTTCTTAGCTACATTTATACCAGATGAACAGGTGAGTAAAGTTCATTGTTGTCATTTTGTTAAACACACCTACACCTGACGAACAGGCGAGTAAAGCTCATTGTTGTCAATTTGTTAACTTTGCCTATACCTGCCGACCAGGTAAAGCTTGTTGTTGTCAGTTTGTTAACTTTACCTATAAATGAGGAACAGGTGAGTAAAGTTCAGTGGCGTCAGTCTGTTACCTTCACCAATAACTGATGAACATGTGAACATCAATTAAGCAATCAATACTTTATCAGTTTCTTGTCAGATTAAATAGGCTTCTTTTGATGGCTCGCCACGATATGGCTGAGATATTGCCGATGTGGCGTTAGGCCATAATCATTCATCATTCTTTTGATGGTTTACCGGAAGCGCTTATATATTCATTATTTATGCTAATCCGGGTGCAGTCAAAAGCAATCGGTGGGGGTCAGCGTTATTGTGCCGTTTGTGCAACTTAATGGTATCTTTCACTATACGAGCGTCTTCCTAAAGCAAATAAATGACTGATATACAAAGAAAGAAGTGCCTTGCTGTTGTGCACCTGTGGAAAACAACTTCATTCTCCGCGAGAAAATAGTTCCTCGGTATTAAGTCCCCTGTGCAGAAGACCTCAATGTAGACGTAAAAGATTAGAGCATGGAGAGTAAACCCAGAGCAGCGGCAGTAGTTGCGATGATTTGCAAGTAGTCATACGAAACCAGTGAAATCCGGTCTTTTGTCAATATTATACCTCATTTAAGTAGTTCTGCCATGTTGTGAAGTATATGTTTGTTCCTTGCAGTTGGTGGGAGTCACGTGGAGTACTCGGGATGTTCCGCCTCCCGAACAGAGGGCCACCTCCGACGAAGAAGGCGAAACGGACGGGCTGGTGAAAACTATGGACATGGTTGAAAGTCGCACAGAGATCTCCACGCGCCCTAGTGAGAAATATACCTCCAAACATATCATGACGAAAACAATACAGAAGGCAGCCAAAATCCAAAGCAAACAACAGAACTAATTTTGAGTTCTTGATAAAATCTTCATGTATTACAACAATAATAAAGCCTTAGCTTAGGCACAGGGGATTGGATTGTGACCAGTGAGGTCATAGGCTTGAATTCAGTTTTCACTAGTTCAGCTAAAAAAGAATCAAATCAGTACCTGGCGCGAGGCGATGGGTTTGCTCCGGGCATTCCTGACTGCTATACCCACATATCGGTTAAAATATTTCTACTGCCCTGAAAATAATATCAATGAGAATACTTTAGCCTCGGTGGAAAAATTTTAAATGCCGTGGAAAATTTTCCTGCATACAATTATATGTTAAAATCATTTTAAAAAATCAAATGAAACAGTATGGTGCCTATTTTTACCCGCTGTCTTTTTTCTGCTCCTCCTCAGAGCCGAGTTTCTCCACCCGTCTGGCCGGCTGGATTTGTGGCACATTCTCCTCCCAGAGGCTAACTCCGGAACAACAAGAGGCGCTCAACAAGAAAATGATCCAGATGGCGCTGTCAGTCGATCCAAAATGGCGCCGGATTGTAACGCTCAACGGTATTGTTTTATTTGCCATCGGTGCGTTTGTGTGGGGATTTTTCGCCTGATCATGGTGTTGATGGTTATGCAAGATTCCCCAAACGTCCTACATGGGCTAATATCCTGACAAAGATTCTATCATGCTGTCCAGATACGATTTTTACAGCCTTCTGATGGAAAGTCTTCGACCTGTGCCTTAAATATACCTGACATCATATCTCTGTGAAATTTTTGGAGGATATTTGTCAGTCTCAGTTGATCATTTCTATTTAAAACAAAAAAACATGTAATCCCGCTGTTAGTATACATGAGGCATGCAGGAAAAAAAAAACAATAACCTGTCTAAATACATAATTAATTAAAATACTTTTAACGTAAGATTTTGATATTTGATTCAAGCACATCATTTCATGGATATTAGGCACCTTCCATGGAAATTACGACATTTTAATTGAAACAGCATTAGAATAGCAACAGCCAATGTTACAAATGTGCCACGTAAGACGGAGTGGCATCAGACGTCAGTGACGTGGTGTGCCCGCACCTGACATTGTTCATTTCGGGTACATATCGTTATAAGTCTGTCGATCTTCTATTTAAACTGTGATGAGCAGGTGGCATTTCATGAATGGTGTCTATATAATATCCATTAAATCAAATGTGTGAAATATCAAAGTGATATGTTCAAAGCAATTTGAATATTCTGAACGCGCATTGGATACTTCACACTTTTTGTGCATGTTCTCTTTGTGTTCTCGTGGATACGACACACTTTTTGTATATGGTCTCTTTGCGTTTTAATGAATACTGCGTACTTTTTGTTGCGGTGATCTCTGTGCATGGTCTAATGAATGCAGCACACTTTTGTGCAGATCCTCTTTGTGTTTTTGTGGATATGTCTCACTTTTTGTGAAGGTTAGCTCTGTGCTCTAATGGATACGTCACACTTCCTGTGCAGATTCTCTCTCTGCTGTAATGGATACGTTTCACTTTTTGTACAGGTTCTCTCTGCATTATAATCAATACGGCACACTTTTTCTCAAGGTTTGTTCTGTGTTCTCGTGCATACGTCACACGTTTTTGTGCAGGTTCTCTTTGTTCAATCATAGATGCGTCACACTTTTTGTGCCTCTTTGAAAGCCACACTTTTTGTGTACTTATTCGCTGTTTCCATATGTGATACGTCACATTTTTTCTACCGATGTGTTGGACAACCAGTGACGCCATACACATGGAATGTGAGGAGCACTTGGATTGTTCACGGTTTGATTATAAAGTTTAGCACAGTCTTATCTTGACTAAGAGAGTACTGAAGTGTACCGCACTGTTCGCCATGTTTGGAGTAAAAGACTTGTAATGGGGAACCTTTCCCACAGAAAGCAATTCGGGTCCAAGCTCCGTAGTCTGTTGTTCATTCCTACATTTACGATGACGTTTTGTGGGCAAACTGCTACCGTATTTAACGTGCCGGGAAAGAGAAATACAGAACTATATTTCGAATGTTACAACAAACAATATACCGCCATTGCTATTAAAACCTATCTACTTCTTCTTGTAACACATCTCTTGACAGCGATCAATAGCTCGCATCATCACGACATGGAGATAGAATGCATTGAACGTGTTTACGTGTACATGCATTGCATCAACACACTGTGAGTTATATTCATCTCACGCATCTGTATGTGTGGTGAGGTTTTGAACGCATATCTCTGTAGAAAGATCTTCGGGTTGCATAGTTAGAATATCTTTCGGGTTGAACGCTCCATACAGTTGAGACCAGTACAAGATAGAGAGTCATATGAAATACAAGGGCACCAAGACGATACATACATTAAACGCATATGAAATGTGTATGTATAATATGTGAATCATCTCCTTCTCGCGCGCTATATGTGTGATAAGATATATATGTGTGTGTAATAAGATATATATATGTGTAATAAGATATATATATGTGTGTAATAAGATAAGATATATATATGTGTGTAATAAGATATATATATGTGTGTGTAATAATATATATATATAGATGTGTGTGTGTGTAATAAGATTATTATACCATTTTAGCAAGAAATGTGTATTTAACATGTACCGATGGAAATATCAATAAACACTGCTGATGACACTACATGTATGCCTACAATTCCACACTGGTCAGTCTCTTTTCTTTTCTCATATTGATTTACCTGCTTCATGATTACCGCCATACTGTACAATTTTTCACTCACACGATGGCGGTCAGTTGAATGGGTAGAAAATGAAAACGAAGTGCCCGGGGAAAACCTCTGACCTTTGGCAAGTTACGGCAAGTTACGAACGCGTGACTTACAGCTATATATGCACGCCATATTGCGGTCTTCAAGGACCGTTATAAAGACTTTGCCAATGGTCACGCGAAATTGGTCCATTGTTCATTGTAGCAAAGTTCTCACGAAACGTGAGAATCGACCAATTCCGTGTCCTAGGTCGGATTTGAACCCGCACCTCGCGATTGAAATGCAAGCACCTTAACCAGTCAACTAATATGGTTTCCATTCTTTGAAGACATGAAATAAATGGAAACTTCTTTATCCGCCTAAGCAGGGGCGTCTTGTTAGCAAAGTGTTATAGGGCGAGTACGCCAGTCTCGTCAGCGGTACAGGTCAGACACGCGCACTGTCCTTACTGTCTGGCTAATATATCCATGGTACACTAATGTAGGTAAGTTCAATTCACGGTCAGCGCGATGTACATAACGCCAGTACAAGGAGGCTTTATTTCCATTTGATTAATTGATTCATCACATGATTGACTTGTCTGGTGTTTAACGCCGGACTAAAAAAAATTCCATTGCATGACGGCGGTAAAAAAAAATCTCTCATCGCCAATTATCTGATAAACCTTCCGTCGATCAGCGAAAGCGGGATTTGACAGCGTTGCTTTTTCTCATTAGGTTGGGCGCTTTGCGTCCGCTACATTTTTCGACTCCTAACGCCCACTGTTAAGTCATAATAAAATCGAGCCAACTCCACCTACACCTCGGTAACTCTGTCTGTTCACCATCTCGAGCTCAGTAAATTTTATCCTAGAATTTACACTCTGTTATTGCAAGTTGTTCATTATTTGGAGCAATGTCTAGACGATGGCGACATTTGATCCTCTTAAACACCTGAAGTATTTCACATTTGTTTGCCACAAGAGGTGCGAAGATTGATGTTAAATAGCTGAGCATAAGTTCTTGGGATAAGACTTAACGAGCTCTACATCGGGATGCTTAACGGCATCAAACGTGGAGAATCCTGGTGTGAACCAAGAGAGACAGAATTTGCTAGAGTTTTATTTATATCGAGAAAAAAGTGTGACGTCGGCAAATCTGGCGACAATGTCACCCTAGGGTGATTATTTTTTGGTGTTATGTGAAGCAGTAAAAGTCCTTATTGCATTAACAGCTTCGTCTCTTTTCGACGAAATAGTTTGGAGTTGAATTCCAAATGTAGAAAGTGTTACAAAGATATACAATTTCAGTCGGAATCCCGATGTGAATAGTATACATACCACGGATTTCCGATAGGTCTTCCTCAACTTTGCAACGTTATTCGAGAATTCCAGTTGGCTTCCACAGCCAGTCACAGCCTTCCTTTTATGCAGATCTGCCTTATCTGTCTTTCTACAGATATCAAAGACGTTTTCAATGACTGACAAAATCCTGCGTATATTTAAATTTGCGCCAGCGAACACGTCATCCAGTTTTGCATTTGCGCATGCGTGCAACAGGTTTTTTAGACTTCCGCTCCCGGAGAAGATTTCAAGGCTCCGCAAATCAACCATCTTGGTGCTATAAACTAGATAGCTGTTTCGACTGCGCATGACCGGAATGCCTTCTCTGACGGATAAACAGCTCCTTGATTGTGACTGTGTAAAAGGCATTGTAACGGTAGGCAGTCACACACAATTCACCCCATTTCAGCACAGCCTCCGTGGCTCAATCGGTTAGCGCTCTAGCGCAGCGCAATGACCCAGAAGCCTCCCACCAATGCGGTCGCTCTGAGTTCGTCCAACTCATGCTGGCTTCCTCTCCGCCCTTACGTGGGAAGGTTTGCCAGCAACCTGCGGATGGCTAGTTCTGCCCGGTTTCCTTCCACCATGATGCTGGCCGCCGTCATATAAGTGAAATATTCATGAGTACGGCGTAAAACACCAATCAAATAAATAAATAAATAAATAAATAAATATCGAAAACAGAATCGCGTTCAGCTTGTGACGTCACCCTATCAGCTTGGCTGAGGGGCTATTTATAGATCGGTGTCTCCTGGCAAGAGAAATCAAGATCGTGTTTCTCGATATGATGCCTTAAGAGTGGGCGTTAGGGGTCGGAAATTGTAGCGGATGCAAAGCGTCCAACCTAAGGAGAAAAATGCAACACAGAAGCAGCTAGAGTCGTACTGATAGCGTGAAAGAAGGACGGAAGGTGGCCGAGTTTGCGTCATTAGTGTCCAATGGAACCTTCCCATGACGTTGTAGTGTAGTGAAAAGGCCATGTGATTACCTGGCTAGCTAGAGCTGAACATGAACTCGAAGAGAACGCATTGAATAGGGGCTGCTCGTTCATTGTACAGTACAAGCATGCTAACCACAAGGCCACGGACGCCTCTTTGAACTGGTGTCATGTAATAGAAATTGCCTTGTGGCATCACTGAAAAAAAGAAGAAGAACGAAAAAACTTTAAGGCAAGTGGTTGGTCATTTCTTAATGGCTCAGGGGCTCCAGAATGATCAGTTCACTGCTTTATCGCTGCACACGCTGTCTAGCTGTCGCCGAGCAAATCCTGATCCACAAGGTCGGTGGTTCGAATCCAGCCTTCGCTGTTTATATGAAAAACGGTTGGTGAGGTGCATGTCTGCTGAAGGGCGGTGCTTTCCGGTACCTATATACCTGTTTATATGCTTTCACTTCTGATATTAAGACAGCTAAGAAACCCATGTGGCACGTAAAAGTGGTAAAATAAATTGATTGACTGATCTGACATTTTTTACAGATATAAGATGGTCATTTTCACTTTCTGGGGTATTACACTGTGCATGTATATTTTGGGCACTAAACCGACTGGTAAAAAATATGTCGAAGTAAGAAACATTTTTTGCTAATTTTTTTTGTTCATTCATAAAAAGGTCCTATTGTCACTTAGTCGGGGAAGCCAGATGCAATGAACACTGAGCATAACTCCAGCCAGTGACTGATATCAAATAGTGGATTTTCAGGTAATCGGTGGTAAGTCAAGTTTAAGCGAGCATGCAACTGTATAGATAGGCAAGAGGTGGTCCGGACAAATACCCACATTCAAAAGTTATTTTCAGGTGCCATTTTCTCCTAAAAAGAACACTATATTTACTAATAACTTTTAACACCCTTTCATATTAAGTTTGCATCAGTTTCGTTATATATATATATATAACGAAATATATATTCTTCACTTTTCACTTTGATACTACTCGCCACGATATGGCTGAGATATTGCCGATGTGGCGTTAAGCCATAATCATTCATTCACTTTGATACTTGCAATTGTTCACATAATCGGCTCAAAACATAATGAATGGTCCCTAGTGAAATGCAGCGACACCTAGCGGGGAAACCCCTTTCGCAATCCGGAAGTCGGGAGCTCTCTTGCGAAATCATCTTTCCAACTCCCGTCAGCCTGTCAACAGCTAGAGGGACGTTGAGCGAGTGTGTGTAATTTTCACGAAATTTCATCTGTTTGTCGTCTTTCGTCACAGAACAGTCATGTTGAGTGGAAAGGTTCGAAGATACCTACCGAAAACTCCGACTGACACTTGTGCTTTCGTCTTTACAATTGTGATGATTCCAGTGATATGGCTGTTCGAAGTCTTCGTTGTTTTGCCGAGGTTGTATGACGGCCATCCCAGAACGATAATGTACTATTTTCACATCCTCGCCGCTGTTTTCCTGTGTGTCAACGTCCTGGGAAATTTGTGGATGATTCTGCATCAGAACACTTCAACAGCTGGTCTAGTGTTGCCCTCCATTTTAAAACCTGGTTGGAAATTCTGCAGCGCGTGCGAAGCGAACTCACCGCCTCGGGCATATCACTGTCATATTTGCAACCGCTGTATTCTAAGACGGGACCATCACTGCACGTTTACAGGAAACTGCATTGGGTTTTTCAACCAGCGCTATTACCTGACTCTCGTCTTCTACATGTTGATTGCAGGGATATACGCTAACATCATGAACATTGAGTTTGTATGGACAAATATGGAAGGGTTTTCCTTTGGCTCCCTTGTCTGTATAGTTTTCCCTTTCATGGGATTGGTCTTAGGACTTCACAACCCCATATCTGTCATCTATTCCTTTCTCACCTCCCTCTGCGTTTTCGGTACATTGCTGATGGGCGGACTGTTTGCATACCATGCATGGAATGCACTGAACGGACAGACAGTGTTTGAACGAGCCCGTAGAGTGAGTCAGTACAACGTGGGGTGGAGAAGAAATGTCGAACTGACCTTGGGAAAGAATTGGTATATTTCCTGGATTTTTCCAGCTATAAAATCACCACTCCCTGGAGATGGACTGGAGTTTGATGTTAAATCTTCGTATGAACCACCAAAATCATTGTAGCATTGAGAAAATTATTGAATCTGTTCTAAACTGTTTCGTTTCTTTGTTTACCTGGTTCAAGAGCAATAAGGACAGATATTCATTTTAATAGCTGACTTCTTCAGTCTAAATTATTCTTAAATTACTAAATTTAAAAATAAATACTATTCTTAAATTACCTGAATTACTGATGTCCTCTCTCACCCACCTATCAAACATGCCCAACCCACCCTTCACCCCTGTCTATCTAACCCTTCCTATCTGTCCTTCCAACTCCTCAGCCTGTTTCACTCATGTACAGCACACCCAAAACTGTTGCTCTGCACGCAACCCAACCCTCCCCAGCCCACCCTCCTGTTCTGAGGGCACCTACCCCCTGTCCATTCAACCCCTTTTCACCAACCCAACCTCCCCTCTGCATTCACCCCCTTCTCTCCAACCACCCACCCCCTTTTCAGACTACCCTCCCCCACTACCTGGCCCACAACACCTGTCCATTCAACTCTTTTACAGCCCACCCACCCCTCGTGTGAGTTACACACATAAAATACTGTATAGGAAGGACATTGTTCTTATTAATTCTTTTTACTTATCATGATTTTTGGGCAAACAAATTTATACTTACAAGGAATCATGTCAGTTACATATTTTCCTAAGATTATTGCCAATGATTTTATGATGCATTAACATCTGTGAGTTACATTCAACATTACCTTTTAAATTTGCTTCCTAAATGAAGTAAAAATAACTTTTTTGCATGTTTTTTGAACAGTTATATAATGCCTAGGTTAGAAAGGTAAACACCATATTATTTAATTCCAGGCCTTTCATTGGCACAACTTATTGCATAATACTTGGTATGTTTTTTTTTTTGGCTTTCGTTTTTAGTGCTGTTGTTTTTATTCTACTTAATTACTGAATGCTAGTCGAAGGTGAGTCATGACCTAAAGGTTTAAAATGCTTGTAACTTCGTCTTTTGATCGCAAGGACACATAATCAGATTTGTGCTTGGTGTACATGTACATATCCATTTAGATTCTTTCCCAGGCTCAGACAAGAAACCTCAACATTTTACCGCCGCCACTGTTCTTGGGGCTTTGTTGGGGATTAGTTGTAAAGGGCTTTCAGGTGTCTTGACATATCATTTTCTACCAATGCAACATTCCGGCACACAGAGTTATTGCCCTTTACTTATACAAGATTTTGAGAATTTACCCTGAATGAAGTACTATTTTATTATTATCTTAGCTTTGTGTTAAAATGCTAGTGCATCTATGTTGTGTTTTGTGCTAGAGGTGGTGAAAGATTCAGATTTATTTTACCAAAATTCCCCGTTAGAGCTGAGTATTAAGCCCATACATGTAATGAAACAACAGAAATTAAGAGCTCAAATATTTTATATATGTACAACATACACGTGTTAAATGTTGAAATTTTAATGATGTACATGTAGACAAATGTTATGTGAGTTACCTGACAAATTGATGCCATGCAATGAGGTACATGTAGACAAATGTTATGTGAGTTACATGACAAATTGATGCCATGCAATGAGGTACATGCAGACAAATGTTATGTGAGTTACATGACAAATTGATGCCATGCAATGAGGTACATGCGGACAAATGTTATGTGAGTTACCTGACAAATTGATGCCATGCAATGAGGTACATGCAGACAAATGTTATGTGAGTTACATGACAAATTGATGCCATGCAATGAGGTACATGCGGACAAATGTTATGTGAGTTACCTGACAAATTGATGCCATGCAATGAGGTACATGTAGACAAATGTTATGTGAGTTACCTGACAAATTGATGCCATGCAATGAGGTACATGTAGACAAATGTTATGTGAGTTACATGACAAATTGATGCCATGCAATGAGGTACATGCGGACAAATGTTATGTGAGTTACCTGACAAATTGATGCCATGCAATGAGGTACATGCAGACAAATGTTATGTGAGTTACATGACAAATTGATGCCATGCAATGAGGTACATGTAGAC
Source organism: Acanthopleura granulata (assembly GCA_016165875.1). Lineage (NCBI taxonomy): Eukaryota > Metazoa > Mollusca > Polyplacophora > Chitonida > Chitonidae > Acanthopleura > Acanthopleura granulata. The sequence continues at coordinate 1,171,800 of JABBOT010000024.1, read as the reverse complement.
AAATCATGTCATGTGAGTTACATGACAAATTGATGCCATGCAATGAGGTACATGTAGACAAATCATGTCATGTGAGTTACATGACAAAGTGATGCCATGCAATGAGGTATATGTAGACAAATCATGTTATGTGAGTTACACGACAAATTTTTGTCCTTGTATAAAGATGCTATGCAATGAGGTACATGTAGCATTTTGAGTAAGAAAAGCCTTGTAGCAACATAATATGGCACTTCCTGAAGGAATTCTCATAGTAACATTGAGCTCAAAAGTTACATACACAATGCCTAGCTGTTCTTGTTATCATAGCAGGAGATTTGACTGTCCCAGTATTACACCAATGTAGCATTGCCATCTTTCAATCTTAAAAATTGTCCTATGTATTGGCCAGACATCTTCCCCATCTCCAGCTTTAAGTACAACTTGATCTTGAGTTGTGCGAGTCAGGTCCAGGTCAGCCAGCAACCTGGTCAAGGGTTTCGCCTTGGCTCTGCCAGCAACCTGCGCATGGTCATGGGTTTCTCGGGGGCATTGTGTGCTTTCCTGCCACCAAAATGCTCACCGACTTCACATAAGTGAAATATTCTTGAGCATGAAGTAAAACAACAGTTAAATAAATAAATAAATTAATAAATAAATTCAAGTACATCTGAATTAATACTGGAAGGTGTTGTAACTGATGTATAACTGGAAAGCTGTCTTATATTTGCTGTTAAAAGTGTATAATATTGAATTTCTAGGTTTTTTTAAATTTTTAATAGTACGGTTTTATTATATTCGTAGCAATAATAACATGTTCATACGTTGTTTTTTTCTTTATAAAGTTTTGACTCTATGTGTGAAACAAAGTGAATTTAACAACCATATAACAAAGCAAAGAGGTTCTCCAGGAGTGGAGTATGTAATGTCCAGGAGATGAAAGACCTCAGTGGTGAAACAAGCTTTACTATATGCAGGGATTGTTTTAATGTTGTATTAAACGTGAACAAAAAGAAAGTTATTGTTCACCTGTTTTATGCAGATTGTATTTTAACGTTTTCATCTCCTCGGATGTACTCCAGTATTCACGAAGTTTCATTATTTTCAGTTTTTGTAAACAATCAAGTTTGTAAACAATCAAGTTTGTAAGCTATCAAGTTCATGTCGTGTTGTTTTAAGTATTTCAATGTGTTTGAAAATATCATCATTTGCATTGTTTAAATGGTGAATATAACTTCTCCTGAACTGAATTTTTGGCTTTGTGTGTGTGCTTTAAAAACTTCTTTGTTTCACAATTTTGAATGCTGCATTTGTCCTTAAAAAAATCGCCGAAAAAGTGCGTTTTTAGAGCTAAGTATAGATCATGAAGTATTACAGTGCTGTTGGTGCTGAACCTTAAATTTTCAGTACAATCTCATAGTATTTTCCTCCCAAACAAACCTCTAAACAGTTGGTTAGTATCCTAGTGCAGCGTAATGACCCAGGGGCCTCCCACCAATGCAGTCGCTGCGAGTTCAAGTCCAGCTGATGCTGGCTTCCTTTTTCCGGACGCACGTGGGAAGGTCTGCCAGTGACCTGCGGATGGTTGTGGGCCTCCCCCGAGCTGTGCTCGATTCCCTCCCACCATAATGCTGGCCGCCGTCGTATAAGTGAAATATTCTTGAGTACTTTGTAAAACAACAATCAAACCTCTAATAAATCAAACCTCTAATCGCCTTTATAAGATCAACAGAATTCTCTGGATTCGGCAAAATGAGTAACTTAATCACAGACAAAATTTTTAGATCAAACACAGTATTTCGTAAGTTAGAGCAGTTGTAATATATCTGAAAATTTTAACATACCTTCATTCACACGCCCCAAAACATGACATATGAAAACATAATGAAGTGGTTCACAAACTGCAGAATTTCAAAACAATCTTCAACTTGAAGAAAGTCATTCGTGGGGTCTAGGAGACAGTCAAGCTGCTAGTTGAACTGTTGAAAACAACGGTATGGCAGTATAGTTCAAAGCGATGATGTGATTAAGTGAATCTTGATAGGCTTACTGTCACATCGCTTGTACAATTTTTTTCAGAACCACGGGATAAAATATATGTACATGTGACATGCCAATGAGCCAATCAGTCATGCAAGTTTTGTGTTACTTGCTTAGGCAATTTGTTACCAGACTGTCCCTTTGAAGTTTCATAGGGCAAGAAAATATGTTGGTTAGGCCATTCTGTGAGTAGTCATACTGTGAGTAGTCATACTCACAGCAGTGTTTGATAATACACAGTGTGTGTCAAAATAAACACATGAACAAGAAGACTGCATTGCAGTTGTGGAGTTGGGATATGTGTATGTTGTATCCCAGGTTACAGCCCTGCAATGTTTACACAATGAGGTCAAAGCAATTCAAGATAAGTGCGCCAAAGAGCATAGTACGGTAATTATGGCATTGTGTCTAAATTTTAGAGAATGTAAGGTCTCAATAAATGTATATTGAGGTAAAAGAAATAAGAGAAACCTGCGGATGGTCATGGGTTTCACCAACATCGAGAGAGACGCGCGTTCTGTTTTACAAAGCGACCATACAGGCTAAAATCAAGTTAAGAGGCCTCCGTGGCCGAGGAAATTAGCGTGCTACTACTGCGTAGTGGCCCAGGTGCCTCTCACCAAGGCAGTCGCTGTGAGTTCAAGTCCAGCTCATGCTGGCTTCCTCTCCGGGCGGATGTGGGAGGTCACCTGCGGATGGCCGTGGGTTTCCCGCGGACTCTGCCCGGTTTCCTCCCACCATAATGCTGGTCGCCGTTGCATAAGTGAAATATTCTTGAGTACGGCGTAAAATGCCAATAAAATAAATAAATAAATAAGAGAGTGCGGTAGAGGTGCGAGTTCAATCCTAAAGGGGCGGGGGGGGGGAGGGGGACTGTAAATACCTCCACCCTGATTAATGGCTTGTGGTGCCTTGGTAACGATAAACCCCCCACGGACAGACATGCACACTTTCCGACAGACCCCATCTGATTTCTCTCCTGCACTTTAACGAAAGGGTAGGATGATCACACAGGTATAAATAAATACAATGTGTCATGCTCTTGCCGTCAGTAATGAACTTAACGAATGTGATTAGGGAGTATAATATAGAGCATACGGGCAGGTTTATACAGCACAGGTCCATTTGTATACATGTAACAAGCCTAAAAGTTGTGTGTGGCTTTTGCAGTGTCTGCGAACAAACATTTCCCATATGAATGGGTAGGAATTAAAATCGTTGTGGACAAAAGTGCAGTAAATACAGAAATTTGATATCTGAAAGCCCACAAATCGCCTGGCAGTTGCATAAGCGACAACACCCACAAAAACAAGCCACGGAGACAAAGAGTTGATGTATCTGAAACAAAAAAAAAAAACAAAAAAAAAAAAACAAAACAAAACAACAAAAAAAAAACCTCTCAAGATTCACTTAACGGAGTGCACACAGCAAATTTCAATTTATCTGGATACGTACGGTGACTAAAAACTGTTCCTGGCAGAGTTCGGCGTGGCCTTTCGTGTAATTTATACGGATAAGCCCAGTTGATATTTAGTTTAATCACAATGGGTACACATTCTTGTATGGCTTACTTATCCCATCTGCATGTGAGACTGTACCACAACTCCGAACCTTGATGACCCACGAAGTCGACAAGACAACGTTAATTAACCGTAAAAGACATATCTGGAGGACAAAAATACCTTTGGGTTATTTATTCATTTATTTGATTGATGTTACAGTTCATAATTAACGGCGGCCAGGTTTATGGTTTGTTGAAACTGGAAGGCCCGGAGTGAAACACCGCCGATGGCTTACCTGTCATACCTGCTGACGTAAAGTCGCTGTCGAATCATGGAAAATCACGCAGAGCTTCGATTCGAGCGTATGATACCAAGCTCACTTAGTTGTTAATAGGCATCCCTGTACATACATGTATACAGTGATGGAGGACTTTACGTTCGGAAATTTTATGTGGATGTGCCTACCTTCTATATATATCACAAATCGTTTTAACTTTGAAGCTGATGCGGTCAAAAGAGAAATGATTTGATATGAGAAGTTGAGAAAATGGTTTGAAACGGTATAAACGGCTTGAAGTATATACTGATCCGTTTGAATGCAGAAAATTATTATAAAGGCCTATGTGGAATTCCATATAGACAAACTTTTAAAAGCGAAGGCAAGATTTGATGTGGAAAGTCGAGAAAAGATTTGAAATGGAAAGTGGTGGAATAATTTACCATAGAAAGTGGTGAAAGGATTTGAAATAAAAGTGGCGAAATGATTTGATACAGAAAGTGGTGAAGTGATTTGAATTAAAAAGTGGTGAAATGATTTGATGTAGAAAATGGTGAAGTGATTTGAACTAGGAAGTGGTGAAACGATTTGAAATAGAAAGGGGTGAAATGATTTGATATAGAATGTGGTGAAATGGTGTTAAATGCCGGGTCATGATATGGTATGGAATGCCATGACTTAATTTCGAGAGGAGAAATCTATAGCGCCATAAGCCTATAGATGGTATGGTGAAACATATAGAGGCACATGGTACGTAGGCCTACATCCGCACAGTTTATCCGGGTCATTACACTGATTGCTGAATCAAATAAAAAAGACGAAGGCAGTGTATTTCTACTGATATGTCATATTATGAGGCCAAGTGTTTTAATAAGCTCAACTGAGTATGCAAGAAGCGTTGTCCTACTGAAGATAGGCGTAGATAGGCCAACGGCAATACCCACATTCCAAACACACACACACACACAAACACACTGTTAATTTCCTTCCAGCGTATGGATTTATGCATACAAATAATCCACACATAATTTCAGACAGAACATTTTATCTTTACTCGTATACCCGAGAATTACACAAATACACTTATATGTACGAATGCCCTGTTAAAGCCTCAGTGTGTAGGGGTATGGTCGAATTCCAAATAATGACCAAATAATGACTGCCCCCCCCCCCCCCCACCACCATTTCAGACAGAATTCCACACACACAGAGGATAATCAGAACCTTCCTTCAGTTTGAGTTTCGTGAAGATATGCATTAAATAGTGAAACGTTCGAATCTAGTCCGGTGTATTTTGTACTCGATGGTCAACGAAAAGTTAGACGTCTACATTATTTATAGAATTATTAGTCTGACACAGACGGGGTATCCCCATTCGAGGGATTCCCTTCAGCGCGTGCGCATAGGAATCCACACGTCAGCCTTTTCAGTGAAATCAAAATGGAGGCATGTGGTGAAAAGACGTTGGCAGGCATGGAACAGGGGTGTCATGTTTGACTTAAAAACATTTAACTTCCAGAACATGAGGACGAGAAAATGTGGAGGAAACACGCGCTTGTATTACTTGTGACTTTTCTCACAAGTTTAATAACGTGAGTACATTTTAGAGTCATAATTTCTTTCCGTACAAGAAACCTGTGCTGTAATTTTGTAAACATGTTTACGATTTAGCTTAGTTTGAGAAAACTGTTACACTTGGAACTTGCACGTGTGCGTTTACATGGTGGCTACACGAAACTGGCCCAGTACGTGTGGTCTGTCAGATGATACATCCTGAATTAAGGAACATGATTATTGTGTTATACTTTGTAATGTGAGCCGGATATTTCATTATTTGACACCCAATCAATGGCATATTTTTGTTTTTTTTTTTCATTTAGACTGACGTGGGGACAGATTGTTTGGTGTGCTAGTTTGTAATTTGTGTATCAGGACGCATGGTGAATTTGAAATAAGACATGGCGTACCGGTTACTTGGGCTTTTTATCAAGGGCACCAAAGCTTAGCAAAGTGTCAAGTTTCTATCATTCAGCCACACTGACTTGGAATCCGGACAAAACTGTACAAATGCACGTGTTGTAACTCCCGTCATGTAAACACAAATCTGAAATGAGATCTTGACATTCATTAGGTACTCAGTATGCGCCTCTCAATCTCTATTTATACTTATACAGAATTTCATATAATCCCACCAAATCATTGATAAGGAGTTTAGACATGTGGTGTCCACCATTCCCCATGTTTACTAAGTAAATTCCACATACTACTTCTTGTGAAATAGCTCTGCACCTAATGAAAAAATACAGTTCCAAGGTGTGAGAAAATATCAAAATGCATATGATACTACACGGAAATCCGGGAGACCACGAAATGGTTTGATGAGTTTGAGCTTTGAAGTCTTATGACACCTAGTAAACACACCTACAGCCCCACAGGTATCTTTGTATTGATCAAACAGGCTTGGCCATAATAAATATGATATGTTCGCTATCTATGTAACTATCTTCTTTAGGTACATGTACATAGTTGACATATCTGATTATGACCAGGCCTTTTTGACTGATACAGAGACCTATGACACACATGATACGCAGATCTTCGTTTGCTCAGTTGTTCCTCCTGTAGTCTGCGTGATTAGGAGTATTTGCTTGAATGCATGGATGTAAATTCTGTTGCTTTTATTTCCTTCCTAATTTTGTGTGTAGCCTTGTCATTGTGTTTTATGACATGTATGGTGTGGCATGTATGTAGTCAGTTTAGTACGTTACTGTTGGTCAAGAAAGTTGAGAAATTTACCGAACCTTAAAAGGCCTTGAAATGTTTGTGACTCCAGGTTACCCATCATTTTGTTGTCCTGTGGTAGTTTGTTGGTCTTTCGAAGATATATTCAATAAGCAAGGATTTCCCAATCCCTTGCATGGTGCAAGAGTAAGTTTTCTAGTTAGTTCCTGAGCTACTGGTGCTCACACCTGTTATGAGCTCTATAGCAATGAAAGTAAAAGTACAGTGTGTGTGAATCTGATGGATCTTGAAGTTAATTGTTTTGTTTTTTTTTATATCAGGACTTGCATCCATATTGGTGTGCACAGTGACATACATGTAGCTTTCTACCAGGTACTGATGATCAAAAGTGAGTTAATAATTCCAGCCCTTATACCACTTCCTAGTTGTAAAAGGAATACAGATTGGCTGACAGAGGAGAAAGGATTTGTTGGGTTAATGCCTATGGCCTTGTTCTTGCCTGAATAAATGGACATTACCTAAAAGGTATTTTTCATGGCCTAGGCTCAGCTTGTAGCTGACCACATTTATGTACACCCCTAACACCAAGCAATGAAGGAAGATTCTATCTCTCTCTGTACTGATTACATTATATACTTCCTTGTGTACATACAGTTTGTATAACACTAGAAATCAGATCTGTCTCATTCTTCCCAGCTTAGCTTTCAGAAACACAGATCTGTGCTCTTCCAATCACTAGCCTGGCACTCACATTTTTTGAGTGTGGTAACCTGAAGATGTTAAAGCTGTACGCTTTAAAAACATGTTTCCTTTAATCCTAGATTAACTCTGGTTTAATATCACCTAAGCATTCGTAAATTTAGAATAAAGACCATCAGGTCACAATTGTTTCAAATGTACAGCTAGCCAAAGTTTGCTGACCACCATTTCCATTGAAGTCAGCAGTACTTGGCACCCTTTGGACAAAAAAGATAAACTCTTCCAAGGTTGGGATTGAAACCATGAATATTTACACTATTAAAAAGGTGCCTGACAACCTGGTTTGTTTGTTTTAGCTTTATTGTGTATTGTAATAGTAGTAAGAAGGAGAACTATGAGGACCTGACAGGCGACAGGACTGAGTTCCAGGTTTGTAAATGTAACGATTCAAAGCAGTGAATGTGGAAGTGACGTCTGGAAACGTCGCCCGCCGCTCTCAGAGCTAAAATGATGCATACTGTAAATCTTCAACCTTTTCAACCACTAAAGCCCTTTTTTTATTGGAATTTATGTATGCAATGATTATGAAAACAAGGCTAAAAAAATGATTTGTTTGTGTGGTTGAAGATCAGAGCTTCATAAAACTGTGCAAGTCATTTCTCTACAATCCATAGTTCTGTCCGAAGGTTTCAATATATTGGTTTCACAGGTGGTTGAAAAAGGTTGAAGAATTAGGGTACTAAAACTAAAATACTGAGAAGCTGTGCTTTTGTGTCATATGGTTATTCAAGTCTAATAGTTAGGACATGTGCGGCTTTAACACATATAACTGGCATTAAACACTAATGAACGCACATGTGTAATGACCTATCCCATTGTAGTGATACAGTTCGAAAAAATGTCATCGTTGAAAATCTGACTGGTTCTGTACAAGGCGTTTCTGTACTTAATAGAAACAGATTATCATCTCTCCCTCTCTCTTAACCTTTTCTTTTGAGGGCAAAAAGAATTCATTGCATGTATGGTATGCAATTTTATGAGGATGCCTGACTGCAGATGTGTAAGGTTATGTGGTAGGCATGGATATGGTGATCTCTCCTATTGCAAGCCTCGGGGCATACATTCAGGAAGGGAAGTATATAAACCACAACCTGTTCCGTGTCCACCTCCTTCACATGAATCCTGCACACAGTATGTCACAGGGTCTCAGATTACATGTTATACATCCTCGCTGGCTCTGCTGATTGAAGTGCATTACCAGTGAGGCCACAGGTTCAAATCCAGCTCTGGCTGTTTTTTCTGCGACCATAAGTCAGGAGGTTTATTAGGAACATCATGTGCTTCGGCAGAGATCAGTGGCTTATTCCATTCACTCCAGTAGGTTACCATAAAACTGACAACTCTCATGTAATTAAGAAATTCTTGAGCAAAGTTTTAATAACTATTAAAACCAATACTCCATGTAAAATTGCATACATTTACGAGTAGTTGAAGAGATAATGTCAAATGATAAAATGCAGAAAATAAGACCACAAGGTGAAAAGATTGATATTTTTTTTTTTTTTTTTTTTTTTTTTTTTTGACAGACGTCTTGATCTGCTGTAGTGTATGACATGGTGTAAAAAAGTCAAGAAAGTGAGTGTACACATGAGACATATTCTTTGCGTATTTTAACAACATTGATACTCATTCTACCATGGCGAAACTCAACTTGTTGGAGAATCAAAGTGTGCTGATACAGTAATTTTTTTTCTTTTTTTTTCCTTGATCTGCTGTAGTGTATGACATGGTGTAAGAAAGTCAAGAAAGTGGGTGTACACAGGAGACATATTCTTTGCATATTTTAACAACATTGATACTCGTTCTACCATGGCGAAACTCAACTTGTTGGAGAATCAAAGTGTGCTGATACAGTAATTTTTTTTTATTTTTTTTCCTTTCAACTTTGAAGTTAAATTAAAAACATGTATGTACATGTTTAGATTACAATTTGAATTTCAGATTTGACTGCAGCTTGAGATGAGGTGGTTTGTCAGAGCTGAGGTGCCAGGCAAATGTCGTTGGTTTACTATGATCACCAGGCTTCCTCCATCCATAAAGTTGTCAGCTGTCATATATAGATTTATTTATTTGAGCATACCTTTATATAAAAATAAAATAAACTGATAAATAAATTTTGGAGTTTGACCTCATTTCAGTGTTACAGCTAGTGTATTTACGTTGCATCAAAGTCATTGCCTGCTTGGTTTCATTTCATTTTGTGTCCAAAATGTTTAAGCTGTCAGCAACGTTTAATACAGAAGAACATGCATACAGCTTTAAACCTAACACATTTAATACAGAAGAACATGCATACAGCTGTAAACCTAACACATTTAATACAGAAGAACATGCATACAGCTGTAAACCTAACACATTTAATACAGAAGAACATGCATACAGCTGTAAACCTAACACATTTAATACAGAAGAACATGCATACAGCTGTAAACCTTACACGTGCACAAAAGTGCAGGACTGCATGCTTCCTAGCCCGAAGCTGGAGGCTTGTAGCACCTATCAGTTATGCAGGTATGCATGGCCACCAAGAAGCCAAGACACCGTTAACACCCCTGTACTTGTATATAACCTGGAAGTTCAGCAGTTTCGAAAGTGGGTCAGCTAAGTCTACGTGGCATTCTGTGGCAGTAGTTCCTTGAAAGTGAATACGTGCACGTCCATGTATCATGAACGAAGCTGTTCTTTGAAACGTCCTCCCTCGTCAGGACAGTATGTGAAACTCATTTACATCTGCAGTCTGATTGGATGGCACATATATTTCATCCTTCAGCCATGAATTTATTATGATTCTGATTATTATTATAAGTGAAAGAAAAGCTTATGAGGAAGGCATTGAATCTCAAACAAATATACAGTCTTCCTCTTGAATTGTGTGCTGAGAAGTACAGTTCATGGACTGTACACATTGGCTTGCATTACCTTGTAATGAATTAATAAAGAGAGGTACGAGCACTTGAAGTGCATCAAGAGGGGATAAGCACCTTCCCTCTGCAGCAGTAAGTCTGTTTCTTGAAGAAAGAAAAGAAGAGAGAGAAAAAATCATTAAAACGGGCATTATTTTTCTTTAACCCACACCCACTAGATAAATGTTTCAGCATTTACATTACAGTTTATTGCTTTTATATTGGGGGCTAACTGTATATCCCACTTTGAGTTCTGCATTCGGAATGTTTGCTTTTTTTAAGGTGGTGTGGAAAAACATGAGGTTTTAAGCCTGGGGTGTTTTAACTGTTATCGGTGATGTGGAAAAACAGGAGGTTTTAAGTCTGAGGTGTTTTAACTGTTATCGATTCAGTTAACTCCAAAATTTCGTCAGCTTTTGAGACATCAAACTGTCAGTAAAATCACAATTGCAGGATGAGGGCGCTTTCTGGCGATATATGATAGCATACAACTAACTGAGGGAGATCAGTACCCTGCTGACCTTAGATGTGGGTCAGTAATACTAACCAAAACAAGTATAGCCTTAATTAAGCCTGCACGGAATTGTTAGCTTGAGGCTCAGATTGACCTACATGTAAATAACCTAAAATTTTGCCTAAAAAAATGTGCTGGGTTTTAAGCAAATTGATGTAGTAAAATTTAATTTTTGGCAGTGAAACTTGCATTTTCCAATAGGATATCATCCTACCTTCCAAACAAACCTCACAGCACCGTCTTAAGGTCAGTAAGGCGCTCAGAATCTGGGAAACTGAGCATCGTGGTCATGGACAAATATTCAGGTCTTTTACAGTATGCATATGTAAATCATTTGGGAATGGGTCACTTGTTTGCACTTATAAAAACAGGCTTGTAGGACCAGATGAGAGATAAAGACCCCATGTTCTTTGTGCGGATTTCTGACTTCCCTGCAACTGTTATGGGCTGTTCTATTCATGATGTACTCTCACAGATGTACAAGGCCACCATGGTCATTACGCCAATAGATGCATAGTTGATATGCACACAGTACACACATGTATCTGCATGTATGTTTAATGACTTATACCCCTAGTTAGTTTGAATTACAAGGTGCACACTTATGAATCTGTACAATATTATATATTTCTTAAAAAAAAAAAAAAAAATCATGCATTTTTTTTCTTCTTTTTTTTCTTCTGTAGGGTTACTTGAGCATACTGGTATTACGTGTGGTGTACGTGCTCATCCACCGTGTGCAAACTTTTTTGAATCGCCATCGACATGACTTTAAAACTTCAGGTGTAATGGCATAAAACTGAACTGAAAATTCATTTCTGCTCTTGCCCTGTTTACTGTGTTCACGTGATGATTGTACAAGCTCATCCATAATACAGTGGACTCAGCATGACATTTCAGTTTACTTTGTCTATCACTGACGGATTATCATGATATATTTGTATATCGATGATCAACATGGTCAAAATTATGTAGATGAAATATAATTTGTGATGTTTGAATTGCGACAGGTCGGATTAATTCAGTGTCCATTTTTAATCCTTGTCCGCAGGTTGGGTGTGAGCCACGACCAAGAAACCCCAGCTTTGTCAGCAGCTGCTGGAACCAGGGATGCTACGCACAGGACCGTTCTGTCAGCAGATACAGTTGCCACGGCAACTAGACAGGTAAATCTCTATGTAGCCCATTGTGGGAAAAGCCAGACATGTGGACCAAGCAGCTGGCACTCAGCCAGAACTTGGAAGTTGAGGCACCGTCCATGAAGTCATGATGACCTGCGACCTTCTGGCATTTATACACATTTCCTTCTTTGGTCTGATTCTTCATGTGTCAGATATCAGCTATTGGGGTTTTACTGTTCAGTTATTTAAATGCCGCTGGTGATACCCTTTATACTGCATGGAAACCATTTGTGCCGTTCTGTGACCATTCATATGGGTCAGGGATACACCTGTACTTGCGTCATAGGTATATGCACATGTACTACGTAGTACTCATTTGTGACATTGTAATATTCATAATAAAAGCCAGCAGGCAAGTTTTCCCAAACATATTGGTTTAGAGTTAAATGTAACAGACCATATTTAAACAAAGTACTCATCAACTAGAAGGCCAATTTGTGCTGATTCCAAATATGGTCTTCATTATAAATCATATATATCATCATATATAAATAAACTATGTATGCACACTGAGAGGCTGCCACACATCAGCAGATTCCTGTGCCTATTTCCTGTACAAGTCTGCATGTACATGTATCTCCTAGTCCCAAATGGAGGCATGTCAACCATGGATGTGGGCTGATGATGCTTCTTGACTTTCCAGTTGTTGGAACTCATGATGTATTGGTGAAATGCCATCTTTAGTCAGGGTATCTTTTGGAGATTTATTGTCCTCCACTTGTCTTCAGGCATTGTCAGGCCATGGTGGCAGTAAAGGGTTGACAGCAAAGTTCGGGGGTTCGTGTGATCTTACATGAAATTTGTGACTGTTTTGCCTCAAGCAGGTGGAAGTGAAAATCTGTGCATCAGGTGAAAATGAAGATCGTCAGTTTAGTAACACTTGATGGGTTTACTCCCTTTGCCATGAAATGAGCTGTCTTCACGAAAAGCAGAATACCTGTATTTTTGAGGGCAGACACCAGTGAACTAATATATCTAATTACTGGACCTGGCATTATATCACAATATTCTGGAATACGACATAAAACACCAATCAAATAAATAAATAAATAAATTATATCACAAGTCTGCTATGATTGTGTTAAGGTGTTAGTACTATATTGCAGAGAGCCAGTTTTCTAGTCACTGGGTCTTGAATTAGATGTGTGTCCTGATGAATCATTCAAATGCACGGTTTTTTCTAGCCACTTTCTGGTCATGGTAACGACGAGAAATATCGGAAAATTAAGTTTTAGACAAATTTTGTATTGATATTTAAGAAAATAAATGAGTTTTAGATACGTTGGTGGTGAAAAATATTGAGTTTTCGGATTTGTTCACATTGAGTTTCTATAAAGAAATTGACTACAAAAACCTCTGGAATGATACATGTGTTTTAGACTAGTGAGGCATGACAGGTGGAGGTGCGTTCAATAACGCTTGGATATGCAGCAGCTTAAACAGGTTTTTTGAGTAAATGTTATGAGTAAATTCCAGCTGCTCTCGCATGAATTTTTAATGGAGTTATTGAAGCATAATAAAAGGTAGTTGAGTGGTGACACAGGTGGTTTCACAAAATATCAATACTTGATGACCTAATAGTCGTGGATCTGCATGCATAATGCAAAGATACAATGTATGTGTTGACATGTACACTCCAAACGAATTCTAAGGCCATGTCGGAATTTTTCATTTCACCTTCCTTGGTCATCAAAATCAGGAGAACATCTGCAGTGTTGTATGTCAGTTCTCCCAGACTCTAATGATGGACAAGTCACATTTGTCCCTATCCCTATTATTAAATTATCATTGCTGCATGCTAAGTTTTAAGCCATCCTTGAAAATTCTTCATTGGTCATAATAAGATCTTGTCAGAAAAAATGATTTCAGTGGAAGGGAGTACTTTTTTATTCTGGCTATTTAGAATGATATAGAATTCAAAAATAAAAAAAATTCCATCAGAATACTAGTCTAAACTTCAAAGTACATGTAGGGGCCCCTTTTAAAATGGTTACCAGTGTACATGTAACAAACATATTTTTAAGGATGGCCTTTCATGTGCCTGTACATGTGGATGGGTGTGTGTTGTGGGGGAGGGGTTCACTGTAGTTTGCAGAGTTTCGTACCTGTATTTATACAGTCTCCAAGTGCTTTTGAAAACGTACATGTAAACAGCAGTCTAAGAGGTCTTTTATGAGCCAGTGACCACGCCCAGTATTCCTAATGTACACTCTGTTGGGACTATGGGGACCACATGGGCACTACTCCTGTTGTACACATCTGTATGTCAGCATGTATAAATGTATGTACTATGTTTGTCAATGTATGCATAAATATTGAATTGTGCAGCTGCAAAAGGAAGTGTTGAAATCTGTTTTTGTGAATGAATTGGCTTATTTATAAATGAACTTCAGGCTCAGAAACGTTGTGTGTCTATTTTGCTGAATGGAGCCTTCACTGATTTAAAGGACCAACAAAGAGGGAATGTACTGTGTTACTGGTACTGGAGTCTGCCATTCTTCTGTGTAACTGAAAAATTTACATTAACTTGAAAGGATGCGAATGTGTTCACTCTGAGGCCTGATGTACAGAAGGTTGGACATGTATTTCTGTGAAGTGTGTTATTGTCCAAATATTCATATGTATGTTGAAATATTTGACTCAAGCTGAAGGAGTGAATAAAGTTAAAATTTATGATAAATGTGTTTACTCAGTTTAGAAGCCTTGTCACAACTAACATGACTCAGAATCCATTATGAACAGGGTACCTGTACTCTTAATTATCATCAGCTGGGGCCTCTGTGGCCAAGGAGGTTAGCATGTTGGTGCAGCGTAATGACCCGGGCAGCTCTCGCCAGTGGCAATGTATTCGCTATGGGTTCGAGCCCAGCTCATGCTGGCTCCCTCTCCAGTCATAATTGGGAAGGTCCACTAAACAGATAAAATAAATAAATAGATTATCATAAGTTATACAGGCATGGCCATTTACCAAAGATATTTTGTGCAAAGTAGAACAGTCTTGTATGGAAGAACAATATTTTATGGATTTTATGAATTATGTGTAGCATGAAGCACCAATTCAACAGAAAAATAGCAACAGTAATAGAAACAGTTATCTGTCTGCATACATCTTGCTAATCTAGGATTATCCTTTTTTTAAATTCCTCCATTCACGCTAGTTATTAGCCTTAGAAGGAATTTTAATAAGTTTTGAGTACAATTCGTCCCTGTTACATGCAGTTAGATTTCAATTTCAAATTTTCTTTTGGGGAAGTCATTTGAAAATATCTGGCACCATGTGTGACAAGTGACATTTCCTTTAATACAGTGCTACATGTACATGATTATTTCCTGTAGATTTGCAGTTTTATAGTAGAAAGCTTTTCTTCTCCATCGCAACCAGTGTTAATATTATATATGCCATGATTTCCTGTCTGTCTGTGTCGCGTATGTGTAAATGTAAATTGTCTGTCAAGACAACCTGATCTCCAGTCTTTCACATAGTACGATCACGACAGTATTGACCATCACGACCATTCTGTCAGCAGCTGTGAGTGAAGTCTCCCTGCTAGAGAGTCTGTATCGCTCACAGATTGTGTTGACATCTCCTATGGATTTACCCTCATTAATTAATACCTGCATTAAGTTACACTATGCCCACAGGTATAAAATCACCAGCCAGCTCTGTGTTTGTCTGGATGTGTATAGATCAATATATACATGTATGTTCTGCATAGACATCATGGAGCTCTATTTGTAATAATGTTGATTGTCTGGAAAACAGTTAAGGGCATATGCAGTGGAAAATTTTTTGCGAAAGTATGAGTAATGTTTTTTGACGTTCAGACACTTTTCACATGGTGAATAACTGCCATTACACTCATGGACTTAGTTTTAATATCCAGACTTAGAAATTAGAGTGTTTGTACAAGTATTATGTACATGTACACGGTGTCTCATATTTTCCTTATTTATTCTAGGTGTAATAATTTCCTTACAATATCTAGGGGGCCTGCAAGCAACCTGCAGATGGTCATGGGTTTTGTCCGGGCTCTGCCTGGTTTCCTCCCACCATAATGCTGGTCGTCGTCGTCGTGTAAGTGAAATATTCTTGAGTGTGGCATAAAACACCAATCAAATAAATAAATAAAAGCTAGGGTGTATGAAAGACAGTGAGACAGCCCTTGAGGAAAGCTCTTCTTCCACAACAGAACTCTTCCACAACAGAACTCTTGCAGAATGTACATGTATGTAATTGTTATTCAGATTATAAAAGCACTTGTCCCTATACATGTCTTACCGTTGCCAGCGCAACCAAAGCGTTTTGCCACTACCGGCTCCATGCAGTGATTTTTCAGTTTTTTAGGATCATTAAGCTGTCTTATACTTAGTCTTCAAAATGGTTGACCACACATAAATTGTGTCTTGTCTTAGCTTTCTTAGACTGTATATGTAGAATGTCAACATGTATGTATCACATGTCAAGACCAGTGGGAAAGTGAGTAGTCTGTTACTTTATCTGCCAAAGGCCATTGGTTTATTTCCTCCAGTCATGGGACTGAGTGAAATATTCTTGAATGTTAAAGACAGTATATATGAGTCAATCAGTAAATGTGTTCATGGTTTAATGAAATGGTCAAACTCCAAGAATTACGAGATGATCCTGGACCTTTGTTCAGACTTGCACTGTATGAAATTATCAATCTTTTCTGACAAATGTGTTAAGATTTGAGTTTACAATAACATGTACAGGGCCAGGCTGCAATAATTGATGTTGATGAATTGACCTCTGGTATATTTTGGATTAAAATTAAAATGTGCAATTTCAGACTTCGGCACACCTTTCACAAGCTTATATATGAGTCAATCAGTAAATGTGTTCATGGTTTAATGAAATGGTCAAACTCCAAGAATTACGAGATGATCCTGGACCTTTGTTCAGACTTGCACTGTATGAAATTATCAATCTTTTCTGACAAATGTGTTAAGATTTGAGTTTACAATAACATGTACAGGGCCAGGCTGCAATAATTGATGTTGATGAATTGACCTCTGGTATATTTTGGATTAAAATTAAAATGTGCAATTTCAGACTTCGGCACACCTTTCACAAGCCAAATTTGCTAATGTGACACTGATAGGACAGGCGTGTAGCAAATTTTAAAATCAGATCTGTTAAAGTCCAAGATAACCCTGTCGACAAAATTTAAAATTGGGGACAACTAACAAGTAGTAATACATTATAAACCTAATTTACCATAGCATGAACTTCTGGAGACATAAAGTACACAACATAATGAAATTTAGTTTTGACTTACCTGTATTGATTTCACATAGGACTTAATGGAATTTGTTGGAGAGCTTGGGATTAATCGACTTATCAGTGATGTGTGTTTGTGAAGTTAAAAGACTCTTTTGTCCAGTGTGCAAAGAATAGGGGCCTGTTTATGCACACATTCCTCTGCAGAGAAGCAAACTGCATTTCTCTGTGTGTCCTTTTGCCAAGAATTAAGTCGTGGGCAAACATTTTTTGTTGATGTTTTTTTCCTTAAAGAAAGTGGCTCTGAACAAGCCTAAGCTCTTCTGCCGAGAAGTCGCTGGTAATTATTTTCCCTACATGGCCTTCAGACAGCTCAAGGACATCCCATGGACAACTACGGTTTAACTACTGAGAGCTTGTCCACAAAATCAGTACTGAGTTGTTGGTTTGTTGTTTTTTTTTTTTTTTAACAATGAAGGCTTTAGATTCTGCAAGTGTATTCATGCATTATAAAACTAATATAATTTTATAAAAGATTTTTTTTTTAATCCAGATATAATATCCAGTGGATTTCATGTATGTGTAGGTTTAGGCACATGGATATAAATGTTGTATCAGAAATTGTGAGCTCATGACAAGTGATGTTATCTCGTGCTCTGCACTACTTGAACATAACTTTTCTCGACCTCACAATACCGGATATACAACCCCACAGCATGGACCATCTGTAAAATGTATAAAAATTCTAGTTTACATGTACAAGACCATAAACTGTGTATTGTGTTAACGTTTAATTCTTGTCAGATTGGTTCTGATGAATCGGCTGCTGGTATCTTTTGAATTAAGATTAACATTAAAATACAAAGTTGATGACTTCAGTAGATCCTTGCTCGGACCAAATTTACCAAAGAAGGCATTGGCCGATTTTGTGTTTAGGCCTGTAACGATAGTCTAAGATAACCCAGTGATACAGCTGTAGTGTTGCGTGAAATTCTTTCTGGATTTATAATACTCCAGGTGCACTAGTCTCAATCCCTGGCACATAAGGTGCAAGTTCAAACCTGGCTCTGCCTGCCTGGTGTTATTTTTGTGTGGCCTCGGTACTTGTATGTTCTCACATGTATATTTGCTGAAGAATACTTGCCAGCTACCAGTATGACATGCTGTAGCTTACAGTAGGGGAAAGTATGTTAGTAAGGTGGCCAGGATTTATTATATATTTATTTGATTGGAGTTTCATGCCAAACTCAAGAATACTTCATTTATACGATGGCAGCCAGCATTATGGTGGGAGGAAATCAGATAGAGCCTGTGGGAAACCCTCGAACATCTGCAAGTTAAGTTGTTCAAGATTGGTAGTTTGCATGCAACAGGCACACTGGTTTCCTCCACCTGTTAAAACTGGTAGCTTTATTCATTTAAGTGAAAAGGCTTAAACAAGGCACTTAGCAACAAGAAAATGCAAATGACATTTAATGCACTAATGCAAATTTCAAATGGGTGAAAGGCAGGTACCCCATTATCATAGGATATGTGTGCATGAGCTGATAACTACTGAAGAAAATCACAATATAAAGGCATGTGGTTTTACGTCATCAAATTTCAAGTTATAATGACCTAAAATTTTGACTAAATCTGGGATTTCTTTTCATCTTTAGAAAGGTGTTTTTAGATTTGTTCTGATTGTAGGATGACATCTTCTTGAATAAGCGTAGGTTTTAGCACAAAAGCAGTGTTTTATGACATTTACTTACCTCTGAAAATTCCTGTCCAGTTGTACATGGAAAGGTCTGCCAGCAGCCGGCAGATGGTTGTGGATCCCCTTGGGCTATGCCGGGCATCCATCGTAATGCTGGCGGCCATAATATACATGTAAGTGAAATATTCTTGAGTACGGCGTAAAACTCTGATCACAGAAATAAATGAATACATCCAAAAATGCCCATTTGGGGGAGCGAAATATATTTTTTGTTATTTGGTGTTTTAGCACTGCACTCAAGAATGAATTAACGCGACTAGCATTATGGTAAGAGGAAACCGAGCAGAGCCCGGGGGAAACCCACAACCATCCACAGGTTGCTGGCAGACCTTCCTGTGTATCTCAGGAAAAAAAAGTCAGCAAGCACTTAAAATATATAAACATTTATATATGTACATTATTGGACATCTGTGCCAAATTACAACCCTCTTGTGTTTGCTGACATGGTATAGAGATTCCTAATAAGATGAAAGCCATTTTATATTAATCCATTATCCTGGTAAGAAACCTACTAGGTTATACATAAACCTGTGAGGTAATATTAGTAAGCATTATATGCTTGGCTGCTCCCTGTTTTTTTGTATCACAGCACCTGGCTTACCGAGTATTAAATTCTCACAATTAGACCATCCTTAACAATATATTCGTTGGGCGTAACCCAACCAACCCTGCAAAAGAGGCTCTACTGAAAAGTTTTCTATTGGTATTTTGATAAAAGTTTTTTTTATTTTAGTTTTCACTCCATGTTGATTACTTTGAAATTCCTGTCTTTTATAAGAGCCAGAATAAAAAGAAGAAAAGAAACGACCAACTCTATTTTATCGTCGGGCTATGCTCAGCAAACAGTTTTTTTTAAGGATGGCCTTCATACATGGATTGGTATTTTGTGACATGTAATTTTCCCACGACGGTGTTGTTATTAATACCCTGCCCGCTGCCCTGTAGCTCCTGTTCTCTGTTGCTGTCATATTTAAGGCGTTCCATATCATTGATGTGATGCAACAAAAGTTCCAGTTTTCATGAAACATTAAGTAGCTTAAGTTGGTAATTTTTTTTTTTATTTGGCTTAAGCCCAACATCCGCTGAATATGAAGTGTGTCGCAAAAAAAATAAATAAATAAACTTACAACAAACACTACGTCAGTATAGTATTACATTGCTTTACCAAAATACTTTTGCTGAAATTAGGAAGTTACATGAAACCAGGCCCATATTTGTATAAATAAATATTCCTGTGAATAAAAGTCATTGATTAATTATAATATCGATTAATTATTGTGTATACATGTATAGTTGCAATGCCATGAGGAAGTTAAACTACACTGATTGGCTCCAACGTAAAGCAATGTCATTGCCCAAATATTCCAAAGGGACATCATTGTATAACAAATGTCCTAATGTCGCAACTCGAAAAGCTCTGTAATAACGTTATTGTGATAAATCAGCGCTGTGTTAAAAAATATGTTCTTAGTGATGGCAGATAAGGTATGTCATGAAATGCATCCAGTCCCACTGAATGGGATTTACCAATAATCTGTGTGACAATTCTCAACAGAGGACTCAGTATTTTAATGGTTTGATCGCGTTGCTCATGATGCCATCATTAAATATTTGCTGACCATTGACCTGCATACTTGATGCACATCGCAAAAAACAATGCGTTTTCATGTGGTTTTCCTCACAGTAAAGCTGAATTATTTCCCTTGAGGCAATAATAAGACAGGGGGCCTCGGTGGCTTAGTCGGTTAGGGCACTAGCGCAGCGCAATGACTTAGTGGCCTCCCACCAATGCGGCCACTATAAGTTCAGCTCATGCTGGCTCCCTCTCCGGCTGTATGAGGGAAGGTCTGTTGGTAACCTGTGGATGGTCGTGGGTTTCCACCAGGCTCTGCCCGGTTTCCTCCCACCATACTGCTGGCCGCCGTCATATAAGTGAAATATTGTTGAGTACGGCGTAAAACACCAATCAAACAAACAAATAAATAAAACAAACATGACAGCCATTCATGTACCTATATGTATATGTTACAGGTGATATATTCAGGAGTGCAGTAAAGATCATCAATCAAATAAATAAAAGTGAAACACTATATAAAATGACTTATCCATGGTGAAGTTGCTTATTTTACCTTATTCTGACAGCTCCATTGATCTCAGAGAGGTGTTTGGGGTTTGTCTGGAATGTGGGGTGATGTCCTGTTGCAAAAATGTAACACCCAGCCTAAAAGCTACATTTTAGATGCCTCTAAAAAGGCTCTTCTTTGGGGGAGGTGGGGGGGGTGAAATTTTCGGACATTTATTTGTAACAGTAATCTTGAAGACCTCATTAAATCACATGTATTTGTATGCAATGATGTACCAGGGCATAACTCTAACAAGATGCGTTTCTTGTTACACCTTCAGGAAGCCTCTGATGCTCCAGACCAGGTACCTGTACCTGCAGGAACCATTGATCACACGGCCACGCCTGTCCAGACACGAGATCTCGTTAGCAGTCAGGTAACAGCACCTGAAGCTGTGCTTGACACTCCTGTGCAGGATGACGTCCCAGGTAGCAAGGCTGATGGATACCCAGATCAGGTGGGTGTTACCCTGTGTATGCTTTGATGTTTTTGTACCTGATGCTGGTGTCAGGTGTGTTGTGATGATGAAACTGGTACCGGTACGGTAGTAATTACCTGGGTGATGTGGTCCATAATATTGCATATATGCATGTAGGTGTGTCATACATATACATGCACATGTATCACTGCTAGGCTTAGATTAAATACTTAAGATTGATTGATTGATAGGGTCTAATGCCAGTCTTCGATGAAATACCTATAGGTGGGATATGTGTAACATTTATAAACAAGAGGCATAGGTTGAATCCAGGATCCATCCTGTACATGGACATGAATATAATAGAAGTTCGTAGAAACGGGAATTTGTTAATTGTATCAGATTTACTGGCAGAATATCTAAAATGGCTATTAAAGGTATCGTACCATGGCGAATTGCATGCAAGAAAATACGTCTTGTTTTTGTTTACAAAAAATTTCCAATTGAACTAATTACATGATGTATATATATCTACCCTGTAAGTGACAAACAACCCCTTTCATTTATTCACCACAGAATACATAAATTCTTTTGAATGGGCTGTGAATACATTGATGTACGAGTAAATTGTACCTCAAGTAAATAAAATCTGCCAAAATAAAGCCAGCGTGTTCACTCTCAGTGATCTCACTGTGCATGTGAGAAATTTGCCTGGGATATAAATGTCTCACTTTATGCCTTGTGTATGTTCACTTCTCCTCATTGGGTAGATCCACATCATGTTGGGTTCAGCAGTTTGTGATGTTTGCATGACAAATGCAGTGGACCGCGCTAAACCGTGCTACATCACCATTATTTTTGGTTGCGTCTTGAGTTTGTGGCACCATGCAATCAATTTCGCTTGTTGTCTGCTTCAATCAATTTCATAAATGCTTTCTGTTTGGTGTGTAAAGCACATTGGAAATCAAAACGTTCTCTCTTATCCAATATCACAATGTGTCATTCGCTAAAATAAAACAGCTATTTAATGTTGCAGCTGTAGTGGAACATAGTGTTTTTGGCCGGCTCTCAACATCTCCACTTCTTGAGCCAACAAATCATGATGTTCCAGTCTGAAACACGCAATAGTTGTACAGCATTCTACCTCATGTACATCACTTTTGGTGCATCATATATATTGTAAATCTCCAGCCTTCTCAGTCATTAAAGCTGTGTTTAAAGGCTACTGTATGAATACAGTTATTGTAACAATGAAGTCAAAAATGATTTGTTTGTCTCACCACAGGAATAAGCTTCATAACACTTTGATAATGATTTCTCCAAACCCTACAGTTCTCCAAGAAAGTATCGAAATACTGCTTTCAATGGTGGTTGAAATGTTTGATCAACTGGGGTACATCGTGTTTTGCTGGCTCTGGACAGCCGATTTACAACTCCACTGTCTTCAGCAGACAAATCACAACATTCCGGTCTGAAACATGCTGTAATTGTAAAGTATTCTACCACCTCATTCACATCACATTTGGTGCATCATATGTACTTATGTATATATATACATTTTTTAGGCTATCTTTTCAGCTGCCTTCAGGTATTTTTACACACATTAGGATAATGTCTAGCATATCTACAGTTCATACATGTGGCCCGTGATAACTGGCCCAGCTGTGGCGCACTGATCTCTCATAGCTCATTGATTTCTTGTCATAGATCATATACGTGTGGCCTTGACAGGCTGGCTGGTGGGCTGATGCTCCTCAACACAGGACAGAGGAGTTGGCCGCATGTAGCTGTAGGAAATATCCCCGATCAGTAAAAAAGGTTGAATTGATATGTCATGAATTAAAGTTGAGATATAGCTTCACAGTGGTTAAAATTTTATACATTGGAGTACAGAGAGTATGATTCGTTAATTATACGGTTTGAAATTTTACAATGGAACCACTCCAGTCAGCAAAATTTTTGTGTTTTAAAGAGCTACGTACTACAGTAGTGAGGAAGTAAACCTATACTGGAAATGATTTGTGAAAATCTTGCCGCAATTTGGCATCAGTTCTGTACATGTAATTCTTTGTCATTTTTCCTGTGTTTGTCTAAGATGTTTATCTAAGTATATTCCTAGGGCATTTTTGGGCGTAGACTGATAAAATTATACTTTCTGTGAAGCGCTGAAATTGGCCCACCCAACCTCTATAGCATTGTCTCTAGAATCAGATGAAAAATGTACATAAACTGCAGTGGGAGTTTCTCCTTCATGTGCAGAAAGGTGGAGAAATTAGGGTATCATAGAAGTGGCATTACATAAGGCCACAGTCATTTATTCATATATATATGCTAAAAAGTACCTGTAGCATCCAAAATAGTCTGAAATGTAATATTGTTTCAGCCATAAGCCACTGGACTTATTTGGAACAAGTCTCTGGCAGAAATTGAATGCCTACATGTATGTACATGTATACCCCAGACCTGGTGTCCTCATGCCAGAAGTCACCCGTGACTGAAAACTTGGTGAATATGGAAACTATTCAGTGCACAAAGCTTCCAACTTGCTGGTACCTTGACTTCGCCCAATTTCTTTCAGTGACTACAAAGGCAGCAGTGTTCTGAAAAACAGCTGTTCAGTCTTTGATGAAAACTAGCAACGTCCTTTTACTATAGGGGATCCAGTTCAGTGACTCTAGACTCTAGACATCAGCGCCTTGGGTTATGTTTGAGTGAGTGATTGATTGATTGATTGATTAAGCTACTATCTTGAACATTTGGTCTGGATAAAACATACATGTAAAACTTTATAGTACCTCTTAAAATAGTCTGGATGTTGTCTTGATTTGAAACGTCAGAAAGAGTGGGAAGTTCCCTGTAAGTAGCTGGTCAAATTGGTTGGGGATAAGTGTACGATGAGGCTCTGTGAACAAAAAAAACAAAAAAAAATAGTTTTATTATTACAGCATTGATTCCATTGAACTTGGTCTTTATTTTAATAATCATGTGAAACGTGTGACAAGCCGAAGGGATGAAATATCATGAAATACATGTATGGCTTGCCACTAACACATACAATTGGTGGGCGGAATTGAATTACCGGTGCATTAAAACTCAGTGTGACTGTCAAGTGGTAGAGTCTAGAGTGGAGTTAGAGTCGAGAAGCACAACTTTAAAAATGTGCTGAATCTGCTTTTGTATTGAAACAGGAGGGCTGTGATGTGCTGTGCTTTTGTTCACAAGCTTTATAAAAGCACACATGTGGTGCCCATCTGGTACATGTACATATCTGTGGGGCCTATGTGTGGTGACTATGTGACCATTCATCCAGCAACCTGCGGATGGTAGTGGCTTCCCCATTGGGCTCTGCCCGGTTCCCTCCCACCATAATGCTGGCCGCCGTCGTATAAGTGAAATATATTTACGAGTACGGCGTAAAAGTCCAATAAAATAAATAAATAAATATGTGAACATTCAATCCACATAATGCCAGTATATACATATGTATATGTACGTGATTGTGGTGAAATAGTCATTGCATTTGTGAATTATTCCCCTTGAATAATGCTGGCACATAACACCAGTCCAACAAGAGTATTAACTCCTATCACTACATTGTATTTTTAATACCTGTCACATCGTAAAGTGACTCATCCCAGCCTAATCAGCTTTCTACAGGTACGCATGTTATTTACCTGTCTCCTGTGACACTTTCCCAGTGTAACTGATCCTGATACACAGACATTTATTTGATTGAAGTTGTTTGTCCTAAGGGCGGTAATTTCGGGAGTCATTCTTCAGACAATGTACAAGTGAAAACGTGTAGTTGTAACACAGTGTTTTATGCATTTACCTGTAATGTTTATTTCAATATACACAGATACAGGTTGAGAACACATTAGTCTCGGGCCTAAAAAAACACATAGTGGCTTTGAGATAGGTCCATGGTACACCCCCGTGTCCTCCACCCATAAAAGTGGTGCCCTTTGTAGAAGTGAAAAATTCTTTGGTGCATGTATGGAATTTAAAAAAAAAACACAGCCAACCCAGCAAGGATCTGGGAACCTCATTGGGACCAGCTTTTTTTTGGAAGGGGCAAGTACATGTAGTACTAGAAGGTTTTCATACAGTATTACATACAGTACTAACAAATCTGTATTCTGTCTTTCAGAATAAAGGAAATGATGTCAGTGCTGAAGCCACAGACAAAAAAGTAACACGTGATGAGGAAAGTAACAAGGGGGAATCAGATGAGGAACTGCCCAGTGATGAGAGGAAGCCAAGTGACATCCGTCCAGTCTCAGTATGCTCAACAAGGTATGTCTGATCACTCCCATACAGGTATCTGTTTCCTTTGATGTTCTCAGTGGTTAGCTGAAATTCCTTTATCTAGTGAACTTGAATTAGTGTGGCTTTTAATTTTCCAAGTCAAACATTCCACTGCTTTTCGTCAGAAAACATAACATAATGAAATGCACATATAATATTCAACAGCGTCAGTCATGGTTGAAAATATAAACCCTCCGCTTCAGTGTTTTAATGTTTCATATGTCAAGTCTGATATTTCTGTTAAGTGGCAGTGAAATCCCCAATGACATTGTTGAGGTATTCATTTGCCACGATGAATGGGAAGTCAAAACGATAGACAGGGTGACTTTGAGTTTATGTCAGAAGGTTTTTCAGGTTAAACATCCATGCTGCTCTGGTTTCCTCCATTTAGAAATCAAACCAGTGGCTTTATGAAGTTTGATGTTCTTGACTATAACACATATATATAAGCGCATAACAACAGTCTAGCAAGTAAGTAAACTCCTATCACTACATTGTATTTTTATCACCTGTCACACCATAAAGTGATGATCATTAAGTCTCCTATGACACTTTCCCAGTGTAACAGATCCTGAAACACAGACATTTATTTGGTTGAAGTTCTGTTTCCTTCGATGTCAAATATCCATTTGTTGTACAGTCAGTTTGGGAGTGGTCCCATGAGGAAATAAACTTAAAATAATTCATTTTAAGCATCTAAGCTACTAGGTAAAGGACCGCCACAGTGGCCTAGAGGTTAGAGTGGCCTCCTCAAAGTCAGGGGCTCGGGTCATACCAAAGACTTCAAAAATAGTACTTCATGCGTGCTAAGTAATATTATTTACAGTAATGCAGGTATAGAAGCCTAAGGTAACCCCTACAGCAACCTATAGGTTTCGTTATTGTAACCGTACTTTCAGAGGCTCAACACAGAATTAGTCTTCTCATATATGAATGAAAAATTAAATTCTGTACCACAGCTTTAATCTCATAATGTTATTTCCATCAGCCTGTCAGCAGTGTTTTGGTTGAAGGCTCTCTTTTGAACCAGACACTGGTGTCTGGCACCCACGTCTGCTTTGTCAACTAGGATTCTGCATATTTTGTTGACTCCAAGTTGAAAAAAATGGGAACGTTTAAGCGCAACATAAGCACATTTGACAACAATTTGTCGTAAATCTCCTGGTCAAACTGAACCCCCTTTCTACCATGCCTTGAGCAGCTGCGAAAATGACCAGAATTTCCCGAAAGCCCTCCGCCTCATTCTCACACACCTGCTTTCACAACGTAATCTTGTCCTTGATATTTGCATATTTCCGGCCGACAATTTTCTTCACTTGTTTTTACTGTCTGAACGAAGGGAGGCCAACCGCTACTGTGTAGCAGCAGGCGTCCGTCATACAGCTGGAAGTCTCTCAACATACAACCTCATACCTTGTCAATGTATGTTTGTTATTATAACAAGATATGAAGCCGGTGTAGTAGAGAACTTCCAGAAGGTCAAGAGATGCCTGCTGGCCTACTACTAGCCAATCAGCCATTTTTGCTTGTCAGCGATCAGCCAGACCTACATCCGCATTATGCTCAAATGAAATAAACAACACAGAAATACCACCACGCCACCAACAGTGATTCTCCCCTTGGTTTTCTTCAACTGTGTTAAAAAATTTAAGGCAAACAATTTTGTTTTTATGGTAACCGATTACAAGTCGCCTAAACTCAGTTTTGCGATACCGGTAGGCAAAAGCATTCAGCCATTCGCCATAACATCGCATCCCTGTACTTGTTTGCTGCCTCTCCTAGGTCCGATTCTGCAAAGCAAGCGTTTAAGATGTTAAACTCAAATTTATATCTTAACTGATGCTTACGAATTTTGAAATTTGAATTTCTCTTAACTTTGGTATGATATACATGCACCACCCATGCCTTCATTTGAAAAAGTATCAAAAATGTTTAATTTAGTTTAGTTTTAAAAGTTTTACTTAAGTACAAAGTTGCTCCTTGGTATTGGACCCTGATGCTTAGTTCTCAGAGGTTATACCAAGCAAAGAGGACTTGTTAAGTATGATGTAAAATCTAAGCATACACACATGACTGTTAAAGTAAGGCTTGGTGTTTGTTTGCATTATTGTATGAATGACAAGGTATTGGGATGAGGTGAGAAAGTTTTTAGTGTTGGGCCCTGGTTAAACATTTTTGTTGATCATGGGCCGGGTGTTTTCAGTGTACATGTGTACACATGTATTGTTGGTGTGTTTTGTTGCACTTCATTGTACAGTGTACAAGTGGTTTGTTGTGTATGAGTTCCCAGGCACATGTGGTGTGCATAGGGTGCTGGGTTACGTGTTTCTATTCATCTGCTTGTGAACTGGCTGGTTAGGCTTACATGTATCTATTTGAGAGTTGCCAACAATTTCTGGTACCAGTGGTAACAATGACCAGTGAGCCAGTTATTCTGAGTTGCTCATAACCCTTTGGAGTTTATTGTATTACATTATGTATTTTATGCTGTGACAAGATCCCCTAGTGGCCATTGGCAGTGGATCATCCTCAGTCAAAAAAAAAAAAAAAGGATAAAGAATTTAATTTTTGTATTACAAGAACCTGGCCTGACATAGCAAGGCACATGTGTGGCATACTGCACTTGTGTATCAGCTTTACCACTGATTAGGTACAACATGTAGGCTCGTTACTTGATACAGGAATGGCTTTAGGATGCTAATTTACATTAAGTTAATTGACATTTACAAACAGACATGATAGTAGCATACCACAGAAAGAATTCAACATACATGCACTGTATGCTTTACAGTATGCCTTTACTGTCAATTTGAAAACAAATGAATGATGTCAGTTAATCGCTGTTCAATGTGGAAATGATGATCAGACGACTCTGTCTACATGGACGTGTAAATGTAAATCTCGCAGGATGTTTCTGAATTCCAGAGATGATTAAAGGCTTATTGTCGTGCATATTTCTGTGTAGTTTATTAATGTGAGCCCTGTTCAGGCATTAGATATCGCAGACCTGGGATAAATGAACAATATGTAATGCAATGCTGTCTGAAGGAAATGGGCATTGGAAAGATATATGTATGCATAGTTTCGTGTACTGTATTTCAGAGGTATGATTTTATGATATTGAGTTTGGCTTGTACAAATGTACTTTCAAAAGCATACAAGGACCTTAAAACTGATACAATATGTTCTTTTTTGGTTCCAGTTCTAGGGCTTTTCTGATAAATTAATGAAACTTCACAGAAAACTTTTAAAATGGTTCTACAGGATGGACAAATCAATCAGTATCGAGGAAAATTATGTGTCACTTGAAAAAGGCTCAGTGTGAGATGAAATACAGTAGATATGATCACGCCATCATTAAACCCCAAAAATATGTGTGAAAAAAAAATTACTGAGAAAAAAGTAGCCATACAATCTTTTAGAAATTGTGAATGAAAAAAAATGTGATGTACTGGGATTCAGTGACAACGTTGGCCTTATTCTATGTCGTTAAACACTGTCATAGTTTTAAGGAAATTGGAGAATATACATGTATTTAAATTTCCAAATACATCATTCGTATTTTCAATGTGAACTGAGAGCCAAGAGCTTTGATATTATGGAAATGAGTGTTTTGGCATTTTGTTGAAATTCTATCCTCATTGATTCATGTAACTTTAGTGTTTAGACGGTTCTTGCCCAGACTTTCCTGGGATTGTCTTATACTGCATGTATGTTACCTGTAAAAGTTGGTGAACTCGTATCTTATGAAGCAAGGAAAATTCATCTCTCCATAAATTGTGAAAATAATTTAAAGATGACTGAAATGCTGGCCTGCGTTGGCACACTTTTTACACGGTGTTCATAATGGTGATAACATTTTATGTTTATGTATCATTTTCAATTTGCTTTACAACCTACATGTTCGTTTATCTCTGCGGATCATTTCCGGATGCTGCAGCTGTCACCCAGAGGTAAACTGCCACATTGAGTAGAATGTTCTTTTCCACACGATGCTACACGATTTCCTGTGTACATGATTACGTGTATCAGAGTTTCCAAAAGATTGGATGGTGGCCACATTGAGTAGAATATTCTTTTCCACACAATACCACACGTTTTCCTGTATACATGTCTACGTGTATCAGAGTTTCCAAAAGATTGGATGGTGGCCACATTGAGTAGAATGTTCTTTTCCACATGATGCTACACTTTTTCCTGTATACATGCCTACATGTAAAACAAGGTTTCAAAAGATTGGATGGTGGCCACATTGAGTAGAATGTTCTTTACCACACGATGCTACCCGTTTTCCTGTATACATGCCTACATGTATCAGAGTTTCCAAAAGATTGGATGGTGGCCACATTGAGTAGAATGTTCTTTTCCACATGATGCTACACTTTTTCCTGTATACATGCCTACATGTAAAACAAGGTTTCAAAAGATTGGATGGTGGCCACATTGAGTAGAATGTTCTTTACCACACAATACCACACGTTTTCCTGTATACATGCCTACATGTATCAGAGTTTCCAAAAGATTGGATGGTGGCCACATTGAGTAGAATGTTCTTTTCCACATGATGCTACCCGTTTTCCTGTATACATGCCTACATGTATCAGAGTTTCCAAAAGATTGGATGGTGGCCACATTGAGTAGAATATTCTTTTCCACACGATGCTACCCATTTTCCTGTATACATGCCTACATGTATCAGAGTTTCCAAAATATTGGATGGTGGCCACATTGAGTAGAATGTTCTTTTCCACACGATGCTACCCGTTTTCCTGTATACATGCCTACATGTATCAGAGTTTCCAAAATATTGGATGGTGGCCACATTGAGTAGAATGTTCTTTTCCACACGATGCCACCCGTTTTCCTGTATATATGCCTACATGTATCAGAGTTTCCAAAAGATTGAATGGTGGCCACATTAAGTAGAATGTTCTTTTCCACATGATGCTACACGTTTTCCTGTATATATGCCTACATGTGTCAGAGTTTCCAAATGATTTGATGGCGATTGCCCGTAGTCCTGGAAGATTTACTAATGTTAATTTTGAATGCAGCTAACTCAGATATATATTGTGTACAGTGTAATTTGACACCTTGTAAAATTCAATGAAATGTGTAGTGGAATGCACCCCTATTTATAGATGACTAAATTTTTGGGGGAGGTGCACTGTAACTTTGGTGTAAATGTACACCAATGCTCTGGTAAGTTTGAAACATGAAGGGATAAATAGGCGACTTGCCCACGTTTCCACTGTTGAAAGAAAAGACAACAAAAAATATAACCAAAGTTATTTCAGAAGAGGGCTCTGAGTAAAGATTTGAATGTAGATAGACAATTTTTTATCACTTGCTTGGTGACTCTATAAATCACCTTTTAATGTGGAATTCTTACGAGGCCATAGGATACCCCATTTGAGAGAAATCGTCAACATGATGTGGCGTCAGCCTGACCCTATGCTCTTTGGTAATAGAGGCTAGACTGGCATTTGTGTTCGAAGTATGGTGCCATTTATTATTAAGGTCTGACTCAGACCGTCGGCATTAACCCCCGACATATTCTAAAACCGGTTTCTCATTGAAAATGACAGTAAAGTTTACCAGAATTGCCTCTTAATCAGAAGGAAAGCACATGATTTAACATTTACTTGTACATGGCAACATGGTGAATTAGGAATGGATGATTTCACAGAGGAAACAGATGTCACCTTGAGTGATAGAAATATCTCGCCCATGATTGGTGTGTTGATAGCATCGCATCACTTTTGATTTTCCCCTAGGTAGGTGTTTTTGCTTACTTTGAACTGCGACATCTCGGTTATCCAACATCAAAAATAAAGAGTGAGGACACGTTTTCTGAACTATGAATGGGATGCT
Source organism: Acanthopleura granulata (assembly GCA_016165875.1). Taxonomy (NCBI): domain Eukaryota; kingdom Metazoa; phylum Mollusca; class Polyplacophora; order Chitonida; family Chitonidae; genus Acanthopleura; species Acanthopleura granulata. Next base: position 1,140,182 of record JABBOT010000024.1, on the reverse strand, counting down.
TTATTGCCACATATATACACATGGTCCAGTGGTGTCTTTTTCTTTTAAATAAAATAACTGAAAACATTGTATAGCGACATGTTTGTGATATGTTTGTGTGTCTGTATGCATCAGGCAGTGGCATGTTGATCTTTCATTGAAGGAATTATTTCAGATATTTTCTCCTTGCTCAAAATTTAACAAATTGGAAATAATCACATTTACTTTGTTGTTGTTGTTGTTGTTGTGAAGAAGTGCCGAAAGTACCTGCACTCAAGTAGAAGCAGGTATTTTTCAGTCTTCCATGATGGAATTTCACACTACTGTTTTTTAAAAACAGCTCATTTGTGAAGTTCTGAGTCTTGACCTGCCTGTAAATAGTTTGAATGTTACACCCGCTGACATTTTATGAGCTTTAATTGTCTATGCCCTGTTTCCTCTTACTATAATGCTGACTGCCTTTCTACAACTGAAACATTCTTGAATACAGTGTAAAGCTGTACATGAACAGTATAATTGCCTGTGATATTCTGTATATGTGTTCTACATATATATAATATCAGACAGACCTGCTAATTATTGAAGTTGTGTTTTGGGTGCAGGTTTTCCTCTCTTGGCAAATATGCAGGGATGGGAATTTACAGCTGATCAACTGATTCTGAGGGAATTCCATTTTTATCTAAGTGTTTAACCTTAAACAGAATTTTCTCCTAAATTTGGTGGAATAGACTCTCTTTCCGGAATACACAGGTCCATGAAAGCCTCTAAATATTACCACCTCTGAGAGCCACATTAGAGATCTCAAACCAGCATTTTTTCATGATGTCTTCGTATTTTTTTCATGATCTCTTCGTATATATTTAGGGTGGGGGAATTGTTTGAGGGCAGTTCCATCAAGGTCATTTACTGCATGAATAATGAATGCAGCAAGTGTCGCGCAAGGCTTCGGAGAAATTCCTGTGCTAAGATTGATTGCGTTGCTGCAGAATTTTAGCCATGCTGTTATGTCACTGTGGGATAACTTATTGATGTAGTCGTAGCGTTTATTGCTGTACTCGGCTGTACCCGGGATGATACGAGACACTTTGGATGTACAGTACATGTATACCAGTGGGGTTGGGCTTATGTGTGTCCTGTTTGAAATCCAGTGATACATACATGTACATGCATATATTGTATATTGATCAAGGGGACCTGCAATATATTAAAGTGCCTTTCATTTACATGTCATTTGTGGAACATAGTCCACATGCTTGGACAAATAATATACCAGGCTTTGGCACTTTGTTGGCATGTTTGCAGTTATTAAACTCCTAGCTTCTTCCAGGCCTGTAAAGTTAATTTGCCATAATCTCTAAAGGGATTTATCCCGTCGGAAAAATCAAGATGGCATGTTGATATTGTTATTATTGCCCCTGACATTTAATAATTGCACTTAACAATAAAACAGTTAATAAATAAAACAGTTGTTCTGTACTCAGTGCCATAAATCATGAACACAATGCTGGGATGCCCACAGCACAGCCATTGCTGCCATGACAATATCATCGAGCATGCCACCAATACTGCATGTTGTAGAAATATACAGGTCCTTTTTAGCCATTGGCGGAGGGAGTTTGTCATAACGGCTGACTTCAGTTCGTCCATTTGTCTGTTTCTTTATATTACATTCTCTGCTGTGAAGCGGTGGTAGCCAAATTTACCATCATTATAAAACTTGCAACTATGGCAGACTGATATCTAATGCAACGCAGAGTATTTTTCAGGCAATTCAGAATGTCCATGGCCACTTTACTGCGTGCAAGATGAATTGAAGCTAATTTGAGTAAAAAACACATAGCCACTAAAGTAATGATTAACATGTAAACCAACTGAAGAAATTTATGTATAAAAAATGTGGAAAATTATCCTTTTTATGCACATGTATTCCAGTGTTGAATAATTGAAGCATTAAATACAAGAAAATTGCAGATAAGTGTGCCAAGTTATCTGTATGGAGCAAGACTCGCAAGAAACACAGCATAACTAAGTGACTATAACCCAGCCATGAGGTGAAAGCATTGTCATGTTAAGCTTCTTTTTTTTTTTTCTTTTTAACTTTTTTTTATCAAATCTAATCAGACAGATAATCCCAAAAGCCTTGTTCTTTTCTTCTGCTGGCTATTTCAGATTCCTGAATACCGGTTTTGACTGGTTTATGCCGGTCAGAAAATGTTTTTGGCAGAGTTGAGGTCAAGGTTTGACTTTTACAGGATTCTGGGTCAGTGGCATATGCATGTATGTCATAGGGTGCAGCAGTTGACAGGCAGAATTTGACATTTACATCTCCTGTTTGCATATGACAAGATTTTTTGCTTTTTTAGCAGACTTCTTGCCACGAGTCTGCACTGGCATGCAGACATAGCAAACACTGTGCCAGTTTGCTCTCATCTTTTTGTGTATTCAGAATTAAAAGTGTTATTAATTGAAATCATTGCAATGTTTGAATACTAAAAACCTTTTTTGTAATCGTAGCATTGTGTGTAAACTGACAAAACAATGTTTTTAAATTTGAAAAAGTTTTGTTTGGAATATGGGCATTTGTGGAAGTTAAAAACCATTAGTTTAAATTTTAACAGTTATGTTTTCCATGAGGAAAAGTTCAAATATTTACATCTGCTATGGAAACTAAATGTATTTTCACATTCTAAACAGTAACATATTAATTATAGGAGGTTTCCTGTTTTGAAAATGATGTAGCACACGTGAATATAAATACTTCATTCTTAAGGAATAAGTGTGTAGAATTAATAAACATGCATATTTATATGTAAATTATGAATGGCTCAGTGGCATGCAGGGGGTTTTCTAGCCAGTTTCTTTGCACAAAATCAATTTGAACAAAGCAGAAGACTCAATATTTTTCGTCAAAATGTAGCTAAAACTCAAATTTTCTGATATTTCTCATCATTGTTACCACGATGAGAAACTGGATAGAAAAACCCCTGGGCTCAATAAAAAAAAAAATGATGCAGTAATATGTCTTGGAAGATTATAGAGAAATTTGAATAATTGTTTGATTTCAGTGTATTTTTGTAATGCAACTGAGCAAAGATGGCGATTAAAGTGTAGTTCAATAGGGAGGTTTCGAGTTCGAACTCTTTTATCGTAGAAGGTAAAAAGAGTTCAACTGTGCCATGTGACTTATCAAAAATGTCAGGCAATTTTGTTGAGTTTAATTTACTGATCAGCAGTCCTGCCATGTTGGGGAGGTACAAACGACCTCTCATTCAATCAGGCGCTTCTTAAATTAAGTAACTTCCAGCTCTTCAGTTTTCCTTATCATACATCTTGTTCTAGTAACTTTTTTGGAAACTTGTCGTAGACACCCATGTTATAGTAAATATAATCAGAAATAGTTGCCTAACATTTTTGACAGGTCACATGGTACAGTAGGGCTTATCTTACCTTTAGCGATTAGAGAGTTCGATCTCGAAACTCTCCAATTATAAACACTGATTGTAGTCCACCCTGTGCATGTATCCTGTCTGTCGGCAGTGTCGCGAATACACGTGTATGGCTGTGTGCAGATTTGTAGGGAACTCATGTAAAGGAAATAGGTGACTGACCCTGTGAGGATGGGATACCTTGACCCATTTTAACCAAAGTTTTTGAATAAAGTCTTGGTAGATTTCTTCATTGATCACTTCACAAGGTGAGGTTGTAACTTACATGGAAACTCTGATGCCTTTCCTGAGTTACAAACAGTTACAAAGAAACCAAAGTTGCAAAGCTTTGCGCAAAATGGCCCAAATTTCAGCAATACGTGTACATGTAGTTTGGTCACATTGCTGTAACGAGGGAACTCGCAGTGCCTGCCATAAATGTTGAATTAAGAAAAAAATATTTATCAAGTTATGTTACATTTATTAAATGATCTGTTTATCATTTTTGTCTGATATTTGTTGCTGATATTTTGCCTTGAATGAAGGCCGTGATTGTTTGTTTGGAAAGAAAAGTTCCATTCACCATCTGCTACATGTAGTTTGGGTATTGATGGAAGTACATGTAGATAGGCCTTGGAAGTCTGCCATCCAATCAGTGTGCTAATGAGTGCTTCATATGTCTGCACTACATGTACAGTTGTACCAGCTGCTGGCATAACAATATGTTACAGAAATACAAGTTGAAAGTACCTTGCCCAGCTTTTAGTTTGCAGATTTCTCGTGTGACTATTGAAATGGACTCAAGAAATGTAAACTTATTTGTCCAGTTAGGTTATGTTGTGCGTAAACATGTTTACGTTGTAATTAATGCATCGTATATAACACAAGCGTTATGAATCGTTAAACTGTTTGGTAATGTCTGTGTGCTGGTGCGTCTGTTTCTTCATCATTGTGTTGACATAATGTAAAAGGCAATGACTTTATTCCTGAAATATCTCCAGGAGTGCTGTGCCGACACTAATCTCATGTGTTCTGCAGCCTAATGACAATAGTGAACTGGTAAATTTCCTTGCCACCTGTAACAAGACCACCCAAAGTTACCTGCCAGGTTGTTTTCTGTCCTTAATTATATCACAGTTATAGGTGTGTGCATGCTCATAAGACATACGGGTAGTACACCATATAACAGCCACTGCAATGTCACCATAGATAACCTGGTGGTCAGTTGAGGGTTGGACGGTTTATGAGACCGTCTTCGAGTCTCCCATTAAGATGCATACTCATTTGTCAGTATTTTGAAATTGTAGTGCACATCCGCCTTGTGACACAGTAACTCAGTAACTGAGTCAGATTGGTTTAAAGTTTGAATTTACTCATATCCCTGCAAGGGCCTCAAGAAGTGACCAGTTCTTGAAAGTGTGAAGGTATGTTTTCTTATACTTTGAAAACTTCCTTTATAGGTCACATTTAATTTATTCAGTGATGAAACAACAGAACATTTCTTGTGCTAATCTGCTTGAAACACTGAATGTTTTATACTTGTGTGTATATCTACACACGCATTTCCTTCAGATTTGTTCAGGCATGATCTAGGCCTTTCTTTTGAAATTTATTTCTTTATTTGATGGGTGTTTTACGTCGTACTCAATTCACTTATGCATTGGCTGCCAGCATTATGATGCAAGGAAACTGGGCAGAGTTCAGGGGAAGGCCTCTTGTGATATTGCACAGTATGATTCTTGACTTCTGAAGCTTTTTCAATATAAAGGGTGTGTTCTACTCATATAATTTGTGAGCTTGATGGTCTTCACTTTTCATTGTCTGGGGACAGGGAGGTTATCAAAGACCTGTGCTGCTTGTACATATGATATCCCGGCTTGTGCTACAAGGTACAGGTTGAGTCTGCCTAAATGTGAACAGAGACTTGTCTGACCAGGTGTGGGTCTGGATCTGGATTGGGCTAAACAGCAGGTGGACAAGCTACCAGTGAGTGATCTGCTTGTACATGTGCATATTTAAATGCTAGAGCAGGTAGTTGCCCCTCCCCCTCCCCCCTCCTTCAGGAGCAACAGCAACTTGTGATCGTTCAAAGACCAGGTCTGCGCTGTGTCTGGGTGGCACTTGTATTGAGGAATACAGTTTCTGCACGCAGAATGGATTTAGCTGTCTTCAAAGTGCTATTACCTGTCATGCCCTAAGTCTGAAGCCTAAGGCTTAATTTCCTGACTGGTTCCCCTCCCCTCCCCTCCCCCACCACACCACACCCCCCACTTCCTGGTGGCACCAGGCTGGCAGCATGTAGTTCTGACCTGTTTGTCAACAAGCCCTAATTTTCACCTGATAGATTATAACCACCAGTACATGTACTAGCTACCACCAGTCACAATTACAGGTATGAACATTGAGCAGAACTTCAGAGCAGTGCACTGTCACTGTGGTGCACGTATGCTGATAGATAACGCTTGATTAGTCCTCATGCCTTGGGTCTGAGCGGTGCACTTGATGCATGCATGCTTTATGGAACTTTGCTGAATTTCCCAGGTGGCCTGTACGTAGACTGGTACATACAACGGGGATTAGGTTGTCCAGAACTGATGTGAGGTTTTATACCTGTGTGTGCCGGTGCTCAGAACTGTGTCACATCCTCATAAAGGTAGCCTAAGGATACAGGTGTAAAGTTACCCTATCTGTTGTCAATCACAAACGCTGACGTGTGTCAAGCAGAATCCACTACAGGCAGCCTGCCAGTCATGCTGGAGTGATAGACTGAGCGTTGTGTCTGTTGTCCGGGCTAATGACGGCGCTGATGTATGGGGATTGGCACACTGGCAGTCAGCACTTGGGTTCAGATGTACATGTGTAAACACAGCTAGTACATCAAGGACAGGGGTTACAGAGATTTTTGAAAATTTATTGTTTATACAGCAGTCAAACTTGACCTGCTTTTTCTGTAGTCAGTGACATTGAGGGTTTAGTTTTAACTGGTCATTGAAACCTACATCCATATGGTTTGTATCAGACGCAGCGTGAGTCGGTTACTTCCGCCCTGATGGATAGAATAATGGGCTAATGCACAGTCACTGAGCATGGAAGTTCCACCGGGCCTCCTTGGATTTGTACCAAAGTAACAATCATCTGTAGATTCTGGCTTTCTTCTAGCAGCTTGGAAGACATACACATGCTGTGCTTTTACACCTGTGATTATCTGGGACTTGAATGCAGTTGTCTGACATCCCAAAGGTGGCGTTTTGTCTGTCTAGCACGTGGCTGTTACTGGCTTGTCCAAGAAGCGTGTCATTATCCAAGAACAAGCCGGATATAACTGTTCAGCAAGTGATTTCTGATATGAGATTCATGCTGCCCACACAAGGAGTGCAGCTGCTGTCAAGGATATTAGTGTTATATACATGGATGTACTGGAAAGCCAGCAGGGAATAATTTCAGCTCTCCTCCAGAGTGTCGTCACATATTGTGAGACCATAGCAGAAGCCCGTGTGGTTGGCCTTGAACCAAGATGCATTCACATTGTGTGAGGACAGGAGAGAACATACAATGTCGATCACAGGAAGTTCTGTTTTAGTTCATTTCCAAGCAGTCTCTAGCCTAAGGGAGTACTTGGACAGAACTGACACTTCCAGATCATAGATTAGATGCGCAGATAAGATTGTTCATATAAAGTTAAAAAACGAACAAATTTTGCTTAAAGCTGCCTTGTTATATAAGTAAGACAACAAGCCCATGAATGTCACGATCGCAGGTGTTCTGGCCTCGCGGCTGCCCGGCCATGGTTTTCCTCAGTGTTGTCACCTATGTCTACCTTGGATTCCTCTCCAGGTAAGTGACGTGATGAGTAGCTTAACGAGGAAAGTCATTACAGGTAACCAACTTCCAGGATGGTATGTTCATTACCGCCTTCTTGAAATTGTAAAGGTTTCTTTGAGACATGCATTGCTTCAACTGCTAAAGAGCTGCTGTGGTGCGAAAACACCTTTGTCTTAAGAGCAAGGTGAAATGATACAGATTGACATAGCCTGAAAAGCTTTCCTAAATTGTAAAAACAGTGCACTGTATTAAAACAGATATTGTATGTTTCGTCCGAGAATACGGAAACAAATTTTTTCTGTCCTTTTCAATTTGCATTGTGTGACATCACACATGAACACATGATGTCACTAATGGCTGACGTGTATCCACAAATGACGCTGTCATTTCAAATGCTCGCGACATCATCCCTGCATAATTGCCTGACTCTGCATCACATCTGCCTGATTCGACGCCAAACAAAGAATGTTATCACATCAGCAAAATTTTACGGACACAGCCGAAGATTTTGTTTTTTACGCAGTCTTGAGTTATACAGGCTAAATAGTGTTATTCATCAAAAACCCTTTTTAACCTGGGTTACTGCCCTCCTCACTTCAAATTAAGGCACACCCATGTTTCCAGGGCTAGAGCACCACACTAAACTTCAAACCCATTTGTCCTGGCACCAGTGCTATGATTGAAGGATTAATTACTTCATCAGCCACCTTAGGATTTGAACTTAGGATCTGAAGCCCAGCTCTCAGAGTAGCAGCTAAGCTGACATGGCTAATGGAAATTTCCCATAAGCTACTAATGGTATAAGCTTGACTGTTACTCATGTTTTTTTTTTTTTTTTCCATTTGTGCGTTTTCGTGTGTGTGAACTATTTGTGCTCGAAATCAGTGTCCATCATAAGACCATTCCCTTATGAATTGATTGAATTTTTTTTTTTCGCTTAATTTCTCGTCGATCCTTTTAATTACTATATTTTCAGCCGTGTTACACATTCCAGAAATATGTTCTTGAAAGTACACGTATATAATGACATGTTTGTATATAGGCCTGAGGTGATGTGCAATATGCTTAAAGTAAATCAGATTCTGTGTTCTATCAAGTGATTGTTAGGCACAAGATGGGTGCAGTGTTTAAAGTGTTTCTATTTAGATATGATGTATGCATAGTATTTACCAACCAGTCTTATCACAGCAGAGCTGGACATTACGTTTACATGTGCAGTAATATTTGGGTTTTGTTTTATGCACATAGTTTTTGTGTATCAGCTTGCAACACTGTGTGATCAGATGCAAGAATGGTTACACGTCCAATTTGATCATCATGATATAGGACACATTATGACATAATACAGAATGACTGCCCCATGAATGAATTTCGTAACGTTTGTTATGTAGACATATTGTTAGCTGAGAGTACATGTAAAATTGAGCGAAGAGAAACCATGTTATATGTGTGTCCTTTATACCCAACCACAATGTTACAGCGATTGAAGAGAGGGTCTAGCAGCCGAGTGTCTTGCGGCAGGGAGTTCAGCCTGCCATTCTGTCAAGAACTCAGATCTGGCACTTCCTAGCGAAACCCTCGTAGAGTTACATGCGCGCATGCAATTACTACAGCAACCAGAAATGTGAGGATATGTCATTGCCATAGTACAGTGTAGTTACAGCAATGTCATTGCCATGGTACAATGTAGTTACAGCAATGTCATCATCAAGGTACATTGTAGTTACAGCAATGTCACTGCCATGTTACAATGTAGTTACAGCAATGTCATTGCCATGGTACAGTGTAGTTACAGCTATGTCATTGCCATGGTACAATGTAGTCGTGCATTCCAGTGAGGCAGCACTATATTGACATACGTGTATATCTGTATCAAGAACAACCAGTTACAAGGTAAGGCTATTACGATTGGACTAAAAGCATGTTGAAAGAGCGATAAAAAGCCCAAGCACCAGGAATTCTTTGAGGTTTGCATTGTATCAGTTTGTAGTATTAAATTGTGCAAGGGATGTTTTGATTTCCAGTAAAATGAAGGAATCCTATTCTGAGGAGGTGCAGTGTAATTTAAGCCATGTAAATAGAAGCCATCAAATGTCTGTGTGGTAGTGGGTAGATACGAGCTATAATGACCAGGTGATAATGGTATAGGAGCACCACACTGCCAGTTTGTGTGTGAGGCCATCCTTAAAATATGGCTGGCTCATTCCTCCACTTTTACTGGCTAATTACTATACTTTTACGGTTTATTCCTTCACTTTTACTGCTCAATTCTTCACTTATACAGGCTCATTTTTTTACTCTCATTGGCTCATTCCTTAACTTGTACAAGAGGAAGAAATAATGATGCTTGACTCATGAGGTCTTGTGTTCTAATTTTTACTGGGTGATGTGCAGTCATTTTTCAGCTCTACTGGTCTGTCTGTCTGTCTGTCTGGCGTCTGTTAACTTTTGTTTCAAAACACTACTCCTCCTTCAGTTTTTGTCCAGTTGTTTATATATATGCCAGAGGTGATATGCAACACGCATTCAGTAGGTCAGATTTTGACTTCTAAGGTATTATCATGTGCAAGATGGATGCAGTGTTTAAGGTGTTTGTAATTAGCTATGATGTTTGAATCATATTTACCGTCAAATCTATCACATTGCTGATGGTATGAGCTTGACTGTTACACATGTATAAATATCCCTAGTTATCCCTTTGTTTATGCATAGTTTCTGTTTATCAGCTTGCAACAATGTTTGCATGTCCAGTTTGGCCATCATGATGTAGAACGCCCTATCACATAATACAGAATCACCGTCCCATCGAATTTCCATCCATATGTTAGCGTTTAATGATGTGATGAAGTTTGTTATGTAGACATATTGCAAACTGGGAGTACATGTAAAATTGAGCGAAGAGAAACCTTGTTGTATGTGTGTCCTTGACACCCTGCCACACTGGCACAGCGATTGAAAAGAGGGTGGAGCAGCCGACTGTCATAGACAGGTAATTCAGCCGGCCGTCGCGTCTTGCCTGGGAAGACCTCAGATTGGGCAATGTTTGAGTACAGCACTTCCTCACGCAGTCTCATAGAGTTACCTGCATGCACTCAGTTTCCTTAGCAACCAATAGTGAGGACATGTCATTGCCATGGTTCATTGTAGTTACAGGATGGCATTCCAGTGAGGCGACACTATATGAAAATACATATAAGTCTGTATCAGGAACAGCTAGCTAAGGGTAATTCTATGATAGGACTGAAATCATGTTGAAAGAATGATAAAAACAAAACCAAGCACCAGGAACTCTTTTGGGGGTTGCATTGCATCAGTTTTGCTTTCTGTTTGTCATTTCTAAACCCATTGATTTATACTTAAAACACAAAAGTCTTTACCAGTTTCACATGTACACATAGAAGCATGGGTGTATTTATTGCCACCTCATAGGAGGCGATTTATCCATAACTGTTTGAATGACCTTGACTGTAATGTGACAAATGGGAAAAGGCAAGTCTCTCTCGTCTCTACTGGTGGCAAATCTGCTGTCTTGCATAAACATGGCCAGTTTCCCCAGAGGGTGTCTGAGTTTGCTAAGGCATAGCAAATAGAAGTCCATGCATTGTAGGTACAACACACCTCATAGCTGTTCATTGTCAATACAGATATTATTTGCAAGTGGGCTGGTATATGATCTTATCTAGATACCTGCCGCGTTTTTCTTGGAAGTATTGTTCGGTGGCTTCTGTTAGTATTAAATTGTTCAGTGGGTGTTATGGTTGGCAATATAATGAAGGAATCATATTCTGAGGAGGTTCAAGCATGTAAATGGTAGCCATCAAACACCTGTGTGGTCGTGGGTAGATGTAGCTCTGACGTATAATTACCAGGTGATAATGTTATAGGAGCGCCACATTGGCTATTTCCATTCTAGGCCATCCCCAAAAAGTTCTTTGTTGGGTTTAAAGCTTAATGTATAGGAATCTATTGTCAGGTCAACAGGGAAACTTTTTGATCTGCCTAATAACAGAGATAGAGACTTTCAAGAAATTAGTTGATTGGAAAAGAATTGTTTTTAAATAATTCCAAATTTTAATAAATACTTAGGATCATGGCTGTTTTTGTTTTGTTTTTTTTTGAAGGTCAAGTGTGTCACACTCAACAAGCATATTTTTATTGTTAGCCTGAGGTCAATAACCTGTACCTCTCATGCAGTGAGTGTTTTGGAAACCTGATCAAAACAATCCATGAGGGTGCTAGCTCACTGGCTCATTCCTTCACTTTTATATATACTGACTCATTCCTTTACTATTACTGGCTCATTCCTTCACTTTTGTATGTACTGTTCATTCCTTTACTTTTACTGGCTCATTCCTTCACTTTTATATGTACTGGTTCATTCCTTTACTTTTACTGGTTCATTCCTTTACTTCTACTGGCTTTTACTGGCTCATACCTTTACTTTTACTGGCTCATTCTTTCACTTGCATTAGAAGAGTCCACAATGATTCATGCTTGACTCATGACGTCCTGTGTTCTAATTTTTACTGGGTGATTACTTTTTCTTTAGCTGTTAACAGGGCCAGTCATATGAGTGAAATGTTGAGTAAAGCAACAATAAAATAAAACTCACTAATGATCTAAAATCATTCTGAAGGACTTTTAGTAATTGGTTGACTTACCTGTACTATTAAGTAGCTTCTTTTTTTCCTGCTCCTTTGATGATTAGTCTGCCATGCAATGCTTGCGACCCTGGCCTTGTTGGACAGTTAACTCCGTAGAATTTCTGCACACATGCACCAGATTTGGTACTGCCCGTGTGTGATATACCAATGAGTCCTGCTTCATTCCCCACTGTGGTTTGTCATACCTCATATAACAGCTAGTCTGTTGTGTTTTCCATTTATTTCCAGTTCCAAAACAGGTTATGATTTTGCTGATGTTAATTTGTCTGTCTGTCTGCACAGGTATTTGCATAGAATTTCATGCACAGGTTGACCTTGCGTCATTTGAGACAAACTTAGTAAAGTTTGGTGGTTGTCTGGGTCCAGGAATTTATTAAGTGATTTTTTTTTACCATTTAAGGACAGGACAGAGATGCAGAGTATTGTACCTTTGTTTATAGTGTGGGAATTTGTACATTTAGCCATGGCAGAGCTTCACACTGTCAGAATGGCATTGAGTTTTCTGCAAACTGAAAACTTAATGTAAATATTACCCCCACTTGATGGATATGATGTTTTCTGTGTTTTCAGTGTATTTGACATGGATGTCAGCTCGACTCTAACCCAGACTTCAACCCCGGACCTTCCAGATGACGCCACACACAGGGACAACCAGCAGGGGAAGGTTGGTGCTCAAGGAGAGGTTACAGTGAATGGTGTACCCGACACAGATGTGAAGGGAGAAACCCTGCAGGCAGATGATACACTGGAAGATGTAAAGGAGTTCATCAAGGAGGCAGCCGATGCCAAAGCTGAGGAGAAAATGGAGGAAGACATAGGTGCAGGCTCAGCAACAAGGTAAGACAGTGTAGGTTGTAAAACTCTACACTTCTCCCTCAACGCACTTTAGTATAACACGGTCACAACAGTGTCCACAGGGTTTTTCTAGCCACTTTCTCATCATGGTAACCATTATGAGAAATGTCAAAAAATTAACTTTTAGACAAAGTTTGTATTATGTTTTCATCACATAAATTGATTTTTGATACATTTTGACCAAAACCATTGTGTTTTCTGGTTTGTTCAAATTGAGTGTCTAAAAAGAAATTGGCTAGATAAACCCTTGGTCCGCCAAATTTTTCGCAAATTTGCACACGTCTGTACATAGTTTCAAAAGTTTCAGGGAAGAAAATCTTCAGATTTTGTGAGTTCTTTGCGCTCAGAAGTTTGGTTATCAAGTAATTATTAAATAAAACTATGAAAGTATGCTGATTTACGTTACAGTCAACATCCAGCATCATGCCATAGTTGTTCCGATATTATATAAGTAACAGGCTGTCAGCAGCTAGCAAACTTTGTATGACATGCTTCACTTACAACACAGTGGGCAGATTTGTTCCCCAACCACAGCGTTGTAATGAGGGAGAATTGTATTTGCAATAAAGGGGTGAAGAATGCCATGTTGTCACAGGATTTAGCAGTGGATCTAGTGATATGACTTTGCCAGATCAGCTGTATAATGACAGAAGGGACACAGGAATGAGTCGTGATAAGCTATGCGTCTCATCCAAAATTAGCGCACTAGTTTCAGCAAAAAAAAAAAAAAATATTAGTGAGAGATCGAGTGTGCATTACAGGCTTACATATCAGAAATGCTTCAGAACAGTAAGATGAGGAAGCCTCTCACTGGCACATTCTGACTCTCCTTGCCAAAGCAGATCTTCTGTTGACCAGTGAAGTAGGAGGCTTTAATGCATCATTTGCTTTTTGCAGCTGGACTTCAAAGTCAGTAGGATAACCTTGTTGTTCTCCAGATATAAGTTCTGTTTGAAAGGTTGGCTGATATCTGACTGGAGAAATGTATAGTTTAGCATCAAACATCATATGTTCATCAATTTGCCTCTAAAAATGCACTATTGGGTGACCTAATTTTAGATCATTTGGGGGTATCGTTGAAGAAAATTCTTGATTACTGCATTAAACACCAGTCAGATTACTAAATTCATTCAGAACCCCCAAGAAGGTATGAGGAATAATATCATCCCTTTTATTTCCAGTGAGAAAGACAGTATAGCAATGAATATTGTGCCTGATGTAGAGATTGCTCCTCATGATGTAGAACTCCCCTCAGTAAATATAAGAGAGACATCAACGATCCCACCCCAGAAAGAAGGAATTGAACTTAAGTTTCCGCTGGATGGAGGGGTGGTACAAGAATCCGTCAAGGATGGTGGTGATTCAGGGGAGACAACTGAGGGAGGACAGGAAGAGTTTCCCAGCTTTGGAGAATGGACGGCAAAGGTTCTGGCAGAAGAGGAGAAAACTAAACTGGAACAGGAGAAAACTAAACTGGAACAGGAGAGTAAGTGAGAATATATAGCTTCGTATCATGAATCTAACTCTTGGAACTGTAAAAGTAAAACTTCTTAGTTTCAAATAATGCAAGAATTTCTTATCAACATCATCTTTTGTTACCACATCATCAGTGGGGATATCTGTTGGAGATAGGCAGTTAGTTTTACTCTCGACTGAAAAATTGAGAATCCTTGTCTAATACATTTTGAAAGCTTCCTTTTGCTTAATTTAAAAACATTTGGTTTATTTCTGAAATTCACTTGAGGTAATAAATTTCACTTTGGCCTGAGCAGAAGTGTTTGTTAAGTGTGATTTATTCTAGATGTATTCTCCATTTTGGATACAATGCCCAGCCTGGCAATACGCAGAGGGAAGTGTGTGAAAAAATCCCATGGCAAGTGTTCAAGGCTACAGCTCCAAACTCAGCCAAGAAGAAACTGCATTGTGTCCTATATGTAACATATGGAAGTGCATGGACTGAAGATTTGAAATGAACTGAAAATGTCTCATAACATTTCAGGCCTGGGTAACATGCCAGGGGGCGCTGTTCAGCCCAAGGCAGTGGTGAAGCAGAGCCGTAACAATTATGCCTCGCGTGATTGTGGAGCTAAGATCCTGGGAGCCAATCGAGAGGCTCAGAACACGAATAGCATCCTGAACGGGAATAAGGACGATTACATGACCAATCCCTGCACAGCTAAGAAATGGTGAGGATCAGAGTTCAGTGTGACGTTTGATTATATTATTATTTGTCTGTGCTACAGTCTTTTGTATAACGAACATGCTTTGAGGTTTGTAGGAAATGTAGATACACATCCTACCATAGTCAAGTCTAATTTTTTACCTCAAAGATAATATTTTGGTACCTTAATATACCTCTAGAAATTTACTTTTTTGGAACAAATTTCTAAGGGCCAAGTCAAGTAGCTATTCACTCCTGTGTGTTTCAGGTTCATCGTTGAGCTTTGTGAGCCAATTCAAGTGAGAACCATTGAGCTGGCCAGTTTTGAGCTCTTCTCTTCTCAGCCAAAGACTTTCAAGGTTCACCTTAGTGACAGGTGAGTTGTTCAACAAATGAACCATTAAAACTAATCATTCATCATGGTAATCCGGAGTTATTTTTTCATGTGCCCTTTTAAATGCAATGAGGGAATGTTGATTGGCACCTGTACATTTGCTTGTCCATGTTAATCACGTACCTTTCATTACTATTGACCAGTATTATCAGTGTCAGCTCGTCAGTGTCAAGACATCAATTGAAACTTTGGTTGACTTCAGTTTAAGGCTTCGAAAGAGTCTCAGTAGCAGCCAGCACTTTTGCATTGATTTTACAGTCTTAATGTGTTTTGTGAAATCTTGAACTGAATTTGTAAGGTTAATTTTGGGAAGAAGAATAAAAGAAAAAGGAGAGAAAATGAGGGAAACGTTGTCCTGGTTAACCTCTTGTAAATAATGCTGCAGGAGTCAGTAGGTGTTCATGTGCTCTTTGTTGATACCCACAGGTACCCGGCTAAGGAATGGCACCCGGTGGGCACATTCCACGCCACAGAGGAAAGAAGCACCCATTCCTTTCAGGTGGAGGACGACCATTACACCAAGTTTGTCAAGGTGGAGATGGTGGACCACTTCAGGGAGGAGCACTTCTGTCCTCTCACTCTCTTCAGGTGAGGAAATAATGATGATGTTATATTGATAATAATGATGGACCACTTCAGGGAGGAGCACTTCTGTCCTCCCACTCTCTTCAGGTGAGGAAATAATAATGATGTAACATTGATAATAATGATGGACCACTTCAGGGAGGAGCACTTCTGTCCTCCCACTCTCTTCAGGTGAGGAAATAATGATGATGTAGCATTGATAATAATGATGGACCACTTCAGGGAGGAGCACTTCTGTCCTCCCACTCTCTTCAGGTGAGGAAATAATGATGATGTAGCATTGATAACAATGATGGACGACTTCAGGGAGGAGCACTTCTGTCCTCCCACTCTCTTCAGGTGAGGAAATAATGATGATGTAACATTGATAACAATGATGGACCACTTTGGGGAGGAGCACTTCTGTCCTCCCACTCTCTTCAGGTGAGGAAATAATGATGATGTAACATTGATAATAATGATGGACCACTTTGGGGAGGAGCACTTCTGTCCTCCCACTCTCTTCAGGTGAGGAAATAATAATGATGTAACATTGATAATAATGATGGACCACTTTGGGGAGGAGCACTTCTGTCCTCCCACTCTCTTCAGGTGAGGAAATAATGATGATGTAACATTGATAATAATGATGGACCACTTTGGGGAGGAGCACTTCTGTCCTCCCACTCTCTTCAGGTGAGGAAATAATAATGATGTAACATTTTTAATGATGGACCACTTTGGGGAGGAGCACTTCTGTCGTCTCACCTTCTTTAGGTGAGGAAATAATGATGATGTTACATTGATAATGGTGATGGACCACTTCAGGGAGGATCACTTCTGTCGTCTCTCCTTCCTTAGGTGAGGAAATAATGATGATGTAACATTTTAATGATGGACCACTTTGGGGAGGATCACTTCTGTCCTCTCACCTTCCTTAGGTGAGGAAATAATGGTAATGTAATAATAATGGACCACTTTTTTCTACAGAACATTATTATCTAGTGATATGGTTGTATTACTATAGCCATTAAAGCCCTCCGATCTCCACACACAACAGCTTGTAGTACTTACACAGCTGTTTAATTCATCCAGGTCTTAATTTACAATCAGTTTCATTTGTGTCACACATTATTTACACATCTGTTTCCATTAAAACATTCACATACAACAGGTAAAAGATACAAAATTGCAACCAGATATGTGTTCGTAGGGTGAGGCTCTGAAATGCTCATTTCAGTTAACCACAGGCCTTTGAATTTGTTAAATGTTTTCAAGATCTGGAAACTGCATGAAATGGGCTTATTTTGGTGTACATCCTTGAAATGTACTTTTTGGTGTACATCCTTGAAATGTACTTTTTGGTGTACATCCTTGAAATGTACTTTTTGGTGTACATCCTTGAAATGTACTTTTTGGTGAACATCCATCAATGTACTTGATTTTTTCAGTTCTGAATATCATATTCCTTTATGTTCGAAATAAACTGTTAAATAAGCCTATAACCATTAATCTCCACATTCATGTCCTTACTGAAGTTGAATTTTCCTTGAAAGTCCTTGAAAACTATTTTTTTTGACGGGTGGGAACTGTGTTATTTGAGGTTGTAGATGTACTCATAGATTACACTGTGTGGTTATCAGCTCTTCCATCTTCTCATTATCCCAGGGTGTTTGGTGTGGACCTCAACTTTGATGATGACGGGGACAGTGGCAATGAGATGCCTAACTCACAGGATGCGGACACAGGTAAGCTAACGAGCTGTGTCACCTGTCTGTCAGAGTGTGAACACAGGTACCACTGTCATAGGTGTGAATACCCAGAAATGTGAAGAGGGTTTCCACAAATGCTCCTTTTTAAGGCCATTATGTTTGATCAAGGTGTCCAGATTTCAGCTTTGTAAGGTTCGCACGGATCCTTCAAACCCTTGAAAGTGCTTGAATTTGAGTTTAATAATTGAAAGTCCTTAAGTTTTCATATTTTATGTGCAGGTCCTTGAAAGTACGTGATTTTTTTTTTTTTTTTTTCGATATATAAACTTGATTGGAAGAGTGAATTGGTCAATTTTTGATAGCCAGTTGCGTGATCTATACTTGCGCCAGCTACAAGTACACATTCAAAGTTGTACACTACAACATACTTTTTCTCAGCGAGAGGGCCCTGCAGCACTGCACTGTTCGTATAATTGAAACGTATGAGGTCACTTTGTACCTGAACTGCTTCGTAACAGGTTACCTCACATCAGAGTTTCTTCGTACCACAATGATTTTGTACCGTAGTCATGTTTTACAATACCATAACTGTAGTAAATCTCTAAAGGTATGCTGTATACAGTTGTTGTACACTAAGAAATGCTGAATGGTAAATCTCGATGGACTGAGACCGTGAGTCCATCATCCGAACTCAAAGTCAATGGAAGTGCTTTCAGCAAGCCCTGCACTCGTCTTCACACAGTTAAGGTGAATAGGAGACCTTGTGACTTCGAGTTCGAAATGTTCCGCGATTTTGTTCAGTTTGGGTGATGGTGTTGCAATGAATGTCAGAATTAATCAGTGGATGGTTGTGTTTCGCGTCAAGTAGATGGAAATTTCAATCTGGATAGTGTTAAATTAGCTTATCTGCAGACGATCAAATAAATAAATTATCAGGAATAACATTTTAAATGTATATGCCATAGATTGGCAGTACCTGCTTCTGGTGAAATGCAAAGGGAAGTAACTGAAAGTGGCACTAGTTGTGAACACGACAATGCCTGACTAAACCACGATCATTTTCGGAAGGTATGTGAAGAATACATGCTGTTTGTGGAATTAAGCACAATATAACTATGTACCGCATGACTGTGAATATTAATGATCCTACTCACGGGCATGCATTCAAGTGGCTGTCGGCAATTTGACTGCATGTCATCCGACAATTATACCGATAGTGCGATGCGGCGTTGATTTGAAATCTTCAGCCCTTTATTCACGGACCTAACATGGTGCCAGTGCTTGAATTTGTTTTTAAAATCCTGGCTCGATTTTTTTCCCTGGCGAGCCATGCAAACCCTGTTTTTTTTTTCCTGTCTCACCTGTATTTAGAGTCCTGAGATCAAGGAGTCAAAAGAGCACTGATTTTCTGTTTCACCCATGGTGTATGTTTTCTTCATTGTCTAGTTGCTTTGTGATCTGTCTTTACTGTGACCATTTCAGACTGTGATCTTGTTTAATTGGGTAGAAAGATATCAAAAGAAACCAGTGAAGGTCTTTTCAGACACAGTTTTTTATGCTCCTTTCACTGCCCATAATATCATTTCTCTGTGGCCTTCCTCTTTGAGCAGCCCACAGAGCAGTCATATGCAGTGACTCGTTGTCCTGCCTTTTGGCAATAGAGCAAAATAAATTTCAAAACCCGTTAATACTAGAAATATTAGCCATCCAAAGAAAGTTAATTGAAAGAGGGAAAGATATTGTATTCTATTGGATACCAAGTCATACTGGTATTCATGGAAACACAGTCGCAGACAGGGAAGCGAAAGCTGCTCTTAGTAAACCCATATCTAAAATTAAAATTCCTTATACTGATTTTAAATCTAATATTCTTAAATACATTTGTCGCCTTTGGCAGGATGAATGGGACCTGCAGGTCGATAACAAACTGCATGCCATTCACCCTGTCATAGGCTATGACTCTTATACGTTTGGTATGTCTCGTAGAGACCAAGTGGTTTTAACAAGATGCCGCGTTGGGCATTCTCGTCTAACACACAATTTTATCCTGGATGGGGGCAGTGCTCCCGAGTGTGTTGGATGTGATGCGCAATACGGTATCAAACATATCCTGGTTGACTGTGTGGACTTTGCCCATGTGCGGCAAAGATTCTACACAGTAAACTCCGTATATGATTTGTTTGACAGCATCGCTGGCGACGCTGTCATAAAATATGTGAAGGCCATTGGCCTTTATCATAAAATATAAATTTTATTCTCAAAATAAATATTTGTTATAAAATTTCCTTATCATGCTGGTTTTCGAGTTTTAACTGTTTTGGTTTTTCTTACCTGATTTTAACCCATGTCCGAACACTTTTGTTTTCTTTTTAATGTTCTCCAGCGACTACCGAAAACCTGAACTGTCTCGTGTTTCCACCTTATTCTCGCCACGATATGGCTGAGATATTGCCGATGTGGCGTTAAGCCATAATCAATCATTCATTCATTCCTCTTTAAGCGCTCTGAGAACAAGGAGTCAAAGGGGAACTGATTTTCTGTTTCACCCACGGTGTCCATTCTCTTCACTGTTCTCCTTTGTGATCTGGTCTTGACTCTGACCATTTCTGACTGTGATCTTGTTGAAGTGGTCGTTGATGAGTTAATATTCTGTTTTTGTAGATGATATGCTGTCGAATGATGAAGAAAATCCAACAAATTTATTCGAAAGTGCCAAAGGTAAGACAGTATGCATGATTGGAGCCTTCCCCTACTAACCTGTGACTAGTAACACGTCTGACTTCTGCAGTCATGGCAGTATGCATGATTGGAGCCTTCCCCTACTAACCTGTGACTAGTAACACTTCTGACTTCTGCAGTCATGGCAGTATGCATGATTGGAGCCTTCCCCTACTAACCTGTGACTAGTAACACTTCTGACTTCTGCAGTCATGGCAGTATGCATGATTGGAGCCTTCCCCTACTAACCTGTGACTAGTAACACTTCTGACTTCTGCAGTCATGGCAGTATGCATGATTGGAGCCTTCCCCTACTAACCTGTGACTAGTAACACTTCTGACTTCTGCAGTCATGGCAGTATGCATGATTGGAGCCTTCCCCTACTAACCTGTGACTAGTAACACTTCTGACTTCTGCAGTCATGGCAGTATGCATGATTGGAGCCTTCCCCTACTAACCTGTGACTAGTAACACTTCTGACTTCTGCAGTCATGGCAGTATGCATGATTGGAGCCTTCCCCTACTAACCTGTGACTAGTAACACTTCTGACTTCTGCAGTCATGGCAGTATGCATGATTGGAGCCTTCCCCTACTAACCTGTGACTAGTAACACTTCTGACTTCTGCAGTCATGGCAGTATGCATGATTGGAGCCTTCCCCTACTAACCTGTGACTAGTAACACTTCTGACTTCTGCAGTCATGGCAGTATGCATGATTGGAGCCTTCCCCTACTAACCTGTGACTAGTAACACTTCTGACTTCTGCAGTCATGGCAGTATGCATGATTGGAGCCTTCCCCTACTAACCTGTGACTAGTAACACTTCTGACTTCTGCAGTCATGGCAGTATGCATGATTGGAGCCTTCCCCTACTAACCTGTGACTAGTAACACTTCTGACTTCTGCAGTCATGGCAGTATGCATGATTGGAGCCTTCCTCTACTAACCTGTGACTAGTAACACTTTTGACTTCTGCAGTCATGGCAGTATGCATGATTGGAGCCTTCCTCTACTAACCTGTGACTAGTAACACTTCTGACTTCTGCAGTCATGGCAGTATGCATGATTGGAGCCTTCCCCTACTAACCTGTGACTAGTAACACTTCTGACTTCTGCAGTCATGGCAGTATGCATGATTGGAGCCTTCCCCTACTAACCTGTGACTAGTAACACTTCTGACTTCTGCAGTCATGGCAGTATGCATGATTGGAGCCTTCCCCTACTAACCTGTGACTAGTAACACTTCTGACTTCTGCAGTCATGGCAGTATGCATGATTGGAGCCTTCCCCTACTAACCTGTGACTAGTAACACTTCTGACTTCTGCAGTCATGGCAGTATGCATGATTGGAGCCTTCCCCCACTAACCTGTGACTAGTAACACTTCTGACTTCTGCAGTCATGGCGGTATGCATGATTGGAGCCTTCCTCTACTAACCTGTGACTAGTAACACTTTGACTTCTGCAGTCATGGCGGTATGCATGATTGGGCCTTCCCCTACTAACACTGTGACTATTGTACGTCCTGACTTCTGCAGTCATGGCGGTATACTGATTGGAGCCTTCACTCTACTAACCTGTGACTAGTAACGCTTTTGACTTCTGCGTCGTAGCGGTATGCATGGGGCCTTCCCCACTAACCTGTGACTAGTAACACTTCTGACTTCTGCAGTCATGGCAGTATGCATGATTGGAGCCTTCCCCTACTAACCTGTGACTAGTAACACTTCTGACTTCTGCAGTCATGGCAGTATGCATGATTGGAGCCTTCCCCTACTAACCTGTGACTAGTAACACTTCTGACTTCTGCAGTCATGGCAGTATGCATGATTGGAGCCTTCCCTACTAACCTGTGACTAGTAACACTTCTGACTTCTGCAGTCATGGCAGTATGCATGATTGGAGCCTTCCCCTACTAACCTGTGACTAGTAACACTTCTGACTTCTGCAGTCATGGCAGTATGCATGATTGGAGCCTTCCCCTACTAACCTGTGACTAGTAACACTTCTGCAGTCATGGCAGTATGCATGATTGGAGCCTTCCTCTACTAACCTGTGACTAGTAACACTTTTGACTTCTGCAGTCATGGCAGTATGCATGATTGGAGCCTTCCCCTACTAACCTGTGACTAGTAACACTTCTGACTTCTGCAGTCATGGCAGTATGCATGATTGGAGCCTTCCCTACTAACCTGTGACTAGTAACACTTCTGACTTCTGCAGTCATGGCAGTATGCATGATTGGAGCCTTCCCCTACTAACCTGTGACTAGTAACACTTCTGACTTCTGCAGTCATGGCAGTATGCATGATTGGAGCCTTCCCCTACTAACCTGTGACTAGTAACACTGCTGACTTCTGCAGTCATGGCAGTATGCATGATTGGAGCCTTCCCCTACTAACCTGTGACTAGTAACACTTTTGACTTCTGCAGTCATGGCAGTATGCATGATTGGAGCCTTCCCCTACTAACCTGTGACTAGTAACACTTCTGACTTCTGCAGTCATGGCAGTATGCATGATTGGAGCCTTCCCCTACTAACCTGTGACTAGTAACACTTCTGACTTCTGCAGTCATGGCAGTATGCATGATTGGAGCCTTCCCCTACTAACCTGTGACTAGTAACACTTCTGACTTCTGCAGTCATGGCAGTATGCATGATTGGAGCCTTCCCCTACTAACCTGTGACTAGTAACACTTTTGACTTCTGCAGTCATGGCAGTAGTCTTGTAGGCCAATGGCTAAGCTTGTTTTAAGGGTCATTTTTATCCTGGGGTTTCTGTTAGAAAAGTTTAAGTGAATTAAAGGAAACAATGGTTATAACTGCGTCTGCTCGAAAATTTTCCATCATAAAACTAAGGACTGTATAATAGGGGCAATTCGAAATGAAACCACATTGCGAGATAAAAGATGATATAAAATAATGATAGGGGCAATCCAAAACGAAACCATATTGCAAGTGAGATAAAAGATGATATAAAACAAGGATAACATTGATCTTAGTGCTATGTCGAGTGAGTTTTTCCTCGAAATGTACATGTAAGAGGACTTGGATCTGTTTTGGTCGTGGGTTTCCCCCCAATCTCTACCGTACTGCTCACCACAAGCATCTAAGTGAAATGTTCATGAGTACAACATAAAATACTAGTTAAACAAAAGAATACATAGATTGGATCTGTTGGTCTCCAAAAGAAACAAATTGTGAATACGCTGTATGTTCTGTTGATCAGACACGGTGATCAGCCTTGTGAAGAAGGTGTTGAAGGTGGACGATAATGAGCAGCCTGGGCAGGTAGAGGAAGTGGACCCTGGCAACACAGGTGAGTTCTTCTCTCCTCCTCCTTCGGACTGAGCCCTGATTGACATACAGCATACTTTTACGTCTTGTTGTTTCGTGTATTGTCTCTCAGATGTTCATGTCTAGGTGTCCAAGATCTGGTAATTTCTCACCTGTTCATGTCCATGTCCAAATTTCATGTCCATGAAAAATGCATTTTTACAAACATCATTTTTGCCCATGGAGCTGTGTCGTGAAATGATTGTAGGCTATGTTTATGGTGATTTCCAGAGTATAAAAGTTAGGTTATAGCATAATTGTTAACATGCTGCAAGTGTGGAGTCAAAGCATTCAGTCATACACTGGTATGGTGAAAGACAATCATTGCCGTGGTAGCTACCATCAATTCCAAGTACCATCCCTTTGTTGGACGTTGTCCAGATTTTCTTTCGTTTATTTTTATAAAACAGACTTCATTTGATTATTGACAAAAGTTTATTATAATCTACCTGCCACCAAAGCTACAGAGATTTAGTGCAGTTTGATGGAGTTGTTACAATGTTAAATTATGTTGTTTCCAGGTAACAACACAGACCTCGAATCAGGAGGGAATAATTTGACAGAGGATGGTTATCCTCTACCCTGTGTCCCTGATGTGAGGTAAGACAGGCTCAACCTTACCATCACCTGCCGAATCTCATATATTGAAAATATTAAAATTTAACTACAAGTTCTATTGTTACAAAAACTGGAAACAAAAATACGCAATAAATGTTCAAAGAAAAGAAATTATAATAAGACACATCAAAAAAGATCTGAGTACCTTAACTTATTTGTAAAAAAAAAATTAAGTCTTTGAATTCTTTGGATAGGCCATACAGAACATAACTGTATTGTCACTTGTGACATTATCTGAACACAACATTATCCATATGGTCAGTAATGCCCACCATAGAATTCAAACATTTGAATACATATAGTATTTTTCAAGAAAAGTTTCGAGTGGAGTGAAAACTGAAGGTAAGGTGACAGTTTAGGTTTCTGGCTTGTTTTTGATCTTAACTTCCAGAGTTGCGTTACACGTTCCTGTTACCTCGGACTCAAATGTGATTGTTTTTAATCATAATCGGTGTTGTGTTTACAGCATACATGTTTCCCCTGGGTCAGACACAGACAACAGCAGCGTTCCCAATTCCACTGACATCCAGCCCCAGGAACCTTACCCTCACACTGTCAAAAGTAAGTTCTGTCTCAGGCTCCCAGGGAAAGTTTTTCAAAATGTGGTAAAGCATTTTTTTGTAAGAACTTTACTCAGAAATGACGTTACCTTGTAGCGCTATAACGACATCATTCACAAAAAAATCATGAGAAATGTGATTTGCGCAATTTTTTGAAAGTGGTTCCAGGGCCACGTTCATTTCACAGTTCTTGGTGCTCCTAGCAGCACCTCTTCACAGTGCTGTTATCCTATTGATTTATCATAATGCCATAATTTGTTACATTTAAAGAGTCTCTTGTTCAATGCCTATTGAAAACTGACTCAGTTGTTGCGTATTGTCTGAATTTGACGAAAATTTTGTGTGCAGATTCATTTTTTGGCGTCTCAAGTCAAGTTTGAATGCCAGCTTGACCTGTGTCTAAGATTTGCATATGTATAATGGGTACATTAATTCTCTGAATTTGTTTTTCTTGTCCAGACGACAACTTTGTGATAAAGCTGGAAGACCATGAGCAGCCTCCATCACCGGGACGTCTTACCGAACCTCTTGTGACGCTGATCGACTGGAACTTCATCTCCTCCATCGGAAACAAGGAACTGGCCCAGAGCTGCTCGCCATGTCGTCACGGCAACAGCTCCGCCTCCAAACACAGGTCTGAAGGAAGGAAGAAGTGCATATATATCAATCTTCTGTTAAGGAGTCACCAGCAGCAGCAGCAGTCATGTCCTGTGGAACGTGAGAAGGTGGCACAGAAAGTGAAAAAGGATGTGCTGGAGGAAGGCTCTGGCTCTGTTTTGTCGCCAGAATCGGAGAGTTCCGTGAAGAATCAAGACCAGCATACGGCACAGGAGGATAAGAGTTCAGAAGAAACAAAAGTAGAGGTACCGAAAGAGAGCGTGACGTCAAGCTCAGCTCAAGATCCAAATTTTGTTATGGTCACGACGGCCACACCAAGACCGAGAACTTCGAAGGTCTTGGTGGAATCTTTACAAAGCTCCGTTACGAAGGCGACAGAAAGTAAAAGCATCTCATCCCCTGAGTCAGAGAAGCCTGCGATAGACGTCAGCATTGTTGAGGAACCCACGGTGTTGTTCTCATCAACCGCGAGTATTGTGGAACCCAGCAAGGTGGCAACGGACACCGATGATGTCACAGTGTACCCACAACCGGGTCAAGCACTTATCCCCACAGAGGTGGCGCCATCGCCCGCAGAGGAATCGTCTGAGGATGCGGCAGGTAGCACAGCAGCACCCACGCAGGAGCCAACGCCCAAGACATACGAAAAGAAACCACAGCAGGTCGCGTCTGTCAAACTGGAACCGTCATATAACAACCTGTCTGGAGCCAAGAAGACTCCCGAGAATGACGATGCAACCGTGAGGACGACACCAGCATTACCTCCCCTTAACGCCGACAGCACGGTGTCTCTGAGTCCACCTGGGGAGGGAGTTGTGAGTGAAGAGGAGGGAACTCCATCTCAAAATAGCCAACAGGCAGAGAAAGCTGATTACACAAAGGAAGAAATGACAGATCCACCGGCAGAAGTCACAAGGGAGACAACTCTTGTTCAGCCGACGCCAGTGGAAGAAGCCAGTGCAACTTTGCAAGACAGTAGCAAAGTCGTGAAAGCCATTAACCAGTCGGATTCAGTGGCAGGAGAGGAGGGCAAAAGAGACCTGAACCTAGTGCGTGTGCCCGTCTCCCCTCACATGAAGCGCGAAACAGCCATAATGCGTCTGAACAATCGCCTGAAGGCGCTGGAACTGAACGTCTCCCTGAGCAGCCGGTTTCTAGAAGAGCTGAGCAAGCGCTACCGCAAACAGTCGGATGAGGTGATGAAGCTGCTAAACAAAACCATGTCCAGACTCAGCAACACCACCAAGCTGGTCGAGGAAAAGGTGAGGCCGAGGCCGATTCTCCACACACAGATTCTGGCACTGTACAAATAGTTAGTAGTCTGAAACTGCATCTGCTCAGGTAGATTTTGTGAGGCATGTCTACAAGGCTTTGTTTACGTGCAGTTGGACTCTGTGATTCTATAAGAAATCTTCAGAACAACATTCATTATTACATGGAGTTAATTCCCTTTGTTTCTGACTATCTGCTATTATAGTGGTAATACCCCTGTGTTTTCAACTACTGCATTTGTGCTAAACTTTTTTCCAATGGATTGCATTGTTAGAGTCCAGTAAAAGTCTTCAAATAGTGCTTTTGGTGCTGAAGCTTACATTTTTGTGCCTTGCAAAGAAACCCTGAGAAAAGTCACTCTGAGATCCATTGAGCTCCGAGAATCGGGCAAAATGAGTAACTTCCTCAACTACAAGATTTCAGGTCAGATACAGTATTCACTGGCCTGTTGTTTAAATGTGTTTGCCACAATATGGTTGTAATACTGCTAAAGTAAAGGGTCAGCATTAATCAGTCCTTCATCATGACTGTGTTTGTTTTTGTCTGTAGGACCAGCACAACCGTGAGTTGATTGGCATCTTGGAGGCCCGTATTGACAACCTCACCTCCCTGGTCACCAAGCTGGCTGACAATGTGGGCCACCTGGACCAAAAGGTAAGCAACACAGGATTCTAGGGCTGGGTGTTTGCAGGTGATAGGGTACCGGGTGCTTTCCAAATAAGGGCTTGCGTGTTGTTTTCAGAAAATGCTGCGCAAGGTTTTGTTTGAAAGTCGTGTTTCAGAAGAAAAGATGCAAAGTGTTTTTCAGAGAAAGGGTTACCGTTCCTCACTAAGGGAACACTGGGTACAGGCTGCACAGTGTTTATGCTGTAATGTAGTTTATATGATAAATTGATTGGTGAAGTTTTATGTATGGTTCACTGCTGTATCTGCTTGTGGAGAAAACAATAATTTACATGTAGGTAGTAAGTTTTGATATTAGTTTCTCATATATTAGAACAGGATTTGTGGGACCTATATTTACAAAGTGGCTGCACAGCTGAAATTTTTTGGTCAAACTCATGAAAAGGTGAATGCATTTGTACACTCTTAGGTCCACTTGGATGAAGCCCTCTTAATGTTGCGAGCACATAGCTACCATGGCGATGTAATATCTGTAGTTCTGGTTGCCATAGCGGTTGCGATCTTAAGAGGGTTTCGTGGAAGTGGGCCCTGCGCTCTAAATTTCAAACTCTGCGACTGCAGCCTGGAGAATCCTGCCACCATACCCATGTCGCCTGTTAGTATCTGACGGTTATGTTTTTATTCCAGCTCACGGAGCGAAACTTCACATGGGCCACCATGGAAGTCGTGGTGGTGTTTGTGCTGTTATTGATGAGCTGGCGTCGCACCCAGAGTGCCTACATCACCCCGGAGATCCAGAAGCTGCTAGAAAACATGCCCACGGGACCGGGCCCGCCCAAACGACGACGGAGGCGGAACTCCTCCACAGGCACCGTGGGTTACTCTTCCCCTCATCCTCCTCTGGTGAAACACTCCAGTGAAAGTGCTCTAGGTAAGGCATTGTTGGTGAAGATATTGCAGGCTGTCTTTTTCAAGGTGAACTGTCCCGGGCCTGTTTTTCACTTGACTTTATAAGTGATTGATATACCTGTGACATCTAAAAAAAAAAAAAGATGATGCAAACAAAAAATGCATCGCATATCGCTTGTCCGCCCTTGGATGACGCTGGTGTGACAAAAATGCATGAGGTAATGTCCGGTTTTGAGGCACGTTATTTTCAGTCTGTATACCGGATTAAAACACATCTCCTGAAATAACAATACCGCAATTTAGAGTGCTTATTCCATTCAAAATAGTCACGTTGCATGGCAATTATCCATTTTCCTCACACAGACGGTTCTGATGGGAAGGCATGCAAAGGCCCGTTTAAATATTCTCAGGTTATACAGCTGTGGTTTATATTGGCTGGGATTATTCTACCTGCCATAATGAAACCCAAAACCAGAGTTAAGTCCTTACTTTTTATACGTTGGTATTGTGGTGTCACAGTGAGTGTTGTCCATCATATGGCTGAAATACTGCCTTAGCTTGACTGGTCAGTCTGTATCAAGTTGATTCTGAAGGATGTCAGAGGATGTGGAACTTTTATATCAACATTTTATTAGTGGTTTCTGTAAACATTTTAAGCTATGATTTATGAAAACTTATCTCTCTTACTTTCTTGCAGATACTCAACTTGAGTTCAGTATTGTCGAACCATTGGTTGCAGCTGTGTCCTCAGATACAAAGGTATGGGCTGATTTTGTTTGGGCTTTTCCTCGACTCTTGCTAATTGTCCATATTACACTTGAACACTTTTTAAGGCATCTTTGAAGTCTGTTCTAATTTCGTCTCTTTGAGAGCCCTGCCTAGGTCAGACCTGTTCACAGAGTTGAATTAAAAATTAAAACTCAACTTTTAGTACACCTGCAGCTTCCAATCAAAAGAGGAGCAGGTCATAGCCAAGTTGTTAAGACGCTGGTCTTTCAAATGCTGGACCCCACAATATGCAAACTCAAGGCCGGTCTTGGGTGGAGAGTTCCTGGATTCATCCACTCTCAGTGTTTGTGGAGCCTTAACAACAAGTTTCTGTCGTCTGGGCTTGTGTTTGCGTTTGCATAGTCTAACCTTTCCCGAAGATTTCTTTTTTCCCGTAAGGTCACAAGCGGGAAAGTTCACCAGTAGCTTTTCAAGCCTCAGTGGTTTATTCCAGGCACTCTGGTTTCCCTTAAAATTGACTGCCATTTAATAAGTAAAAATTTCTTAAGTATGGAATTAGAAGACAATGGGTGAAATAAAATAAATACTTTTGGGCACTTTAGTACTATAAGTGAAATATTCTTCGGTATGGCTGTATCACCTGTCAGGTATTTATTTATTTATTTGATTGGTGTTTTACGCCGTACTGAAGAATATTTCACTTATACAACGAAAGTGCCAAAAAGTATTTATTTTATTTCACCCATTGTTTTCTAATTCCATACTTAAGAAATTTTTACTTGTTAAATGGCAGTCAATTTTAAGGGAAACCAGAGCACAGCTAGCATTATGGTGGGAGGGAACCAGGCAGAGCCCGGGGGAATCCTACGACCATTCGCAGGTAGTAAATAAAATTTCTTCTCGTGTTTTTCAGCTGACAGAGGGAAACAAAAAGAAGAAGAAAAAGAAGCACAAAAACCTTGAGTCAAAATCCTCTGTCTCTAATGGAATGAGAGAGGTGACACCCTCCATTAGCTCTTCATCCAATCAGAGCTGGGCTTCAACAGCTGGTGCTTTCAATGGCCTGGGGAGGACAGGGTCTGATGTGAGTGACAGGTGCCCGTCACAGAAGCCCCTGCTTATCTCCCATTCAGGACCAGTGACGGGTCAGCAGAGTAGTGGTGCAATGAATGGGGTGAAATATAAGCCAGGTTACCAGCCGAGTGACAGTAGCAGTGGCAGTAGTACCAGTATAGCCAGCACAGTGTGCTCTGAGAGAGACACTGCCGGCTTTAACCCTAAATTCTTCGTGAAAACATCAACAAGTGCTAGCTTTGGCGGCTCCCGTCCCTACCCAGCTGCCCAAGGCCCACCCGTCAGGATTTCAAAGTCAGCCAGCAATAAAGGACTCTCGAATGCCAACGTGAACAGAAACGCCACGTCAAAGAAATCCAGAGAAGTGTGGCATTGCAGGGCGCAATCCGATGGTAATGTGACGATAGATGAAACACTGGAGTACTGGAGTGGCTCGGGCAAGCGACCACCTGATGGCTCTGCGGGCCGACGTTTCAGCGAAGATAAGGGTAGAGGAGGGACAAATCGTCCACCGAGCCCTGTCTTACACACAACAGAAACTTTGAGTGCTGTGAACGGTACGATCGCAACAACAGACGTGCCCAGATCTGCCAACCAATCCGAGAAAAGCAGCAGATGGCCAGGCGGTTGGAAAAACATCATCAGCATCAAGTGATATTCAGTTGGCTGGATTGGAATAATTGGGATTCATTGTTACATATATATATATTAAGAAAAGGGAACTATTGTAAATCTTCAACCTTTTCAACCACTAAAGCAATTTTTTCTGTAGAATTTATGCATACAATGATTATGAAAATGAGACTAAAAATGATTTTGTTTACGTGATCAAAGATGTGAGCTTCATATAAAACTGTGCAAATTATTTCTCTACACCCCATAGTTCTGTCAGAATGTTTCAAAATATTGGTTGCACAGGTTTTTGAAAAGGTTGAAGAATTAGAGTAATTTCCCAAAAATACATACTATGTGTTAAGGTAATTACAGGATTTGCAACTACAGTATTATTATTGAGGAAACCCTGTATTTTTATTGGTCGAACCAGGAGGTGCTTTTTTTTTTCTTATTTCCCATAGGGTCACATGTTTATCTTCGGGGAACAAATCTGCATATCGTGATTTTTAGGGGTTACAAGTGTCACCATGTGTGCCCAGTATTACATTGGCACTGCGTATACATCATCTTGCCTGTTGCTTCAAAAGCTGCCTTCATGCCCTTGGTTTTTTTATTTGTGGGCCGCCATGGATTTTTTTTTTTTCATTAACTGTTGTATTAAGCTTATCTGCATTCATTTTGCTTATCTTCACTTGAGGTATTACAAGTGCTTCTGTTTGTAACAGAAAATGGTTATTTTGCTGAACTTCTTGTTTCAGTCCTGTTGAAATAATTTTGTTTTACTTACCAAATTTTGTCTATGCCAGCTGACTTTACAAATGAATACATGTGCATGTACATACTGTAGTCAACATTTGTACTGCACACTTCTCCAGTAGGACCCTGCACACTTCTCGAGTAGGACCCTGCACACTCCTCCAGTAGGACCCTGCACACTTCTTTCACTGAGTTTTCTTGTTTAAATTAATTAAATTGTACTTATTACATGTACTTATTACCTTTTATTTAATATTAGTAAATGTCATCATGAAAGCTTTCTTATTTTTATTGGGGTCATTTCAGTTACTGTCTGCTTTCGTCAAGCCTGGCAAGATCTGCATTTGGTTAGGTATGAATGTTGTTGACATTTGTGTGGTAAATTTGCACTCCCTGTGATCTTATCATTCTTAGTGGTAACAGATTTGTGTTAACACCTTTGATAAACGTGATTAAGGCCAATATAGTTAACATAATAAAATAATTAACACCTTATCAGTTGTAAAATTGGGAAAACTTTTTATCAGAAAAATCTGGAATGTTAATTATCAGTGAAAGTGAAAGAAATCTTAAATGGTAAAATCGCAAAAATTAGAAAATTCTTCATAAGTGAGGTTAGGGACGTTGCTTATCAGTAAAATTGGGAAAATGTTTCGTCAGTAAAACCTGGAGGGCCATCATTGGTAAAACTGGGGAAGTATCTGCATGAGGACAATTTAGAACATTTCGTCATCAATAAACTTAAGAAATTCTTCAGCTAAGTCTGGAACATTCATCATCTTCAGAATCAGTTGGGGAGTTCTTAATCAGCAAAAACTTGACCATTCTTATGCATATCACAGCTGAACGTGCAAGCATTGCTAGTCAGCTGACCCATTGGTGCTACACTGTGTGGTATATAGGGAGCACAAAGCTGAATTCCTGCTTTTCAGGTACAGAGGTATCTAAAGGTACACGTCTCATTGCAGTAGGCAACAGGGTTGTTTGCGGAGAACAGGTCTCCTGGTCCGTTAGTTTACCTATGTACTTCAACAGCTAACATGGCAGAGCCATATTTTTTTTTTTTACAAGGTCAGAAATCACAGCATGTTTTTGCTTAAAATGGACTGGTTTTATTGAAACCAAAAAGCACCTATACATTGCTTTTGTTTGCTTTATTCAGGGGTGTAAATTGTGCACAGATGTGTTGAACAGAAACGTCCATTTTTCCCATACCGTGCGAAAGTCCAGTTGCATATGGTTTGCTTTGATGCGTGTGTCCGAAATGTGTACATGGCATTCTGTTTCTGGTTTTTTAAATGACGAAGAGCTAAAAGGTTTTGAGGAGTTGTCCTGGAAATATTTTTAACACGGTTAATTAATTGTTGTATTTCAGAGTATGTGTTCAGGCGCCATGTAGTCGTTGTCACTTTGTTTTGTTTTTAGATGTAAGCAATTATTTATTTAAAATGTGCCATAGTTTCCCTTCATAACGTCTCGCGGTGTGTTAGTAAATCATGCGAAGCGTACTGTGACACACTTTTCAGAACGAAGTAATTATTGTTTATTTGTTTGTTTCATGTTGCATACATGCAAAGCCTTGTTATTATTTTTTGAATAAAACACACATTATCTAGCACCTTTGAAAGCATTCACTGTCTCATTTTTTACGTAATTCCTGTGAGATTAATTAATTCCTGATATGCTAAAGATGTGCACTTCTAGAATACTCTCAGCATGAACAAAACCCAGAAGGCACTCTGAAAGTGAAATCCTCTGTTCCAAGCAAATCTTAATATTTAGCGAGAATTCCCAGGATACATAGCTGAGGACAATACTCGGGACCTCTTTCCTATGTTGCGATGGTAAAGAAAAAAGGTGTTAGAAATGACTGAGACCGATTTCAGAAATCTTCCTTTATTCAGTAAATTGCTTATGCCTGTAGTGTTTTGCCCGAGTCCAGCGTTGAGTTTTTATTGAAAAAAACTTTGTCAAAAACTAAATAAGCGTAATACTTATAGGTTGCAAATGATTGCTTAAGCGAAAACACCAAAGAAGTTTCGTGAAAGCGGTTCAGGAGCTTTATCAGATTGGCCCTTAGCTCAAAGTCATTTGGAGCACAAATATTTGTCGACATTCATGTGGAATGTTTTTCGTAAAATTATTGACAAGACTAATGATCACGCGCAAAAATATAATCGTCGCTGGCATAGATAATGAAGGTGTGATCTGCATTTGGATATCTCAGTTTTGGCATTTGCTCTCATTTAGCATAAGCATAAAGAAGATGTTCCGATCGGGCCGGTGTCAGTATACTGTGAGCCGGCTGGATGCCGTTGTCTGGTGTCTTCGGCATGGCGTTCCAACATTTGAATGACTACGGTTTTACGCCACATCAGAAGTATTTTTGCGACGTGGTGGCAGTGGTGAGGTAGCACAATACAGGTCGGCACCTGGACTCACTTGCCACAAGGAAATAATAACTAAATCTCAAACAAGAAATCTATGATGAATGAGGAAACTGACCCAACCAAAGTCTGAGTCCCTTTTTCCTGGATCCGCTGTTGCACACATCAAATGTCTTGTATATATTTTTTTTCTTAAATGACGTCTGCGTCATAGAGCTAAATTACGATCCAATTTACGAGAGAAGAACGAAAAAATGGATTTACGAACTTTTATAGAAGTGGGCGCAATATCTTCATCCAGTTTGTGATATTGTCTGTGTTGTTCAGTTTTTCATGGCTACATGCCCTCTTCAACCTCACTGACTACATCTGATAAGAGACACACTAGTAAAGAGAGCGGCTTCAAGATCTGAAGCCAGTGAGATTGATGCCCACCTGATGCCTTCTGTATTGTCTCCACAGATTCTGTTTTGCCCATGTGCGTTCATTCGTGTCGTCTAAGTCCATCATCCAGCCCTTTTCATTCAGCCACGTGGATTCACCCTTCAGTCTTTGTTCTTTTAGCCTCGTGGATTCACCCTTCAGTATTTGTTCTTTTACCCTTCAGGCTGTGTTCTTTTAGCCACGTGGATTCACCCTTCAGTCTTTGTTCAATTAACCAGCTGGACTTAACCTTCAGTTTTTGTTTTTTTACCCTTCAGGCTGTGTTACCCTTCAGTCTTTGTTGTTTTAGCGGCGCGGAGTCACCCTTCAGTATTTGTTCTGTTAGCCACCAGTCTT
This sequence comes from Acanthopleura granulata, assembly GCA_016165875.1. Taxonomy (NCBI): domain Eukaryota; kingdom Metazoa; phylum Mollusca; class Polyplacophora; order Chitonida; family Chitonidae; genus Acanthopleura; species Acanthopleura granulata. Next base: position 1,105,608 of record JABBOT010000024.1, on the reverse strand, counting down.
TGTTCTTTTACCATTCAGGCTGTGTTCTGTTAGCCATGTGGATTCACTCCGCAGTCTTTGTTCTGTTAGCCACCCGAAATCACCCTTCAGTCTTTGTTCTTTTAGCCACCTGGATTCACCTTTCCGTTTTGTTCTTTTACCCTTCGGTCTTGTTCTTTTACTCTTCAGGCTGTGTTCTCTTAGCCACGCGGATTCACCCTTCAGTCTTTGTTCTTTTCACCTTTCAGTCTTAGTTCTTTCAGTCACCTGGACTCACCTTTCAGTCTTTCTTCTTTTAGCCAACTGACTCTACCTAATTGTCATTGCATCGGTCAGTTAGACATTCGTATCTACTTACGATTATCCTGTTCACTTCCACGTTTTTAATATGCTTTTTTATCTATTTTGTTCATTTACACATTTCAGTTTATTGTTTTATAGTAAATATTTTGTCCAATTTTTGTTCACTCCCACATCTAGGCGACTGTTATGACATTCAGTTTATCCATTTACTTCACTTTTGATCACTGTTTTATAACACTCACTTTACTCAGTACTGTCCATTTCCACATCCACCTGGTCCACTCTTCTGTCTTGCTCGCCTATGTCAACCTGTCTGACTTTGATATCTGTTCCATTTCCACATCCACCTGGTCCACTCTTCTGTCTTGCTCGCGTGTGTCAACCTGTCTGACTTTGATATCTGTTCCATTTCCACATCCACCTGGTCCACTCTTCTGTCTTGCTCGCCTGTGTCAACCCGTCTGACTTTGATATCTGTTCCATTTCCACATCCACCTGGTCCACTCTTCTGTCTTGCTCGCCTGTGTCAACCCGTCTGACTTTGATATCTGTTCCATTTCCACATCCACCTGGTCCACTCTTCTGTCTTGCTCGCGTGTGTCAACCTGTCTGACTTTGATATCTGTTCCATTTCCACATCCACCTGGCCCACTCTTCCGTCTTGCTCGCCCGCGTCCACCTGTCTGACTTTGATATCTGTTCCCAGTTTCCTGTTTCAGTCTGCCACAATGACTCTAATTGCCGAAAGAGCTTTGTATGTAAATCTTAAGCTAGTTCCTTCTGACCACTTTGTCGTTCACTTTATTTTCTTCATTCGTGTATTTAGAATTAGTTTTAGCGTAAAATAGTTGAGCTAACTCACCTTTTTTTCTAGCAACTTTCTAATTTCATTTATCAAATCAAAACAACTATCATCAACCATCTTCAAGAACAGTTAGGTACATGTACTTGCATGTTTATCATTACTCCTCATGGACGAGTGTCTATAACAACGCGACGTCATGACATCATAACGGATACGCGACTGACCACGTGACGTCCGCTGTGACGCTGTGACATCAGCTACATTGTTGTCACAACAGGGACGGACGTCGCTAGGAAACGATATTCGCTCTTTACAGCGGGTAACTCTAAACATGGGTTAAATCATTTGTTCAAAGATGGCAACAGATGCAAGAAACGATCAGCTGTTTCGCTGCCCGAGTTTTAACCGAAGCCAGGAACCCACGGGGCGGTGTGCGAGCTGTAACCGATTCCAGCCTGTGACGGCTACCAACAGCGACCCTAATGTCTGTATGAAATGCAGTGAGTACAAAGGATGTATATATAACATAGGAGGAATATTCTAAAATGCCCCATATTAATTCACAAGTCAAGGTGCAAGGTTTGCTTCAACAAGGCATTTAACTAATTTAATACTCAGGGCCTGAGAGAAATTCATTTGCGTTTCACAGGGTTAGATTGAAACAAATGTCATCACAATGTGAAACACCTGACGTTTGTTTGCGCTGTACTCTTTACGTCATTAAAATTTTGACTGTCCAAATATTTCGCTACACGCCTATTAGACATTTTACAATATAAGGCTTAGTTTGAATAGCCAATATACAACTCTATCGGTAAAAAATACCAACGAAATCATGTTTGCCCTACACCAATAAAATAAACGCTTTTACATATGTCAATTGCTTGCCTCCGCTGTTTTCCACAAAAGTTGTGTGGAAGTGTTCTGATTTGTTACATTATACCCAGGCGTGAAACTTATGTTCGCTTAATTCTATTTTACAATAGTTTAGCTTTTTTCAGCACCATACAATTTTTCATTTCTTTTTTATCCTTTTCAATTATCATTTTATCTTTCAGCTCTTTGTAATTTTGCCGAGGTGGGATGTTTCGGGAGAAAGAAACGCCATGAACGGAAGTACCTTATCAGTGAGTATCTATATTTAACATTGTGGCCAGGTTTAAAATATTTCACATAGAGAAACTTGCAGGTGCTGAAATTGATTGGGATATGGCTTTAAAGTCAGCTACCTTTAAGTAAAGTGCACATGAAGAAAAAATAAATCTGTTTGGCACTGATTCCAGATATGGTCTGCATTATTCGCTTTTGCTGTCTAACTTGGCTTAACTGTTACATTTCCACTTTAAATACAGATGTAGTTGTTGTATTACATGTATATCCACGAAGAACGTAGATAGATAACAATCAGGTAATGTTTAACAAAAAAACAGAATCCAAGACATCGCTGTGCTATTTGGTTCAAGAAGTCCACCGTATAGCACCTCTGTTTTTATTTTCAGTTTTATCACTAAGTGAAAAGAACGTAAACAAGCAATGTAAAGATGGTAGTTACATTCAACTTAGACTAGGGGCCTACTTTCACAAAAAGTCCGTTTTTCGTGACCATTCTTGTAAAGAACGTTAGCTGGGTTATTAACGGACATTTTTGTGATTTGTTTTGGTCGTTATTGGTCGATCTCAATTGAGATTTTCAGTTCTGAGTCAAGGATTCCCTGCAACTGTCCTCTCTTTGGTCCAGGAACTCAGGGTGAGATGGTGGCGGCCATGTCTAACGTTTCCCACGTCAACGCCACCTTATTGAATCGCGTCAGCAGCGCCGAGGAGAGGGCCCGAGAAATGGAGAATAAGTTTGCTCACATGGAGATGGAAGTAGCAAGGAGGGAAGGTCAGTGAACCTGTGTATGTAAAATGTGGTATCCATATATAAAGTTTACTGTGTTCCCCTTGCAGAGAGGTCTTAAAAATAAGAGAGTATAGCCGCGAAAAAAACGTCATATCATGTCTATATCAATAGAGAGCTGTTTGATGTCGTAAGTGTTAAAAACCTGCAACGTATGTGATGATTGTATTTAAGGTCATCTCAGTTAATTGGCTGTGAAAGCGTACCCTTGAACGAGAGGAAGTGCTTCCACAACGTAGTCTATATGGAACGGGCCACTGGGAATAAGCGCCATGACTTTGTACTTTTTTGCAAGTGGAAGACAATTAAAGATCTGAGACAGATGAACTGTGGCATGTTAAACGAACATAATAATAATAATCATTTTATTTATGATATTGTTATAAATAAACACGTGTAATTTTATGGCAGGTTTGTGTCGGTCCACCGAAGCCTCTGTTGAAAGCTGTCGAAAGGAAAACGCCAAACTGCGCGAGGAACTCCGGATGTCACGTCAGCAGAAGGATGACGTCACGGAGGAGAACAAGCGAATGAAGCAGTCCATACAGGAACTGAAAGAGTTGTCTGCCAATGCTCAGGCTGAACTCAACAGTGTCAGGGGTATGTGTATGACAATGTGGACAGGAGTTCAAATCAAACTTTCGTCATTTGTTATTTCTTTTGTCTTTTTATTTGCTGATTTCAAAATACATCAGAAAAACATGACCTTCATCTGTTTAATTTTAAGACTTCTAGGACGAAAAGTATTCTTGTGTCTTTAATAGGAAAAGGAAATTCTCTTTTTCCGGTGTACTTAAAATGTGTGGAAGAAAAATATTTGAGGTAAAGATCTAAATAAGCTATGAACTCTCTTTTTACCCGAGGTAATAAATTTAGATCACTATGACCTCATTATCTATGCGCGCTATGTATTATGGTATTTGTGACGTCATTATGCCCCTGAGAGAACGAGATGTATCACATTTGAAATAGTTCGTCTTTACCTTTATACTTACAGCCGCTTTGGGGAAGACATCCAGTTATCTAGAAGAGACTAGCAAGAACAGAGACGTTCTGTCATCAGAGAGGCAAAGTCTCGTGACCCAAATCAACAAACTCCAGCACGAGCTGGAGGTGGCACTGAAGAAAAAACACGAATTGTCAGGTACACATGCACTGAGAATAGTAACACGATGTTATAAGGCACAGCTATAGCTAATCAAAAATCATTAGTCCTTTAAAGTAACTGTACAGTTTATTTCAATAGCTTCATAAGTCTTCAAACGAGTTCTTTGTCATTGCTTCATTCTTCACTATAGTTAAGTAGTAAGTATGTTATTCCTTGGTGCATGTATGGGATAGTGAAGGAGTCTTTTTGAAGGAGATTCCAATGGGCATAGACATTCTTGGTGTGAATTGCTTTCTTTGATACGTCTGTTTTATATGGCTTTTTATGGAAAAGTTTGTTTCTTGTGTACAGTCTTTTCCATGTTCGTCATGGTTTCCCATGGATATTGCCGTGCTGTGTAACGGTATAAGTTATTATTTCTATGGACAGTCCATCTATACTCGGAACTCCATAAGGTACCAAAGCACCTCGGCGTAAGAAAGTAGACTAGCCCAAACCACTGGCGAGGGCAACACTCACAGCCTCATGAATTTCACTTTGATGTTTTGCGAATGCAGTTTTATTTGTCGTTTATACAATTTTAACGCATTTCATTTATGAAGACATTGTTGACAATCACGCGGATCAACACGAGAAGTTGGAAGCGGAACTGAAGAAAATGAGAATGAGTCTGGCGGAAGTGATAGACGAAAAGGCCAAGAATGAAAAAGAGGCTCGGTGTAACACAAATTTTCTCCAGAGGGAACTCTGTAAACTGGCCGGTAAGTGACGTGGACACTATTCCATAAAAGAAAATGGTTAGTTTGTTGCTTAGTTTGGAAATCATTTTTCAGAATTGTTGGTTAATAAGGAAACCATTCCACACAATGAGTGAAGCTTTCGTTGTAATCCGTTCTTTACAATGCCTTGTTTGTTTGGACCTAGGCGTCGAAACCGACATTCGTGTATCAGCCATCAGCAAAAATGGACGTTCCAGGTCAGTAATTGCAAGACCAGTTTCCAAAACGACAATTAACACAAACCACCAAAGAACAAAGAAAATGAAGAAAATATAAAAATTAGAACGGATTCGTGCAAAAAGAAGCAGTCAACAGTTTTCATTGATAACGAAAAGACGCAAAGAATGTTTCAGACGGATGAATAAAATCAGTTTCCAAATCGCGTACCATTTTAGTATATGTGGTGTGGATCGTCAAATATGTATCTCAGCTGAGCTTTGATTGCAACTGTTCATATATCCAACAAGGCGATCACACTCCACACGATGAAGACACAGTCCTTAACCCCGGCTTAAGCCGTTCCACGAATTGGCAAGTTAGTTTGAAATGCATTTGAAACTATGGACGTTTAGTTTTATTTCATTCAATAAAACATGTTGCCAATTCGGAATCCAGTCCGTTCAGCAAGATGTGTTGTTATTTAGTTTGAAAAAAGTCAATACCCATTCTGCATGCGAAGTTAGTGATACGTTTGGCATCAGTTTTGAAAAATGGTCAGCAAAATTTGTTTCACAAAATGATCGGTTATTTTGGAATCCATTTTTCAAATAATGGCTAGTGAGTTTCTGTTACACAAATTTAGTACTTAGTTCTACATGGATAACTTGGAGTCGATTTTTCACTGGTCAGCTTGAAATCCATTTCATTCAATGGTTGGTTAAAGCTGATTTGGTCTGCCAGCAACCTGCGGATGGTCGTGCTTTTCCAAAGGGCTCTGCCCGGTTTCCTCCCATCATAATGCTGGTTGCTGATGTACAAGTGAAATGTTCTCGAGTACGGCGTAAAATAAACAAATAAAAAGCTGATTTGTTTAGAATCAGTTGCATAAAAGGGCTGATTATTTTAAAATCCTTCCTGCAAATGCATGAAGTGTAAAGGTATATAGATATCATATGAAGACTGGTTGACAAGTTTTTGAACCATTTAGCATGCGAGCTAATATGCCGGGGCCCATTTTACGAAGAGGATGTAACGCTGTGTCAAACGTAATTACTATGACGACATATCTCTACAGTATGTGTCTTCATGACAGTGACGCTTGACATGACTTACACCTTCTTCGTAAGACAGGCTCCAGGAACTCGTTCCTTTAAAAACAAGTTCAACAAATAAACACCGCTAGCTGAGAAATCAGCCTGTTAAACCTGCCGTTTTATGTTAAATCGCTTCCTTAAGAGTGGAAATAAACTGAGGATCCATATTGTAAAAAAAAAAAAATGAGTGTTATGCTTGGCATGAATACTGGTAATTGGTTAGCAAGGTAATGTAGCACTAATTAAGTAAACGCATCCATCATCATGTCTGGTGCTCAACTCCGCATGGTTATTTTTCTTAAAGTGCCACTCCGGTTAGAATACAAATTACACTATGTACACTATGTTTCAAATGCATTTTGATGAATAACACTATTTAACCCATATAACTAAAGATTCAGTAAAAAACAAAATCTTCCGCAGTGTCCGTAAAATTTTGCTGATGTGACGTGATAATATTCCTTGTATGACGTCGAATCAGGCAGATGTGACGTCGAGTGAGGCATTTATGCTGGGATGACGTCAAGATCGTTTGAAAGGGCAGTGTCATTTGTGGATAAATGTCAGCGATTGATTACCTCATGTGTTCGTAGCTGACACACCAGGCAAAGTGGAAGGGACAGAAATATTGTGTTTCCGTATACTCTGACGAAACATACAATATCGGTTTTAATACGCTGCATTATTTTCACAATTTAGGAAAGCAATTCAGACTATCCTAGTCTTTATCATTTGGCCTTGCTTTTAAGGCACAGATGCTTAGACACCAAAGCAGCTCTTTAGGTAATATTATGTATACATGTTTTTTCCGAATTTCAGAAAGGTTCAAAAGGCGTCAGAGGTTGATCGAGAGGCTTACAGCGGACAAGGAAAACCTTAAGGTATGTTTTGTTCTAGTTATTGTCAAAGAGGTCGTACGTGGGAAGGTCCGCCAGCAACCTGCGGATGCCCGTGTTTTTCCCTCAGGCTCTGGTCGGTTTTCTCCCACCATAGTGCTGATCGCCGCCGTATAAGTGAAATATTCTTCAGTACAAACAAAACCTCAATCAAATAAATAAATAAATTTAGTCATAGAACGCGAGCACCAACAGACATTTCGGGACATCGAATTGATCAGAGACTAACACTGGTGAGCACAGATTAACGTAACATATCCCACACATGCGTTCCATGTGTTTTCTTTTCTATGATAAATTTGTATGATATTAAATATATGTCTGGTGTACCACATCATCAATATGGCCCATAAAACCCACCATCCAATCAAAATATTTGACTAATTTGATGAAAAAAAAAGCTGAAAAATTGAATGAATATATTTTCAGATACAGTTTTTCATAGTCTTTCCAATCACCATAACTTCATTTTTATGTGATCTTTCCCTTTACGTCAGATGCAGTTAAAATCGAATGCAAATTATATTACGCCCTAGGCGTAATCAGTATTTAGCTTTAAAAAATGTAATCACTCGCGTTGGCATGACAACCACAACTTCAATTGCAAAGGACGACGTCATTTGAATCGATGTATTTATTTAATTACTTGTTTGGAGTTTACCACCAAACTGAAGCATATTTCACTTATACGACGTATAGATGGAGGAAACCAGGGATTGGGGAAACCACTGCACTCCGCCGCCAGATACCTCACCAACTTCCAGACGTAAATTCGTATATAGCCGAAGCGGCAAGTGTTGGATAAGAGCCTTTTGACCTACCGCGGCAAAGAATGCGATCGACATGAATTCTTTTTGTCGTTTATACAACCTCAGTTGTGACTCTCGCGTGCTCGACCGAGTTTTATTAACCTCACGCAACATATTTATGCATGTACATGGCGTCATTTGTCTTCATTATATGCGTTGTCAGGAACGTAGCTTGGAGAGCGGTGGGCCAAGTTCCTGGCTTGGCTTCCACATTCAGAAAGCTAAGCTGGGAAGATTGAAACAGATCACAAATCTATCATGGACGTTACGCTAAGTGCAAGTTACGACTGCTCCGTGAAACGGGCCCGAGGAGACGTGAGTTTTTTTAATCAGTTTATGTCATTCTTATCCACAGGAATCCCTTCGCCAGAGGACCTCGATGTTCGACACTATGCACGCCAGTTGTCACCGACACCTGGGCTCTCAGTGCGGTGTGCCAGAGACATGTGGACAAATCAAAAGTAAATGTACACCCAATACTGATTGTCTAACTTTGGGTGTCAGTTTTACGAAAACAACCTTTAATCTTCTATACCAAATAAAATGTTTGAAGCTGGATACTCAAACTTCGCTGTCATTGTGCTACTTACTACAGCAATGAATCAGCAGTCAAAAATGTGTGGATTTGACGCAAATATATAATACGGTATTTAATTTGGATGATTGTTTTTACAACGTGAACAAATGTAGTGTGCTCTTCTCTGTCTAAGAAAAAAATTTAACAGTGATGTTGTTTCCTTCCCTTGATCGTTTATCGGTGCACATGTAAATGGAAGTAAACGTACATGTTAAAAGTTGTAATGTCAATGTTTTTCAGTTTCAACTTGCGACGAAAATCTCAACACAAAGGTAGGTAATACAGGTGCATACACGTCACCGTGTAGCGTCAAGGGGCTGGCCAGTTCTTGGCCCTCATTTCCCCTTACCCGGAGTCCAAACTCAAAGAAGTACCTTGACAGCACCCATTCTATAATGTTTGGTTTGAACCACACAAGCCCGTGGATAACTTTCTAATCTTGCCTGAGATACCTGTATTTGTATTCGACCTGGAATTATCTACGTTCGAAATTTAAATTGGATGTCATGCCTACAATAACGACTGTCTTCCATACATCATTAAAAACGGCGAGTTTTTTTTTTCTTAAGTGTTACGAGCTTTATTAAGTAGATATACATTATTTCATACAACATTCCTTTGGGAGCAGCATGGTGCTTTCAGTTGTTTTAGAAATGGGTCTTGTTATTATTGACTTGAAACACCCCATTATGGTCTGGGAGTCGCATACAAAGGTCGGACTTGACGCTTAGATTAAAATGGATTCTATAGATTTCTAGGTCTCGGACACTATTTTCGTGCCTTTTAAAATATTCTAGACTAAGCGGTTTTAAACCACGCGGAGTAAGCTGCACACCACCATCATTTCGTTTCTCTCTGTTTCTATCCAGATCTTGGATCTCCAGTTACAGCTTGACCGTAAGGAGGGACTCATCAAAGCCCTTGAGGAGCGGATCATGTACCACGAACCGGAGTTCTCCATCAACACAGACGAGGAGACGTTCGTGTACCGGGACGATCCGAGAGGTGACACCTCCCTGAGCACCTCACGGCCTGCCAAGGTCCCCAGCACCTCCACGCCAGTGCGCAGTTTCCACCTCCAGGTACCCGATAGAGACAGAGGCACTACGAGCAAAGCTAAGGACTCCTTCGCTGGTAAGCTACGTACGTGTATATGGATGTAGCATGTGTCTAAATCGATAAGTATGGGAGCTGGTCGTGGCCATGTTACATTACACTTCACGTTTAGTGTAAGAAACAGCGATATTTCATGCACGGGACGAGATTTGGTGTACAGAATCTGGCATCAAGACGAGAGTTTAACAAACAAGATATTCCATTGTGTGTCGAGGATGGCAAATATCCCATCCTCATTGGAAGCTTGTATTGTCATTTCGACAATTCAGTTTTGGTGTGAATCTTGTGTAAATCTTCTCCCAAAAAATAACGGTTTCACATACTCACGTGTCTCACGGAATCTCACGTGACCCAATGGACAAAATGTCGTCTTTGGAATTTCTTCGTCCTTAGGCGATTCTCGTCCAGTCCTTGACAATCTGTCCAATTGTCGACGTAAATTCTCGTCGAGATATCGCCTGTTGTGGTACACTTACAGTGATTGTCACTGAATACTGTTTGTTATCCTTCTCCCAGATTCTGGTATGGATTCCATGAAAATGAAACTGGAGGATTTGACAACGAGTCCAGTAATGAGTCTTCCTACCCGAGGAAAGTCGTAAACAAGCTACGCCAATTGCCACCAAACCAAAAATTTACAACGGAAGAACTGATGCACTGTTGTATATCCTTAAAACCATTACAAAGCAATGGCTTAGACTGATGCATTTTACTTCTATAATCATTACCAAGCAATAGATGGATCAGAGCAAATGATTTTAATTATAGTAACTTTAGAAATCATGAATATATACATGGTTGGATTCATGTCATATTTCCTGTCTACCAGTTGTTTGTCATAAACTGCGATTTGAAAGAACAAGTAAATCAAATCCAGGTAATCGAATGTTGCATCCCTTGTCAGCGATTCATTTGAAAAACCTTTTTTGTATGGTGTTAAACAAACAATTAAATAAGAAATGGTTTCGTTATATTGCCTTATACACTTTCTGCTTGATTGATTCGCTGTTTAACGTCGAATTGAGGAGTTTTTCACTTGTATATGACGGCGGTCAGGGCTTGCATGGGTGCAGAAAGCCGGAGTACCTGCAGCAGTAAACCGCCTAAAAATCAACACGCTCGAGTTCGGCGGAAACAATGCTTCAGTTAGCGGAATATATGCCCTCTGCTCTGTGAAGTCCCACACGTACCAAGGCCACGGGACGTGCGCCGCTCGAGGCCTTTTCACGTGACGACAGTGATTGACACATACATGGTGAACTCTCGAGATAACTGTCGCATTGCCAAAGTTCACAACAGAACTAATGTAATCACAACTTGGTAGAAAATGGACGAAGAGGCTAAAAATTCCCAACTTGGTCTACAACTTGCTCCAATGAAGCCATGCAGCAAGTTTCAAACAGAACAGAGTATCATCTTGAATGGAAGAATGGAAACTGCTGCCAGATCGACCAACAGACGAGGGTTAATCCTGAGCTCCTTCGGAACCGCTAGGCTAATTAGCCAACCATAATTCAGTTACATCACCGATTTTGAGCGCTGTGTTGATAAAGAATTGGATTGCTTTTGCGCTGGGTTTCCGAAATCTGGTCTTTACATAAACTATAAAATGGCAATGTGCAGGAAATCCACGAGTGGTTTGACGGAACACTTAAAGGAAGGTATCTAACTCGCTGCATGTATACATTATTTGACAACAGGTTTTTCACCCCACTTAATAAATATTTTAGCTGGTGAATAGAAGATTTTTGTGTGGAGGAAAGCAGCGTTTGCGGGGTACCCAACGACCACCTGACAAGCCGCTGGCGTGTGTGTGACGGATTTTGACTGTCAACGCCCTGGCCACCAGATGATTGACTGCGGTGAGAGAAAAAAGAAAAAAAAGATGCCGACAAATGTGCAGGTCCTCTCGGAAGCTTTTCAGATCCGGTTAGTCAAAAGGGGTCCTACTGAGACCATTTCCATATACAAGTTACTTTGTAGTAGATTTTGGCAAAATTTTTAGATCTCTGTAGGTTCCGGATGCAGGAAGAACGCTGTAAGAACGGCATCTGGACGCATTTGAATACACTCCTGAAGCTGGGGAAGTACCAAATGTATACCGCAGGGTTTGGAGAAACTATCGGGGCGTGTATGTGAAGTTGAGATATTTAGTCATTGCAAAGAGATTTCTAGGTGTTAAATGTTTAGCTCCAAAACTGAACCCATATCTTATATTTCATTTACTTTTGTCTAGAACAAGCATTTGAAGAAATCTGCTGAATACACACACACCAAACATCTAAATGTTTAGTTGACAGATTTATTATTTTTTTTTTTTGACTCAACACTGTCCCAGCATTCTTTGCTAATAGTCTTTCAAGCTTTGACAGCGTACTTTCTCATTGGCCAGACGCGTTCTTTCCTAGCCTGCTTGTCGGTCTTCAGACTGCGTTCGTACGGTGTCAACGCTCGGCGCATGGCTCGCGTTTTCTTCATACGCAGATCCTTTGGCTTGTATTTCTTGCCTCTGTAAAATTTCCTCAGGTTTTCCTTCTGAGTTTGGTTAATGACTGTAAGGACACGGGCGATGGACTTTCTCACTGTACAGCTGAAATGAGAAAATTGGCATCATGTGAAGGCAACGGTTATGCTGACTGAGTAATTGAAACCGTGACATGAATAATATTTGTTTATTTATTTATATGACTGGTGTTTTACGCCATACTCAAGAATATTTCACTCATAGGACAGCAGTCAGCATTATGGTAGGAGGAAACTGGGCAGAGCTCAGGTAAAACCCACGGCCATCCGCAGGTTGCTGACAGACCTTCCCACGTGCAACGTGAGAGGGACCATGAATAACAGAAATGACAGTGAAGTCAGCAATCAACACAGACATGTAAGTAAATGAACTCATATCTGAGTAAATGAATAATGATGACCACAGAGGAATGGAAACAGAGATAGGTGTGCAAATGAATGAACGAATGATTATGGTTGAACGCCCACTTGGGCATTATTGCAGCGTTATCAAGAGGACTGTACTAGAAACGAAGCTGGCTAAGGGCAAGCGATGATTCAACATTAGCAAGTTATGAATGATTTTTATTATATTTGATTGGTGTTTTACACCGTACTCAAGAATGCTTCACTTATACTATGGCAGCCAGCATTATCGGAAACCCACGACCATCCGAAGGTTGCTGGCAGACCTTCCCACATACAGCTTGACAGGAAGCCAGCAGGAGCTGGACTTGAACTCATAGCATTGGTGGGAGACTCCTGGGTCATTGCGCTGCAATAGCACGCTAACCGCCTTAGCCACGGAGGCCCTCGAGTTACGAATGAAAGAAGACAGGTATGTACAAAGATGTGAAAACAGAAACAACTATGCAAATGACCAAAGCCACACGCATGGCTAACAGGGGAGGTAACCGTTATCAACCAACACTAGAGAGCACGGAGCAAGACTGTTGGTCAATAACTAGCAAATTTTCTAACACCTGACACACAGATTTCCACTTAGCCAGCTCCTGACGCTTGAAACACTAATGTGCTAACAACCTCAACAGAAAAGAAGTCTTTTTTATGGATATACAACTTCTTGGTTTATTAACACGACATTTCGATGTAAATACTAACATCGTTATCAAGTGTCTACATGGAAACATCATGTTAATAAACCAAGAAGCTGCATATATGTAAGCAAGACTTGTCTTGTGTACTTCCTCCCCAACTTCTAAATGCGACTCAAACAAACCTCAACAGACTTCATGCAAGAGCACCCAAAAATTTTTGAGACTGACCCAACACATTGTATGACCCTGCATTAGGATAACCTCAAGTTCAAACTCTTACCACTAAATGTGAGAGAAGTCCTACTGTACTACATGACTTCACAAAAATGTTTGGCAACTATTTCTTATTACATTTACTATACCACATGTGTACACAAGTGCTACAAAAAGTCACTTAGACTGGACGAACTATGATGAAAATTGAAGAGCTAGAGGTTAGAAATGTCATTCGTACCTCCGGAACGCAGAAAGACAGGTGATTAGTACAGTAAAGTCAGCAAGCATTGCGCAACATTTTTGACAAGTCACATCACGCAACAGGGCTCTTTGTACCTTTTGCAACAGAGTTCAAACTCATAACTCCCCCAATGAAAGTGGAAATGGATGCTTTCTTTAGCTGTGTATGTACTTTATCTCTCGACTTAAAAGGGAGACAATCTCTGCGCCTATAGTCTGAATTCCTTCTGAAGTTAAATGAAACTTTACTCCTAATTTTTCTAAATCACCACACATTTACCATAAACACTATCAAATCTGAAGAGGCCAGAACTAAAGCTCCAAAGCCCACTCACATTTTGGACAGCTTGTTGGCCTGACCGCCGGTCACCTTTGTTACACGCAGAGTGGCCAGTTCCTGAAAAGGGGGAAAATTTCAAATAAAGATCAAATTCCAAATGACTAGTTTTCAATTAAACTAAATAAAGTGATTCCTGGTAATTTTCGCACATCAGTCCTATCGATCCAGAATAAAGCAAGACTCATCAGACAGAGTCAGACCAGATATTCATCATATGTGCCAAACATGTCTCATTTTCTCTCTTACGTAAATTGTTTTTGTATGGAATATATATATGGAAAAATTTAATTTTGTACAGATACGTATTTGTTGGAATGCAAGCGTCTTATTGATCTTAGAGAAGGTTTGTTTGGAAGGTAGAATGACATCCTACAGGCAGAATGTATTTATTTACATTCAAGAATATTTCACTTATATGACAGCGGCCAGCAACATGGTGGGAGGAAACCTAGAGACCCACAACCATCCGCAGCTTACTGGCAGGCCTTTACACGAATGGCCGGAGGGGACCTCAACACGAGCTGGACTTGAACTCACAGCGACCGCACTGGTAATAGGCTTCTGCGTCGGTACCAGGCACTGCGCTACCCCACCTCAGCAACGGAGGCCCCCAGAACCAAAAGCAATATTTTACGACATTTGGCTCAGGGTTTCAAGCCACCTTTCATATTCCACTTATGAGAGATGCAAGATTAATACAGTAGGGCCCGCTTTATTGCATAGCATTAATGCAAGCAAATATTAGGCGATTAACCAATCTATTCCTTTAACCAAATTTATGTATATGTGTATAGAGTTGTGTCCCTTCATGTTGGACTGACATGTCAAGTCGGCGGAAATGTAGAATTCAATAAAACTAGAATCCAACTTTGTGTTATTTTATTATTTACTGCACATGCAATTCTTTCTTTATCAACTTACTTCAAATATATACATGTATACACCTGCAGATGTGAACATTCTGTAACAGATCCTGTATTAGACAAATCTGTTGTAAACTTTTATCTGCAGTGAAAAAAAGTACTGTCATTTTCTTTTGTCGGCCAACAGACTCTATCTCTGCATGAACGCTACCAGTCCATTCAAGGAACCGTGAAACGTAAGCATCAGATTTCATGGCTTCCGCTGAAGTCAGTGAGTCAACCAGACTCCTCGTCATGGCTGGGTTTGTTGTCTTCAGCCATATGTCCGCTGACTGCCTCGCACATTTTGGCATCTGCTTTCTTCCAAACAGCACATCCTTTTCACACTTCACAAAATCATGAAACTGTTCCACTGTCACGTCCTATGTTTTATCTATGTCCTGTCTCTCCTGTTACTGGGGTGGAGAGTTCCGAAATTACTGGGGTGTTCACAATTGCTTATTGTTTCGGGCTTCGCATTTTTCCACGCGGACTGAATCATATGAATGGTGTCCAACACCGTGAAATTGCCCCCAAGACCTGTGTCCGTCACGTCATTTCCACTGTCAATCTCTGCTATGATTTTGGATAGCAATTGTTGCCCGCAGATGTTTTTCAGGTTTCTGATTCCCTGGTCGCATGGCTGTATGTCAGCTGTAGTGTTTGGGGAAAGGAAGACCAGTTCGATGCTTCTCTGCGGTTCTTCATTTGGGTGGGCTGTGCAGTTATCCAACAGCAAACAAATCGTTCTTTTTTGTCTCATAATGTTCTTGTCCAGGTCAATTAGCCAGTCTCTGCAAATGTCAGCTTTCATCCATACGTTTTTGCTTCCATCACATCACACAAGCAGTTTTCTCACTCCAGGAAAACACCGGGGATGCCTCAACTTTCTGATGACAAAGAGTTGTCGTTTGTCTGTGCTGGTCATGTTTGCCCGGACCAGCACAGTTAGTCTGTCCTTGGCTTTCTTACCCCTGCTGACTTTATCTGTCACTCTCTTCGAGCAGAGCGCTGTAGTACGGCTCCATCTCATCACAGTTATAGATGTCAGGGACCTGGTTATCTTTGAGTATCATGAAGCGTGTTAGCGATCCAGTATTCAGCTGATTGAGCATTCAAGTCTTTCTTTTCTCCATGAAATCTCTTGAAACCCATGTTATGCAGATCTTTCCCGTGTTGCAGCCACCCACTCGTTTGCTCAAAATTGTCTCCATCAAGCTGTAATGCTAGTTCTCCTGCCTTGACTGACAGGATAAAGCCCCTATTTGGAACATGATGTGATTTGGCCATGGTAAATCACCTGAACAGTGTCTCTTCTTCTTGTTTGCCATCACATTTATGAATTGAATTTTCATTTTTGCGAGATTGACACAAAATGTCATCTTTGTTCTTCCTCAGCCTGGAAACTTGGGACTGCGAAATGCCAAAAAGCTTGGCCACTGATGTCAGATTTCCCCTATTCAATCTCACCAATGGCCTTCACCTTTTCTGAGAGCTTGAGCTCTTTTTTTTTGTGTACTTTCGAATGCAAGTGAGGCTGGGAAATGTTGAACTAATGGGCAATAGCAGCTGTTTTATAATCTAAGCAATAGATCGATTGGTGAAGGTTTTTTTTATTTTCCACTTTTTTGTGACTTTACTTGTCTGCGTATGGGTTTCACATTGGGTTTTACAAGCCAGGAGGCCTATGCCATACAAGTTGTCGCCTTACGAGCTATCAATCTGAGTTGCGTAACTGTTTTGATTGTTTTTTTTATGTCGTACTCAAGAACATTTCACTTATGCGATGGCGGTCAGCATTATGGTGGGTGGAAACCGAGCAGAGCCCAGGGGAAACCCACGACCATCCACAGGTTGCTGGCAGACCTTCCCATGTACGGCCGAAGAGGAAGCCAGCATGAGCTGGACTCACAACTCACAACAACCGCATTGGCGGAGAATAGCGCGCTAACCGACTGAGCCACAGAGTCCCCCGTAATTGTTTTGACTATGCAATCAAACACGTATTCCTTAAACCAACATGCAATTAAGTGGGCCTGATTGTAGTTGGGAAAAACTGCCAGAACCCAGAGAACAAACTTTCCTTCTTTTGAAGTCTGCTTTAATGTGAATGTCATTCTTTCATTCCCAATACCTACATAGGCTTGTGTTTGTCACTAAGACATCAAAGACAAATGAAAGTTCACAAGAAATCAGATCAGTTCTTCTTTCAAAAGGTGACAGAAACAGGTCTCTGATGTAGGAACTCACATTTTTAAGACTATCCAGCTTTTTCAAAAGGTCATCCTTCTTCTGACCCCTGAGGTCCTTGGCCTTGACCTTCACCTGCAACAAGAGAAACTCAAAACTGATAAATTTATGACAGACACAACTGACCATTAGCACACAACTTAAAATGATGAACACTTCACCAGTACAAGAGTTCAGCTTCAGGATTTTTGTTACTGTCACTTGATAATCAACTCTCTTGCATAACAACCTTTCCATCAAATCGAATGAGATCAGGCAACAGCTATGCTGAAGCAGAAGTTGAACTTGTAGTCACAAGTTACACGAAACGTAGCCACAGGTTACATAAAACGTCACATTACACGAAACGTAGTCACAAGTTACACAAAACGTAGTCACAAGTTACCCGAGTTTGAAACATGACGCTAAGTGCCGTACTTTGAGACGGACATGGATGCTGGCCTTCAGGTGCTACCGGTACGGGTATTTAAAACATCCCTATGTTAACCATCCAAATCTGACGACATGGCTGTTACACTCTCCATGACTCGATTACCACCCTGGTTTAGGAAGCAGAAGTGACACAGGGATCACTGTCTCTCCACAACACAAAATGACACAGTCATGGCGAGTTTAATGGCCATGGTGTTTGGATTTGGATGTTCAACATGGGGCTTCGTGCTTTGAGGCTACATGTACCTCGCGAGTAAACGACAAACGTAAGACCACTGCATTTGTGAATCACTAATTGCTGTGGGCCTGTCGTGACAGGCTCGCTATGTGTATTGAGAACACAGCACGCAAGAACTCCAGACCTACTGCAGGATTTCGCAACGTCCGCTTGTCTCTCCGTGTTTTAAACGAACAGAGTGGAAGAGCTCCGGAATAACCTTCAGGTAATTCCGTCCATGCGCTATTGAATGGGATCACAACTTCTGATGTTGGCAAAGGAGCTCTAATCTTGTTGTAGCCCAGTCTTGTCCCTAAACACTTGAAATCGTCATTCAGACTTTAGTATAACGATACATGTGTTGGGAAACCTGGAACGCATAGATGAGAGCTCCTGTGAACGTTGGTTACCACCTACCTCTGGGTCGTGTATTTAGATTAGAAAGCAGATGCAAAAAGGCGTTAAGTATTAACTGAACTCACATGTATATTTGTACTTAATAAGACTCATTTGAGAAGCTGTGACAGAAAAGAATGTCAATGGTTTTCACGCGAACACTGGTGTGTAACACATCGCTCGAACTGCGACGTAAACAACGAGCTACATGAGGATTATTATCAACATTTCCAGAACTGATAGCTCCGAGACAGCAAAAATGGACATTTCAGACAAGAGACACTTTATCGGTATTCATTCTGGTATAATGAGTTGGCGATTTATTTCGATCATTGAGACGATTGTCACAGATAGGTATCGTCTTTCGGTTACACTGACCATGTTGGATGAAAGTTGATGGCGGAAAAGGTCAGAAAGAGGCTGCTCTCTACCTGAATCTCATTGACTTCCGGTGAAGTAGCCTAATATGTATGTACGTTTCTGATTTCATTTGTCGAGAAAATGGTCTGTAGCGAAACAAGTATGCTGTAAGTGAACATCCTCGTGCTGCGAAAAGCATGATATTTTGCGAGAAGTGCAAATCAAAATATTTAACATATCATTTTCGCCCGGAATTCTATAGATAGGATAGTATTTATTTGCTGATTTATTTATTTATTTATTTATTCACTTGATTGTTTTTTTTTACCGCAATACACATACATTTTTACTTATAAAATGGCGGTACGTGTTTGGATAGATGAAACCCGGCCTAAACTACCGGCCTTTTGCCGCGGGCAAGTGATTAGCGAACTCCCTCACATGCGAGGTGCAGATAAGGTAGAAAACAATAAATATCACACTACCCAAACAGCCATGCATACGGCCTCAGCCATTAGGCATAAGCCATACATAAAGATATGTGAGAGGGCGAACTCATGTAAGTCTATACCAGTATCTCATAAAGCCGTATTGATTACTTTCAGAAATCACGTGCATACATTCAGAAATCGCCAACTTGATCAAATGTCTTATGCTCGACTTACAAATTGTCATAACATGTCGAACTGATTCATGATCCTTAGTTACGCTATCATGCAATGAGAGAAATTACATTTGACGTTTTACTTCTTACATGCCATACTATATTGCGAGGCCATTATTTTCTACCCTGCGTGTGATTACGCTACCGCTGTCTGTGCCGGATGTGCACATGGAACTAAGGTTGAAGAAGCGAAGCCGGTTTACTTCCGGGGTGTGACTGGTCGCGGTGTGGTTCTCTCTTTTCCTTCTTGTTTTAATTAATAATTTTGGCCGATCCTGGTCAGATTAAGAGTTTTTTATTATGTCGAAAAATACAGGACAGTCCAGGTTCCGCAAGGTCGACGTTGACCAGTTCGACGAGGACAAGTTTCAGGAGGAAAATGTCGAAGAAGACGGGGAAGCCGGGCCAAATGAAGGGGAGATCAACACGCTTCTGTCACAATATCCTTACTCACCTCTCTTGTAAGACGAAAAAATATAGGCAGTGCTTTATTTTAGTCCGTCTTATTATAAACCAAAACGCCAGGTCCACTGTCATCGCTTAAAACTTTTAGATTCGTCTTTAAATGCTCCTGCACGTTGAAATATACCAGTGTAAATCATTTTCCGGTACCTTTATAAGTTAAGTTTGAGTAATGACTCATCCCAGTTTGTATCGGGGGGGGGGGGGGTATGTTCATACAGTAACTCTTTATACTTCCAACCTGTTTTAAGTAAAAGAGACTCTTCTGTATTGCATAATGCTCCAAGGCAGTACATGCATTTCATTATTTTGTTGCGTGAAGGTTTGCTTGACCAGTAATTGATTTCTTAGTTCTCGTCTCCCTTCACTGCTGTCAAGTTGTCACCAAGGAATCTGGCTTACTCATTTGTTTAATGTGTCACCATGACTGCCGGTGATTAGCGAGAGCTCTGTTTTTTTATAGGTATCCAGAAGTTTAATTCCTAAAATATATCTGTAAAGCAAAATTCTGGTAAATTATCTGGAGTCCTGTAGGGAAACAGAGGGGGAAATGGATTATTTATTAAAGTGATCAGTTATATATGTACTTGTCTGAAGAATTAGGTATTTGTCTCTGATGTAATTTATGCCTTATCACTTATTAAATCTATCAAAGGGAATTAAAAGAACAATCTGAGTATTTAGGTATCGAAAGTTATGAGAATCCACTTGGACTCTGTCAAAATTTGACAAAAAAAAAAAGAAGTGCTGCTTAGAATCGACAAATCGATAATGGGCTCAAATTTATCTCCTCAACTTGTAAGCCTCACCTCCATGTTACAATTGAAATAGTCTTGTCAAATGTGCCATACTCCAGTGAAATAAAGGAACAAATACATGTAAACTTACTTGTAATTGTATTACAGATTCCTTGTAGGCTTGATACAGAATTAAAATTATGTGTTATAAACCAAATATATTTGAGTACGAGTATGGCATTTCCATAAGTTAAATAAATGATACACTTTGAGTTTCAGGTGAGATATTTACTTTTAAGTTAAAGACAGTATAATGACCACGTGCTCATAAAAATCAGACATTATCAGAAATTATCACTATACTCATGATACTTGTGTTATTATACGCTATGTTTCCTTGACTCTTGTCCACGTACCGACATGCCGAGGCCCTGAAACATGTGTTAAACCATGCCCCTCTTCTGAGCAAGAACGCGGCAATTAAGGTGAGAACGTGTGTTGTCTTCTCTTATTCACCTGATTTTAACCCGAAAATGGAATGGATGTAGCAGATTTTACTTGAGCTCTGGCTTGTTTGACTGCAGCTTGAAGTCAGAACTTTTGTCAGGTACCTGGTTATGTCCCTTTGATGACTGATTCTCCTGAACCATGGCTCTTATGCTGCAGTCGATTAGACCTTCACCAATGACGTCTCGGTGACTTGACTGTTGCTTCAAGTCAGGAGGTGCAACTTACGGATGGTCGTGGGTTCCCCCTGGGCTCGGCCTGGTTTCTTCCCACCAGAATACTGGCCGAGTGAAATATTCTTGAGTATGGCGTAAAACGACAACACGATAAATAAATAAAAAAATAAGTACCACCGACATAAAATGGATAATACGCTGTGCATGACACCCCATCCAAATCAACCAAACTACAAGTACCACTCACACAATATGCAGACGACACCGTACATGACACCCCACCCAAATCAACCAAACTGCAAGTACCACTCACACAATATGTAGACGACACCGTACATGACATCCTGCCGAAATCAACCTAACTACAAGTAAGGCTGTTCATTATGTATCTAGTGTGATGTGAAGGCCTCTCTCTCTCAGCTCTCACTTCCATAAGACCGAGTGCCATGTGATGCAGAAATATTTCCAGATTCAGTATGGCATTACACCCAATATACGGGCATGCTGAATCGTTTATGATAAGCTACCCTGAGAGATAGGCAAATCCAAGCTGTACGCAGGTTTAGCTGATTTTTTAGGTATGGCAAATGATTATTCAAGCATGATCTAGGCTGCAAGCTTTAACACAAGAAATCCTATCTCCAGTGTTAACCAGTTTGTATCCATTCCGTATTCCCCTAAATAAATAAGTGAATAACTCAGTAAATTGAATCAGTATTTGAAAAAAATTTTGGGCTGACAGTTGTCAGCAGAATTGAAGATTTTTATTCTTGATATATACATGTATGATATACTTTGTACTGTGATGGAGCTGGTTGTGGTCACCTGGCTGATGTGTGTACAAGACACATATCCAATCTTGCCCCACTCATACTATTTTTCTGACAGAACTCTCTAGATTCCCCTTCTTCCTTAGTTTTCAAGGCCTTGATGGCAATAATAGGTTGCTGTGATCCCACATGTGGCCTTGCATGAATTTCATATGCAAGAGACCATATGCCTTCCACTCATATGAAGTATGTCACATGTAGGAAAGATTGCCACTTACTCACCAAAGCTTGGTGGTTTACTCCGGGCTTTCCAGTTTCCTCTACTCATAAACCTGCTCATATGAGAGAAAATATCTTGAGCAACGACCTTCAAAAAGATACAGTCAAATAAATGACTGCTGCTTCTCTTTTTAATTTTGTGTTCAGGACCGAGCTGCCCAGCTAGTCCTCAGGGTGCTAACTTCCTTCAAAACTTCAGACATTGATCCAGCAGTGAAGTCTCTAGACGAGAAGCAGACGGACATGTTGATGAAGTATATATACCGTGGATTCGAGGTTCCGTCGGAGGGTAGCAGTGCTGTGCTACTCACCTGGCATGAAAAGGTGAGTGATCATTATCATGTGTGCCTTAAAGATCTGGCATGAGAAGAAGGCTTTTTAGAGGGTCGTAAAATATTAATTTAAAGCCTCTGATTTCCAAGAAGATCAAAATAAAATCTGGAGGCATTGAAACTATTGAAAGCATGTACAAATGGTGAAAATATAGAAACAGGTTTATTGATGAAGTATGTTATAATGAGGTGTGTATCATTTCAAACCTTTCAAACAGGCCAGAAAAAAGCACCTTTAATAGATCAATATATTTCTTGGAGGAGGGCAGAATTTAAGATATTTTACCGTATTAAAATTTTGTGCTGGCTTCGAAACAAATCAGAAAACTTGTCTTTAATAATAATAGAACTTAATAGTCAGACAAAGATGAGTAATTTAGTAATGTTTGAAATTGTAGTTCAGATGGGGCCAACATTTGTAAAAGCTTCCTGTGTGGAGGAAGGTTCGCCAGCAAGTGCGCATGGTCATGAGTTTGCCCTGGGCTATGCCTGGTTTCCTCCCACCAGAATGCTGTCCGCCGTCATATTAATGAAATATTTTTGAGTGTGGCATGAAACACTAATCAAATAAATAAGTAAATAAAAGTCCCCTGTGACTAACACCATGAGAAAGTGCCTCTGAAGCTGAGGTTTTTCATTTTGCCCAAAATGTATTTCAAATTCCTAAATATCAAGGATGGACAATCAGTTTATCAGTCTAAGATTCTTTCCTTTGCTCTTGTGTTTCAGACGTATCGGATCGGTGGACTGGGTAGCATTGTTCGAGTTCTGGCCGACAGAAAACGAGTCTGATCTCATGCCACATGTCATCCTGGAATATAAATGACTCTATAACGTAGTCTCTGTAAAATATGATACATAGAGGGAGATACTTCCATTTGTAACTGAACTGGAGCAAGCCAAAATCTCTACTTCGAGCTAGTGACAGCATGGATGTGTTCAGCTGTACATTTCATTGTTAACCAATAAGAGCGAGTCTAACAAACACTGCTGTATGTTGATGTCATGGATATGATTGGCTTATCCAGAGAAAAGTGAAAGAACATTTTCAGAAGGTGTATTCTGATTGGTGCATTGCATGATATGTAGTTGTCATGGATTTTTGAGTTCTTATGAGACATGTTTTGCAAATGTACATGTGAAGACAAAGTAACATTCCAGATACATAGGCAGGAAAAACACGTACAAGTGTTGAACTTGCTCAGATCTTGGATAATATTTCATAGATTCTGTTTTAATAGGGCCAGAATCAAACCAGCCTCCATTCTGACCATATGTCTGGAATGCTACTTGTTTGTTCCCTCATGCTTATCCTTGTAAAACATGCGCTTGCCAGAACTGCAGTACGCCTTGATATTATTTATATAGTCTTGTACAGTAACTAAAATGATAAAAGAAATGCAAAAGTGTAATCTGTGCTCAAAATAGATGTCTTCATTGTATTTCCAGCTCTCTAGCTTCAAAGCATATAAGATAAGTAAATAAATTCATGGAAATTTTGGATTTCACAAAAGCCCTGTACATAAACCTTGCTGGTGCAGCCTGATGTGAAGTAAGTTTCGTGGAGTTATCTCCCTTGGCTTTCTGCACTGAACATGCACATCCAATGTCTCTTGGCATTCATAACGTTTTCCAGCTTTAACAATTGGACTGCCTGTAACGGTTCATGCACCTACTCTCACAGCGAAACCAGTCGCTCACTTCCCACGTACCAGTGCTACGAAACCCTGACAGAAGGGTATATGGAAGGATTTCGTAATAAACAAATATTTTGATACTCAGTATGTGTTCTGTTGAGTTTGTGGCAGTCTTGGAGTGGTACCCAACAGTGTGTTGTTTGTGTATTTCTTTCTTTCTTTGATTTTTAAAATCACATGCAATGATATTTATTTGCTCATGTCGTTATGGTGTTTCCTTGTACAATCTAGGCGTCAAAACAGACATTCATAAAGATGTACCAGCCGTCAACTAAAATGGGCGCTCCTGGTCAATAATCGCAAGACCAGTTTCCAAAACAATATTTAACACAAACCCTGTAAGAAAATAAGAAAGTATACAAGTAAGAAATTAGGACAGGTTCAAGCAGAGAAGCAGTCAACAGTTTTCGCCAGTGACGAGAAGACGCAGGGAATGTTCTAGGCGATTGAATGAAATCAGTATCCAAAATATGTTCCAAGCTAGTTTAAGACCTGTCCAAAGGCAGATATACATTTACTTAACAATGGAGTCTCACTGAAGCACGGTGTCGAAGATCAGCTTACATTGTCATCAGACATGATGTCACACACAGTCACAGTGTACTGGCACCAGACTTGATTTCACACACAGTCACAGTGTACTGACACCAGACATGATGTCACACACAGTCACTGAGTACTGACACCAGACTTGATTTCACACACAGTCACAGTGCACTGTCACCAGACATGATGTCACAAACAGTCACAGTGTACTGTCACCAGACATGATGTCACACACAGTCACAGTGTACTGACACCAGACTTGATTTCACACACAGTCACAGTGTACTGTCACCAGACATGATGTCCCACACAATCACAGTGTACTGTCACCAGACATGATGTCACACACAGTCACGGTGTACTGACACCAGACATGATGTCACACACAGTCACAGTGTACTGACACCAGACTTGATTTCACACACAGTCACAGTGCACTGTCACCAGACATGATGTCACAAACAGTCACGGTGTACTGTCACCAGGCTTGATTTCACACACAGCCACAGTGTACTGTCACCAGACATGATGTCACACACAGTCACTGTGTACTGACACCAGACTTGATTTCACACACAGTCACAGTGCACTGTCACCAGACATGATGTCACAAACAGTCACTGTGTACTGTCACCAGACTTGATTTCACACACAGTCACAGTGTACTGTCACCAGGCTTGATTTCACACACAGTCACAGTGCAGTCACCAGACTTGATTTCACGCACAGTCACAGTGTACTGTCACCAGACATGATGTCTCACACAGTCACAGTGTACTGTCACCAGACTTGATGTCACACACAGTCACAGTGTACTGTCACCAGACATGATGTCACACACAGTCACAGTGCACTGTCACCAGACATGATGTCACACAGTCACAGTGTACTGACACCAGACTTGATTTCACACACAGTCACAGTGTACTGTCACCAGACATGATGTCACACGCAGTCACAGTGTACTGTCACCAGAAATGATGTCACACACAGTCACAGTGTACTGACACCAGACTTGATGCCACACACAGTCACAGTGTAACACAATGATACTCGCGAAAAGTGGAATAGTGAAGTTTGTGTGAAAGTGGCGCAGTGTTGGGTCTTGCATCTTATGATGAGCATGGAGTCTCCTGGGACTTGGCTCCACCTAGACGCCGATGATTTTTCACGTCCCCTCACTTAGGATATGCCAAGATCACCAATTCCGTATATACCATCGGATTAACAGTTCATTCCTATACAACGAGGTGAGTATATCCAGTGATATTAGCTTTTCACACACTAAAGTATGATTTCTGGTTGTAATTTATTTATGTATTGTCATATAATTTATTTCCTGAGTTTCTATTCTTGAACTGTTAATTCTTACCAGCGTGAGAATAAAAATGTGAGTACAGGACACTGGCTCCTTGCGTAGGCAAACAATCATACCTAACATATACAAATCAGTGCTTTTGTTTCTTGGTCTCTGTCGAATACAAAATAGAAGGTTGACTACATGAAAGAGTGTGAGTGCAAGTGGAACTCGCTGTGCACTGAAAGGCTTAAAAGAGCAGACCACATTTACACTAAGTATGCATCATGTGAAATGCCATTTCGTGCTGATTCCGAATATGGTGTTCATTATTTTTTTTTTTTTTTTTTGGCAGTTTTTTTTTGGGGGCAGTTTTTTTACACTGATTAGAAAGGAAATTAAGCTTGCGCCACCACAGTGGACTTTTTGGACCATATTGAAGCACACTGACGTCAACCATATTTGGAATCCGCACAAAATAGCCTTATATACGATGCATACTTTGTGTAAATGTGGTCTATTCTTTTAAGTTGTAAGAAAATGGGAGCCTCCGAACTTTTTTCCGATTTGTCGTTGTTAATCCAGACAGACAAGATAGTGCAAGAAAATGACTGACATGCGTTGCACTTATCTCGCTGAGATCGAAGAGACTCTTTTCAAAGGTCAGGTCAGATTCTGATAACCCTTTTTTTCATTTTTATCTCAACTATTCACAAATCGAAGACCTGTTCTTATGTGCACTATGTTGATTCACACTAAATACTTCCTTTCTACAAGCATGGCAAGCGGCGTTCTTGCTTTGGCGTTGTTGCCATTACTTTCGTCGCCCGCCATTCTCGCCAACTACCCTTTTCGAAATGCCTCGTTGCCATGGCAGCAGCGCGTGGATGACGTCGTGGGGCGTCTGACGTTGCAGGAGATCCAGACACAGCTGTCCAGCGGACAAGGCGCCGCCCCGCCGATAAAACGCCTGGGGATACGGGAGTACGCATGGTGGTCCAACTGCGGCCGAGGGGATGTCGGTCAAAACTCAACAGCATTCCCACAGTTCATCGGTCTGGGCGCTTCCTTTGAGTAAGTTTTTTTTTTTTATGTTTTCAAGCTTGTAAAGCAAGAATTCCATGCATGGTAAAGTATAAGCATGGCGCACAATGAAGTATGAACACCTTGCAAAGCAAAGTTGAAACAGCACGCTTAGTAAATATGAACACACGTACAATGAAGTATGAACACATGTACAGTGAAGTATGAACATACGTGCAATGGAGTATGAACACACGTATAGTGAAGCATGAACGCCAAGTACAATAAACCAAGGACATCATGTAAGGTAAAGTATGGACACCATGTACAGTGAAGTGTCAACACCATGCACAGTAAACCATGGACATCATGTACAGTATGAACACCACGCAAGTAACGTATGAACATCAGGCAGGACACGATGTACAGTAAACCAAGGACATCATGTAAGGTAAAGTATGGACACCATGTACAGTAAACCATGGACATCATGTACAGTATGAACACCACGCAAGTAATGTATGAACATCAGGCAGGACACCATGTACAGTAAACCAAGGACATCATGTAAGGTAAAGTATGGACACCATGCACGGTAAACCGTGGACATCATGTACAGTATGAACACCACGCAAGTAACGTATGAACATCAGGCAGGACACCATGTACAATAAATCACACACACCATGCACTGTAAATTATGAACGGCGAGCACAATAATGTATGACGGATATATACAGTAAAGAATGAAGACTACCAACACCAAACAAAACAGTTGTTTCTGTGAGAGATGACCTGTAACACCCAGGATATTCTGGTGTAGTAAGTGGTTAAGTTGTCACGAGGTACTAATGGACTGGGCCCCAGTCAAGTGCCCTGTTTCAACAGCATGTAATTTAACATACCTGGACTATACATTCAAGATACCAGCCGCGGCCAGATGTAAACCATCTCCGTCCGCCACGCACCCAATATACCATCTGAGATGAAGCCGCAGCTACAAAAAAGACAGAAACCAGCGTGCCTCGGATTCGAACACCCGACCTCATTATTCCGGGTTTGCATCGAGCGTGACCATTTAGGCAATGGAGTTAGCGAGGGCTTGTCCCATACCGTTGAAACAGCAGCGATGTTTATCTGTTACGTAATATTGGCCAACTCTTTTTCACTTTCTCAAATACATGAGGATTTTTTATTCGGCTGCGACCTTACGTCAGGCAGTTTGTGGAGTAGTGATGTGTGGTGATCCATGCGGTGATGCCTGGTATTTTCCACCCATATACCTCGCTGTTCACATGTGAAGGTGAATTGAAACTTAAGGATACAAGAACAAGTCGTGGGCAAATTTTCCCATTTTTTTCCTTGTGTAGCCCAAAATATTGTGAAAGGTAAACAAATGCTGATTTCAAAAAAACTTTTAAAATTTACCTAACTTTAATATTATTCAAAATATAGAGAAATTTTGAAAGAAATTAGGGCTGTTTTTCAAATTGCTATTTTTTTGCTAATTTTCTAAATTTTCAAATTTTTCTTGCTCAAGTTGATAACTTATTATTTAAAACTAAAAAACCGTCCAACAGATTTTTAATATTCATCATAGGTTGTTCTAAGTGATCATTGAAAGTTAAAACTGTCAGAAATCCCCCCCCCCCAAAAAAATTGCAACTTTGATGTTCTTTTACTAATATCTTTGAAACTGAAAAAGATATAAAAAAAAATCTTGGGATGGTTAGCTTAAGTATTTAGCTAGATGTGTGCCAAATTTCATAGCATTAAGTTGAAAAATCAGCGAGAAATAAAAGTATGTCACCACACAACCGTCTCAAAAACAGAATGGGAGAAAAAGACCAAAATGTCTGGCGGAGCATTATGTGTGATAAAATTCTTCATTAGTTAGCTTGCTGATTGATTTTAATCACAAATAGTCCCGCCTCCAGTTAAAATGTTAACATATGCACCTATTTATGTTAAATTTTAAATCTTATCATGTTCCATCATAGCGTAAATTGGTGTTTTATCTTGACATTTCTGAGCATACCCTGCTGGAATGTGTTCATAGCCCCTCCCCCAGTGGCACCTCGGTGGGGTGATTAAGGCTGTTATTTTCGTTCATAGTTCTGCCAGGCTAGTCTGCACAATCAGCCATGCACAGTTTATAGCAGGAGGCAATACTCATTTACTAGAGGTGTGTCTATTCACAGCAGGTAATCCGCCGTCAGTGAGCTTATCCCCCCTAATCAGGGGGAAGTAAGAAAACACAACTGCCTTGGTTCATAACATGTTATACTTTTTGTCAAATTTCAGGTATTTACAATTTGAATCTGGTTTTCAAATTTAAGTGAGGGGAAAGATAGGAAAATGGAGAATAAGAGTGTGAAATAAAAAAAAAAGGCCAAATTAATATCGTTAAATTAGCGAATAAATACATCAATAAATAGTAAGCAGTTATATGCGTCAGTGCTGTATTTGCTGTGTAAAATACTAGGTAGTGATAACGATTTATTTTAGTGCACTCATACCAACACTGATTGTAAGACAGTGAGACAATGTTTGTGGCATGACTGGTGACCTATGTACGAGACAAGTGACCTATATTCAATGCTTGTGACCTATATACGAGTCAGACCCTAAACCGGGTGGTTGATTACAAAACCGCGTCTACTCGAGTGTTATCTCGGATTGTAGTTTGATAACATTGTTGAACTTCGGAATCAGTGTGAGATCTGCTGCCGTCTGTCGCATTGTCGTCTCTGTTTGGGTCTACACAACTCCCTTTGCCACACGCTTAATCTGTATTATGTTTGTTGTTTGTTTATTCACCGTGAAATTAGATGACAAAAGTAAAGGTTCATTTTAACAAAGTACAAAGTAGGCGGGAATAAATTTCAATGGACGTGTTCTATCCCAATGAAACATTGGTACATCAACGGACAAATATTACAATAATGATGAATAGCATAGTACCGGTACACATAATGTGATTTTTTTACGAAACATTTACGTATTTATTTGATTGGTGTTTTACGCCGTAGTCAAGAATATTTCACTTATACGACGGCGGCCAGCATTATTGTGGGAGGAAACCGGGCAGACCCCGGGGGAAACCCGCAACCACCCGCAGGTTGCTGGCAGACCTTCCCACGTACGGCCGGAGAGGAAGCCAGCATGAGCTGGGCTTGAATTCAAAACGACCGCATTGGTCGGAGGCTTCGGTCATTGCGCTGCGCTAGCGCGTTAACCGACTGAGCCACGGAGACCGCTTTTATGAAGTAAAATGTAGACAGCTGAAAAAGCAAAAGAAACCCATGCTGACAAGAATTGAAAACAAGAAAATATTCATTGTTTCAATTTTTTAATGTTGCGGTTTTGGATTGAAATTGGACACGATATCGTTTTTTAAATCAAGAAAGAACTGGAATCACATCACTTTTAGTCTGAATTATAGCTTCATTTACCTTTTCTATTATAAGACTGATCCTATGATGAAAACGAATAGGGGAGTTTTGACTTCGAACTCTTTTATCGTTGGAGGTAAAAATGTCATGCTGCTTCATTTGACCAGTCAAAAATGTTCGGCAACCTTGTTAACATTAACTTACCGATCGTGTGTCTCGTCCTGTTCCGGGGGGAAAAATGGCACCTCCTTCCTGCACAAAATTCTTAAGTCCACAAACGTAAAATTCCTCACTTTTCTGCATCGTTCATAAACTCTAAACTATTTTTTGTAAAAGTTTTTTTCAGACACCCGTGTGATAGTAAATGCTGTCAAAACTATTTGCTTAATATTTCTGACAAGTCACATGGTACAGTATGACTTCTTTTACCTCCAGCGATAAAAAAGTTCGA
Source organism: Acanthopleura granulata (assembly GCA_016165875.1). NCBI lineage: Eukaryota > Metazoa > Mollusca > Polyplacophora > Chitonida > Chitonidae > Acanthopleura > Acanthopleura granulata. The sequence continues at coordinate 1,074,834 of JABBOT010000024.1, read as the reverse complement.
ACTCGAAACTACCCTATTGGGTGACGATCTGTAGCTTCTATTGTAGCGCATAGGATGCATGACGCTTTTATGTGGACGCCTACGTCGTGTTACGACACATACGTTGTATGACGATGCCTAGATTGTATGATGGCGCCTAGGTTGAATGACGACGTAAGTTTATAGCGATGGCTAGATTGTCTGACATCATAGGTTTTAAGATGACGTCCATGTTGATTGACTACGTCTACATTGTCTATAACGACACATCGGTTCTGTGACAGTGCCTATGTTGTATGACGACGCATACGTTGTATGACGATGTCTAGACTGTATGGTGATGGCTAGATTTTATGGGGATGGCTAGATTGTATAACATCATCTAGGTTGCATGATGACGCCTAGGTTGTATCACGGCACCTACGGGTTTGAAGATGGCTAGGTTAAATGATGACGCCTAGCTTCTACATGTCCCGTAGCGTCTGGGTAGTTTCGCCTACCTACTGTGTCCAAACATATCATCTATGTCGGTGCCAGCTGGTTTCTATGATATCGCCTAACTTCTATGAGTTAATGTTGAGTTTCGACGTAAAGCACGGTCTCTGAAAACCCACTGATCTCGAATATATTGTCCCTGTACTATACCTGATTTACAACCTAAATGGAAAACGATTTGCTGAAAGGAATGAATGAATGAATGCTTATTGTTTAACGCCCTACTCAAGAATATTTCACTTATACGAAGGCGGTGTCTCCTTGGTGCAGGACGGATTTCCACCGTATCTTTTATCTGGTGCTGCCTCACCGAGACGACTTGCCGAAGACACCCAACAAGCCCCCTCACCCAGCCACATTATACTGACACCGGGCCGACCAGTCCACCCTCTATCCTCTTATTGCTGAGCGCCTAGCGAGGAAGCAGAATGTACCATTTTTTTTTAAAGTCTTTGGTATGACCCGACCCAGGTTTGAACCCAGATCTCCCCGTCCGAAAGCGGACGCCCAACCAACTGCGGATTTGCTGAAAGGCCTATAATTTTGCTGATACGACACAGACCATGAAGACATGATCACGGAAGTATGATAAACACCAGTAGGCTATTTCGACTTCTCAACAAGTGAATAGCTTTTTATCAACAGTATTTGTCAGTTTTTATTTTTATCTACTAATCAGTACAATGGCCTTCGCACATCTTCCGATCCTCGTGACTGCCTTGGACTGAGGTACACAAAGCTGTCAAAAAGATGGTGGGCCTAAGACAGGTGTTGTTTCTAGCGTTGTTGACGTCTGCAGTCTTTGCGGACTACCCATTCCGAAACGCCTCGTTGCCATGGCAGCAGCGCGTGGAGGATCTTGTAGGTCGTTTGACGTTGCAGGAGATCCAGTCGCAGCTCTCAAGCGGCCAGGGTCCCGCACCGCCGATACAGCGTCTGGGGATACAGCAGTACACTTGGTTGACTAACTGTGGACGCGGGGACGTGTTTCAAAATGCCTCTGGCTTCCCACAGTTTATCGGTCTGGGCGCTTCTTTCGAGTAAGTTGGAAAACGTTGAACTTCACTTCGTCTTGGGTGCAGATAGGTACAGATTGTTCAATGATTCAGAATCAGTGAAATTGTATTACGTTAAACAAATCACGTCATTAAAAAGCCATTACGTGTAAAGGACTAAGACCAGTGCGTGGTCCCCTGACACACGTCACACTGCGGTCTGCTCGATGACAGACTACTAAGATGGCGACTGACAACCGATTCGCTGTTCGATCTTTTCACAGGCAGTCATAAAGAATGTCTACCTAGTATGTAAATTTATTATCTATGTAAGTCTATTATTCTGTTGCTCATTATGAGTACAAAAAATAACAGAGCGAATAAACCCACCAAAACAAGCTGACATGTCGCCCAGTCATTCAGATTATCAGATTATTATAAGTCAGTACTCCTAAACAGTCTTGATCGATCCCAAGCTGTTTTGCTTTTAATGAAATACATAGTTCTGTTCTGTGACATTATTGTTTTCTATCCAGTTTGTGTGTGTGTGTGTGTGTGTGTTTGTATGTGTGTGTATGTGTGTGTGTGTGTGTGTGTGTGTGCTTTGCTCTGTTCTTTGGCCGTTATGTTGTTCATTTTTACCACAAAGAAAACACCTTGCCATGTAAAGAACGCAAGATAAAGACTGCAGACTCATTTCGAAAATACTCTCCGGATTTAACAAATTACCCTAACAACGGCAGTTTCCGGGATTAACGGTTTTCGCTTTGTTCAATGCTCCTTTCAGCAAGGACCTGGTCCAGAACATTGCCGAGGCGACCAGCAGCGAGGTTCGCGCCTACTACAACTACTTCATGAAGCACAACATCCCGCTGAACACCCACAAGGGCCTCAGCTGCTTCAGCCCCAATATGGATCTCTTCCGGGACCCCAGATGGGGCCGGGGCCAGGTAACGTACATTTTGTAAGCATTCATTTTGCCCGAAGGATTTTAGTAAAAACTTGTTGGTAAACCTACATGTATGTGTTGATACCACGAATATACTTGCTAAGAATTGTTGAAGTTGATTCAAGTTAATTATCACTTCCGGTCAGTTGTCGTCAAAATGTATGTGTCGCTTTCGCTGCAAACAACATGCAAGTTTTGGACCAGTGAGCTCACCGGTTTGATTTTGACTCCCTCTAGCTCGACTTATATATTCTAGAGTAAGCATGCCAAAATGAAATAAATAAATAAATAAATACAGCACTCTTCTGTGAAATTCTGTCATGTCTTTCAGGAAACATTTAGTGAAGATCCTTATCATGCCGGAGAGCTTGGATTTCGCCATGTGGTAGGTCTCCATGGAAACAACACGCGCTACCTGCGCACGAGTGCCGGATGTAAGCATTTTACCGTTTCCGGTGGACCCGAAAATATACCTGTCTCCAGACAAGTGTTTGACGCAAAGGTGAGACGGTGCGACTTGTTTTTATCATTTTGTAAATTTTTTAACTGATACGACAAGATTCACAATCAGTTTATGAAATTCAAAAATAAAGTACCGGTAACGAATTCCTGGGATCGGGATGATTCTCACAAGATTCCTTACAACCTGTAAAGTCAACAGAACGTGCGTCCTTAGTTTTATCCTAAATATGCGGGATGTACTGTTTCATTTGCACATAAAATTCTTTATTTGTAATGTAAGAGGGCAGGTCAGATTTCATATCTAACCTTAGCGAACGAGACGTATTTCACCTGGAACCTATGTGAACAAAACGAATTCAGTGCCAACCGATATAAAGCCCCACAAATTGAGAAATATTTTCAGTGTTTTTCAGGATGATAGAAATCTGTTAGTGATGGACTCTTTAATAAACATATTTATTCAAAGCTTTCCGACCTTTTTATCCTTTTTGCAAAGATGTTATATATCAAAAAATACGGGAGCTATATAAGCAGTCACTACTCAAAAAGTGCAAGGTATGGGAATACAGTGTTAATTAAATGGTGAAATAGTTCCACTTTGTACACTACCCCATGTATGATGTGAACGAAGGAATGTATCAGCCAATCACTGTCCAGGTGACGGAGCGAACATGGCGGACCTACTTCCTGCCGGCGTTTCGGCGTTGTGTGGAGGCCGGAAGTCTCAGTCTGATTTGCGCTTACAACAGGTACGTGGGGTTCATGTGTCGTCGGTGTCGTCCGCATGTTGCGTCCGAGGTTCTTGTAGTTGGGTTGATTTGGGTTGGGTGCCATGTAATATACGGTACCTTCTCAAAAAGGAGTCAGTGTTAAATTTCATTAGGTATTTACTGGGTAGGATATACCAGGCATTATAGCCATAATCTAATCGATATTATAACGACTGATCGGTGAGATTACAAAGAACCTCTTTTTTACTTTTTTCTAATAATATTTTACGTGATGTCAAAATGCGTATCTATATCTTCTTCACGTTCTTGTGAGCGGCGCCCGGTGCTTTGTTAAGATGCTTTGAATCACTAGGGTCCAAGGGCTGTGGTTTCCCCTCTCTCACTATTTGTGGGGCCTTGGTATCAGTAAGCGGTCGACGGCGTTCTTGGTGCTGACTTGGCACACTGAAGTCCATTTGTCCTCCACCAGTGTGGTCCTCGTATCTGTACGTCACCTCGTGGGGAAGTTGCTCAGCAATTGCCAAAGGGCTTCGATTTTTGCAGGCATTCTGATTTTCTCCCCTCATGAAACTGTATAACTTCCATCGTATAAGTCAATTTTTTTTCAATGAACGTGTTTCTAATAATAGTGAAATCAAATTAAATCAGTTTCCATCTACTTGTTACGACAGTATTAATGGTGTGCCGGCCTGCGCAAACAAAAAGTTGCTTACGGACATTCTCCGAAGGGAGTGGAACTTCACCGGGTACATCGCGGCGGACGCCGGCGAGCTGAAGAACATGATCACCGTCCATCACTACTACAACAATACCTTGGACGCCGCCGTGGGCTGTCTGTCCGCAGGCTGCAACCTGGAAGTGGAGGGCTCAAATAATAGGATATACTATTCCCTCAGTAAGTGCTGAGCTATATACACTAGCTCGATAAACTTGGAAACTTGGTTTAGAACTAGTGGTCTGCGGTGAAGCGCTAATTACCGCTCATGGTCCCAGGATGATAAAGCCGCTGAAGACGGAATCGAGCCTGCTGTAGTCTGAATTTGTGGAACCACTATACTGTATATGCTACGGCTAATCACAGTTGTGAACCACTATACTGTATATGCTACGGCTAATCACAGTTGTGGACCAACCAATAAACAGTTTTGGAGTTTAAGACAGGGTGAAGCCCGGCATTAGCCAGGAACTTCGCACATTGCCTTGATAAGTAGTCCTCGACGATCGTGTGTACCGTTTACGCTGTCTAAGCTTCATTGAAGACCACTTGTCTTGCTTAAAGTCTGGTGTTCACACTTGTAAGGAGTGCTCTTAACGTTACGAGCGCGTAACTACCATGGCGACCAGCACTGTTGGCATTAGGTCGCCATGGTATATAGCTACGTGTTCGTAACGTTAAGAGCGCTTCGTGCAAGTGGACCCTGGCCGCCGCCGTACAAATGAAACATTCTTGAGTACGGCGTATAAAACACGAATCAAATAAATTAAACAAATAAGTATATTAAAAACAATCTCACACATAGTCTAAATCTGACATAACTTCATGAACCTGGGGCACCTAGTTCAAACTTCATTTGGATGTGGAATTTTACCTATATTACCAAATAATTTTACCGCTATTTCTGACTTCCCAGTTCCCGCTATTCAGCAAGGTCGTCTAACGGAGCAGTTTGTCCGGGACAACATCAAGCCCATGTTCTACACGCGCCTTCGTCTGGGAGAGTTCGATCCTCCCCAGATGAACCCATACAACGCCCTGAACGTTGAAGACGTCGTCTTGAGTTTAAGTCACCGATACCTGGCCGTAGATGCGGCCATGAAGAGCTTCGTCCTCCTGAAAAACTCACAGGGTGGCCTCCCCTTCACACAGAGCTTCCAGAAAATCTCGGTCAGTGCCATATTAAGTAAACTTTAAGAGTTGACCTCCTTTTTAGACACACCGATTCCACAAGATCGACGTTTATGTCTTGGAAAACTAATTTCGAAATATGAAATATAATTGTAGAGCTTATTTTTAGGCCTTATAACAGTTTTTGATCATTTCATCAATGTCATCTTACGACAAATGTTCCAAAATGTCAGGTCTTGTTACCATATACTAAGAATTGTGGTGCGGTTTTAAATTTTTGACTTATATCAGAAATGGGTTGATGTATTGGAGTGTGTTTTACGAAGTTGTTGCATCGAATGCTTTAACCAGAATGATGTACACAGTTTGGGCATATCTTATCCTGGACGCTACACAAAACCCAATTTACGACAACTTCATAAAATGGGATCCACAGTGTTTTATTTGTGTATAAATTGCACTGGAAAAGTCCGTGTTTCTACCATACCACCTCCGGTATTTCTACGACGGTTTTACCACTACAGTCGCTTTCGTGGTAAAACACCCGTAATATTAGAAACACGTGATCTGTGTGGGGTTAACATATTATTTCCCAGGATGATATTACGGCAGTTATGGCCCTGTTACCATACAGCGAAAACTCCTGGCAGCATGTTGCCAGGCCTTTTACCCGTAATTTTACCAGCAATTTTACGACAATTGTATAAGAATGATGGTTGCGATTTATTGGACACCACCGTTCCTCTTATAAACACCCAGCCAACTTTCTGACAGGCTCAAACGGTGTGTCCACATATTTGTAGTGGTGCTTCACTAGAACATGAGGTCGAAGACACCAGGTGTGACGTCTCACCCAGTCACAGTATACTGATATCGTGTTTATTCCCTGCATGGGCAACTTCTTAACATATAGAACACATGTAACACACAGGACAGGCTCTTTACAGCTATTGTGTTTTTCAGCAAATTGACTTTCGCTGAGTGTAATGCAAGTCATGAAGGCAAACATTCCAGGCAAGTTATAGGTGATTCCTCAGTACACCCTTTCGTCAAACTGTCCAATTCGTGCACATAAAAACTGTATCAGGCTAGTAGATATCACTACAATAACCATACTTGCTACAGCTTCTTTACATTCAGGTCTTCATACAGTGCTTTTGTACCTGCCTACAATTTCAACGTTCTGATTTCAGGTGGTGGGTCCAATGGCCAACAATTCAAAACAGCTTTTTGGTGATTACGCCTCTAACACAGATCACAAATTCATCACCACCCCACTCCAAGGACTCTCCGGATTGGCGCCAAACGTAGCTTTCGCCGCCGGATGTAGCGACACGTTCTGCACGAACTATAAGGCTGATGACGTCATTGTGGCGGTATCTGACACTCAGGCCGTCTTTATATGTTTAGGAACAGGTATTTGGCGCTTTGTTGAATTGCATGCAGTAAACAACGAAAGTCTGTATATTGAAAGACTTAACCTGCAATTTAGAAGAGATAGGGATACCACCTTGTTAAACCCACGAGGCGAGATTCTAGTAAACACTTCGAACCAAGTTATGTGCACTCACCTAACTAACTTGGAATCGCCAAACCGCGAAGCCATATGGCTAGACATCAAATCTCCAAAAGGTGATATACTCCCTAATATTGTATCCTATAGTCCGCCAAACAGCAACAAAGCGATGTATGACCACTTCGAATTCATGATTGAAAATGCTCTTGGAATCAGTGACAAATTAATAGTTGTGGATGATTTGAACGACGACCTGACAGAAAATAACTGTCGCTTCCTATGAGATATTCTACAAAGATGTGACCTCCATAGCATTCTGTTAAAGCCTACTAGACTTACCTCATTCTCCGCCACTCTTCTATATCCAATAATAGTTAGAAATCGGTGATTTCTGTTGATAAATCAATTAGTGACCACAGAGCCACACACGTGCACATCAAAATTTAAAATAATGATAACTGAAAAAATCAAAAAATCAAAATATAAATCATTCATATTCGCGAAAAATATGGATTTACAAATCAGCCAACTTTGATAAACTGAATTCGTTAATAAATCGTTTAGACTGTAAAACCATGTTTGGTAACTGTGATAATGTGGATGATTCCGCGGATGTTTTTGCCAGTAAATTCACAGATTTATCTAAGGTGTGCATACTTAACCAAATAGTCACTATCAGGCCAAAAATAAACCATGCTACGACTGCAGTCTTAAAAGAGAAATGCGAAAGCGAGAAAGACTCCGAAAAAAGACACGAAGAACAGGATGGCCTGTCGATTGAAATAGTTACAAAGAAAGTAGAAATAGAGTTCACAATACAAAAAAACATGCTCAACTAAACTACTGCAACAATATCGAATCAGTATTAAAATCTCGAAATAATCCTAAATTTTAATGGAAAACTCTGAAGAAAGTTATTGATAACCGCAAAGGGTCTGAAATTATTCCACCATTAAAATACCTGGGTGATGATGGACCGGAACGCACCTATTTATTGATGGAGACAGAGCTACTGCCCTGAATGATTATTTTATCACACTAGCCACGATTGCTGACTCCACCACAAACCTACCTCCCCTTGTGTTGAAATGACATGAAACCCAGGAATCTTTTTCCATTTCGGGGGATAAGGTTTTTGATGTAATTGAAGTTATTGATACTAATAAAGTGGTGGGCCCAGATCTTGTCAGACATCAGATGTTAGTACGTTTGACGGCCTCCACCAGTAAGCCTCTTTCGCTTCTTTTCAACATCTCTCTCCCTCAGAGTTCTGTTCCACTAGGGGTATAGAAAACTTCGAATATACTGCCCATCTTCGAGAAGATAATAATAGGCATCTTCCTTCTAACTACAGACCAGTCGCCCTAATCAGTTGTATCGTTAAAATAGTTTAGCGTATTGTTCTTAAAAATTTATAAAATAATTTCAGCCTCTATAACCTATTTTATAAGTACCAAGTTGGATTTCTGCCTGGACATTGAACAACTTACCAGTTGACTGAAACGCACCACCCTTCATGAAGGCGATGCTTCGTGTATCGTTTTTATGGACATCTCTAAAGCATGCAGATGACAATGCATGGCATCGAGGCTTGCTCGTTAAAGTAAAAATCACCGCGATATGGCTGAGATATTACCAATGTGGCGTTAAGCCAAAATCATTCATTCATTTAAACTAAAAAATAACGGAATTGGTGATGATATGTTAAAGTGGTTCGTTAGTTACTTGTCTGATAGGCAACAGCGTGTCATTGTTGGTCAATCTGCCTCTTCTCTTAAAAGTGCTAATGCAGGGCTCTGTCCTTGGGCCCATCCTCTTTCTTGTATGTATAAATGATATTCCTGAAATTATATAGGAGTTTTAAGACTCTTTGAGGACGACGCTTCTTTGCAGTTTTCGTCCCCTGACACCACTGAAACTGAAGTAGTTATGAACCATGATCTCCAGGCCCTGTCCGATTGGTCAAAACAATGGCCTCTTAATTTCAATGCCCCCAAAACGACTCTTCTACTCTATGAGCACAAATCAGACCGTCCCGACTTGGTTATGGAACAGGCTCCATTTACAATTTCTGACACTCACAAACACCGTGGTCTCACATTTCAGAACAATCTTAAATGGCTATGCCATGTAAATAATATAATAGGTGCAGCTGGTAGGTATCCTGCGGAAATTAAAATACAATCTTGGTAGACAAGCATTATCTACAATCTACCTGACCTGCATATGACCAATTCTTGAATACGCTAGTATTGTATGGGCTAGCTGCACGAAAGAACAGTCTGATCAACTAAACAAACTACAGTTATCTGTAGCAAGAGTTGTTACTGGTCTGTCCTTATGCACTCCATCAGAATACCTTTATATCGAGATTGGTTGGGACCCCTTAGCCCACGGGCGTTACCTAGCTAAAGTTAAAGTGATGCACAAACTCTTGGATGACAACGCGGCAGATTTTATCATAGCGTTACTACCTCCAACTATCTCAGTATAACCTCAGAAATTCACTTAAATTTGGTGCACCAAGAACTCAAAGGTTCCAGCGTTCTTTATACCTTCAACAGTTAACCTGTGGAATGTTCTAGATGTTAATATTAGAAACGAATCATCTTTAAAAGTATTCAGTAAATTACTCCCCAAAACACCAAACACTCCCAAATATTATAGTGATGGTAAAAGAAATACTATATTATACCAACGCAACTTGGTATACGGCTGCAGCGCCCTGAACTATGACGGTGGGCAGGTAAACTTGACACCGGGCCTAACCCTTTGAATAATCTTTCTCTGGATATGACTGTAGATAAACCGTTAAAATGTGATGAATCAAAATTTTCTAGCGCTAACTCACAGTATATAGAGTCCAGCAGTGGAGTTTTGTTAATGTCATTTGCCTAAAAATTGCGTTTTCCTTGTCGAAACACGGTGACAGCTTTCCTTGCGATCCTTTCTTTCATTTTTTTTTCTATTCCGCTCTGCTCTTTTTTTATCTTGTATCCTGCACTTCAGACAATCGCCTGTGTTGTTTCTTTCTTTTGTCCTTTTTGTTATCCTAATTTACTGTCATCGTACCCTCACATCTGCAGTAAGGCCGTTAAAATTGTACTTATTTAGGGAAAAGGGCGAGTTAGGTTTTGAGAACTTGTTCCCAATGCCATTGTGTGCTACGCAATAAAATACGTTCAATTCACATGCAGTGTTTTCTGTGGCGACACGTTTTCTGCTACACGCCTGTCAGGCGATAAAGATTACCTTCTGAAAACCTTCAACGCATAACTATTTAAACTAGTTGTTCAGAAGTGTACTGATGTTTGAACTTGAATGGTATTAATTCAAATGTTAAAAACTTGGCCGAAATTTAATTAAGTGTCGAACAATAGTCCACAGAATAAAGTAAATAGTCACCAGTAATACGTGAACCAAGAATTGTCTCGTTCAACACCTTCTCTGAATGCTTTACTAGAGTAATGATTTTACGAACGATTTTTTCAAATGATGACATTATATTCAGTCATGTGACTATCGCAATGTACTCAATTTTTTTTTCTACAGTGTTAAAGTTTGGAGTACACTCGTGTTCATAATCTTGGAAAACAGTGTGAATTTTTGTTAATTATTACTGCAAAAGTTTACCTCTCTAATGAAATAGTGGTGTGCAAAATACCGAACTGTTGACGTAGAACTATAAATATGGTAATGAAACAAGCGGCATTAACCTTTATTAGATCGGTCAGCCTAGATCCAAGTCAGCCTCTGAGAATGCTACTTTTATTTCAGGACAGGCCGTAGAAGCGGAAGGAAATGACCGTAAGAGCATAGAACTCCCGGGACAACAACTACAACTTTTGAAGGATGCTGTGACGTCAAGTGAGTGACATGCGAGTCTGAAATCATGAACCATGAGTGAGATAAAACTTTTGTTTTCATTCATTAATTTCTTATTTGATTTATTTTTTTCCATACATTGATAATACCGATAGGGAGATGCTTGTGATTTTGAAACTGAGTAATAAACACAACCTATTCCACCGCTATTCCACAAGATTTTACAGACTTGATTCGTATCGCCATGTTGTACGTGTACAATATTTTATGATAATAATCGTTCGGGCAGAATCGGTTGGGTCTTAGCATTGCTAGGGTATTTCATGTCATTGTAATATACCACCCCTGTGAGTCTCATGCCTGGTGTCTGTGTCATGATCTATTAAGGCATCAAGGCTGAAAAACTGTATTGAAGCAAATTATCGTGCTTTTTTCAGCTTCCTCGAACGTACCAGTCGTTCTTCTGTTGTTTAATGGCGGTCCACTGGATATCTCGTGGGCTGTCGAGAGTTCTCGCGTGACTTCGATCCTCGAGTGTTTCCTGCCTGCCATGAGCACCGGTGAGGCGCTCTACGGAGTCATCAAAGGCTCCGGGCCATTCTCTGTCCCTGCTGCAAGATTGCCATACACCTGGCCAGCTAATGACGCTCAGGTAAGCTTGACGAGAAACTCTTACCGTGATTTGGCAAAGAAGAAGTCATCATAGTTCAGGATCTGAAAGGATATCAACATCATTCGCTGTCCCTAGAGTTAGTAGTCATACCTTGAGTTTTTTAAAGAAACTTTCGCCACAATCTTACTGATATCAGATCTAAAGTTGTCGCTCCATATATAGACTCATCGTTAACTGAATCTTCATTACTAAAACCTTTCCCCCCGGCACCTCCGCTGTTCAACCAGTCGAATTGTTGTCATTGCTCATTTTAGCCAGTGAAACCGGGTGATCACCTTACTCCACTCGAAGAATTTCTGTTTTGAAAAGAGAATTCTGATTGTTCTCCATTCAGTGATAGGCTAGAGGGTCAGCGGGCTGGAAGGCGGTATTACTTCAGATCTAGTAAGCGATCCGACTTGAGTGAGGCGGACGTCTTTCCCTTGTGTACAATTTGCGTCATCTTGTAAAGCATGAACTGTACACTTTAATTGTCGATTCCACCAACATTTTACATTCCTTTGACCTCAAAAACAGGAACTATCTTGCTTTCCTCTACGTCAGCATGTGTTTTGAAATTGTGAAACGTTTGGCTGAAAAATTTGGAACATTGTGGTTTTACCTTTTCATATGGAACATTACTTCATCCCCATTTACCCGCCACGATATGGCCATATGAGCTATGGCCGATGTGGCGTAAAGCCGTAATAACTCCTTCTTTCCCATTTCATTATGTGAGGAATATTATTCTTTTATCGTTTCAACCTGGAACAAGTACATTGTTCATTTTAACTTCGAACATTGTTGTTTCTATTTCCCGATTTTAAACATTGTTGTTTTTATTTCTCTTCTGAAACGTTATTGTTTCCCTTGCCCTTCTATATCACCATTTTTCCCTGTCTAATTTAGAACGTTTTAGTTTCCATTTCCCACCAAAAACATAGTTGCTTAGCCTTTCACTTCTACAGAATTGTTGTTTTGCCCCATTTACTCTGGAATTGAGTTGTCTAGTCTTATCTCAGATTCCCAACATGACTGACTACTCGATGAACAACCGGACGTACTGGTATTTTGAGGGTCAGCCTCTGTTTCCGTTCGGGTATGGTCTGTCCTACACGACCTTCAGTTACGCCAACCTCAACGTCCAAGCCTCCTCAATCCAAGCCGGGAGCCCACTGGAGGGATCCGTCGTGGTAACCAACACAGGGAAGTACCACGCTGACGAGGTAAATGGTAACACTTGTGGTACATGCTCCCATATCACATCTCCTTCCTTTATTATTGTTGTTTTCGTCACTATTGCTACTGCACACAAGGCCTTGGAAGAGGGGAATTATTCAGCTTTCTGTAGAATGTTATGTCATAAAAGGTTTTGTCATAAATCCTTCTGTGTACAAGATCCCGAATAAGGGAGTTATTTTATATGCAATAGACACAATAAAACAAAGTCATCGTCGTCAGACAGATAAAAAGGCAAACACTCTCATGACTTTCTTCGTGGTCGCATTTTTTACCATGTATTTCATTTATATCTATAATGCAAAGTACATTTATGAGGGATCAATTCTGGCAGTGGTTACACTTTTTACATATTTTTCCCACATATAATGCACATGTGTATTTATGACTTAGAGGGTTTAATTCTGACAGCACCAATGCGGTCGCTGTGAGTTCAAGTCGAGCTCATGCTGGCTTCCTCACCGGCCGTACATGGGAAGATCTGCCAGCAACCTGCGGATAGTCATGGGTTTCCCCCGGGCTCTGCCCGATTTCCTCCGACAATAATGCTGGCCGCCATCGTATAAGTGAAATATTCTTTAGTGCGGTGTAAAACACCAATCAAATAAAAAAATGAATAAATAATTCTGGCAGTGCTCACTCCTTGTCTTGTATTTTATACTCACAGGTGTTGCCGAGACGTACTTTATGAGGTATAGAGGGTTTGAACCTCTCTAGTCACACTTTTGTCTTACTTTTATCTCTCTCGTAGAGGAAACGCAGCTATACATTTGTGAGGTAGGCCGGGGTTCGAACCTGTCAGTGATCACGCCTCTTTTTATCTTCCCTTCATCTCTCACACAGGTTATGCAAGTGTACATCTCATGGCAAACGCCCACTCACCCCGTCCCCAGGGCACAGCTTTGTGGGTTCGGCAGGGAGCACATCAACATCGGGTCCTCCTACACTTTTTCCTTCTCTGTCTCACCAAAGAGTCTGGCCATATGGGATGACGACCAGGGATGGGTCATCTACCCAGGTAAAACAAATCTGTGGATGTTTGAAAGGGTAACTGAATGGATTGCCGTTGTAAAGACGGTGCCGACTGTATGGTACACTGTCGACCATGTCTCGAAACTATATTCCATTTTTTATAGCTCTTTTGCTTTTAAATTAAAGGGAAAAACTGCCCTAAAATGAGGTTATAGTCAGTAAAAAGACCATTAAAAACTATATCTGAAAATACATTCACTGATTTTTTTTTTATTTCTTTTTAAACGGAGTCAAATGCTTTGATTGTATGGTGGACTTCATGGGCCATACTGAACAGGCTGAAGTACAGTGAGGTCTCGCACATTCCATTTAGATAGCTCTGATTGTATTATTTGCACATGAAATACCGATACAGATGTAGTACTACATGTATATTCAGATAGAACGTAAACATCAGAGGATGTCTAACATCTAAACTGAATGCGTGACGGCACTGTTCTATATGGCCCGTGAAGTCCACCATACAATCAAAGCATTTGACTGGGTTTAATTTGGTGAGAAAAAAATTTGAAAAAAAAAGCCAGTGAAGGTATTTTCAGATACAGTCTTTTATGCTCTTTTCACTCACCATGACTTCATTTCTGCGGAGTCTTTCCCTTTTATATTTTAATCTTTTACTTGCTTATTTTAACGTCATCATCAAGAATGCCAACGACACATTGAAACCGTGAGATAATAAAGTACACCAGTCCATTTACAAAAAGAAAAAGGGCAGTTTTGCTTGTGTTTTGGCGCACGTCTTCAGTAGCCATAGACTGCGAAGAACAGAAATGGAAAATGGGACATGTAAGCGCACCACCTTGGAGGTCTGTATTGCAGTCAGATCAAGTAGCCGTTTCTTATAAAATTACTTGCCGCCAGAATTGTTGCTAACTATATGTAGATCTAAAGTGAAACCTATTCTTAATTATTCTATATCCACGGAATCACGGAACAGGTCGAAGGGTTTATGGACGGTAGCGTCACTGTTTCCGTCTCTTCTCAAATTGGTCGAAGGGTTCAGGGACGGTAAGGTCACTGTTTCCATCTCTTCTCAAATTGGTTGAAGGGTTCAAAGACGGTAATGTCACTGTTTCTGACTTGTCTCAAATTGGTGGAAGGGTTCAGGGACGGTAATGTCACTGCTTCCGTCTCTTCTCAATTTGATCGATGGAGTTATGAAGGGTAACGTCACTGTTTCAATCTCTTCTCAAATTCGCCGAAGGATTCGGGGATGGTAACGTCATTGTTTCCATCTCTTTTCAAATTGGTCGAAGGGTTCATGGACGGTAACGTCACTGTTTCCACCTCCTAGCAAACTGGTCGAAGCGCTCATGGACGGTAACGTCACTGTTTCCATCTCTTCTCAAATTGGTGGAAGGGTTCAGGGACGGTAAGGTCACTGTTTCCATCTCTTCTCATATTTGTCGAAGGGTTCATGGACGGTAAGATCACTGTTTCAGTCTTTTCACAAATTGGTCGAAGGGTTCACGGACGGTAAGGTCACTGTTTCAGTCTTTTCTCAAATTGGTCGAAGGGTTCACGGACGGTAAGGTCACTGTTTCAATGTCTTCTCCCCATACAGGTAAGATGAACTTGTTCGTGGGAGGTCAGCAGCCGAACGTCAAACCAGCCGTCAGCTCGAACGTTCTCTCAGCCGAGTTCCAGATAGTCGGGACGAAAGTTTTAGGGAAATACTAGTCCCAAGCTTTTGATAATAAATATATGTATATATATGGACGTTTTTGACGAGTTTGGTGTCTATTTGTCCGCGATAACCCAAGTCGTGATACGTGGTCACACGGCAATTTGTTCGAATCTAATCCGATTCAATCCCACCCTTCATTGACTGAACAGAAGGATCATAAATGTCTGATTTATGACGTGATTTCTGGCCGTGGGTCACTGGGTTAGTGGTTTATACCAGCTTTCTATTGCTAGTACACACGAGGTGGGTGTTCAAAACTGGCCTAGGGCACAGAGTTTGCAGAATAACTTGCTTTCACTGCTTATGGGGTTTGGGGGATAATATCGACGATTCTCGTGTACCAAGTCGTCGACACCAACACTCGTATCCTAGCCATCAAGCAAAATGGACGCTCCGGTTCAATAATCACAAGACCAGTTTTCAAAAACCACAAATAACACAAACCACCAAACAACTAAGAAAACATATAAAATATAAAAGTTAGGACGGAGTCATGCAAAGAGAAGCATCTTCTATCAGGCCGTATACCCACGCAACACGCCGGTATAACTTATAGTATTTAATTTAGCAGCAAACCAGTTAAATTCCAAAACTAAAGAGAAACTGTGGTTTCACTGAGATTCACTTTTTTCCCCATTTTATACACTGTAAAACAAATTGTAAACAATCTAAATTTGGAATCTGCATGAAACTGGTCTTTAAGATGATGCGTAGCCTACTTTATTTATAGATGGCCTGCTCCTTTAGACTAATCAGAATAAACCTGCAGACTTTACATGATACACTTCCGATTAGAGAGCTCAAACGATCCGGTCTGGAATAGACCCTATTAAACCATTAGCTGTATACCTATACACATCGACTGTGTATACAGTAATAAGATCCTTAAAACTTAGAGACCCCTCCGTGGCTCAGTCGGTTAGCGTGCTATCGTAGCACAATGACTCGAAGCCTCCCACCAATGCGGTCGTTGTGATCTCAAGTCCACCTCATGCTGCCTTCCTGTCCGGCCGTACGTGGGAAGGTCTGCCAACTACCTGCGGATGGTCGTGAGTTTCCAGCGGGCTCTGCCCGGTTTCCTCCCACCATGACGCTGGTCGCCATCATATAAGTGAAATATTCTTGAGTACGGCGTAAAACACCAGTCAAATAAATAAATAAATAAGACTTAGACCGCCTCGATGGCGTGGCTATTAGAGTGCCCGCCTCGGGATAGGGTCATACCAACGACTTTAATAATGGTACTTGTTGTTGCCTAGCATTGAGACGTTAGAACAAGGAAAAACAGCATTTCGGTCCGGTGTCAGTATAATGTAACTGGGTGGGGTGTCATGTCTGGTTTCTTCGGCATGATGTTCCAGTGGAGGCAGCACTTTGTCGGCATGGACTCGCCTTGCCACAAGAAGACATACCATATAGGCACACAACAGAAGGACTCCTCGTCGTCACATGACTCAAACATTGTTGAATACGACTTTAAACCACAAGTACTCACTCACTTAAGACTAGGGCATTAACCTTAAAGGCCGTTTCAAGGCACAGACGATATCGGTCACGTGACAGACATTGCTCACGTGAATATTGGCGGAGTGCCAAACTGTTGCGTGCTGGCACTGAGACAAAGGTGAAGTGTCGATTGACATTTGATATTTCAACAACACCATGTACACCTGACTGGTTATGATATGTACATAACAAATCATGAGCATTGTGATTTCTACAGCCGTAATCGATATACGAACTGAGTGTCATGTGGGCCATTGCTTATTTCAACGTAGAATTGTGCGTTATTCGTGCGTTGTTTGCAGATTAACTGACACCGCCGCTGGAAGTCTTACACTGTACGCTTACGATTTATAACAATGTAGCAATGTTGGCCACCTCGGGGTCGAGGACGTCGTCTATAATGTTTCAGAGTGCATTTACATCCAGCCAGACTATATAGATAGGCCTTACCTGTCCCAGAGAGTGGTCTCCTGCAGTGAGAAGCTTCCCGACCTTGCCTGTCGCTCTGTTCGTAACACGTACCTCCATTGTAAGCTATGACTCTGAAGTCTATTTCCAATTTACGCCCAGTATAGAACCGTAACAAACAGCGTCAGATCTATCGTCACATAGGTTATGTAGCAAAGTCGAGAAATAAGGTAAGTTTATTTTTTTAATTATTATTTGTTCAGGTATGTATGTATATAATACAGCAAGATCTCCGAATAATTGTCGTTAGCTGCATATCTCTGCCTATTCACATGTCGGGATACACCACAGTTTACCCAGTGTTCTATTGTTTGATGTTTCCAGATATGCCGGACTTATTTTATCACGATACTTACACCTCGCAGTTTTTTCATGAACCTCGCGGTCTCGAGCCGCACGTTTTTTAAAATGCCTAATCTCGCATTCTCGCGTTCTCGTCCCTCATGATTTTTAACAAGCACTGCTCGAGAAGGCCGGTGGCCGCATCGGTCAGCATTAAGCAATGAAATTGTCTTACGTGTCAACTGGAGTCATGCTGTCTTCACTTTAGACAAAGAAAATACTTAGCTCCAAGTGTTAGTAGAGACAAAGGTTGAGACGGAGTTTTTGCGTGTTCTTATGTATCTTCCCGTATCATCGGGTTGGCCCCATGCACTGACATTGGCGTTGTTCAAGATTTCTTTGCAAAATTTGCTCAAGGTAGCAGTGATGTAAAACGAACGTAGAGAGTGACGCATGCGTTGTGAAGAGCATGTATCACAGCTGGTAAATCGGTTAGGTTTGTTTTGTAGTTCATTACTTCATGAATAAACTCTAGATCTATAATGTGGCCTTAATGACTTAAGTCACAAATAACCTGAACTGTATAACAAAACTGCAAGGATTTCCATGGTCCTGAGCCCAAAGCCAACATAGTTTTATCCAAATCCCAGCATAACATTTTCCAAAAAGTTGCTGACAGGCACACAGACAAACAGACACAAAAACATAGTTTTATCCAAATCCTAGCATAACATTTTCCAAAAAGTTGCTGACAGGCACACAGACAAACAGACACAAAAACATAGTTTTATCCAAATCCTAGCATAACATTTTCCAAAAAGTTGCTGACAGGCACACAGACACACAGACACAAAAAACATAGTTTTATCCAAATCCTAGCATAACATTTTCCAAAAAGTTGCTGACAGGCACACAGACAAACAGACACAAAAACATAGTTTTATCCAAATCCTGGCATGACATTTTCCTTAGAATTGACAGACACACAGGCCGACAAACAGACACCAAATCGACAGCCAAAACGTAGTATCTTTTTGCCAAAGGTAAGAATAACGGAGGCAATACATTTAGGGTTAATGCTGGCGGATAAGATGAACACCTTGCGTGTGGATTTTGTTACCAATCGTGTGTTCGAGCGTATCATCAGAATCAAAAGGCTTTAAGTGTGTCTGCATTTTTCTCGTGTGACTAAACTATATAACTACTCTTTTATCATCGTCATTTCCAGATGACACGTCCGCTTATGCCATTGTGATTGGCATGTAGCATTGCCAAAGGCAGGTTCTGACAGGCTGAAATTTGGCAGGTATGAGGTGGTTACCCGCGGAAATTCTGTTCATGGGTTCTTATTCTTGCATCCGTGTGCAGCCGTGAACAGTTTGTTACCAATATACAATGTGCGGCATTCCTGCACTATTGTTCCGAAGCACACTTATTCACAAGGTGTAGCAGATGGTACTTTTACCATTTTTGCAAAATGCACTCAGGTAAATGATTACTTTTTCGATTACTATAGACAGATCTACAGAATGAAAAAAAATTCAGCTATCGATCGCGTATTAGAGGTCACTGAGTCCCCACGAACAGCGAAGGCGGGGAAATCTACAAATTCAGTGCCTGTTCAATTGAACCAATACCTTGCAAGTCAGCCTGTCTAGATCTTGTGCCCATTACCATGCCGCTCCTTTCGAGCGTGTACCGTTCACACCATTTGGCTTTCTGCACGGGATTCAAAACACCGTGTGCGAAATACAAAAGAATTTGACCGCTGCTTGATATAGACAATACTACATTGGCTAAGGTATAAATCATGCTATATGTTTAAGTTATGTTATAAACCTCTCTCTGAGGCCGTACGCTATTCGCTGAAAGACGCTTAGAAAAGAACTTTCGTCCCAATGAGAGCGGGTTTACACGGTATTGAAATGAATCCATGCTAGTTTGACCAAAGGAGATGTAACAAAACTTCTCCACAGAAAAGTGGAACAATAAGAAGAATATGCTCATTATAATACGGAAAGTTTTTTGTTGGCGGAGTAACAAGTAGTCCCTCAACATCATGTATCAATCCGCGTGTACTATGAGTAGTAACAAAATTGAGTCTACCATTGCAAACTTCATTATATCCTGACTATTCATGAAAGTATTTTCTCATTCCAGTAATAAACAATTACAAATGCTTATATATTTATATTAATGTAAATATGATCGGTACACGTATTGGGCCAACAAGGTGCTGACTTATATGCATATATTTCACAAGTGGGAAAGTTTGTCAGTAACTTGCGAAAGGTCCACAGTTAACCCGTGGCACTCTGGTTTTCTCCACCCATAAAACTGATTGCCATCATGTACGTGACAAAATCTTGAGTTTGATGTTTGAGACATTCTGTTACCATCAGTTAATACATGTGTATATAAATGTATTATCAAATCAATGTATCAGGTACATGCATAATAAACCTGAAGACTTAAAATTAATATGTAGGCTACTCATACTTGATTGTACCCATATACTATTAAATATAGTATATATTATATAGTATACATATATAGTATATGTCTGCAAGCGATGCATATACATTTGAAAGCACTAGTTTGTTTGCCTGATATCTGTTACTGAAACTATAATCTTGTTCATCAAATTTTCTTGTGCATGAATGATCCTTTAAACTCCCTTTTGCTCCAGTTCAAGTGTTTAGTGTTCACTGTTCCCTTCTCTGTTGTCCTGATGGACTGATTTCTCGTAATAACTACGCAGCAGTCGGTGGATGCATGGAGGTAAACTGTTTTACCTCCATGTTGGAAGTCAACGTCAATATTACGCACATGTTTGGTCTTATACCGTTCAACCTTCCCCTGCTGTACACCACATGAGAGAAAAGTTTTCCTAATTCGTCCTGTGAAGTTGCACTGGCTTCACTTGCGTGATAAGTACAATATATAATGCTCATGAAGACCGCATTATGCTGTCAACCACTTTCGGCTGCCATGTTGGGTGTAAGCATGGCTCTTGTTTTGTTGTGTTATATTTAGCCTTCAGCTGATCGCCCTTCAATGTAAGTCGTCAGGCAATAGAACTCGATGGTGATTCCACCTAGTTCGACGCAATATATTCCACACTTTGATTTAAGAATTCTCATAGTTGTGCCACTATCACGAGGAGAACTTTTGATGTAATATATGTTGTTAAATAATCCCACTTTCCGTGACAGTTTTATGTAGACCCCCTCTCAGTGAGTTATAAACCACAGTATGTGTAAACCATAATGTTTAACCACGTTACAACCGTGCTATGTATAAACCATGTTGTAACCGTCATATAAACCATACAATTTGTAAACCATGTTATACACCACGGTATGCATAAACCATGCTATAAATCATGGTGTGTATATGCCATGTTATACACAACGCTTTGTAAAACCACGTTATGAAGCATGTTATAAACTATGTTATAACCCAGGCCATCAGTCTTTGGTAATCTGTTCTGGTATTCTCACCAGTACAGTCTTTTGCTAAATCTAACGAAACAGCCGATCTGGTGACAAAAAATTATTTACAATGTGGTTTCTTAGTTTCTGTCTTTTACCATTTTTTAATTTCAAGTTTGAAAGGTTTCGGACGAGGCAGAGGTTCAATCATTGAACTCTCATTATGGTAGACCAAAAACAATAGATTCACTGCCCTAGCCGACCTCTTTATGTCTTGTACCGTAAATACTCGCCTGATGGCCAAATCGTCTGGAAACTTGACAACCAGAGTCTCTGATGAGACGGTAGCTGCACTTGTTGGGAGAAAATTATCACAGTCGATTATAAAATCATATAGGTATAACGAATAATAATCAAAATTGAAAATCAAAACTACGAAATTTGTACTCTGATTCACTTGTACCAAGTTTTGTTGAAACTGAACAAAAACTGTAACAGTAACTAGCAGCATTTAAAAGAAATGTTCACATATTCTGAATGAAAAGGGAGGCAGACAACCGATCGTTGGAATAGAAAATTGACACTACAATTTATGTATCTTGATGTAGTCCACATTTAAACTAAGCCTCGTTGAAATCAGCCAAAAATTATAGGAGTACCGTTTTAAAAGACACATGTATGTTAACACATACTGGATAAACAGACAGAGAGGGACAACCAATCATCAAAACGGTAAATCAATACTACGAATTATTTCTCTCGATGTAGTCTACACTTCAACAAAGTTTCGTTGAAATCCTACGAAAACTGTAGGAGTAGCGTTTTGAAAATGTTAACATATTCTGTATAAACAGGCAGACAAACGGACAACTGATCATCCAAATGGAAAATCGATACTACGAAATATATATCTTGATGTCGTCTAGACTTGACTCAAGTTCCTTTGAAATCGAACAAAAACTGTAGGAGAAGTAGCGTTTTTGAATTAAAAATTAACAAACAACGGACAGACTTACGGACGGACACACGCTGGACAACTTGCTAATACATAACCTCTTCTGGTCTCTGGTCCCTGGAATCTCCAGGGTTCTACGACGAACTGTTTTCACGACCGTATGCAGAAGAGCAAACATCACATGGAGAAATCCGATGTGCTTGTTGGCATTCTTGTTGATTTTTTTAACAGTGAACTAAATAGCGAAGCTCGTAAACCTCGCAGAGGTTGGGCTTGTATGATGTAATTCGGTGGAGACTACCGAGTGATGGGGAGGGGGGAAACGTGCATAAAACCATTGTCTGGTAAATTTATGTGCAATGTTACTCGGCTAATTGTACACTTTTAGACATCTTTTTAATCTCAATGTAACAATATATAGGGGTAGCTAATTGTGAATAAATATTAAATCTGGACACTAACCCTTCAACCATAAACACCGAAAATAGTACAGGACGAACTAGTTGTCATCACTTATCCTTATCAGTCACGTACTTCACTTATCACTTTCCTTATCAGTTATATATATCTTTCTCTTATGTAAACACAGCCATATCAACAGGAACAGGAAATGGATTAACCCCATTCTGCAGCTAAACAAACATTTATTATTGTTACTTCCCATACAACTGTAGATACATGTCCAAGTTGTCCTAGTGTTACCGGAAGTTTGCCTATAACAGACATGTGCATGTTCCAATGTGTTAACGTTGTCCTGAAATGTATAGAGAACGTGAAATCCTCGGTTTTCTTAGAGGAGTAGACAATTTAGGCGGCATATCCAGTCAACACTGTACGTGTTCCATTTATTTATGTGTATTTATTTACTTGTTATTTATTTATTTCCTGATCTATTCGTGAGTGTTTAAAACTGCCATCGACAATATCTCCACTTAATCTTCCACTCATGTTTATTGATCGAGGTAACAGGGCAGCCCAGAGTAAAACCTCCGCTCGTCGACAGGACCTTGACAAAATCCCTGTCTTAAAACTGCACACGAATCAGCGAGAACAAGATTCGAGCTTGTGACCTCACTGATTTGAATGAGACGAGACATAGTTTTCCTGCTCTTGGAGTAACTTTTAAATTACGCATGAAGTACGCAGTAAAAGTTTGGTCTCAAAACGAAACCCATGCATTGAAAGTGAAAGTGAACGACCCATTACCCAGTATAACCTTGTGCATTATATCAAAATTAAACAATATAACCAAGTGACTTGACAAACACTTGACTTTTCGTACCTGTCTTTGTTGCGTTCGCGCATTACCTTCCCCCCTCTGTAACTGTCCAACCTTGCTGTACTATATCTACAGCCTGTGTTCTAACAGTATTATCGTTATTAGAGATTATACTTTCTTGATATAGCACAGGTTCTAGTGCTGAATTTGGTTGAGACCTATCCGAAGAAATAGAAGGTAGTTGGGCTGGTTGATCGAGTGGTCTAGATGGTTGACTTGTATTGCTGGCGATTTGGTGCCCGACTCTGAGGTCCTCGGTTCGAAACCCGGATAGGTCTGAACCAAATTCAGCACTAGAACCTGTGCTATATCAAGAAAGTGTAATCTTTAATAACGATAATACTGTTACTTAAATTCACTTTCTAAATGACATCTACTAATCTAGCCTGTATTCTGTAAAGCTTTGGGCCAGCTGACACAGAAATGTTGGATATTGAAAACAGCTGATTCATCTTAGAAAGCAGAATTAATGGTTATTGCTGAACGCCACTCAGAAGGCAGGATATTTTTTACCAGATCGGTTGTCTTTGAAGACATGCATATTTGCATTTCGGTGATTTGCAAAAAGTGGATGAGTAATCAGAATACTAAGATGAGACTCTATAATGACTCACTCGATTTGGCGTTTATATAATGTGTCTCAATTAAACTAGCCCCAAACTTAGCCAACTGACGCAAACTTACCTTTATGTATATATATATATATATATATATATATATATATATATATATATACAGAGAGAGAGGGGGAGAGAGACAAAGAAAAGAATAGAGTCTGTCGTCTCAGTATTTATAAAAACTAAGAGCGTGTTGTAAAACGAGAGTATTTCACGTTGCTAGAAGAAAAATCAGAGTCCGATTTATCGGATAACATGTTTTGGACCTGACCAATGATTTTATTCATAAAGTTTGCTTTAATATATACTGGACTGAGCACGAGACATACAAATTTGGAAGGAACTGTTTTAAAATTAGTTTGGCCAAAGTTTTGAAGGGGGCTGGAATTCAGATTACGCAGTGTCGTGCACAAATTCATTCATAATTCAAGTTTAATGTTTAATGTTGAATGTTAAATACGTTTAATGTTCTGAACCCTGTCTCAAAGCCGACTCAGTACGTAAATTATATTCATGAATATGGGACATGATCAAATATAGGCTGGCCACAGACTGGCGACAAATCTGCTTTGCTCGTTCTTGTTTAATGTGTCTGCCTTCGTTCGAGCAAGACAGTGGTATCATAAAACAATTACATGCTCTTGTAGTCAAGCATATAAATCAACATGTCAGCTTTATGTACGCAGCTCTTGTTGTTAAAACGCAAAATTATCTTAGAACTATACATATCTGTATGCACCATTGCAATCAAAAACTGGACTTTGTGTCCAGAACGAATCAAGTAAACGAACTACAGTTTCTCACCGTCGCGGTGACGAAATCTTGCTATTTTACATGCATGCTAAAAAGCAAGGAGTGTGTTTCCAAGTGCCGTGTGTGGGTGGTTTCCTCCGAGCACTGTACACACTTTCACAAGTTTGCACCGAGTCAGGCCTTTCCTTGAAGTACCAACTGGTTACACTTTGGTACTGTTCAGACTACCCATTAACCATCTCATACCACGCAAAAACCGCCTAACAACCAACAGACTGTCTCACATCACCCGTAAACCGCCTCATACCACCCACAAACACGCCTCACACCACCCATAAACTTTAACCCCGTCATCTGTCTGTGAAATATCCTCGGGCAAGCATTCAAACACCAATGAAAACAAATAATGCTGCATTTATTTATTTGATTGGTGTTTTACGCCGTACTAAAGAATATTTCACTTATACGACGGCGAGCAGCATTATTGTGGGAGAAAACCGGGCAGAGCCCGGGGGATACCCACGACCATCCGCAGGTTGCTGGCAGACCTTCCCACATACGGCCAGAGAGGAAGCCAGCGAGAGTTGGATTTGAACTCACAGCGACCGCATCGGTGGGACGCTTCATTGCGCTGCGTTAGCGCGCTAACGACTGAGCCACGGAGGTTTCCCTAATAATGCTGTAATATAATAGGATGGAGGAGAGTTCCGAGACAGGTTCTTACCCAACAATTCTGACGAATGCATTGCTTAGTAAAAATTACCCAGACAAAAGTGAATACAAAAGGACATATATTTTAATATATATGACATATACCTTTAAAAAAGTGTCCTTATTTAACATCACCTTTGCACTGTTTACTTGCTGTATTTTTCTTGGTAGATATTGCATACCATTGGTGGGCATGTAATGTTGCAGGCCAAAGGGAAATTCCCTTGGTTTTCCTGACAAGGAGGGAGATTCCCCATCTTCTCGACCCAGTTTAATCCAATTCAATTCCAGGCGATTCCACGTACACTGTGTAATTGTGATTTGCTAATTGAATCCTGTCGGTTATCCAATAGAAACGATCGAGGACACTTTTTCTCAGGACATGCAGACCTGGGGTAAAATATGGGCAAATTTCATTGGCTATTTCTTCAGTTTCTTCTTAACAAGGAGTGTACGTCTTCTCCCCTTTGGCAGATAGCTGCAGCGAAACAAAAACAGACAGGCCAAACAAGCAATCTTTACAAAAATTATCTAGGTCACGCTAACATTCAGTTTATGAGTGAAAATGGGTCAATTGAAGTGGCGGTTTCGTTCCTGCTCTACCTGTCTATTTACATTTCTAGTAATTATAGTTATCTGAAGTCATCTGAAACGTCTGCATTAGGCATATGTAATGTGATATATAGGTATCTTCTCCTTATAGCCACGAGAACGTTGTCCTACTGAGAAATACTCTCCTGTCGCGCTCAGAAATACTGCCATGTCATTCTGAGGGATACTGTCGTGTAAAACTCAGGGATACTGTTATGTCACACCCAGTGATATTGTCAAGATACTGTCACCTCAAACTCAGAAAGACAATTATATCGCACTCAGAAATACTGTCATGTGAAAGGGACATTGTCAAGTCACACTCAAGAGATACTGTCATATAGCATTCAGTGTTACTGCCATGTAACACTCAGGGATACTGTCATCCACACCCAAGAATGCTGTCATGTCACGAATGGAATACTGTCATGTAACACTCGGGTATTGCCATGTCACACTCAGGGATCCTGTCACGTCAAACTCGGAAATACTCTCCTGTCGCACTAAGGGATACTGTCAGGTCAAACCCAGAAATACTGCCATGCCATCCTCACGTCACGTCACACGAGGGGATACTCTCAAGTCACACCCTGGGATACTGTCAAGTCACACTCAGGGATACTGTCATGTCACACTCAGGGACACTGTCAAGTCACTCTCAGGGATACTGTCATGTCACACTCAGGGATACTGTCAAGTCACACTCAGGGACACTGTCATGTCACACTCAGGGACACTGTCAAGTCACACTCAGGGATACTGTCATATCACCCTCAGGAATACTCTCACGTGACACTGGGAAACACCGTAATAACGTAATACATAGGCTATATGCGGCGTGCAAACTGCTACCATACAGGCAGTGAGGCAGATAAGTTGTAGTGCACTCAGTTTCCCGTTACTGAACTTTTCAAGTAGTACTTTACATTGTATGTTAAGCCCATAAAGGGAACGGACATTTTTTATGCAGCTCAGGGTAAAGGGTAATACATTGTGCTATGGTTATAGAATCTAAGATTAAACTGATGTTAGCTGGACCATTCCCGGTTATCACAGAGGTAGTGTTGCTGTGAAATCTGTCGATCAACATTATACCTTCTATTTTAGTGCGAGGTTTAAGTACCCGTCTCTAAGGACTCAGGTTCGAAACCCAGAAGGGGTCTCATTAAATGTTCGGCACTAAAATCTAAGCTATATAAATATTATATCCAAAGAGCGATAATGCTAATAATAATGTATTTGTAAGATTTCACCGTCGAGATACTAGTGAAATAACCTGTATATTGATCCTGGCGAAATTGACTTCAGACATTTTCCCGGTTGGCGACGTAAATTGCTATTACCGGTGTATCAGAATATCTCAGGTTGGTAACCCTTCATGCAACTGATATAACTAAGAGCTTTAAATTTTACAGCGTGCAAAAAGTGCTGCGACAATCAAGTTTTTCCCGCCGCTAAATTTGTCAAGTTGACATAACCTTACTTTTATCAGTTAAAAAATCGGCGTGGCCATGCGTTCTTGTCATCTGAGTGTACTTTATTTTGTTTCCACCGGAATCGAGTGGACAGACATTGTCCCTGCTTTAGAGGCTGAACGCGGAAGTCACGGTTTCTGAATGAGGTCACGTGACCTGTTGATCGTGAGTAACGCGCAGCACGATTCTTTTCAAAAGTGTTTTTGAATGGAAGAGCGTGACTGCGTGTATGATGTGGCTAACAACCACACCTGAGGATTCCAGCTACATATCTAGCGGTAGGCTTATTCGAGAGTGCTCATTCTGGGACCAGACAGGTTTATCGTTGGATAGATTTACTTGTACACCGGTACACGTAGGCCTACCTATATGCTGAAGTGTTTTCTCTGTTCCAGTAATGCATAAAGGGGGCATCAAGGACGTAAGGATGAATTGTATAAATGGCCCGTGTCTCGTTTTCGACTGAGCGAAAATAACAGCAACATGGTTATAATATTGCTTGGTTTGTAGGCAATTATCTTTGTTGGATGAGTCAGACGAAAAGAAATCCCCTCATATATACTTCGTTCACATTGCACTATAGCCTTAGGTAGATAAGGTGCATTTCATTTTAAAGTCTTGTGGTAGATGAATGAAAAAAGTCAAATTGCTTTTTGATCGCGCGATGCTTATATTTGGGTCCTGTTTTTCGCCCCCACCCTACACAAGAATATTTCAACAATACCGGTCAGTATTATGGAAATCCGGTCATTTCCGGTTTGCATGGATATATTGGACAACACTTGGCTCATACGTCATATGATGTGTTACAGGAGATATATAGACAGTTACCTCCCCGTGGTTTTCGTTTTGATTCCTGGAGATAATGCTTATTCAGCTCTTGCGTGCTGTTATAGTTAAACACCTGCTATAAAGCGTCCCGGATAGGGGTCACGAAACCCACACGGAAATGAAAATGGGGCTTTCTACACAAAGTAACGTTTCACCGACAGCTTATTACCTGGGATCACCTTAACCTTAGTGAAAGGTCTTACCTAGGTGATACTCTGATTGGTCCAAACATCTCCTTACTCCTGACTCTTCAGCGGTCAAAACGTATTACGTGTAACTCGAATTAAACAAAGATACAAGAGTCCACTGTGAAATCGCTCTGGAGGCATGATATAACTACTCAGAATGGGACTTGATTTAAGTCGTGCCTTTTAATCATCCGGGTGTTTATAGCATATTGCATGAGTGTCATAATGGAAATGCGAAACACCCACTGAACGCTGTGGCGCCTACTCATATCTAGCTTATAATACAGGTAGGAATCTTTGTATGTATGTTCTCCGATTTCACTCACAACCATTCATCCGACTGATTTCACACTTGCTAGCTGATGACTTAAGGAAGTATAGGGTCAAGTAATCACACGCAAAAATTGCTTTTGTATTAATGGCGTATGCAAATTAGGCGCCGGTGACGTCACATACTAGCACTGCGCTAGTTTCTGCAAAAGACTATCACTGATTACCCATGTTAACCCGCTGGTCTAGACTGTTTATAGTCCATGAGGATCCCTTTTCCGTTGTGAGAAATTTTCCTGATACGTGCCCTACCCATCAAGAGGTAGTAGACGTATAGGCACTGCGTGACTCAGGATGAGTAAGGTATAGTTCACCTGTCTTCTGGTTTATATTACATATGCTTCCATAAAAGAACAGACCACAAAGTACTTAAGGCCATTTCGCGCTGACTCCAAATATCGTCTTCATTAATTTTGACATTGTTTCCTGTGACTGAAGCGGAAATAAAGACCGAGGAGCTACGGTCGACTGCTTGAATCATAGCAAACAAACTGAAGTACAGTGACGTCAGAGGTTCTTTTTAGCTGCTAAACATCCTCAGATTACTTTATGTCTACGTTCTACGTGAATATATATGTAGTACGACACCTTTATGGAAACGAAAGTTACGCCATGTTTTATCAGCAAAAAACAATCTGTGACTTCAGCCTGTTCAATGTTCACCGTAGCACTTCAGTCTTTATTCCCATTTTATTTAATCACTGTAAAAACATGCCAAAAATTAATGAAGACCATATTTGCAATCAATCTGAAATAGCCCTTTAGACGATATCTACTTTGTTTAAATGTGGTCTGTTCTTTTAAGCAGGCGGCTGTTATATCTGTGGAGTTCGACATGGCAGTAGTATCGTCCTTTATTATTTTCCGCGTCACTGGCTTAATTTTGGTCTCAGCGTAATGCTGTTTGTGTCGGCATATATTGTCCTTCATTTGTTCCCCTTGGCACAGTTTTGATGGGAACAGGTCCCGATAGCGCTGTTTTTGTACGTATGTTTTTCCCTCTTGGCATAAGTTTTGAAAAAATATATAACCTTTGTCCTGAGCAGTTTTCATACAAACACAATCAAAAAAGTTCAGTTCAGCATCAGTTTTACGGTGAACATTATCCGTAGAGGTTATACATGCAACACAAGGCTCTTTCTAACCGTCAAGTTTCAGTTGGCTAATCAAACGTTTCAAACATGAAGCCAAAGGCTCGCAACAAACTAAATTTTTTAACTCGCGCTTAATAAATTTGATACTACAGGATCACTCGTTGGGGACCCTCTATTTACCCGGAATTTTGTACTCTAAGCCCCCTTCCTTACCCCCTCCTCTGTATTGTCGATTTACATCAGGAAAAACTTATCGTGTAAAACGGAGTTGCCCTCTCATTCGTAGAATGAGTATATATACCATAATATGTATTTACTCCCTTTGAACTATTGCTGGGCGAGTCTCTATTGTCATACTGGCTAAACCTGGCTGTGTGGCATATTTTAGAAAGGTTATCTTCCCCTGACCCAGTTTCTGAGTCATAAAACGTGAGGTGTCACCTCTAGATTACAGAAATTTATAGCGTAGAAATTTGTGGTGTGTCAACAAACTAAAGACTGTTTGGGCGGGAATATTGTCCAATCAGTGCTCCAGTGACTCTTTACGTCGGAGGCGAATCTTGGACCCAATTGGTCCAGTTGCGCATGTGTAACCTATAAGCTGACACAATGAGGGTGGGGCTGATCCTGGGACAGACCGCCACTGGGCACAGTCACAGTTTCAAGGTTTCCCCTCCCGTCGTACGTGAAAAGGTCTGCCAACAACCTGCTGATGGTCCTGGGTTCCCCCCGGGCACTGCCCGCTTTCCTCCCACCATAATGCTGGCCGCCGTCGTATAAGTGAAATATTCTGGAGTACGGCGGAAAACACCAATCAAATAAATAAATAAATATCAAGGTTTCTTTTTTGATCCCTTGACCTCTTCCAATACCACAACTAATGCGATAGTCACATTCTAGTCTGCACTGGGTCATCCAATGATATCTCTCGCATTCCTTTGTTTTTAATTCAGTGTTGCGTGATCATTTTACCTCAGCTCTGCCTTAAACATTTATTTATTTATTTATTTATTTATTTTGTGTTTTACGCCGCACTCAAAAATATTTCACTTATAAGACGAGCATTATGAAGGGAGAAAACCCGCCGTAGCCCGGGGGAAACCCACGACCATCCGCAGGTTGCTGGTAGACCTTCTCACGTACGGCCGGAGAGTGAGCCAGCCGGAGCTGGACTTGAACTCACGGCAGCCGCAATGGTAAGAGGAATTAACGCCGCGCTGGCGCGCTAACCCCTTCGGCCACGCAGGTTTCCCTTACACATGTAAGACAGACTCTCGGACGTTCTGACAACATATTGAATGCCACTGGGCTACTAAACTACGGCTCAGTTTTTGAAGTGTATTATAATTTATATCCCTTTTATGGCCATCTGGCGGATAGTGTAAGTACTGCCATTGTGGGCACTGTCATGTGTGTTGAAACATATCTTGATTGCTATTTCCATACATTGCAAAAACAAATGGTGTAGTTCTACAGTAATGAGTGATGATAATTTTGTAACCAACAATTTTTACTGTATATTTACACGTTGCCGTTGAGACAAAGTGAACTATACAATTTCCGCATATTCACCTGTTTAGTAACATCTTTTTTACGTGAAGAATTTCACTGGTTGTTGATATTATTGATGTTATTCACTGGTTAAGTGCGGGCAATACATTTGTAAATTTACAGATGTGATGAACGTTAGTACCATATGTTAATCCTACAGGAATAGAGTGTAAACTAACACCAAAATAGCAGCATTATTTTTACACCTGAATTCACTGTTCCAGTTTACATCACTTTGTGCTGTAAAATTATAGTCTTTTTTTTCAGTGTATGACTGATGTCAGTGGTGAAAGCAACTTGACTTGTACCAAAGAGAAATGATCATGGAATCATCTGATCGACTTGACCTTGTAAACGCAGTATTTATTTATTTCATTGGTGTTTAACGCCGCACTCAGTAGGAACCTAATGTGATATATGTATGGGCCTTACGTGTAACTGTTTATGTACTTGGACCTTTTGACCTCGCGTTGGGCTACGAACAAATATATCAAGATAGGTCGGCTTGACCTGACTGTCTGGCAGTTGTTTTCATGTACGTCTAATGTTTTACAGCATTGCACCGTATACAGTAAAGCCGTATATTACAAACCAAATTTATATCGTTTACGAATTGAGTATCATCAAGTTTAATTGCTGTGTTTCAAGCTGGTCGAGAGTGCTCTACTTGGCAGCTCATGTGTAGCCTTTGAGCAATGACCAAGACATCGCGTGTTCGAATTCAGCTCGTGCTGTCTTGGATGTGCCCAGGACTTTTTTTTTTTTTTTCGGTACATGTCAACGTTTGGTGGCTTTGCCCAGGCTCCGGGCTCTCTCAGTCCAATAACTATTAGTGAATTAAGATAAATAACTTGTTCTTAAAGACAACGTTAAGTGTCAAATGAATAATTGGATGTATGAAACTGATCTGGACATGTAGTGCAAAATGCTTCAGTAGGGCATTAAACAACAATCAGCCAATGAATCAATCATTAAATTGCCAATAAAATAAAAACACAGAAACAGTGAAACTGAAAAATTTTCAGCATGTTGCTGTACAACTTCAACAATACAATGTGAGGAGTGAATGAAATGAAGATTTAAAAAAAGACTTTAAAATGTTAGATTCATAGGCCTAACATGTATTAAACGGTGTGTTGTCTTATATATTGGCCGTTTTTGAACGAGACATCTATTCTGTCCAGCTTAGTAGAATTGTCATGTTACAGGAGATGCCTGGGGAAAGTATTGGGCATTTTGTGGTAAAAGAGTGTTGTTTGAAGATTTAAAAAAAAACATCAAATTTATTTAAAGACTTTTTTAGTTCCGAGGCAACAAATTTTAAAGTAGATCATAACACACACTCATTCGCGGATAATAAATGTCTCCATGTGAAACGGGGGCATGATTGTGAATACAGTTTTGACCAATCAGAACGCAAGTTTATGTAAAGCCCGATTCGGGCCCTTAAATCATTACCATCCTATCTTATTCTTTACTGTTCTATCTTTTGAATGCACATAACGCTACGTGTATAAGGATGCAAATTCAACTCGATCACGGATGGTTGGCTGCTGTCCCTTGTTTTTTCAGTGCACAGACAAGGAATGTCACAGTGTGCAGATTTTGGCTGCGCACCACGTCGAATACAGACGGGAAGAAGCGCGGCTTAACATTTAACCGCTAGATAACAAAGAGCCCGATTCACGTCAATCAGCCAGCATCGGAGTGGTAAAATCTCAGCGTTGAAGCGTATGTTTCTTAGAACAATAATCAGATGTTGTTTTTGAAATCTTTAAACCTTTCCCTTTTCACTACTATTCACTTCATGCTTCCCTGACCTTCTCCTTCAAGAGAATAGGCATTTCTAAACGGCAAACCTTTTCCTTGTGGCAAGCACTGAGTGACAAGTTAAGAATCATGCTCTCATTTCTAAGAAAAATGCCTATTTTTTTATTGGTTCTATGACCACAGTCACACAACCGATCACGTGAGGGAATCTCCTTCCGTTTTATTAAAGGCCTCTGTCTAGATATGACTTTGCCAGTGATGTGTTTTGACTGAGAAGAAAAAAAGGACGAAATAAAATGGAGTAAATAAATATAGCCCTTCAGCGTTGTCTTGTCAGATGTTTGAACTAGCCGATTTAGAGTAATCATATTTCCTGACCGAATAACTTAAGGCTCGATTTGTTTGTGCACATAAAATAGCTGCTACCCAATTTCCCCACAATAAAAGCTGTTCTTCTTTGAATTGCAGACATTACGTCGCACGTGTGTTGTTTATCCCGGATGAGGTCATTCTCACGTGCTACAATCAAAATAACCGTGATGTTACGCAATTATGTATGAATTAACAGGCTAGGCTACGTTGTATCCATCAAAAGCGCAGTAAAAATAAGGAAAAAAAAACACGGAATTTTATTCACGGCATTCAGAGGTAATGACTTTGAGCCGATCAATGTTGGTGGTTTAGTGGGCGTGTACTATTCGGATCTGTATTACCAACAAGAAGGCATTTAAAAGCACAGACATAGGCATGCGCAGACAAACATACTTGATGGTGTTGAATTCTACACTTCAACGGTAATAATATAGCTTGGCAGTCAGAATTTTATGTGACAGGATATAGGCCCACAAGCCGGTAACCGCTTAATACCTTCCGGTGAGTGTGGTTTGTTTTTAACATTGTTAGACCTTTAATACACCTACGTATAGCTCAGGCAAAAATGCCTATGCCTGGAGCCTGAAGAGCTGCATGTGTAGTCGACTAAAACTGTCCTTTTATCCTTTGAAACATTGTTTATGTTATGATTCTGAAATATATGTATATATATAAATATATTAACACGGCAAAATTTTTACATCCATCCTTTTCAATTCAATACCAAATTAAACCCGAGAGACTGGCTTTCATACACCCGTAAATGTTAAAATGATGCAATGTGTTGAATGCCGTAATGTATGAGATTGAATACAATGTTACCCGCCAATAAGCGTTATGTAAACACCATGTCTTAAATTACAAGATTTCCGACATTTATAATGTTAACATAACGCCTAAGAGTGTTAATCTGAAATCAGATAATGTGAGATTATAACATTTTCTAGACATTTTAGAAACTGTTATCCTCACATTATAAATGGTTTTCCTTCTCCACCTGAATTAAAAAATTGGACTTAACACAACTGAACTTAACGTATTTGGACTTAACGTAATTGGATTTAACCTGATTGAAGTTATATATATCGTTCCAGTTTTATCAGTATTGACTTCGGCATTCATTATCGCGATCATAAAAAATATGTTAACGTGGATCTCTTAGATGTTCTGGTGTTTAGTGTATATGAAATAAGGATCAGCTCGCCTGAACGGTGTTTATTTTAATGTTTGAAGTATACGTCTGGTAAGTTTTGGTAGCGTTCATTTGATACGAAGTAAACATCGTTAAGTTCTCGTGACGTTTACTTTTTCTGAGGTAAACTTTTTCACGGCGTTTATTTGAAGGTGACATCAACAGGATTATGTGTTTAGTGCACTTTAACTCATGTAAACATCAGTCCATTTCACGTGGTATTGATATTATATGAAGGAATCATCAGTACAATCTCTGAAGTGAAAGTCAACACATTCTGTTCAGGAAATATCAACCCCTTAGAAGGTGTTATTTTATCTGAAGTCAACATCAGCACGTTTTTCATGGTGGAATTTTCGAAAAAAACTGAACACATTCTCGTGGTGTTTACTTTGTCTGAAGTCAACATAATAACCCTTTCACCGTGTTTACTGAAAAGAAACATTTCACGTCTTTTACTTTACCTTAGAACTGTAAGCATGTTGGCATGGCTTTTACTTTATTTTAAAGTTGACAACAAGTTCTCACGGTGTTTACTTTATCTTACAGTACTACCAACACGTTTTCATTGTGTTTACTGTATCTGAAAGTTGTCAACACGTTCTCGCGGTGTTGGCTTTATCCTAAAGTACTACACGTTTCCATTGCGTTTACTGTTCATCTGCACACTCATGTGACGTTTACTCTAACTCATTCCGTTCTGTTGACACTTCTTTAAAGGTTAATGTTATGGTCAACACATTCTGATGAAATTTATATTATCAAGAGGTATACTTTATTGTCAACACATTCTGATGACATTTAATTTATCTTACAGTACTAACAAGTTTTAATTGTGTTTACTGCATCTTAAAGTTATCAACACGTTCTCATGGTGTTTACTTTATCTTACAGTCCTACCAACACGTTTTCATTGTGAATACTGTGTCAACACATTCTCGTGGTGTTGGCTTTATCCTAAGGCACTGTCAGTACGTTTTCTTTGTGTTTACTTTATCTGAAGGAACCATCAGCACGTTCCGGTGACGTCAACTCTGACTAAGTCCGTTATCTTGATATTTGCTTTATTTAAAGGTAATTGTTATAGTCAACATTCTGATGACATTTATATAGTCAAGAGGTACCCTTTATTGTCAACACATTTATTTTATCAAGAGGTACGCATTCTTGTCAATCCTTGCTGATGACATTTATATTATCAGGAGATGTACTTTATCGTCAACACATTCTGGTGCCATTTATTTTTTCAGGGGGTACACTTTATTTTCAACACATCCTGGTGACATTTATTTTTTCAGGAGGTACACTTTATTTTCAACACATTCTGATGGCATTTATTTTTTCAGGAGGTGCACTTTATTGTCAACACATTCTGATGACATTTATTTTTTCAGGAGGTACACTTTATTGTCAACACATACTGATGACATTTACTCTGTCTGCAGGCTTACGATATGACATGTATACATGTGTTAGCTGTGATGACAACACAGCACTCTGAGTAACGCTATAGACCAGTGACGTCTAATAAATAGCATTTAAATAACTGTAATATTAATTTTACCTAATCCTGCATAAGCCATGGTGGTAGGGGAGGGTTGTAAGTTGTTACCTCTTAAACAGTTGAAATAAAACCCTAACTGAGGTAAACTGACACAAGTCCGGATTTTACCGGCAATGTGTGCCGTTTGCCAACTATCACACAATAGTCGCTGCTCTGTTTTTTCTCTTTGTGCTATATCATGATATACCGCCACGGGGAAGCTTTAGCGCAGTTTAATATAGTTAGTGCCCTATTAGACGGACACATGTAATGTATACCGCTATTCATAGCCCGCATCTGTTAGGGACACTGTTATTGTTGGCTTACGCTTTAAATTAAAGCACCCTCCAGGCTGACCTA
Source organism: Acanthopleura granulata (assembly GCA_016165875.1). Lineage (NCBI taxonomy): Eukaryota > Metazoa > Mollusca > Polyplacophora > Chitonida > Chitonidae > Acanthopleura > Acanthopleura granulata. Next base: position 1,038,124 of record JABBOT010000024.1, on the reverse strand, counting down.
TATTGGAACACAAGGAAGACGGCCAAACCTGATGACCTCGGTTCGGTAATGAATGATTGCTTTTCTATAATCCTTTACAAGAAGCTGCTAATATCGTAGGCCGCATGCACGCATTATGAATGAAAACCCTCAGAAAGAAAAGAGAAGAGAGAGAAATGTAAAGAATGCGCGTAGGGACGCTTAAACTGTAAATTTCGATGTTTAAATTATGAAGACTTTCATGCATCGGATATTAAAAACTTGGAGATTATAGCATCATGGTATAGGCCTATATGCATGTTTCAGATACTTATGTTTAGTACTTAAATGTATGTGTATATTTATTAAATAGGCTTCTTTAAAATTTAATCACACAATAAACGCTCTGGGCGTTGGGAATTTTACAGTGTTACGGTATGTATAGACGTTTAGCTGTTTGTGCTAACAGAGGAAGAATAATTTTGCATCATGCATGACGGGCTTAGTGTCGCTCGTGTGCCTTTTGAGTAGAAATGCAGTCAACACATTTCGCTGATGTTCAAAGTGGTTTCATCCGTTTGCAGAAATCGTGATACTAAAAAAGGCGTAGCTGCATAGTTGGTACCTATTTTTGTATAAGGTGTACATTTACGTATGTGTGTGAAAGACCCGTTAAGAAATCTAGTATTACCACCCTGTCTTAAAATGCTGCTGTTAAATCTTTCACATTTTCTAACTGTTACAATTATACTCCATGCTAAATGTCGCAAAATGTGTGCGTGTGCCCACATTTTAACATGTTCCAGCATGCAGTGGTTGTTTCCAAAATGTGAAAAAAAAAATGCTCGTCAGTAAAATTACATTTAACCTTTATAATGCGGAATGCAATTCCAAAACGATGTACATTCGATATGAGATAGTTTGAAATTCCTAACACTTTAGAAACTGTTCACCTAACGTTATATTGAATGCTTTCCATCCTCCACCACTGATTAAAATGTTGGATTTAACAGTGATAATTATTACATTTCAGTTTTACCAGGCAGCTGGTGTATGTAATAGGAAAGAGCCTTTCAGCTGATTGTCGACAAATAGGTATACAGTACAGATGTATAGTTGGTATATCCTTTATGAATTAACTGAACATTTAGGCTGGTTGTTAGTGAAGATCGCTTTGACTTCATGTAATACATATGCAATACAGAATAGTTCTTCAGTTGATTATTGTGTATAAAATCACACTCGCATAAGGTCGTTACATGCTTTTGTACATGTATAAAGTGTGTATTTAGGCTTGTGCGTGATTTCTGATAATTGAAACCTCACCATTGTGCAATATGTAGTAACTTATGTAGGTCAGGATATAGACACATATGTATGTATAAATAGCCTTGCATCATTACGAGGTGTTTATTTAACGCGGTGCAACTAGATGCTACTTCTTTCGCCTGCCCAGTTTCAGTGTCAGTGCCAGTGCCAGTCGCTGTAATGAATTGTTGAGCTTACCAGACACTTTATGTCACCAAAGCACTAACCACGGGCATCTATACATGCAGATCTGGAATCGGAAGCCTGGCTTCGAGACGTGCCCAAGGTTGACTGAAATCAGCATTTAAGGATTTGTCGGAGTTGGTCCAGTATACTCGGTAGGTTGTTTTCCACGTGATGTGAATGACTGAATGATTTGTTTGCGTGTTTGCTTGCCGTACGTCATTCTATACAATCATTTATCTTTACACTATAGCTAGAATGTCGAAGTGTAGTAAAGCTTAGAGGTACGGCTGCTGTCGGGCGAAGGTCAATATTTTTTTTGTTTTGTCTTTTGTTCTTAGTTTTACATAACCCCTGATTCTAGGATTTCTGTAAGTTGCTACTTCATGTATTATGCATTCCCTTATGACAGTTTAGAATGAAACCCAACTGAGGTGACTCGACAAGACACTGGATTTTGTCCGAGTTTGCCACCATTTGCCAACTGTCGCGCTGTTCTTATTCTGTGTGTCGTAGTGTTTTGTAATAAAAAGAAGAGTAAGCGGAGGAAATTTTCAGCGTGGTTGTCACCTGATGTAGAAGTTTTCCTGAACCCCGAAGCATTAGTTTCCCTACAATTGCCACACGTCTTGACGTCATTCCGGTACCTAATGAGGTGCGCTGGTTATTTTCAGACTCGATCTGCATGCTACTTTTCACATAAGTGAAATATTGATGAGAAGCCTATACAGCGCGGCAGTCCAGTCTAGTAAATACATTCCCGTATATTAATAGACACCGAATGTGTCCTCTGGCTTTGATTATATTCTGTTGAGTGCTAGATACCAAAACCACATACTAAAAAAGCCACGAACAAGAATTATCGTTGATTTTACCCTACTCAGAATTGAACGCCGGACCTCCCGCACGCCGACCTATGATATATATCACTATGTATATCACTATGCCCTTATGCAAATATTACGGATCTGCAGTTTGTTGGGTCCTGCGTGTGGTTTTACCAAATTTGGCCTGAGTATGTAGGTCAGTTACTTTGCTTCTTGCACTTGTGTATGGGATATATACCTGTATATCCACTACAAAGGACAGATCGCTTGCACGAAAGTATGTGTGGTAAAAGGACGCTGATTATGGCTTTGCGGTCAGACTTGCGTATTTGAAACCCGCCCACGTTTGTTCACTTGCGTGTGGTGTGCATGGGACATACATGCGTTGTAATGGACAGATTGCTTACACAAAATCGCAAGACAAGCCTATGATAACTGCGGGTTTGCGGTCAGACTCGCGAATTCCAGTCCCGCCCACGTTTGTTCGGGTACCGGCTCATGTTTTGTTGGAGAGTTGCCAGACACTGTTTCCATATGTTTGTTGTTTCTTTTTCTTGAAGATCCACATTTAACAGTTTTTGAATAGGACGTTGAAACGTGCAGAAACAGACAGCTATTATGTTTGCATTGTGAACTGTATGCCTTTTTGCATTTGTCTCACAAAACCTGTCGACCTCGGTGACCTCGTGGTGAGAGGTGTCTGAAGGTCCGGAGATCCGGGATCAATCCCTGGTCGGGTCATACCAAAGACTTTAAAAATGGTATTTCTTGCTCCGTCGCTTGACGCTCAGCACTGAGAGGTTAGAGCAAGGAAACAAGGTCGGCCCAGTGTCGGTGTAATCTGACTGGGTGAAGTGCATGATGTCCCAATGGCGGCCTGGACTCGCCCTTCCACAAGAAGGCACAGTATTTATACATTCTAATGACTCCTCGTCGTCATAAAGCACGACGTAAAACCCAAACATACATACATACATACATACATACACAAAACCTGTCCGTATTTCAATTTCAGTTAACCGCGCAAGTTATTAATGCTACAAGCTAGCGTGTCATGGATATTACATCGCATGCCTAAACTCGTAAGTTTCTTAAAGGACTCTTTGCAAGGGGTTACCAAGGTGACAAAATGCTATTACCTCGCTTCCAGGAGCAACAGCTCAAAAAAATGATGGTCATGCTATGTTGATTTTTTGATATGATGCAGAGAAAAGTCCAGGCTGTGTGTGGTGGTATGGCATACCACCACGCGGAAGTTTGGGGATGTATATTTTGGGGATTGAAGTTGACAAATTTACTGCATATATAGTAAGGAAAATCAATGCGCTCGCGTAATCAAGGGGAAGTAACTAAAATTTCACCGTAAAATAATACTTGTCTGACCAATGGGTAAGCCCACACTTGTAATGTGTGTATATGTATTGGAATTGTGCATTGTTATTGTCTCACTTTATGCTTTATTATGCTTTATTTTTCTTTGTGCAGAAAGAAGAGATAACTTCTGATTTACTTTAATTTCCCAGGAAATAGAAAATGACTTTTCTTTTATTTTTGTGTGTCACGAAGGAGGAAATGACATTTGTTTTATTTTCAATTTCCAGGAAAGCGAACTTCCCTTTTTTGAGTTTCTGTCTAAGGAAAAGGAGATAACATTTTTTTTATTTTCAATTTTCAGGGAGGAGATGACTTTTATTTTATATTTCTGCCTCAGTAAGAAAAGAAAGATGACCTTTTTTTCTGTTTTCCTGCCTCTGTTCTGTTTTTCTTTCTTAGTGAACAGAATATAGCATTTGTTTACTTTTATTTTCCTACTTTTGTTGTATTTTGCCTATGTCTGAAAATAGAAGATTTCGAGATGTTTGGAGATACAGATGAGAAGGACGAGGGTGCCCAGTTACCCAGAGACACGGGTTACCAGACGCGCTTTGTTGGGTATCATCGCACTAGGGAGGAGTTAAAAACGGTCATCAAAGGCAAATGTCGGCTGCTGCAAGTGCTGGGTGGTCCGGTCGTTGGAAAAAGCCGGCTGGCTGAACAGGTAACATGCGAGATTGCCGAGCCGACGCAAATTAGCAAAGATGCCAGGGAAATTTTAAAATTTAATTTTCAGTGTTTCTTTGTTTGATCCATAATCCATTTTGCAGTTTATTGATTTGTCAACCAGTCTGAACTTAAGGCTTTCAAAATTTGAATTGACAATAACGTTAAACTTGTGGAAATTTTCGGGACTGTCAAATAGATGTATGTCTGTCTGTATGTATGCTTGAGTTTTACGTCGTACTCAATAATTTTTCAGTCATATAACGAGGAGGAGTCATTAGAATGTTTAAACGCTGTGTCCCCTTGTGGCAGGGCGAGTCCATACCGCGAAAAGGCCACTGCCACTGGAACACCATGTAGAAGGCACCAGACATGACACCCTACCCAGTCACATTATACTGTCATCGGGCCGACCAGTCCTGTTTCCTCTCAGTGCCGAGCGCCAAGCGAGGCATCAAGGAGTACCATTTTCAAAGTCTTTGGTATGACCCTGTCCGGCATAGATCCTGACCTCCCGACCTAGAGGTGGACGCTCTCACCACCAGTCCACCGAGGCGGTCTGTCAAACAGAGCTTTATTTAACACTAGTTTGATGGTTGGTTAACATCACGCAAAATGGAGAAAACCACAGTCATACGCCAATTTTTCCTTTGACAAAATTTTCTGGGTGTAGTCTTTTGTATTAGAAAGATTGTAGCATTGAGAGTGAAACCGGAGCAGCGATACCGCTCCAATAATGGTTGGCAAATGGCCACCATGCAGTAACCAGTGAAATACGGCCTCTTGTCAGTTTACCTCATTTAGGGTATTATTCTAACTGTTCATGTATATGCTTATAAACGGTAGCACCTACACGCCCCCTAGCACAATGCCTCGTGCAAAATAAGATTTTAAAAAAATCAGCGACATTAGTTACAATTTATTAGACGTCATAATAACCCAAAGAATAACCTTAAACACACTTTTCGGAAAAGAGAAATTTGAGGAGCTTTTAAAATCTACGTGAATATCCAGTCAGAGTTTCTTAGATGTAGGCCTATTTGTTCACACTGGGTACCCTGTACGCTGTCAACATTGTCGAAAATTTTTTTTATCCTTTTTCTTGACAGATATGTAAGGAGCTTTTGGAGGAGTCAGAAGACACCGGTACAAAGCTTAAATTCTTCGCAATTCTTTTGCGGAACAAAGACGCACAGAGTCTGGGGATGGTCAAGTTGAAAATCCTGCATGAGTTCTGTGAAGAGAGTTTATCTTTCTCCATTGGTGACTTCCATGACGACGTAGAACGAATACTGAAGACTCGACCAAAAACATATTTCTTGGTTTTGTTTGACGACTGTGATCAGATGATATCGACAAATTCTTCAAGGACGACTTTTTTGGAAATCGTTCACACTCTAGTCACTTTTCCCAGCGTCAGAGTTATCCTTACAAGTCGGGTCCAGTTTTCGTTACCAAGGATTGCCGGTGGTTTTCAGAAAACTTGTCGCTTGAAAGGGCTGATGGACGATGAAGCCAAAGAGCTTCTGTCACTGGCTGCTCCCAATGTCGATTTCACGTCACATTGCCAGAACATTCTCGAACGTTGCTGTCGTCTGCCACTTCTGCTGATTATCGTGGCCAGGACCTTGGAGGAAAAACGTCATATGCTTTCGGCTAAGGACCTCTGCGAGCTGTGGGAAAAGTTACCGCTGGATGGATTAAGTGCAGATCTCGTTTCGGACGAAGACAACATCGAGCAAATCATAGATAAGTTCGTTGCCTCGCTGGACAATTGCCTTCAAAAATTTCTCTCTGTGTTCGCGTATTTTCCCGGTACATTCAACGCGGAAGCCGCCGCACACGTCGCGTCCTTCCCGAAGGTGTCCCACGCTAAGGCACTGGCTCTGATACGTCTGCACGATAGATCCATTGTCGAGTTTGACGCCGACAAGGGACGCTACTCCATCCTACCCGTCATCAGGCGCCACGTTAACGTAAAACTGACGCACCTCAGAGACACAGACAACGTACGCCTCCGATTCTGTGATTTCTTCGGCAAGGTGTTGACCAAGGCGAATGCCGATCTTGTCCGCCAGTCGACTGACGTTGTGTTTAGCCGGATATACGAAGAATGGGTGAACGTAGAGCAGACCTTACGGGAAGGCGCCCACCCGACGGCTGACCTTTTCCGGATTAATATGAAGGTAAATAATGATATTTTCCTGATTATAACATGAAAGTCAAAATTGACCTTTTCCGGATTAACATGAAGATAAATATTGACCTTTTCCGGATTAACAGGAAGGTAAAAATCGACCTTTTCCGGATTAGTATGAACAAAGTGAATATTGACCTTTTCCGGATTACTATGAACAAAATGAATATTGACCTTTTCCGGATTAAAATAAAGTCGTTATTGCCATTTTCCAGATTAATATGAATGTGCGTGTTGACCTTTTGCGAGTTAATACTTTAAAATTGTGTATATTTAAAGGTGAAATAGTTCACTAACGACCTGGCATTTGTCACAAACATTTCAGATTATCCGAGATGCCCCTGATATTATCACCGTCATGGTTCCGGAGTCGGCAGAGCAATTTTATCGACAGTGTTTGGCGGCAGCAGAGATTTTCGGGACACAGAAGGATATCGGTTGTATTGAGGCCTGTTTGGGATGTGCCGTGGGGTATTCAAAAGGTAGGTAAACCGTGTGATAGATCTCACTAAAGTTCTATCCAGTATGGCCGCTTTCTCTTTTAACTTATCGCTAAATAGATTTGAAGTGACACCAATTTCACATAGCGGTAGCCTCTTCTTAACCTCACTTGTGACTTACTAGATCTGAAGTGACATCAATTTCACGTACCGGTAACCTCTTCTTAAACTCACTTGTGACTTACTAGATCTGAAGTGACATCAATTTCACGCGCCGGTAGCCTCTTCTTAAACTCACTTGTGACTTACTAGATCTGAAGTGACATCAATTTCACGCGCCGGTAGCCTCTTCTTAAACTCACTTGTGACTTACTAGATCTGAAGTGACATCAATTTCACGCGCCGGTAGCCTCTTCTTAAACTCACTTGTGACTTACTAGATCTGAAGTGACATCAATTTCACGCGCCGGTAGCCTCTTCTTAAACTCACTTGTGACTTACTAGATCTGAAGTGACATCAATTTCACGTGCCGGTAGCCTCTTCTTAAACTCACTTGTAACTTACTAGATCTGAAGTGACATCAATTTCACATACCGGTAGCCTCTTCTTAAGCTCACTTGTAACGTATCAGATGTAAAGTGACACCAATTTCACGTACTTGTAGCCTCTTCTAAAACTGACTTGTAACTTACTAGATCTGAAGTAACACAAACTTCAGGTAGCCTTTTTTTTAAAATGACTTTGAACTTACTAAATTTGAAGTAACACCACCTTCACATAACGGTATCCTTTCTTAAACTGACTTGTAACTTACTAGATTTGAAGTCACACCAGTTTAGCGTCGCTTCTTCTTAAACTGACTTGTAACTTACTTGGTCTGGAGCGACACCAATTTTACGTAGTCTCTTTTTTAAACTGACTTGTAACTTATTATATCTGAAGTCACACAAATTCCACACTCCTCTACCCTTTTCTTAAACCTTCTTGTAACTTACTAGATCTGAAGTGACACCAATTTCACATAACAATAGCTTCTCCTCAAACTGACTTATAACTTAGATTTGAAATAATACCTATACTCTAATAATCTTATAAGTCCACATTTGTTCTTAGAGAAGCTTCAACGCGTTCTGAGCCAAAGCGTGGCGTTTAAATAAAACTTCAGACTCTAGTCCTTTACTCAGCTTTATTGTTTTGTGAAACCGGGCCTTGGTTAACAGTCATGTCGGTATACATGGTATAGGGAGCGGCTACCACTTAACCCGAAAATCTAATATAGATCAATAGCATAATGGCGCCAGTTGTCAGTCGCGCTTTATCCGTAAGGTGATTTCAAGTCTGCTGGAATAACGAGATATAAGTACGCCATGTATTATGTCGAGAGGAAGAAGATACGTCGAATAACCGTAGGGATGTCTGTGAAAAAAATTGTTGAACAATTTTCGTACCGCAGGAGTTGATTTTCATAAAATCCTCAATGTCCTCTATCACATTTTTACAAGCGGCTCGAAAGCCAATACACTGCAAATTTTGATGTTTAATTTATGAACACTTTTATGCATCGGATATTAAACACTAGGGGAATATATTATTATAATATAAACCTATATACATGTTTTAGACACTTACCTTTATTACTTAAATATATGTGTATATTTATTAAACACGCCTGTTTGAAGTTTAATCACCAATTAAACGCGTTGGGCGTTGGTAAGTTTACAGTGTGAAGAGGTTGTCGGTGATGCCATTATAGTACAGGAGAAAGCAGTTCAAAATTATTTTTGCATTTAATGACATAGTAACGTTTGATGGCGACAGGTAAGTCCTAAAATCTACCGGGACGGAACAGCCTTAGGCAGGTAAATCTGATTCCTTGACACATCTCTGATAAACTTCACACCACTGTGGAAAGCAGATACAAAGCTCTCGAATTAGTTTCCTTTGGCCTGGAAACATTGTCTGCATATTACAAAATTAGAGGTGGTAGAGAATGACTAGCGAAGAGCTCACATAAGCCTTTCGGGATAAAATGACAATCAAGTTTAGGCTAATACCCTTTGTTAAAGTAACTTAGTATTTAGGAACACTACGGTGTAAATAATGAAACAGACAACTTTACGAGAAGCTATCAGTTCACACATAATGTCAACAAGCCCGAGAAAAACCGAAACATTGTTGATTGTATTGTCTGAGTTTTTTCAGTTTTCAGACATGAATCCTGATTGGCTAATTTTGGTCACATCTGTCATAATTTCTAGGCAACGGGCTGCCGGAAGCGATTGAATTCCTTAAAAAAGCCGAATCTAAACTAACACCGGAGGACGGTTACCAATATGTGAAACTCATGGCTCATTTTGAGTGGAATTATTTCAGACAAGGCAACTTAGTGGAAGCTGAACGGTAAGGCAATACCTTTGGTGGAACTCGAGAATGCATTTATTTAAAATCTTCTTTGTGACATGAAATGTACCGATATTGTTAGTATCGACACATAGGGACAACTTGGAACTACAAGTGAAATTGCTCACTTTGACACTCACGTAAAGGCAGCTAAGCACCTAACGGCTGAACAATATGCACTTATAGGCTTGCAGACACCTGAACACTGAACAACATTTACTGATAGTCAAACATCTAAAAGATGAACAACACCTCAAATCAAACTGCATTAAGATTAAACCACGGCGAAAACCTTTCTACAATCGAAAAGCTAAACAACACCTTATGTTTGTTGAATACCTAATGGCCGAATAACACAAGGCTGAATAAAAATCATTAAGGATGTTCCAAAACTTAATAACCTCTAAACATAAACAGAATTACAGCTTGAAAAACGTTCCAAATTTATGATGGATTTTATGTTTTGTTCCTATTGCATTCAGTCTCTAGCTTAAGAATTAACGGCATGAACGGGGTGTTCGTTACGTCCTTCCTTACATCCGTGCGCCAATACATTGCCACGAATCTAGAATCACATAGAATATTAGAGTATATAGTCCAAAAAGAGTTAAATTGATTGAAGGAAGCCGAGTCACTGTTAATCAAATTTGAAAATGGAATTGTTGACCCCATTGAACTTACAAAAAATAATCTCCAACCAGCGAGGTATCCGCAGCCAAAACAAAATAACTTGCCATCCGTCCTTAGAGTCCACATGTGTCGTACGTCATGGCACTGGCCTTTGCGAATTGACTTTGGATATTACTTTACTGATTGCTTGAGTTTGGATATTGCTTTTCTGGTTGCTTTACATTGGATAGTGCTTTACTGGTTGCTTGACTTTGGATATTGCTTTACTGGTTGATGGCCAGCATTGGGATTTGGACACGTTGCCTTCTGCGAAAAACTGTTTAAAATTGTTGTCGTTCCCCATGTGACCAGGTATCAACGGATGGGCCTGGAGATCACCCCGTCAGGCCCTGGTGCGAGGCGGATCATGCGACAACAGGTCGCTCTAAGTAACCACAAGGCTCTAAGGCTCATTCAAATCGGTGAGTATGTAACCACCAGTCTATGAGATTCATCTGCAACGATGAGCTCGTAACTACAAAGTTCTGAGGATAGTCCATCACGGTAAGTACGTAATCACCAAGTTCTGAGGAACATATAATTTTTACAACAGAGATTACGTTACCACCAAGCTCTGGGGATAATCTACCACGGAGAGTTCGTAACCACCAAGGTTGCCGGGTGCAGTTCAGGGACCGGCTGCACAAAGCAATTTTCGACGTCTGACTGTCGTGGATGCTGTGATTTTACTTTCAATGTCTCAATGTCTTTTATTTCCCTAACAAAAATCGGTCGCCGATGCTCGCGTGTCTCTAATGTTGGTAGAGAACCACTTGGTCTCCACTAATATGGCATGCATGTCTGTCGTTGAAAGATTAATAATACATATACCAACAAATTATTATTTCTGTTTTATATATATGTATATATATAAAGGGAAGTGTGAAGAGGCGATTGCCATACTTTTTGAAGCCATAGAGTTTGCTACCCAGAACTTCGAGCACAATCCCAACGTCAGAATCATGCTTAACTCCCTTGGATTAGCCTACAGCGGATGTAAGTATTCATTAGTTTAGTCTCCTGTGATTACTTTTACTCGCCTTTAACAGGCCGCCAAAATCTCGGCAATTACATGTACCTGTAGCGTGGTGTCATGAATTACTTCTGTTTCTTTTTGCTAATATTTGGTTTTTATACGTGAGATATGTGCTAACAGAGATATGTGCTAATACTTTGCCAATGAGAACAAGACGTAATGTAATAAAGTTATATTTTAAAGCTCTCGTGGAAACACAGATATTTACATTATGTTAGTGAAATACCTTTGGCATCACAAAGGATAATGAAAGAGATTTGAAAACCAATGAAGATCATTCTCTCATTATTAGAAGGGGGGGCATTTCGCACTTTAACAAGTCGGCCCCAAGCTTTGCTGGAATACATCATTTTCCATTGTTACGTAGCAGTGTTCGTCTACTGCCTCTTTTCTTTACAAGTCTACAGAAACAGTCAGTGTGACGCATGACAGATAAGAACAAAAGAGTATAAGCAGCATGAACAGATGTCTTTGTGGCGAGCCTGGTTCGCCGATGAGATCTGACCGCAAGCTGATATTTAGTCCGCCATCATTGCTATGGTTACAGTGAAACAGAGAGGCAAGGCTCTGAAGTACAGCAAAGCCTCATTGGCTGAGAGACGGAAATACGCCAAGTGGTCACCGCGAGATCTCGTCGTCCCACTCTCTAACGTTGCCACAATGCTGAGTGATAATGAAGAATTCGGTAAGCGTTACCGGTCAAACTTCGCTCGCCTCACCAAGGTTCCTGCAAAGTCATTTATGGTTGAAATACCCATAATACCTAACGTAAATGACTTGTAACTTCCCAAATGCCGTTGCTGCATGGTTTACCCCGAGCAATTCGGTTTCCTTCGCCCTTAAACTGTACATATTCGTGTAAGTGAATAATTCTAAGTGTTAAAAACGTGGTGCTAAACTTCAGTCAAATAAAATCAGTAAGAAAATATCTGTGGTGATTAGAGTTTACCACCGTACTTCTTTATCACAAAGGCCGTGAGGTTTATATTGGTGGAGGAAATTGGAGTGCTCGGAGGAAACCACATTGTCTCTGACTTAAAGCCGCAGCCATATGTGTAGGTTACGTGTGGGAAAATTCGTCAGTTACTTACCAGTGGTCGGTGTCTTACTCTAGACACCCCAGTTTCCTCTATCCACACTACTGACGGCCATCGTGTAAGTGTAAAAATCTCGAGGCCGTTAGGCAATTATGAAATCAATATATAAATAAATTAGCCCGATACAAAGTTTACCTGATCTGATTTAAGGCAAACTTCCTGGGTTTTTTTTTTTTTCACGCCAGCTCTTTATATATGCAAAGTAGCCAGAGTGTGCGGAGTTAACCAGTGTACTTCGGCAAACATCTTACAAATCTCCCATCAAAAAATCCCAACAGAAAAACGGAACACTAGCTTCCAGGCTGTTACCATTTTCCCCGTGGCTGATTTTCCGATGCAAAACTAGCGTTTTAGACGAATTCCACGGGTAAAGAAGCAAAGAAATTGGACTTGCTGTTTGGTAGACTCTGCATTCAGTTTGACAAATTTGGTGATCCCATTTGCACTTCATTTTTCATTAGATTAGCTGTTGTGAGATGGATTAACTTCGCTTTCAGCACTATTTCGGTCATAGCTGAGCTTGTAAGACCTAAACATGTACTAACGTAATGACCCAGAAGCCTTCCACCAATGCGGTCGCTGTGAGTCCAGCTCACGCTGGCTTCCTCTCCGGCCATACGTGGGTAGGTCTGCCTGCAACCTGTGGATGGTCGTAGGTTTCCCCCGGGCTCTGCCCGTATTCCTCCCACCATAATGCTGGCCGCCGTCGTGTAAGTGAAATATTCCTGAGTACGGCGTAAAATACCAATCAAATAAAAACATAAATAAATAAATAAATAATAAACATGTACATAACGGATAGTGTTAAAAGCGCCGTAAACCAGGACACAGTGATCGTAAGTGCCGTTTGTTTTTACCGGTTGCAGGTGTTGCTCTCAAATTAGTGGACGAGGCTTTGGAGATTCGCAAAAATATCGTCTGGGAACACTTGGACACTGGCACAGCTCTCTGCAGCAAGGGCAAAGTACTCAGAAAATGGTAGGTCAAATGTCAAAGAGATTTGCTTGACCGAAAGCTTCATTACCAAGAAAATCAGTTCGTCTTTTGACTGCTATACCACTAGGACAGAAGAAATAAAACGTTACAGCAATACCCAATGTCATCACGGAATGCACTGTGAGAAAAGTCCGTGTATTTACCTCACTAGCTCTGGTATTTCTACGAGGGTTTTACCTCTGTAGTCGTAAAGCACCCGTAATAGGCGGAACGCGTGATCTGTATGGGCGTCAGAGGTTATTTCACACCTCTGAAACACCTGGCAGCTTGTTGTCAGGCCTTTCACCCGCAATTTTATGGGAATCTTATAACAACGCACGTGTTTGTTTTAATCATTTAGACATCCCAGATGTCTGACTGACGTTATTGGTTGAAATCCTGTTGTGAAATGATTGGATGATAGTAATGTCAATATCCCCCCTCTCTCGTGACGTACGCCACAGGTAGTGGAAAGGGTTTGTGCATGGAAGCACAGTACACCCTTGTTGGTGACGTAGAGGTCATCTTTGTGTCAGTCATCTAAAGTGCTGCAACAGATATAGATTTTTTACCAATCACGTCAAAGTTTCTCATACAGCCCTTGGTGGTTCAAAGAGCAATGGATACCTCCACCCTTATACCTGCCGTCGGCTTCACCCGGGCGTAGGGGTCATATATTCATCGTGTTGAGTGTGATCGCCACGTTGGATATATGAACAGTGGCAATCAAAACGCAATTGAGAAACTATACTATTTCAGAGAAGGATAAACACATAGAGGGTGCAGATGAGGCAAGACGTATTCTGGTTTTCAATAAAAGTCTACGTGTACATCCATCACTGTTGCCAGGCATGGCGGAGACCCTCACTCGTACTTTACTCACTGGTACATTTAAAACGTGTACATTGTATAAGACACTACGGATACATATTTGCTAATGGATACCATGTATACCAAAATGGTAGACGATTTGGAAACTGATTTTATTAGTCCGCCTAGAAAATCCACTGTGTCCTTTCATCATCATTGAAAACTGCTTCTCTTTGCATGCATTCGTCCTAATTTTTATATTTTATATATACTTTCTTAGCTCTGTGGTCTGGTTATTTGTCGTTTTTGGAAACTGGTCTTGAGATTATTGACCCCGGACGCCCATTTTGGTTGACGGTTGGTATACGAGTCGCTTTCGACGCCTAGGTACATTAATGAGAAACTGGAAAAAACGGCGTTAAACACCGTTGAAATGTGCAGACTAAATGACCTGATTTAACCAGAGTGCTAACCCTAACCGTTGGACTGTTTATCAACAAACAGAAATCTACATGTAGCACCTCCGTAAACCACACGTTTTAAATTTAGATTGGTTGGTACTTTATTTTTACTGTTTTATTATTATTTTTTTTTTCGGCAGGAGAAAGTTTTCAGAAGCCATAGATTGTTTTGAGAAGGCGTACCACGTCCATGAAACATGTTTCAAGACGCATTACGTCCTAGCAGACATCGGTAATGAGATCGCATTCTGCTTGAGAGGCTTGGGAAGGGTTCAAGAGGCACGTGACCGATACCAACAGGTGATTGACAGCAGACACCACTTACAGCAACAACAACGGCTCCATGCCTTCGTTCTCAGGGCATTCGATGGTTTGCTGGATATATCAGATGGAGATGGCTGGTCAAGAACGGCCGCACAGATGAGCCACTTCTTGGAAAGTCTTATTGCCCAGGAGGACACTCTCGACTCTGAGAGATGTTTGGAGCTCATGGATAAATTGCACGGGATCCAGATACGGATTGAACAAAGAGCAGGTGAACAACCAGCAGAAAACAGAGACTGTCAGGAACAGTTTGATGATTGGCCAGACCTTCCAGCCATGGGTCAAGGGAAAGGTAAACGGGGCAAGCAATGGGGTTGTCATCCCTACTATTGTTATTTTTATTAACTAAGATGACAACATAACGTTTTGAGTAACACAAGACCAGCAACGTCTGATGTAGTGCAATTAACAACACTGAACCTAATTCTGCTTAAACCATTGTGCTAGGAGGTGTGAAAGTTACTACGTTTTATGAATTTACATCTACAGTTAGGTCGGATTTCCCAATTGCATTTCACCATTTGTCAACTATTACAGTGTAGTCGTTGCTCCCGGATTACTCTGTATGCTGTAGTGTTCTACATTTGTATTTCACGAATCGCTTTTTTTTCAACTCTTGTGCTAATCTTATTCAATGTTTTTGTGTCTATGTAACGTTCCCATAGCCTTTATCGTTCTTTCACATTCATTCAGTGAGTCAATAGATGTACATTTAACTGCCATTAAGCCATATTCGTACATTTTGCAGACCGTTCTGGGAAAGTGACGGTGGGACAGATGAGTAATGACCGCGAAGACACCAGAAATGTTAGCCTCATTAGGAAAGTTTCTAAGTTGTAAGTGTATTGTCGTCTTTCTACTGCGTCTTTAGATCATTAACTGACTTTTTTGAAGTAAATTTTCAATAGATCGTAATATGAAAATAACAATAATAATTGCGTAGCCGAGATTATTACTCCCCATAAACGTGATCTCAATCACAGGGCTAAGAGGGATGACAAAATGTACCCATTCAGGCCCACACACTTGCGATCAGTAATTAAAGGACAAGAAAAGCGACCAAAGACGCACTACGTTGTACACATATGGGCGTCACACGTAGGACAGTTCGTCACTAACTTGCCAAGTTCGGTGGTTTACGCCAGGGACTCCGGTCTCCTCCACCCGAGAAACTAACCAAATTAGACAATTACGACTCAGAGTACCGAGATTCTTGAGATTCCGCCCATATTTTCTTTAAAGCGAAGTAGATCTTGCGGTTATGAACTTGGATCGTCTCTTCATGGATCTAACCGATTGTCGGACTTGAGACTTGCATTCTTTGCCCTTCCGAAGTTTTCTGCTGTACATAAAACACTTGAATTTACACTAAGAAAAGAAGGGGCGGCTATTTAACCTAATTGGAATTCACGATCAATGCTTTTTCCAGCACTCTGACAACCAAATACACGAGATAATGCGATGGTTTTATCTTTCTGCTTTAAAAATTCATTGCATATGATATCATCTTCATTCTTAGTTTGAAATTTAAATATGGAAAATTTTAGTTTTCTTCTCTTATGTCAACAATCCTGAATTTATCTGACTTTTTTGGTGGGTGAGGGTTAGACAGTGGAACCCCATCGTAGATCACTGAACCTTCGCACTGAGTAGAAAGCGAGTTTACAAAGTATAACACCCCAGGGTTCAGAAAAGAACCATAATGATGTTTATAGCACCCTTACTGAACCCTCTTTTCTAAGGTGTTTAGGAACGTTTGAAAATATAGTATGGTTTGTTTCTGTAGGCCCTGTTTTTCTGTTGTAGAGAAAGTAACAGCAACAATTTGACCCAAACAGAGAATAAAGTCACAGGAGCGTCAAAATGCATTGACATGACGAATATATTAACAGGGAAGTATGCAAGAAACACCAAAGTATCTGGAACTTCTTCGTGGCGAAAAGCACCATTGTCAGATGAAATCTCTACTGACAGGAAAGTCAAGGGGTTGGCAAGTGACGAGACAGAATGCAAGACTTACCACAGAAAACTATTTGAACTCTCTAGTAAACCCAAGGGAGAGGGTAATCTGACACCACCCTCGTTTGCGGACATTAAATATGCCGGTCATGGTTCACTGAGACTTACAGCACGAGAGCCCGAGTGCCCACGGAAACTCCCGGAGGAACATGACGAAAGTGAAGGTGATAAACCTGCTGTGGCAGAAAAGGATGAGGAATTTTTGTATCCGCTGATTTCAAAGGAAAATCACACCGGTCAAATATGTCAACTTGATTTAAAAGTGGAAGACTCAAACCCTTCATGTGAAATAAATCAATTTCCAGAAAACACACCCATATTAAGCGACACTCAAAGAACGTCGAATAGCAACACCTTGTTGAAATGCTGTCCGAACATAGTGCATTCAAACAGAATAAATGACGCACACACCAGGTCTCAGTGTAAGCTTGGTGTGAGGAAAGACTTAGACTTTGGAGTAAGTGGAATTCAGAAACTGAGTGAAGAAACACTGTGCTCGGAACCCCAGTCAGTGAATGAGGTACATGCTCAAGACAACCGCAGCGTCGCCTCTCCCATGACGACTCGGCTGCCACAGATAAACTTTACGTCAGAAGTCGAAGATGGCGAACTGGTTTTATCTGATTCTTCCACCCTGCATGGAGAAAGCCTGGAATTGTCGTATTCGGTGACTTTGACCGAGGACTATTTTGCAGATGAATTTAAGAAACATGGATCATAAGAAAACGCCAATGTGAAAGGAAAGGACGTAAAGTCGGGAGATGTATAATTCGGGTCTGTATTACCCCGACAGTATTTTCATTTATCAAATGAAATCCCATGACAAGTAACATGATACTATTTACATGTTTGAAATGCAATGTAATTATTTTTATATATTGGCAGTCGTTACTCTGTAAAGATCTTTCCACAGATTGTACCGTGCACAGACGGTACCACAGATTGTGCACTCGTAGATCTTACCACAAATTGCGCTCTTGTACACATTTTTGTACAGATTGCGTCATATACAGATTTAACCACCGATTGTTTTCTGTACAGATCCTACCACAAATTGTGACCTTTACAGATCTGACCACATATTTTGCTGTGATCCCTACAACATCGTACCAGAGATTGTTCCCTGTACAGACATTATCACAGATTGTGCCCTGTGCAGATCTTACCACAAATTATGCCCTTTACAGATCTTACCACATACTGTGCTGTGATCCCTTTAACATCTTACAACAGATTGCTCCCTTTACAGACCTTATCTCAGATTGTGCCCTGTACGGACTACCACAGACTGTGTCCTGTACAGACCTTATCACAGATGTTACACAAATTGTGCCCTCTGCTCAGATCTTACTACGTCTTGTGCCCTGTTCAGATCTTGCCACAGATTGTGCCCTTTGCACAGATCTTACCACAAAAAGTGTCTTGTACAGGTCTTACTTGTGAGCAAGTGTGATCTAGCTCCGTAACCTCTTCCTCAGTGTGCTACCACAGGCTCCTAATCTGTTATTCAGTGTCGTTCCTGTTGTTTCTAGAGTGTTCTTCAGTGTGTTGCCAGTGTTACCAGTAATCCCTACAACATGTTCTTCAGTGTCTTATAACACTGGTGTGTTATCAGTTTCCCCATAGATGTTGGCGAGGTTAAGGATTTTTTTTTTTTTTGAGTTTTAAATGGTATAGGCGTACAAGACCGAACTTCTTACGCATCTTCAGTTTTGCACAGACTAGCAGATCACTTTCCGACTTTCGGAATATGTTTGCCTATGGGTGTGAAATGTTTGTTTGTGACACTATACGGGCATTGACATACTGAAACCGAAGAAACACGGTAAGAACAGACATTTTGTCAGTAACAACAGGCATTTTGTCAGTAACAGTAGACATTTTGTCAGTAACGTCAGACATATTGCCAGTAAAAACGGACATTTTGTCAGAGACTTTAACTTGTATGTGCTAACATACAAAATGGTGGTAAAATCCTCGGGTTTCAGTGAGTCAACAATGCTTTGACGCACTTCGTGTTGAAAATCTTAAAGTCCTGTATTTTCATCCTTGTTACTTTTTGTTTTGCTCTATGGAAACACACTTATCTTGCTATTTTCTGTTGACATTATTAATTAATCTACTGTTTGCTCAGAATGTTTTAAGATATACTCTGCCGTCATATGAAGGTTAACAGGATTTTACATCCATGTACATATAAGCATAATTTTTAGCATAAATAGCGGTTGGCGTGTTTTTTTGTATTATAAAAACTTGTGAGCATGCTTTTTAATGTAGCTATAAACTCAGCTGATCACCGCCTCGGTGGGTTGGTGATTAGAGCGTCCGCCTCGGGAGATCCGGGATCCAACCAATGTCAGCAGCGCTTTGGCGGCGTGCACTCGGCCTGCCACAAGAAGACACGGTATATATACACCTTAAGGTCTTCTCGTCGTCATATATCTGAGAAATTGTTGAGTACGACGTTAAACCCAAGCACACATGAGTACATACTCGGCTGATCTCAACACATGAATTCGGGTCTTTCCCAAGGATCAAAACTTAGCCCGACATCATTCAATCGCTCAGCTTCTCATTTCTAGCCCTTGAAAAATCATCATTGTCTAAAAAATGTTTCTTCATAATATATTTTTCAAATTTGCATGTGCTCACATACAAAATAGGGGTAAACTCCTTGGGTTGCAGTGAGTCAACAATGCTTTGACACACTTAAGAGTTGAAAATCTCTTGAAAATATGTATTTTTCGCACCTGTTACTTTTTGTTTTCCTCTGCGGAAACACGCTTGCCTTGTTACAATTTTTTTGTTGACAGTATTAATTAATCTAATGTTTGCTCAGAATCTTTTAAGATATATTTTACACTCATATGAAGGTTAACAGGCTTTTACATCCATGTACATATACGCATAGTTTTTAGCATAAATAGCGGTTGGCGTGTTTTTTTAGTATAAAAACTTGTTAGCATGATTTTATAGCATAAATACATGTGAGTCGATTTTTTTTTTTTAAAGACAAAGACTTGTTTTATGCTAATACTACTTAATGTGATGTTATAGCGCTTATAACAGGTTAGCATAAATTCATATCCATTAATGCTGGTTATGATTTTATACCAATATATCTTTGTTAGCATGCTATTATACTAGAAAGTACTGGTTAACTTGATATTATATACCCATGAAAACTGTTTAGCATGAAGTTTTACTGGTTAGCATGGTGTTATGTGCATTAAGACTGGTTAGCATGAATTTGCACTTGTAAGCATGATCTCACCAATGCGATCGCTGTGAGTTCAAGCCCAGCTCAAGCTGACTTAGTTGGTAGAGCGTCCGCTTTCGGACGGGGAGATCTGGGCTCAAACCTCGGTCGGGTCATACCAAAGACTTTAAACAATGGTACATCCTGCTTCCTCGCTAGGCGCTCAACAATAAGAGGAGAGAGGGTGGACTGGTCGGCCCCGTATCAGTATAATGTGACTGGGTGAGGGGGTTTGTTGGGTGTCTTCGGCAAGTCGTCTCGATGAGGTAGCACCAGATAAAAGATACGGTGGAAATCCGTCCTGAACCAAAGAGACACCGGCTTCGTATAAGTGAAATATTCTTGAGTAGGGCGTTAAACAATAAGCATTCATTCATTCATTCATTCATTCAAGCTGACTTCCTCTCCGACAGTACGGGAGAAATTCCCGCCAGCAACCTGCGGATGGCCGTGGGTTTTCCTACGGGCTCTGCCCGGATTCGTCCCATCATAATACTGGCTGCCTTTGTATAAGCAAAATATTCTTGAGTACGACGTAAAACACCAATCAAATAAATAAATTGTCAACGTGATTTGTTTTACCCATGAATAATTTCTTAGCATGTACATTGTCCCCATTATACTCCAAATGTATTTTGACGTATGACTTTCACTTTGTCAGTAGTCCGATTACTATACCATTACATACTTTGACAGAAGGACACTAAAACCAAATGTGTTAACACTGAAACTGAGTAATCTTTATGTTTTCTAGTTTTTTGTCTTAGAATGAGACAGGTATTGAGAGAGTAGTGTTTTGAGAAGCAGAACTCATAATCTTATGTAAATTTCATAATCTCTTGTAGAGTGCTCTTTATATTTTTGTTTTATAAAACGTACCAAACCTACCTGAGTTTATCCAAATCCTTAACACTTATAAACAAGATATTGTACAACTTCCGTTCACGAAAATGACTTTTTTCTTCATCTGTGCTCACAGTTTGATATCTCTCAAAAGTATTCGATACCGTAAACAACGAGTTATTTTGTTTTGCTCTTTTTTTTCTACTCAAATGAAATCGTTACATATTCCCCGTTACCTGTCCATTACATATTCATGTATAACTGGTTTGGAACAAACATGTATGTCAAACAGTTAAGAAGCTATTTAGTGTAGCAATAAACTCAGCTGATCACCGCCTCGGTGGGTTGGTGATTAGAGCGTCCGCCTCTGGGTCTGGAGATCCGGGATCAAACCCATGTCGGCAGCACTTTGGCAGCTTACTCTCGCTCTGCCACAAGAAGACACGGTATATATACATTGTAAGGACTCCTCGTCATCATATATCTGAGAACTTGTTGAGTAGGTTGTCCCTATAAGATCTTCTTGTATGTCGGATAAGCATAAGGTTGTTCCTATAAGGCATGCGTGTAATGTCGGATAAGCATAAGGTTGTTCCTATAAGGCATGCGTGTATGTCGGATAAGCATAAGGTTGTCCCTATAAGATATGCCTGTATGCCAGATATGTAAAAGGCTACTCCTACAAGGTATGCTTATATGCTAGATTGTCAGGTATGCTTGTATGCACAAGGTTGTCACTGTCTGCCTATACACTGAATATATATCGTTGTCCCTATCAGTCACGTGTTCTATATAGAATATGCAAAAGGTCATTCCCATGTATCATGTACCTTTCGTATTCTGAATATGCATGGGTATTTTGATATGAACAAAGTTATTGCATGTCTATATTACAACTGGTATATATTGAATTCACACAAGGTTTAAATTAGTGGCTACAATGGTGCAGAATATTTACAACTTGTTTATTGAATTTACAAAAGGTTATGCCCATATTAAAGTTACAACTCAGAAAGTTATCCCATCGCATACGATTTGTTTATGGAACATTCTTAATTAAGGCGGTATGTTTTAATCATAATCTTAATTGACTTGTACTGAATATCACCAACAGTGTCCTGTTGTGTATGTATAAGTTCCATTTCCTTTGTTATACACAACTCTTTTATTTTTTCAGCTGTAAAATAAAAGTTCCAACGGTGTTTTCTTCTCTGTATATTACCTATACAGAAGTGTGTTTCCCTCTCTTTCTATCATGCATTTATCTACAGTACATATGCTTAATGAAAGGTTTAAAAATGTCTCTCTCGAGACTATATTGTATACTATTTCCACAATGATGCCGTGAGAGCGAATTCATCTTTGGTGGGCTTCAATTCAGAATATAGTCTGACTTTGAAAAGGTATGATGGTTTCTCAGCGAGTGTGAACAGGTCACTCTATGTAAAACCGCAAGTAAAATAATCTTGTCGGAGTATGATGTCATGGGAACTAGCAATTCAGCGTATGACCGCTGAAGATAGAGAAACCAAAAATGCCCAGGAATTACATTTGTCACAGGAACAACGTAATTAGCTTTTGGGATGCTTTCCAAACAAATCTTCGCTCACTACACGCGCAGTATGGAATGATAATGGCCTCATTTGCTAAACTCTGACTGCATGCTGAGGAAACGTTTTCTGAACCTGCAGTCTGAATTGTTAACTTGTTTGTTTCATTTGGAGTTAATTTCACTTTCATTTTTACCCTGCACCATGACTTGGCAATGTGAGGTATATCCGGGTATGACTGGCAGTTTCTTACTGGAGGTACCATCCTGTCGCTATATACTCGCGAATCATTCCTGGGCTTATCACTTTTCGTATACATGAGTGGATATGGTTATTATTATTTTACACAATGTTGGATCCGATTATTTTTTACCAAATGTAGAATGCTGAATGTTATTTGATCATCAAATGTTACGCCTTACTCAAGAGCATTTCACGTATACGACGACAACCAGCATTATGGTGGGAGGAAACCGGGCAATCCCCGGGGGAAACCCACGACCATCCGCAGGTTGCTGGCAGACTTTCCTACTCAGCCAGCGTTATGGTGGGAGGAAACTGGGCAGAGCCTGGCACAGCCTTCCGCAGGTTGCAGACAGACTTCCCACGTGTGGCCAGAGAGGAAGCCAACATGAGCTGGACTTAAACTCACATCGACCACATTGATGAGAGGCTCCTGGGTCATTGCACTGCCCTAACCCTCTCAGCAACTTGGGCTCCCTGTGTTTTGTTCCCCAAGAGTATGAACAATTAAAAATAACTAATTACAGAAAAAGCAACCTGACGAACTTGAGAGAGAAAAGGTTTGAAAATAAGTCAACCCTGTCTTAGGCGTAGAAAAGTCACATATAATCGCCGATAACGAAATTTAATTGGATGGGGTTGACTGGGTATTTATATCTACAGAGATGCGCCTGGAGCTCTTGTGCGATGGAGGTGAATATAGCCGCAGGTGACATGTGGCGGGGTGCTTTCAAAATATCGATTACCCTACTCGCTTATGATTAATGGTTGAGTTTGGGGCGTTTTATCGCAGTATATACACATATGTCACACTTACGGAGATCGGAGGCTACGAACTGTGAAGATTTCTGCGCCTTTTAGGTAAATTTGTTGGATATTTATTTCGATTTGTTTTTTCTTCGCGGAAATTGTAATTTCTATATGTGTCATTGGGCTGTCAACCCGTTCAGCTTCAGGTGACGTGATTGTTAGCATTATCACTCGTACGATCAGCGATACGCTCCATAAGTAACACTCACAGTTCAAGCTTTTGCGTGTGACAGCGTAGTTGTAGGGTATATGTGCACTTAAAAATATTGCAGCATTACAACCTGTTGCAATTATCATAACTGGCTCGGAACCGAATAATGCTGCATGTAACTGTTTCTGCTATACCGGTAGCTGGGCTGCTGCCAGCCAAGCCTACCGCTTTAAACGTGTTAGGTCCCCAATAAGGCAACATTTACATGTGGAATAAGGGCTACGTTCGAAAGCTGGTTTAAGTATTTCACTCCCTCCTGAGTAGTGGGTGATTTAATTAACATGGCCCTGGGTGTGAAAATGGTTGATGACATCCTTGAGCTTTTTTCTTTTGACATATTTGAAAAGAATTCTTAATTCACTATATGGCCTTAATGGGTTAATCTGTTATTGTTTTTTAATTTTTTTTTTTTTTTATATATATATTTAAATAATTTATTTGGGGGAGATGGGGGGAGGGGGCTCTATGACCAAAGTGGTTACTGTGCTACCTCAGTGCAATGACCCAGGAGCCTCTCAACAATGTGGTCACTGAGAGTTTAAGTCCAGCACTGAGCCCGGGCGAAACCTACGACCATCCACAGGTTGCTGGTGGACCTTCCCACGTACAGCTGGAGAGGAAGCCGGCATGGGCTGGACTTAACTCACTGTGACCACATTGGTTAATAAATTAATACAAATTTAAGGAGAAGATGTTTGTGATAATGATTAAAAATGATTGCTTGCCACAGAAAATGAGCAACAGCAACTTTCTGCATTGATACAACGTACTTTTTGTGTGACCTACTTCTGTTAATTCTGTGGGGAAATGTGAATGTAATATCAGTGTGCAAAAATCTGATACTGTTTCTTATGGCCTTGGGGAATTAAAGCACCGACCTGGAACTACCAAGAATTAGTAAATAAAAGAAAAAAGAAATACCCTTTCACCTTCTGTGCACTGATGGAATTCTGATTGAAGTTTTGACGTTGTGATCTTTAAAATCTAGATATCCAAATAATAGAATGTACACCTGAAATCAAAAGCTACATGTCGGCATGTGACAGGTGCAGTTTAACATACTATTCATGAGAATTTCACCATGTCAAAGCAATCAGTCTCAGAATATAATCTCTTTTATCGGATCTTTTGTACTTATTACAAAGGAGAGTGATGTTTAGCCCCCCCAAATCTTATGTGTAAATGTTGAAAAACCTTTGAACAAGTAGTGAAATAAATTACTTGAAAGCGTGACAGATAAAATCAGTTTAATATTTCAACCCCTGAAATGAGAACCTTGGTGGTTTTTGTGTTACACAGTGTTGTTGTATGCGCTTAATTTTCTTGTTCCAGACTTTCCATGCATCCTCTCCCTGCTGCTGGCTATCACTATGTCCCTAGTTAAAGGTCGTAGTTTGTATGCTGCTCTCACATCAACATGCTCTGTTCCTCATCTCTGCAAATTATCTCCCATGTTACAGCATGTAAGTATCGAAGACCCCAGTGATCCTGTATGTAATCTGTATGCTGAGTGGTCTGATGCTCAAAGCACTGACCTCAGGAATTTTTCTATCAAATAACTCTGAGAAACTCAATTTGAATAAGTCAGAAAACTCAGTATTTTTTCATCACCAATGTATCTGAAACTCAATTTGTATCATGAAAGCTCAATACAAAATTTGTCTAATACTCAATTTTCCAATATTTCTCGTGTGTGGTTACCACTACAAGAAAGTGGCTAGAGAAACCCCTGGACATATAAGCGAATATCTGTAAATAAGAAGCCCTTTTTCTCATCATAAAACTGCTTAATGTAACTTTCAAATGGAAACATATTCAGGGTTTACCAGTATTTCCCAACATGGCCTATTTCTACAATCAAGTTTTCACGGTAATTTGCAGTCAAGAAATGTCTGTGATATTTGATACATAGTGGTGAAATTGGGATCTTTCCATTTAGGATGGTTCGAATGAGGTTACTGTATTGTAAACTTTGAGTGGGGGGGGGGGGGGGAATGGGTGGTGTGTGTCCTTATCAAAGTGCATGCATATTTGTCAGTCTCTGTTTTCCATTTTTTAATGGTCCTGCTGCTTTGATACTTTTCATTATTATATATACTGGCCCATATTAAACTTTATAGAGCTGCCTTTCTGTTTTCTAAAATATCAAGATAAGACTACTAAAGGTTATATGTGTAGTCTTTCCTTGAGCAGTTGTAACTTTTGAGCCATGTACTTCTCTTGGTTATTAAAAAAAAGTTTGCTGAACTTTTCGTCATACATTGATGTTGTTCTGTTTTCAGTTCTGCTTCTCCAATGTGTTATGCATGGAGAAGCCTACTATGTAGATGTAGACACATACATCCGCTTCCCAGCAAGTTCAGCCTCTTTGACAGGGGCAGGTAATTTGCTGGGATTTCAGTTCAGGTTCTGCAATGACCGAGGGATGCTGATATACCAAGAAGGGGGAGACAACTTCTTTGCACTGGGCGTTAATTCTGGGAAGATATACATTGAGTGGAAGACATCCAACAAAGTAGTGGAGGTAATTTTTGGAAAAGAGAATAAGTGGAGCTTAAAAGTGTTTCCAGATTGAAAAATATGATGGTAGTTCAGAATTTACTTCTTAAAGTGACATGCCACTCCAAAATGAAGTTATAATGAGTGAAAAGACCATTAAAAGGTGTATCTGAAACTGTCTTCCCTGAATTTTTTAGATTTTGTTTTTATCACATTAAACACTGGCAGATGTTTTCACTGTATGGTGGCTTCTACTGACCATGCTGATGACGTGGATCACCAGTGATGTCACAAAACTTAGTACAACTTCTGTGTTTAACTCTGAATAAAAGTCTTCAGAAGTTTTTATCTTCTTGTGTTAAAAAAGTAATATGACAGTCAATTTCTACTTTAGAGCCAGAGGAAAGTAGGCACGACATCAGTGGTGAAAAACAAATTCTAAATATGGTCCATAAAACTGACCATATAATCAAAACATTTGACAGCATTCAATTGACTGGGAAAAAAATAAAAAAAACTCAGTGAAGATATTTTGAGATATAGTTTTTAATGGTCTTTTCACTCACCATAACTTCAGTTTTATGTGGTCTTTCTCCTTAAATATGATGATGATGATGAGCTGAGTGGGGACACACAGGTGAAACATTCAGATGATCATTGATACGACAGATATTTTGGGCGTGTTTCTTTCCTGAAGTGCACTGAAAATATTGAGGAAACAGTCATCATAGAATATCTTGGTGTTTTAGTTTGCGTTGATAATTTTGCTTGTTATTTAAATTTGTTCTGAACTTAATTTTGCCTTTACAGCTCGAGATTGGAAATGGAGACCTACAACCAAACGTCACATACACTGTGGAAATCATAGGTTTGCGCAACAGACAGGTTACCAGGGCAACCATCAATGGCCAAGTTGTTGTTGTTAACTATCTTGTGGAACTGTCACAGGAGCTTGACCTCTCAGGATTGACAGGTGACATCTATGTGGGTGGGTACAGGGATGTCAGTGAACTCAAGGTATGTAGTCCGACTAGACCAAAACCTGCAACTCCAATTTCTTCTGTTTCCTGAAATCACAATGTAAGAATTACAATGCCGTAAAGCTGTTTTGATTTGGAAGAAAATCAGTGAAAATCTGGGAAGTTCTGGTAAAGTGAGCCCTGAAAGCACATTTGAAATCAGGAAGAAAATGAGTTCATGGTTTCAAGTACTAATACTACTAATTGTAATACCGGTAAATACAGGGCGCATTCATGACTGGCCCGTGTGAACTCAAAGGGAGACAACTTTTCATAGTAATCCCCCATTGTTTGTGCCTGCACAAATTTTAGTTGTGCTGTCTGGTGCCCTCAATCATGTATTACAGCTATACACTTATTATTTAGGGATGAAGCACATATACTGAAATGAGAAAATTTGCAGTGAATGCATCTTGTTTGTCAGGATGAATTCACCACCTATTTTCTCATAACATCCCAAAATGGAGATGGAGATGTTAGAAGATGGAGGAGTGAGCGCACAAAAATCCTTGAGGTTTGGGGTTCAACGATCTGAAGTGTTAAACTTGAGACGTTTAAATTCATGGCCTACTGGGTAAGCTGTAGCATTAACTTTGGTTTCCTCCCTTGCTCTACTTGGTTTCCTTTGTTTTTAAAATATGGAAAAAATTTAGTGAGTTATGTCAGGTACGTGAAATGTAAGAACCAATCACACAAATAGATGTGGGAGCAGGCCATGATATTTGTAAATCCACCATTCTGACTGCATGCTTGTGGGGCCTTGGTGGCAGTAAGGGGTCCATGACACTTGTGTGAGCGTTTGGTCAGTCTTAATGGGAAAGACCTCGTAAAAATGAACCTGGGGAGTGAAAAGGCCATTAAAAACTGTATCTGAAAATAACCTTTACTGCATTTTTTAGATTTTTTTTCACCAAAATAAATGCAGTCAAATGTTTTGATTGTATGGTGGGTTTTATGGACCACACTGATGATGTGGTTCACCAGTGATGTCATGCCGACTTTTTCATGGCCTTAAGCAGAAATTTAAGGTAAACATTACAAGAGTATATTCAGAGCTGAAGATGAAGGTGTACAAAAAGTTGTGTGACTGGTGTACCACTTTATCAATATGGTCCATTAAAACCCCCCATACCATCAAAATATTTGACTGTGTTTATTTTGGTGAAAAAAAAATCTAAAAAAATCAGTGAAGGTATTTTCAGCTACAGTTTTTAATGGTCTTTTCACTCACCCTAAGATCATTTTTACAAGGTCTTTCCCTTTAACATTTGCTGAAAAGTGCTTGTTTTCCATGATTATGGTGTACATACTATATGTTTGTCATGTGGGAAAGTTCATCAGTAAGTTGCCAAAGGTCTTTGGTATTTTTCTGGAGGCGCTACTGTTTCCTCCAGCCACAATACCGAGTACCACCATCATATAAGTGAGAAACACTTGAGTATGGTGTCAAAGAACAATTAAAAAATTCAATCTATCAGTCAAAAGAAAAATAGATGAAACAGATGTATGACCATGTCTCTTTGGTGTCATCAGATAGACACTCAGCGCCTGGCTGCGTACCTGGTGACCTGTGTGGATTTCATCACCGTGAACGGCAGACAGCTGAACTTCACTGTGGCGAAGAGGATTGACGTACAGCAGGGGTGAGCTTACAACATGCAATGTATGATGTGTTTGTTATCCTCCTCACAAATAACCGGATTTCACGCAGGATCCTGTGTGATGCCTTTATTACCCTCCTCACAATTAACCTGATTTCACGCAGGATCCTGTGTGATGCCTTTATTACCCTCCTCACAATTAACCTGATTTCACGCAGGATCCTGTGTGATGCCTTTATTACCCTCCTCAAATAACCTGATTTCACACAGGATCCTGTGTGATGCCTTTATTACCCTCCTCAAATAACCTGATTTCAGACAGGATCCTGTGTGATGCCTTTATTACCCTCCTCAAATAACTGGATTTCACACAGGATCCTGTGTGATGCCTTTATTACCCTCCTCACAATTAACCTGATTTCACGCAGGATCCTGTGTGATGCCTTTATTACCCTCCTCAAATAACCTGATTTCAGACAGGATCCTGTGTGATGCCTTTATTACCCTCCTCAAATAACCTGATTTCACACAGGATCCTGTGTGATACCTTTATTACCCTCCTCAAATAACCTGATTTCACGCAGGATCCTGTGTGATGCCTTTATTACCCTCCTCACAATTAACCTGATTTCAGACAGGATCCTGTGTGATGCCTTTATTACCCTCCTCACAATTAACCTGATTTCACGCAGGATCCTGTGTGATGCCTTTATTACCCTCCTCACAATTAACCTGATTTCACGCAGGATCCTGTGTGATGCCTTTATTACCCTCCTCAAATAACCTGATTTCACACAGGATCCTGTGTGATGCCTTTATTACCCTCCTCAAATAACCTGATTTCACGCAGGATCCTGTGTGATGCCTTAATTACCCTCCTCAAATAACCGGATTTCAGACAGGATCCTGTGTGATGCCTTAATTACCCTAAAAAAAAAATCGTGTACAATTCATAACCGATAATAAGATGTCAGTGATTACATGAATAAATAAGTGAATTCTCATCTTAATTTCATTCCAGTCATTTGTATTTTGAATAATTATTTTACTCATTAATTTGTTGATATCACATTAAGTTATACTTTTTATGTAGTAATTAAATGAATTTTCACTTGAAGTTCATACCAGTCATTGGAATTCTGGATGTTTATTTTAAAGCATTTTGCATAATAGTGATGTAAAGTGAAAAAAATGGTCAAAAACCTTCTGATTTGGTTTGACCCAAAAAAAAAGAAATTGAAAAATATACAACTAAACATCATTTTTTGCTTTTCAGATGTCCTCTAGATTTTTGTGCCAACCCTACCATTGTTACAGTGACGACCAAGTCAGCCTATTTAGAAATGGACCTTCCCCTGGTGGCAAGGACAAATACTATCATCAGCTTTAAATTCAGAACGAGGTACTGAGTATTCTACCAGAACTTTAAATGGACTCTCCCAACATTTGTGCGGACTGTAATTATGTAACTGTTTTGTTTTTGAGATGAGTGATCAGGTAACTGCTAGTTGTGCCTTAGTATCTTATGTAATCTTTCATTAAATATTGATGAAGCAGACAATCAATGTTTAAGTAATATTGCTAGATCAAATCAGACACTGTTAAATCTTGAAACTGTCACAACAGTTTTTTTTTTTTATGTGAAGATTTAACAGTAATAGGACGATTTCATCTTGAATGTGCTATTTTTGTACTGTGTACATTTTGCTCAATTTGTTCTCAACCTGCAGATGATTTTCTTCAAAATGTTTTAAACCTACAGCAGCGATACGTTACTTTTTTTTTCATTTGGTGCAAGACATGTGAGGTAGATTTAGCATCCATTTTTTTATATACTCTTATGTAATCTACTGCTGAAGTGATATTGAGGAATGATCATTCTTTCATTATTTATTTGCATGCCGTTGTACCTTTGATCATATTACAGTGTAAATGTTAAGTGATACATATCATGTGTAAATGTTGGTGTGTACTGGACTGTCATTTTATTTAAACACATAATTTTATCCAATCAGAGCTCAGCGTGGTCTTCTCTTCTACCTTGGGGGCCCAGCATATTTGGCCTTGTTTTTGGAGGGCCAAGGTCGCTTGAATGTTGGACTGAATACAAAGGTATATGCTCATGTGACATTCACCGTTTAGAGACAAATAATTCTGTAAGACAGATGTGAAGAAAGCAGTTTTTGGAACACATCAGTACCTCATAAGCCATTGATATATCTTTGCAAAGATGTCAGTCCTGTATTAGCAAAATGTGTTCAATCAAGGACAGAGTGTCACCGTATATCAATCTCATTAACTGCTTGTTAAATATTACAGGGGACTGGTTTAGGATCATATGCCACCACCAGCGTCGGCAACTTTAACGATGGACAGTGGCATTACATTCGAGTGCGTCGTCAAGGCAACACTGCTTCTCTGACCAATGGAAATGGGCTTCCATTAACCACTGTGACTTATGGTGGGTTATTTTTGATTTAAAGAAATGATGCGAGAAATGAATAACACAATGCTTAAAGTTTTAAAGATTTAGAAATATGTTTCTCCAAGTGACATATTTGTAAGAAAACAGAGTTAAATATAATTTGTAAAGAAAAAAAAGTAATATTTTCCCGTCATGCCAAACATATTTCTTGTTTTTCATGAGTTTTATGTTTTCTGTGATAATTATGAATTCCGTGTTAAGCTGTTAGCCTTACTTTATGGATTGTCTGCTATCTTCTCAGGTTCAAGTGGTAAGCAAATACTCTACAACAATTATTTAAATCAGTTACCTCCCTTGTCATGGTATTGGTATACATCTTTTTTTCCACATAAACTGGCAGCAGAACTGTGATTCAAAATGCAGCACAGTGCTGCCTATTAGTTATTGACAGCTGTTATCTTATTTCCACACCCATTTACATTTGGTCTATTTCCACACTTTTTTTAGAATCAGTCTCCAGTTCCAACATATTCTTGCACTTTTGACTAACACTCTTATACCTGTATGTATTAATCCTCATTACATATTTGTATCTTTTTATACAAATGTTTAGTTTTCCTGTGGGGAGGTTTATATTCAATGTATGTTTCATTTCTTTGGCACTTCACTTCTTTGGTGCATAAAGTGATTGTGTGGCCATTTTATATACTTGTTTTCTGTTTTTGGTTTTTTTTTTTGCTTTTGAAAAGTTTTAGTAAATGTACATAGTCAGCACTTTCTCTATAAAACCATGCATTCCTCCAACCTTTCTTCCATTCATACTTTAGGTTGTAACTCTTAAAGTTTTGGAGCTACAGTTTTAAGCTTTGTCATATATGACCCACCAAATGTGTCACCAACCAATTAGGTTTTGAGGATAATTGCCATGGTAACCATAGCAGCATGTTTGTTGCAAACACACATAGACGTTTAAAACTCCAAGGAGCAGGCCAGGCCAAGTGTTACTAAATACATTACTAAACATTATTTTTTTGATATGAAAGAGAAGAATGCTTATAGTTTCAAACTCTTTGTTCTCTCAAAGTAGGGGATAAGAAAGCAAGAGTCTTTCATTAGTTATGAATGGTGATTTTACTGGGCCTTCATTCATGTTTTACAGCCATGCTAAATTTATTTGTTTGTCAATGACATTGAATCATGTTTAATGTTTATATATCAAAGTAACATAACATAATTTTGTTCGTTAATATTTATTTTGAGATAAATCTTACATTTTATTTGTAAGTGCTCTCGTCCAACCCTCGCCACGATATAGCTGAAAAAATGCTGATGTGATGCCATAATCATTCATTCATTTGTGTCCAACTTCCATTGGTTTGGCGGGAACTTTAGGTATGAAAGTTCCACAAGGATGGTGTGTATGTCTGTACTTCTCTGACACGTGGGAATGTTTGTCAGTATCTTGCCAAGGTTGGTGGTTTTACACTGGGCACTCTGGTTCCCTGATATCCACCATGTATGTGAAGAAACCTTTGAGGTATGGCATAGAACAAGTCAAATAAATGAAGAGATGAAATAAGTCTGATACGTTTCCACTAGGTTTCTAGGCCTTAATTTTTGTTTTTGAGCAGGTGAGTGATTATCATACCCCTTGCATAAAATCAGGAGTTCACATATCATAAATGCAAAGACCTTATTTTCCAAGGTGTACTCGGCTTCCTCAGTTATATACATATGCTTGACTAACCTCATAACGAGCGAACACAGTTTTATTCAGTTTGGTGTAAAATTAGAACTCCAGTCACATAAACAGATTTTTAAGGACATGTTTGTGATCTAACATCAGGACAAGATGTGGCCCAAACTCTGAATGCCAGGGGACTGTACATTGGGGGACTCCCTGTTGCCCAGCAACCGCTGGGTTTTCCGTCGGAAGCTAAGGTCTCCTTGACAGGCTGTTTCGAGGAATTACGTTTCAGTTCTTTCAGCATTGCATCTGAACCGGCCAAACTGCTTAGTTTTGGCAGTGTCCGGAGTGAAAGGTGAGATTTCATACTTTACAAAAGTTTACTCATTTCTGAAGGATGTAATGAAAAAATTGACACTACTATATTGGATCTAAAATACCAGCATCAGTGACTATACATTAATCACTTCCCGTGATTCCGAGAATTTCCATTCATCTAATAAAGGTGTTTTGAGGTTTGTTTGGACTCAGGGAGTGGGGGGGGGGGGAATGTAAGTTTTGAGAGTTTTATCTGTGTGTAGAAATGTTGTTTTTCCAGCGAAAGTTTATGGTAAATATAGAAAAATAAATAGATCATGTTTTGTACAATTTGACTGGACCTCATTCAGCTGTTGAATGACTGTCATTTTGCTTTTCCGATCTTCTCCGTCAATAAGCCTGACTGATGTCTTACATATGAGTGAAAAATCACAAGGATACTAGAACCCCTCAGTGGTCAAATTTGGCCAAATTTGTATTATTTCACATCTTAATTCTCCATTCTCCTATCTTTCCTCTCATTTAAAGATGAAAACCAAATTTGAAATGTAAATAATTAAAATTTGACAAAATGTATAACATGTGAACCAGTGCAGTTGTTTTCTTAGTTCCCCTTGATTAGGAGAACTAGCTCACTGAAGGGGGTTACCTTCTGTGAATAGACCTGCCCTCTGGTAAATACATATTGTCTCCTGCTATAAACTGTTTGGGCTGCTTGTGCAGACTATCCAAGCAGACGTATTAACTAAAACAGCAGACTTAATCATCTCACTATGGTGCCATTGGGGAAGGGGCTTATAAACACATTCTAACAGTGTTTGCTCAGAAAGGTCAAGATAAAACACCGATTTACGCTATGATGGAACATGATAAGATTTAAAATTTAACATAAATAGGTGCATATGTTAACATTTTAACTGGAGGCGGGACTATTTGTGATTAAAATCAATCAGCAAGCTAACTAATGAAGAATTTTATCACACATAATGCTCCGCCAGACATTTTGGTCTTTTTCTCCCATTCTCCCACCGATTTACGCTATGATGGAGCATGATCAGATTTAAAATTAAACATAAGTGGATGCATGTGTTCACATTTTAACTGGAGGCAGGGCTTGGCAAACTAATTAATGATGAATTTTATCACATATAATGCTCTTCCAGACATTTTGGTCTTTATCTCCCTTTCTATTTTTTGTACGGTTGTGTGGTGAAGCACTTTTATTTCTAGCTTATTGTTCAACATAATGCTTTGAAACTTTGCACACATGTGGCTAAATACCCAAGCCAAAAAATGTGTCAGCAGATTTTCAATATCTTTTCTAGTTCTAACTGTATTAATAAAAAACATCAAAGTTTCAAAATTTTTAACAATTTTAAAAGTTATAACTTTAAATGATCACCTCTGAACAATCGAAGATGAATATTAAAAATCTGTTTGGCTGTTTTTTAGTTTAAGTAGTAAATTATCCACTTTAGCTAGGAAAATTTTAAAGATAGGCGAAAAAATGGCAATTTGAAAAACAGAAATAATTATTTTGCAAAATTTCTCTTTATTTTGAATTATATTAAAGTTAGGTAAATTTTAAAAGTTTTTTTTTAAATCAGCAGCTGTTTAGGTTTCAGAATATGTATACACATTGCCTTATTTGGTCAATATTTTGGGCTGCACAAATGTGAAATTTTGCCCACGAGGGGTTCTAGTATCCTTAAGGTGTGAGGATCCAGAAATATTATTTCGAGGCCTTCATGTTCTGTGGAAAGTGCCTTTTTACAGGCCATCAACTTTCAGTAATACATACAAAATCTGTAAAAGAGTTTGCTTTGTCGCATATCAGTAGCAAGCCAAAAATCTTTGCAGTTGACCATCAGCATTTCTCTTTCTTTCATGTTTTTGACAGAAACATTGTTCATGGCAGCTGCTCCTCGTCACAGACGTGTGACCCTTCTTGTCCCTTCCCACAGCAATCTTGTGACTTCGAGTGTCAGTGTTCTCTAGGATTTCAACCAATCAGAACTCAGCCTACCCTCTTGTGCGAGAATATCAATGACTGCTCCCCTGATCCTTGTCAGAATGGAGGAGTATGTTTTGATGAAATTTTAGACTACAGATGCCAGTGCCCTATTGAGTTCAATAAAGGTATGATTTGTTTTCATTTTGAGTGCTTGTCTTACTATCACTGCGTCGTCCAACATTTTGGCTCAGTTTCAGGTTTTCAGACAGGAAATTCTCTAGACTTCTCAGCATCACTTGTTTTCGGTGTTTTCCTTCATGTTTGTACGATGAAGGTCCCTGGAGACCACTTGACTCCCATCATTGTGGTAACATAAATCTTACGATCATTGTATATTATTGAAAGACTCTTGGATAATGGCTTTCAAATAGAAATCAGATAAATAAAATTAGTTCAGTAAGTTTGGGAGCTTTCTTAATATAATTTCCAGGCCGTATGAAAATTTTCTCTTAGACTTACAATGACAAAAGAAAAATACATCTGTCGTATCTCTTTTTTTTTTTCCAATTTGGTTCAAAGCTATATGAACTTGGTATCTGAACATCATTACTTCAAAAATGTCGTAGTTTGTATCTTTAACTCTTTTCAGATGTATAAATAATGTGCTGCATGTGATGAACACTCTGTTTGAGCCAACTTGTTGTTTTGTTTCAGGAAAAAACTGTACTATTCGGAACTTCTGCCTTCCGAACCCATGTTTTAACGGCGCCACCTGTAATGACCTGATAAGTGGACACACCTGTAGCTGTGCTGCTGGATTCAGGGGAGACAACTGTGAGATAGAAATCAGTAAGTCAGACACAGATATTGGCAGGGTGCTCTTCCATAAAGAGATTTTATTGCTACTTCCACAATCATATTTTTTAATATAATTTTAGCAGTATTTTTATTTCCCTTAAAAATATTCTACTGAGCACAGATTGTTATGATACATATACCATGTAAATTTTTATTTAAATATTTACATGTATCATCTACTTTCATAACAAAATTGAACATTAACAATTAAGTACAGATCTACACTCAGGAATAATACCACAAGTTGAGATTAAGTTTGATTTAAGTCTTAAGACAGGCTTCTGATCCTGGACCGGGGCAGGTTCCTTAAAAGTACAAGCATTTTGACTCAAGCCAGAATTTAAATTTAACTTAAATATCAAATGACCTTATTGGTTTGGTTATCAGTCATCATCTCTAGATTTAATTATCAGTCGATCTGTAAAAGCTCAGTTATCAGATGTGCTGTTGATGGGTTATTGTAAGTTGGCCTCTTATGGTCTGATTATCAATTGGCCACTTTTGGTTTGATTTTCACTTGGTCACTTTTGGTTTGATTATCAGTAGGTCACTTTTGGTTTGATTATCAGTTCATCACTTTTGGTTTGATCATCAGTTGGTCACTTTTGGTTTGTTTATCAGTTCATCACTTTTGGTTTGATTATCAGTTCATCACTTTTGGTTTGATTATCAATTGGCCACTTTTGGTTTGATTATCAATTGGTTGTTTTTGGTCAAAATATCAAGTGGGCTCTTTTTGTGAGATCTGATCATTATACACATTTATCACATACATCTGGCCTTGAATAATTTCTCAACTTGCTTTGTTTTGTAAGAGTATTGCTGGAGTCCATGTATGCATGGGATATTATGGACAAATCTTTTTTTTTCACAAGAAAATTAACTGAACTTCTCTGAATGAAGTCTTGCACCATTTCAGATGAGTGTGATGTGAACCCATGCAGGAATCACCTGGATTGTACGGACCTCATCGCCGATTTCAGATGTACTTGTCTACCTGGATACACAGGTAAAACTTGCGAGGAAGACATCAACGAGTGTTTACCTGGGCCATGCCTTAACCAGGCTACCTGCGTGGACTTGATCAACAGTTACCAGTGTCTTTGCATTCTAGGATGGACAGGTAAGCTCACTTTATATCCAACTTTATGTCTGCAAATTTGGTGCAAAGTAGAATACCGTAAATGACCTGAAATTTCGCTCAAATAGTTTGCAATTCTAAAGGCAAATAAATGTGATAAAAAATTACATATTACTCATCACTCAGTGACTGATGTTATGTCTTCCCACATTCTGTTGCCTGGAAAACAGTCATCACTGTTGTGACATAACCTGTCTGCTGCAAAGGCCTAGTTCGTTATTTTCCACTTCTTCTAGTTTCACGCCTCAAAGAACTGATCTCGTGTTGACGTCGTAGCTGTTGTCGTGTGGCAGGGGAGGTCATTCAGAGAGAGCCTATGATTTCCTGGTGGTTGGCTCACTGTTGGATGACAGTGACTGTCCATATAGTAACCCTCTGAACAGACTCTTATTGGGTCGACATGTTATTCAGCACATTCATAACAAGATTTAGAACAACATTTCTGACCTCCATTCTTTGAATGCGGCTTCGTGGGAAGGTCTGTCAGTGACCTGCGGAT
Organism: Acanthopleura granulata; assembly: GCA_016165875.1. Lineage (NCBI taxonomy): Eukaryota > Metazoa > Mollusca > Polyplacophora > Chitonida > Chitonidae > Acanthopleura > Acanthopleura granulata. The sequence continues at coordinate 1,000,462 of JABBOT010000024.1, read as the reverse complement.
GGTTGGGGATTCCCAGAGCCTGATTTCCTCCCATCGCAGTGCTGACCACTGTTGTATAAATGAAATATTCTTGAGTATCACTATAGCAAAAAACACCAATCAAATAAATAAATAAATTTAACACAGATTCTTTACTTACCAAGGAGGCTGAGTTCTAGATGATACATGGCCTATTCATTGTGACTTAATGCTTGTATATGAGTAGTTCAGTGTGTTGTTTCGACCAGAGTAGAAACACCCAGTTGTTCAAGAACAGTGCAGGTTATGCCATTGTTTCAGTGTGTCATGATGTCAATTATATGCCTTGGTCTTCTCAATATGTAGATGCCATTTGCATTCTCCTGCCAGCAATGGGGTCCTTGGCTGGGGTCCTTAGCTAAATGCGTAACAGTATCTGGTTGGTTTTTCTGTTTATTGGTCGTCCGAATCTGTGTATTGTGGTACACTTCTGCGGTAATGTCAGATAATAATGAAATGACGCTACGACAAAATGTTCATGACCACATGAAAAAAGTGGTGCTTTTCTTTTTGGCAGAAATCGAAATTGAGGGAAATTGTCTCAGTTTGTTGTAGCATCATTTTATTGTGGACTGCCATCATCTTCTGGGTGTATTGGTTTGTAAATGTGTAACCTGTTTTTTGTAACATTTTGGCATGGGGTAGCAGAGGCATACAGATTTACTGTGCTTGACAATTCACTGACACATCATTGACATAAATAAGAAATAGTTAGGGCTAAAGAAGGGAACCTTGAGGAACACCAGGTACTGCTTACAGGGAATCATACAAGTCCGTATTAACAGATCAATAGTCCTTACAGTTGCAGCTGTTTTGTATTTACCTATGGGCACAATCAACAGCATAAAATCTTCTTCATTTTCTTTTAATAATTGTTGCAAAATTATCAGTTTCTCGTGTCCACCAGAAACCTCCAATTGGTCGTGGGTTCTGCCGGGGTCTTCTCAGCTTCCTCCCACCGGAATGCTGGCCGGCGTTGAATAAGTGAAATATTCTTGAGTAAGGCTTAAAACATTAATCAAATAAATAAATAAATAAATTTCTCAATAATTTGTAAATTTTCCTCCCAGGAACATCTGAATGCAACAGACTTGTAATGTATCCAGTAAACATTAGAGTTATAAGTGAAATATGTCTGATGTTGTCCATAGAAATGGACGACAGTAAGAAAGTGTACCTGCAGCCAATACAGTGTATTAATTGTTTATGAAATTAAGTACACAATTTATACATACGAATCTGTTCTGGCTCAGTTAGAGTTTCACATGTGTTGTATCTTACAGATTTGCCACAGTCTCACTTATGTCTGATCTCTAAGATAGACTATGTCACTGGCGACGTTTTACAAGGCTCAAAAGTTGACAAAAGGCAACTAGACACAGACGATAAGGTCGTTTTACTCCTGTTTTGTGGCTCTGACTTGTGATGGCTGCGAATTAAAATCCCCAGTGTAATGGGTCGGATAGGAAACCCAGCAATTTCAACATGATCGTAAAGATCGTGGATCCAAAACCTCCGACATCGTCCGATGACTCATCTGTGAGGTTAGACACAACAAAACAATTACTCTCGGGATTATATTCCCCCACCATATCTCAATTTTCTCTTTGCTGGTTTCGATTTTTTACAAGGTCAATAAAAATTTGGGTGCATTTTATAAACATAAATCACACAAAAATTTTTTTGTTATATATGTTTTGCAGCAATAAATCCTGCACAATCTATATGAATTCCCCTCCCCCCAGCCTTTTTTTTTTTTTTAGTTTTTTATTTATTTATTTACTTTTTTACATATGACTTGCTCTGATATTTGATCAGATGATCATAGATTATAACAAATACATGACAGTATAAATTGTGACATAGTTTCAATCAACATTTGCATGAATTTTGAATTATTGTTCCAGTTTTTGCTGAAGAACTTATATCTTTCTGTAATAGAATGCTGACATATTTCTTCCGATAAAAAGTCACCTTGTAAGACATTATGGAGTGAATAACTTTATGATATTTAATTTTTATGCATCACTCTTTACTTATTTTTCTTAAGGTTTGCAGTTGGTAAATATTGTGAAAAAAAAGCTGTTAAGATGCATACCTTGACTTCTCTTGTATCCTTAAACTTAATGGCGTGTGTCACATTTGCGTTTTCAAGAATAAGAATTATGTCAGAATTGTTGTCAAGAACATGTGTAAACAGTGCTAAGTGTGTATAAGGTTGACTCCCATGTAGCGGAGGGAACCCAGCTAAGCAGTGTGACGCTGCAAAGGCTACGCGATTTTCTTTGTCCCGACATGGACTGGTAATTATCAGGAATCAGTATTATTTGTCAAAAGACTCCGTCCTGAAGACTGGCCAGGGCCCCGCGGCCCACAAAGGGCTCTTCTCAGCTTTCTTTGTTGCTTTGTCCGATCAACACGTGCCCGGCTGGCTGTCTTATCTCACGCCGCCCGAAAGTCATTGTTGAAAGCCTGTTGAATATTAATGAGCTATTGCTATGGCGATTGCAGCCATGCTCTCCCCTCACCCTCCTGCTGCTTTCCTTACAGTGCGCTGCCTGGACCAAGGGACACACCCACTGACTCCACCCTACTGTTCTGAGGTGGGGGGGGAGTGATTCAGCAGAAGGGGACAAGGGGATAGGGATGAAGAATGAGTAGGGATTTGATAGTTACTGTTATTAGCCCACCCCACCCAGACCCCCTGCAAAAAGTAAAAATATACACATCCCACCAAAAATTAAAATTGTGTATAATTCAATAACGTAACAAGACATAGTTGTAATATAGGGGCCAAATAAATAATGACTTTACTCATGATGTATTCATATATATATAAAAATATAAAAATTAATTACTGTGTGATTATTGTGAACCAGGGCCAGCTGACTGCATATTTCAAGGTGAATAATCTTTTGTTACTGTTTGTTTTTATGGTTGTCACACACTGTTAAGATGTACAGTGAGCCATAGATTTACTTTAAAAAGTCCAATTAAAAGTAAAATTCAATCTTTGCTATAACATTTAAACACATGGATTTAAATACAGTGTAAAATTGTTATGTGCGAATTCATTAAACATGACATGCATATATGTTTAGAATATACACCTTTTTTTTTTTTTTTGGCTTTCAGTCAATGCATTAATTAAATTGATGTTTGCTATTGTCCCATGTCAATCCCTTGTTGGGCCATGCACATCTGTGAGTCCTTGTAGACCCGTATTGTCTTAACAGCAGCTGAGGGTAACGCTTACCCTGGGCAAAGCGTCTTGTTAGGCCACACCCTCTCCATTATGCCCCTTCCCTGACCCCCACATTCTGGGTGATTAGTGCAGACACAGCCCTGGGGGGTGTTGTGCTAAGCCAGTCTATCCTGCGCACATATAACAAGAGAACATCTGGCTTATATAGGATATGCAGGGTTTAATCAGATCAGAGCTCTGGATGATAGGGGCTGGAAAAGGGGGATTAGTGTTAGCTTATAGAAGTGTCCAGTTTATAATAGCTAGGAGAACAGTTTTCAACATCACTGCCATGTTCAACTCTCACAGAAACTGTCCACTATTGAACAGATCCAAGGTGACCTCTGATGTTGCTGACCAGTGTAAATAAGGAAGTGTCAATCATTCTAAGAGAGTATGATGAGAAGCAACTCGAATGCTGATTTATATCAGCAAAGTATACTTTTTTCCTGAACATTCACAGAAAAACTGGTCCTGTGATTGCTGTGATTACCAGAAGGATTTAACTGACTCCTTTACAGCTGTGGATTTTCAAGCATTTCAACTTCTGTGGTCAGCTAAATGACCACTTTAATCTATATCTGTTCTAAAACTTCCATGTGCATCTTGGGATCGTCTTTATATTCAGTTTAAGGTCAAACCTCAAGTACCGAATAGGCGGCTATGAACTTATAACATATTTTTGTTCTAGACAGAGAGGAGTGTTTATCAACAAATGTGTTTTCAAGTGGATTTTGCGTTGACCTTCAACCTGCTCCTGTGATGACCTTCCACCTTCATCTGTGTTGATCTTCAACCTGATTCTGCGTGGACCTTTAACCAAATTCTGCTGTTAGATAAAATCTGTCTCATGAATGAAACAGACATCGACACCTTGCATGGAGCGACAACGCGGATAGTATTAGGTAACTTGTCGTGACACCTGTGAGTTTGGTCCAGTGAAGCCACTGCAGTTAAATACTTACTATCTGCAAAGCTGTGGATAGTTTATCCGTGCACAGAACTAGCTGTGGATTTGTTAGACGCAGCTCAAGTTTTGAGACACTGGTGGGTTTGGCTGTATGGTGACTGAAAAAAGACACCAACAGACTGATATTGATTTGGATTGACGTTGTAGCCATACAGGTGTGGCAGTAATCAAGCTTGTCTTAAAGAATATCGAACCTGTATGAGTTGTGGAAAACCTGTCAAGCTTTAGCTAAAATGTTACACCTTTAATTATTAATTACCCGTGCAACTAGGCAAGTTAATTAATGACAGACTGAGTTGTTGATCACAGGTTACCTGTGGAGATGGCTTGTGCCCTGATCGCTGGGGCGTGACTGCAGCTGGGAGCAGTTTGTATAACACCCTCATGGTCTGCTTAGTAGTGCAGTCTGTTACCTGGGTGGTAAAGTGATATTGATTGGATTTGCACCTGGCTGACAAGTGCTCTCAGAGAAACTATTAGGTTTGAGTATGGAGGGGAGGCATGCCTTGGCTGGAGGTAGCCATTAACGGTGTGTATGAGATTGAGGGCACTGCAGATCTAATTAGGATAGACAGGTACATCTAATTAATTAAGCTGTCCTATCAGGTGTGGCATTCAATTTGGCCATGCTTGACAGAGGGTCTGTAAAGTTGTGATTTTTTTGGCAAAGGAGATTTCCAAATAATGTGAGAAGAGAGGAATCCAAGCGTTCAGTCTCCTCCAGCAAGGACTCAGATATCGTGAAAATTGAGAATTTAGCCCAGTGGGTGTGTTTTTCTGGAGTTCCCGTAAGATTACAGAAAAAAAAAACTGTAGACCTACATGTGTTGAGGCATATGTATGGTCCAGGCATTGCTGTGTGAGATCATCGTGGGATTTATCCATTCTGTATTGCAAGATCCCAGGAGCCAATGGAAAGCTTTTGTAGGTGATTTCAAAACCATGTGGATTTATGGATTCAAATAGAGGTGAACTCTCTCTCTGACTGCAGGTCTGTCAACTTTTAACCGAACATCTAAATCTTCACTTTTGCGCAGATCGAGGAACAGACCTGCCAGCCAGGTGAGATACCTGGTCATGGTCCGTAATATCCCTGGTCCCAAGAGACGAGACATGCCAACCGCTTGGCTGATGTGATCGGGTGTTCGTAGAACAATAGCTCTGGGACGTCTGACTCTGTCAGGTTTCATCTGATATGTGTTACGTCATCGGGTTCACTTGTCTGGCCGTTCCATCTTGTAGTGAGACACTTAACCAGGTCATTGTAGACGGCCAACAGTGTAAACAATAATATTAAGCGCGATATCTCCATCAACAGAAGAATGGAGTCATAACTAAGTAGAACCAGCTTAAACAGAACAGTGTCTGTTGAGATTGCAGATTTCAGAGGTTAACATGTACTTATGTCGAAATGGAATAATGTTTTTTGTAAATAATTTATTAAGAGTTTGAGAACTTATTTATATGAATATTTGAAGAAAAAAATCAACGATTTTTGAATTAATCAAAGAGTGGGACAGCTTTTTTGAATATGAACATAAAAAGACATGAGAAACACTGGACGTAATTTGAAAAGATTTGTAAAAAATAAATAAATGAATAATGAAAGAAAATATGTGTGTATACTGATTCAGTCACATTCCTAACAGATTATTTCATCAGCAGAAACTAAACAATTAGCAAAGGAGACAGATTTAGATATTTATATTTTGTACAGAAGTACATGTGTCTTCCCTTGTGTTGCCTTTCTTTGGCGATATGAATTAATACAGAACAATGAGGAGAGGGATGATGTAAAGTATTGAGGACGCGACCAGCGGACGTAATCCTTGAGGTGGCCCGAGTCAGACAAGAAGAGAGCAAAGCCGTTGGTTGATATCGTGTCAAGGCGTTGCTTGTAAGAGCGCACTTGCAGCTGTCATTGTCCTGCAGTGTCACTGCATGGTTGCACCCAGGCGACAAGCGCATCTGTCCTGCAGTCTGCCACTACAGCTGCGTGTTGCGTGTTGATCTCTCCGACGGCAGCAAAATCTCCTGCTGCATGTTTACAAGTGATTCAGCAATAGCCAACGTGTTCATTTTTATCTGCATCCCTGTTGGCGGGGATTTTTTGTGCGACAGACAGAAAAGTTCTGCCACATCGTTGGCATTGCAGTTTTTCCAGAGGTGGAAATCACTATTTGAAAAGACCGTGAAAAGTACTGTATTGTTTACTATTTGCACTGAACTGTTGAATCTGCAAGTTTGTGGACTGAATTTGCTTGGAAGTGTTTCATTAATTGTGAGAAATCCAGGAACTTACATACAGGTCTTTACTTTTGATCTAAACCAAAAGCAAGTTTGTGAGAAACTTGCAATTGTCCTGCTTTGAAGACTTTGTTTACTTTGTGGTGAGACGTTCCACGAGGATGCGTAGTCATGGCAACGGTGACTCAGTACCACTGTCTCGTCGTCGTCGCAAAAAGCCTTCTGTTCGCTTGGATTCTTCTTTTGCCCATGTCAGGTAATTAATAGTTCCCCAAATTACTCATCGTCTTGTCGTTTTGCTTCTATTTTTAGCCGTTTTTTTGTTGAGTCATGTCATCTTTGATGTATCAGTCAAACTGACGTCGCTTTAATATAACCTCACTGTTGCTTTCAAATTCAAATTCGGTCGCTGAAGCTAAATGCTTGCTGAACAGAATCTACTGTGGAAGGGGACAGGCTTTTTTCTGTGACTGAATCTATAATCATTGTTGATAGAGCATTGTTAGAAGCTGTTTTTAACAATGGGGAAAAATCTTGATTTTTTTGAGCGAATGATTGATTATGCACCTTATATCCAAATGTTTGCTGAACAAAATCAGTTGTGGAAAAGTGACCGGCGTTAGGATCTCTAACAATCTGATTATTGATACAGTTCTGTTTATTATAGTATGCTAGGGAAAAGTTAGATTCTTATATAAATGAATGATTATGGGGCTTGAAGCCAAATTTGCAATAATTTCCATTATATAATATGGGGAGATTTCTAAATAAAATCAGCCATGTAATTCCCTATGTTTACCATTAACATTCATTGAGATATTTAGGTAGGAAAAGGGGGGAAAAAGATGTATGAATATTGCGATGTATATCAGGCTGTACTTGGTCGTGTGATAAATGTGTGAAGTAAATGTATCCCAACAATTTTTTAAGTCATTAAGATCATATTTCGGATTTCTTGGTCAATATACGTAGAGGATATTGCACAGTGAAGGTTGAATACCGTAAATATTGTTTGAGTGAGAGGTCTCTCAGGGGAACAGTATTTATAGTATTCAGTATTATGCTTTATAGTATATCCTTCTCTATGCAATATTCTGTTTATTATTTATACCCTAACAGTGTCATGATTTTGTGCACTTCGGCATTTTTTCCAGCCGTAGGCCGTCACAGACGTGCCTGGAGTGTGATGTCGTGTACATGAGGTGTTATATGACGTCGTGTCTTCTGGTGTGACATGAGAATGTAGTAGTTGGGTAAACTTGCATTACGAAGTCATTCCACTGGGATCAGATTGGAACTTTATGAAATAAAATATTTTGTGACGTCATGGCATCTGGGTCTGAAATATTAAAATATGATATGATATTTCACTGCAGTGAAAATAACACTTTTATCAGTCAAGAAAATACTGGGATTTCTCTGACGTATAAAAAATAAATCATTTATATTGTCTTAACGAAAACTACATAACCATTCAGCTTGACTGAATTTGAATGTTTGTATAATAATGAAAAATCTTTAGATTGTTAGAAATTTGCTCATTCAAGACAAAAGCAGCTTAGGGTGTGCATAGATATCAGACTGACAACTCAGGTTTTCATGTGATATGTTTCTAATGAGAAGAAAACTGCATCTTACATGTTTCATTATAAATTGCATAAATCCATTGATAAAGCATGGGTGTATATAGATGCTCCAGATGAGAAGCTTTATGTGAATTTTTCTGTTAAGTTTGCTAAACATAGTTTAATTAAATATTCAATCAGACTTTTAGAATGAAGATGGGAATGGCCTAACAAGCATTGCCAGTCTTTTTGATGAAAATATACTGATTTTGCTTAATGGAAATTAAGTTGTATTAAATTTGGTGAAATTTGATGTATGTCTCAGTGTGCATGTAATAATAGAGATAAAAAACTTTTTTCTACCGTATGAGGAAAAAATTAATAGCCTTAGCATAAACTTTATTACTAGCTTCCTGCCTAGTGCATGGATTAATGGTCCATAAAGTGTGTAGATTACCTGAGGTTCACAGTAATAACAGATGATCACATGCTGTTATCTCCCATTCACAGAACTTTTCATTTCCTCTGAGATCTGTTTCTGTGGCTCAGCTGGGAGGATGTCTTAAAAAGTCTGATGCATCATAGACTGCATCTTTGCAAGATGGTTTATGCATTAAAATTTTATATTTTCCATGTGTGATGAGCAGTTTGAATATTCTAGTTTTTTTGTTGATAGCCATTGTTGTGTGAGAAGCACATTCATGATAAAACAGAAATTCTACAATGCATATTTTGTCAGAAACATTGTGAAAATGTTGTTTGTTATAAAGCAGAATTATTTGAAATAGTCTTCTGGCATTCTGCAAGGCTGGACCCTTTGCACAGTCGCATTCACTTTAATTCCAAAACAAATGAATTTAGAATTCTCTTGCTTGCAGTTAAGTGAAACTGTGCGAACAATAACCAAAATTTTAAATTTGATGTCTCATTTTAATTTGTTGAACAGTTTTGTTCCTGAAGAAATCAAAGAATTAAATCCTTATGCCTCTTAATATCCTTGAGGAAGTTATCTGTATTAATCCTATTCAGAGATGAATTGCTTGGTCAAAAGTCTATAAGTTTCAGAGTTCAAAGCCTGGTGTGATATGTGGCATATTTTTTCTACATTTCAGGATATCTTTATGATTATTTCCATACAACTAATCCGTTTATCTCCAATCGCTGTCCAGGTTTTGTCTTTAATGGGACAAAACTAACGAAGCAGAAATTAGTTTGAGTCGAAAATAAGGTATTGTCCCGGGGGTTTAGATGAGACAGTGATGGCCTAGCTAACAAGACTCGTCACAGCACCTCTTACATCTCCGAGTTAGGGGAGTCATCACAACAGTTGGCGATGTCACAGCATCCAGGTTGTTATGCTGCTCACAACCCACCCAATTTGTCCCTGCCCTCAGGCTTTGTTTTTGCGCCACCCCTCAACAGATTTCTGGCGCCACTCTGTCTGGGGTGGCCTGCTGCCACCCAGACAGTTTTGTTTTTCTTTGTCGCCAGTTTTGAATATGATTATTGATTCTAGTGCAGTAGAACCAAGATCAAGTTAAGAAAGTTTGGCTGTTAACTGAAAGAATTAATTTTATTTCCACCTTGTTGTCTTCTGACTTCTGGGGCTAGCTAGTCTTTATTTGGCAAATGGAAATCTAAAATGTTTACAACCTTTAGCCATCGCTGAATGGAAAAACAAACCGTATGTTTCAGTGCTCATTTATCTTAATTTAGTCAGTCTGCCATAGTGTTAACAGGGTCTACTTAGTGTGAGATAAAATAGCATTTTGTGCTTTGTATCAAAATGTTAATGTAGATGAAGTTTTCGATTTCTCTTTTTCCTTTTCTAACGCATTCAGAATGTGCTATCTTTGCTTTTCGGTGGTGAAGGGCAATTTCATGTATATTGGCTGAAAAAGCACAGATTTAGGGTATAGTTATCGCAGCAATCAACTTTATACTGTTTCAGAATTAATATTATCACCATTTTCTTCCAAAAAACATTAGTATCAAAAACAATCCCAGCCTCGGTTTGTAAATGTCGGTATCATCGTTTGCTTTGAAAGTCTGATTGGTCAGTTTTTTTGTGAAAACGGCTGTCCTTATGAGGTCGTGAGTGGACAATTTGAGATAATGCGCTCGGCGACTCAGAGATAAATTAGAAGTTGATGCTCATTTCAGTAAACGTCTGCTGTCCTCCCTAATGTCTGTCATCGAGTCACTGTCGATTATTTCTTAATGAATCATAAAAAGCTCTTAAGGCCTGTCATTTGTCCCTCCTGACAGAGAAGAGCTCTGTTTGATGTTCAGCGAGATCGAGGATTTTCTGCAGCTGATTTAATTTCTCAGCTGACGGAAAAGCGTCTGTCCCAAATGTCAGGTGCCAAAAGTTCACTTCATTGTGCAAGAAATTTCAGAAATCAAATTTCCATTACTTCATGATTGTCAAAGAGTTTCTAATTCAGAACCTCTAAGTAAGTTTTCCACACACTGTTTAATATCTCAATCTGTCCAGTTGGCATGGGCTGCCATATGCAAAACTAGTTTTAGAAAACGAGCTGTTTGGTTGCTCTGTCGTCTAAATTTTGATGAAAAATTAAAAGGACTTAAACTGTGCAAATTTTAGCCCAAGGCATATCATTACAGAATTAAGTGAGTTAATTTTTCGGCTTTTATGTCGCATATTGGCTTCTAGCTCGCTTAAGTCACAAATGGTTACTGATCATTTCTTCTGATTGCCAGTGACAGCCTCAACAGATTCAGTTTAGGGCACAGATTTTTGTTTTCACCATTGACCTAGACGCTAGATGAAGGTTTACAGAAATGCTAACATCTGTGGTCTAGCACATGAAGGTGCGGCCGAAGTATGTAACGTACGTATGTGCAGTAGCTAAACACAGATATAATCAGTATTTTTGGTTTTATGTATGCATCACAGACAAGCTCAGTACTGGTGAAATGTTTGTGGTCGTAAATGCATTGCTTGACACTGTTATGTCAGTTACAAATGTATCAGAACCAATAAATCAGACTTATTCGTTTATTTATCATCAATCATACACACGTACAAATCCTGTGAGACTCTCGGATCTCGGGTACTAAGGTTTGATGCATGAAGTGGCTTAATCCCGCAGTTTGATGTAACTTTTCTTCATGGCTGATGGAGCCACTGCCAGATCTGCCAGACAGGTTCACATCCAGCTCTTGTGACAGCGGTAAGTCAACAAGTCATGATGTTTATTTATTTTTTTTTTTTTTTGCAGCAACTGTAAGTCAGGACAATTTTTATCAGATACCTGTAAGGCTCTCTTCTGGGTTTTCCACAGAAGCCAAATTTCCAGGACTCCTAAAGTTGTAGCTCGGTTGTATCCGTAAATTATTCCTGAGTAGGATTTCCTTGAGATGTTTTAGAAGCTGACAGAGTACAGTGTCACTACGCAAAATTTTATGTGGATAACTTCTTCGGATTCATTCGTTCACAATGTTTTGACGTATATTCTAACATTATTGTCAAGCAGTCCATATAGAAATTCTCCGATGTTAAAACAAGTTGGCATACACATCTTGTAAACATTCTGTAATGAGAGAACCTCGTTGAAATGCAATATTTTCGGTCATCAATTTCTAGAGTTACGCCCCTTTTCCATTCAGCTCTGAACTTTTAGTCTCTGAATGTATATAACCACGGTTGCTCAGATTTCTTTAATATCTAATCTTTCATATACTCTAGCCAATAGGAAATATAGTTGCCTTTGTTTTGTTAATGAAGCTGTCCAGGACCTGACAGATTTAACGTTGTAATTTGGTTTCGGCCATCTTGGCCATTAATCTGTCAGTGTTCAGCATCTCCATGGACAGTTATCACTGTCCCTCTGAGCTCGTAATTTAGGTTGACGAGTCTCAGGATAATTAGCAGACAAAGGGCCAGTATCCTGAGTAGTTAAGCTCCAGTAGTCAGCCAGTCACTTGGTCCGATGAGTTTAGCTGTTGCTTCTGGTCAGATACGTGTGTGTTACCTTTTGTTTCTGCACTCTTTTTTATGAATATGTTTTTGGAGTTGAAAACCGTGAAAAGAAAGTAATCATCATAAACCTGGCTTTGTGTGTATTTCTTGAATATTTTTGTTTTGTCTTAGATATGAAAACTTTACATATGTTTTTCAAATCGTTAACAACCACACTGTTTTACCAGCGCTTCTCTGACGAATGTTGATATTGGTTGAAAGTTATATGGTTGCAAATCAAATGTACAAAGAAAACTATTATTTTAGTGTACTAAGGACTCCTTGTAGTCATATATGGCTGAAAACTTGTTCAGTAGGACATAAAACCTAAGCCCACAAAAATACTGATTCTTGAGGAGAAAATTCAGACTTGCATTACTTTGTTTCCTGCATTTTGGAGATTGTCTTGCACACAGGTCTCTGGTTAAGTGAATGGCACATGTTAAAAGATCTAATGTGACAATTCTGACCGCCCAATGAACTTATATAGCTGCTTGTCACAGCTAACAGTGAGGAGTATGAAAAGATATCATGAGTGCAATATTTAGCTAACTATGTCGAAGAGAAGGCCCACTTTTGGCAGATGGACAGCTGCAGGCCACATGGTGTGGACATTTCATTGGTTTTCGTCCTGATTCTTTCCTCCTGACCCCCAAGGGTACATTTGTAAAGTGCCAGGATTGGGGCGTATTTAGGACAGCTTAGCCAGGAACCCCATAGCATTCTGCCTTAATCTCTTTGGGGTGGCATTAATGACAGGGAAACCAAAAATTCCCTCAAGAATTTTAGGAAATGAGCTGTGGTTGTTTTAATTATTACAAATGGCCACGCTGCCACCAGTCATAGAAACTTGGTGGCTCTGGCCATTCAAGTCAAAGACAGAACACAATGGGTATTACAGGATATGTCCCCGGGTGGCGAAGGTGGAAGCGTGGTTGGAAAGGATTTGACTCGATTGGATTGTTGTGATTGGATTGTTGTGTTACACAGTCCACGAGGGATGCGTTTATACCTGTAGGGTGTAGGATTAGTGACAAAGGTTTCGACAATTCTCTTAACGCTTTTTTGTGGTGTTGCCAACAGCAGATTTTTTTTAATGTCAGCAACATCGTCATTATGGTTTAATCTGAAAGATTTGAAAGCATAAATAAAACATCAGAGAATGAATAAGAGCAGTAAAGTGGCTGACATCATCAGCCAGTAAAACAGAAGTTTTAAACTCTTTCCAGTATGTTCTGAACAGCAACTGGTGTTATTAGTCATTGATGATATCTGGTCCTTTGTTGCTTATAGATGTCAGTTATTTAAGCCGTCGCCCTTGACAACAGCGTTGCAGCCAACAGATATCACCCAGCTCATGCTGGTTCTGCTAAACATTTTAAGAAGGAGGTTTCCACTGAATTCTGTCTTGCTACAGACCTCTTGTTTGTTTTTTTTTATTAGGGACAGGTGGGGGGGGGGGGGGGTAATTAATCTTACCATGATTGACCTGGAGCATCCATTAGGGTTAACAATTAGAATATAGTTATCTGTTACAACGCCTGCATTTACAACGTCCTTCAAATATCAGTTCAATTTATCCTCTGACTGACGTTTTTCTGATGTTTTGCATTGTATTCAAGAGCACCATGGTGTAGAGCTTGAAGAAGCCACTTCACGTGGTCAAACTTCCGTGCAAACCGTCTGATGTAAAGAATGGTGGAAGCAGTTAGCATAATGTATAATAGAGAAAATGTCTTGCGCGGGACTCTCTTGACCTTAACCTCGTGACCCCATCCATTGTTACCTCATACGTCATTGATCTCGGGGTAATCTGCCGCCCATCAGGCTGGGCTGCTGTAAATGAACCCTGTCCTCTTTGAAGTTGTTTGTGCAAGTAATCCATACTCTGGCGTTTGTTTCCTGAATCTGGATGGGAAGATGCCCACTACTCTTGAGCTCATCACTTTTTGGTTTAGCCGGCCATTTCACATTCTGTTTATTTTCCATTTTTTAATCCAAGATCCAAGTGTAAAGAGGGGGAAGAAGAATATCTAAGTTCAGATTTTTTTTTTTATTTCACATTCTTAATCTCCATTCTCTTATCTTGCCTCTCACTTAAAGATTAAAACCAAATTCGAATAGTAAATACCTTAAATATGACAAAAGTATAACATGTTGTGGACCAAGGCAGATGTGGTTTCTTAGTTCCCCCTTAATAGGGGAATTAGCTCACTAAGGAGGGTTACTTGCTGTGAATAGACACACCTCTGGTAAACATGTTCTGTCCCCTGCTATAAACTGTGCATGGCTGCTTGTACAGACTACTCAAGCAGACCTATTAGCTAAAACAACAGTGGTGCTGTTGGGGGAGGGGTATATGAACACGCTCTAGCAGGATTTGCTCAGAACTGTCAAGATAAAACACTAACTTACGCTTTCATGGAGCATAATAAATTTTTAAAATTTAACATAAGTAGGTAGGTATGTTTACATTTTAACTGGAGGTGGAACAATTCTTGATTAAAATTAATTTGCAAACGAATTAATGACGAATTTTGTCACACATGATGCTCCTCCAGAGGTTTTGGTCTTTTTTTCCCTTTCTGTTTTTGACACGGTTGTCGGGCGAAATACTTTCATTTCTCACTTACTTTTGAGCATAATTCTACAAAACTAGGCACACATGTAGCTAAATAGTTAAGGTAAAAAATGATCCCACAAATTTTTGATGTCTTTCCCAGTTATAAAGATATTAGTAAACAAATGTCAAAGTTTCAAAAACTTTTTAAATTTTGGAATTTTTTAACTTTAAATGATCACTCAGAGCAATTAAAAATGAATATTAAAAATCTGTGGAAGTGTTTTCTGGTTTAAGTAGTAAACTATCCTCTTAAGCAAGAAAAAATTTTAAATTTTGAAAATCGGTGAAAAAATAGCATTTTGAAAAACCACTCCATTTTTTTTTTCAAACTTTCTCTTCGTTTTGAGTAATATTAAAGTAGGTAAATTTTGAAACCTTTTTAGAAATCATGAGTCATTGAGCTTTACATTTGTATATATGTGGCCATATTTGATTAATATTTTGGACTACACAAGGCAAAATGTGAAATTTTGCTTACAAGGGGTTCTAGTATCCTTAATATGTTTGCAGCCTAGCATAGTTTATGGTGAATAGTGTAGTTCACTTTTACATTATCTCAGTTGTTTGTTTAGTAGTTTTCATTATCTCAGTTGCTTGTTGCAAAGAATAATTGAAGTTCAGATAATCTCTTATTAGGACTTCAGTATTTCACATCTCAATTCCTGTTAAAATGTTTTCAACCCAGTATAGTTTCTAGTGAATTCTGTAGTTCTTTTTTTTACATTATCTCAATTGTTTGCGCAGTATTTTTCATTCAAGAGAAAGAGGAAGAAGAATATTAAAGTTTGGATAATTTTTCAATAGAACTTCATTTTTTTCACATCTGATTTCTTGTATATACTTACATTCCAGCTTTACAGACTTTAGTGCTCAGTTTCACATTACATTATCCATGTTATTTGGGTTTTGGAACCTTTTCACTTTGTCACTTTTATGCGTCGTGGGTGTTTCATTGTCGTTATCTATTTGGATGGGTTTTTTATGTCATTTAGGAAACTTTCACTTATATGTCTGAGAGGTTGACTACATGTTCATGACAGTGAAACAAAATCAGAGGTATTGATTCTATCAGTAATGCAGGTTAGTGTTAAACTGTGAAGTCTGGTACCACTTGTCACAGAAGTCATATCAGTGCTGTTATAATGTGCCAATAATCGTAGTGGATGGGGAGGGAATGGTCAATAAAAGTGACCAGACACGCTTCACTCAGACTGGTCTGAGTGGACACTGGTCAAGCTTGGTACATGTATTTAAAATGTGAACAGATGTAACTGTCACAGGGCAGTGGTCAGTAATCTTGTCATCCCATTAGGACACTCTCAGCTGACCACCCAGGCTTGACCAACACAATACAAACACGGTGTGAAATTTAATTTAGGCGTTCTGCAGGGAGCAAGGCTGAGCCGCCTACTGTTTCTCAATTGTTTGGGCAACCCAGAACCTAACTGCTTCTCTCTTTGTTTTGTGGGTGGATTGACTTGTCCAGTGGCTGGATTCTGGTTTATATTGCCCATGTGAGACAATTATGGCATAGTTCCTGCTGTTTCACTGCCTTTATCTCACCCAAGTGAGTCTAAGTCTTCAGTTATGGCCAGTTATCAGACTTTAACACCTCCCCAGCAGTTGATTGCTATCCACAGCCATGCATCTGGCTAAATCTGTGCAGATTGACCATCACCCAATTATTCCTGACTGTCATTGTTCATCATGAATAATAGGATTGTAAACCAGATAGTTGTTTTAAAGACTAAGTATATATGGTGAACATTCCTTTATTAAAATAAAAGTAGATATTATTTTGTGTGATGTGAAAGTGAATTTGAGCCATTAGCACTCATTTTCCTTGAGGCTGAGGTCTTGATTATTTAAAGCTG
Source organism: Acanthopleura granulata (assembly GCA_016165875.1). Lineage (NCBI taxonomy): Eukaryota > Metazoa > Mollusca > Polyplacophora > Chitonida > Chitonidae > Acanthopleura > Acanthopleura granulata. The sequence continues at coordinate 983,936 of JABBOT010000024.1, read as the reverse complement.
ACGTTTCGCAACTGGGTTCCAGGTACAATTCTTTCAGTGTAGCGAAGGGGTGGAGAGGGCAATTGTAACAGAGAAAAAAGTTTGTTGGCTTACGTCAAGAATTCCATTGCCGTATCAGCTAGTGTTTATAGACGTTTAGGTTTCCTTCAGAGATCTCTGTGTTTTATGCAGTAGGGGATTGGATGGGATTTGTTTCAGTTCATCAAAGCCTTATGATCAAAGCACTGCAGTTTGGTCTAGTTTTGACTTCCATTAATAAAGAACATTAATAAATATTCCAAAACTGTAAAAAAAGATGAAAAAAGCTGCTGAACTGATGTTCAGACCGATTTCCATCAACTGTCTTATGGCAGATAGACCTCCATATTCTTTAATAATCAAAGTTTATTTCTTTCATTACCATGCTTGCTGTTTAACGCAGTGGTCAGCTTTATGGGTTGAGCAAACAGGAATGTCCAGGCAAAATCACCAACCGTTTAAAATGTCACTGGAGAATTGTATACCCACCTGTATATACACAATTATAATGGTGGGAGACAAGTGGTTTTCAGCGAACGTTACAGTACGGAAACTGTCTCACAAACATTGTTGGGCCACTTATAATTGTGATACACCAAGACCCCATGTAGAGTTAGAGCAGAAAAATCCCCAAATTCCCAGCAAAGGTAGGTATTGAACCCCTACCTGGTTTGTCCTAGAGATTGAAAGACTAATGCCTTAACCACTCAGCCACTGCCTGCTCTAATAAAGTTTATAGGCGTGATATGTGTTAAATGTGAATTTATGTTGTTGTTGCAGGGGTTAACTGTCAGACAAACATCAATGATTGCGTGGGAGAACCATGTCTGAACGGTGGGAGCTGTATCGATGGGCTCAATCAGTTCACCTGCGAATGCTCACCTGGTTTCACTGGCAGCAGTTGTCAAACTGACATCAACGAGTGTGACCTTGGTTTCTGCCAGAACCATAATTCCTGTGAGGATAGAGTTAATGACTATATCTGTCAGTGCTTACCTGGTTGGACAGGTAAAAATTGCACAGGTGACATTAACGAATGCGAGACTAACCTGTGTCAGAATGGAGCCACCTGTGTTGATGGAATCAACACATACAGCTGTGCCTGTTCACCGGGGTAAGTTTTAATTAATTTTATTCAAACTTCTTCAAGAGCTTACTGGGCCAGATTTTCAACTGTATTTTAATAGTTAAACCAGGGACACAAATCGACTTTAATCTTAATTAATTAATCTTAATTGAAATAAAGCATCATGATCTATGTATTATAATAAAGCTGGCATTTTTAAGATTTGAATTCGACTTTAATTTCTATTATGCCCTTTATTATTATTATTATACACCTTTTTTTTCTATATTTGTGCATTAATTTAACTGTTGTAGACTATTTCATGTATACAAGCCAGGGGAAATAAAGTGGATTAGCCACCCATAAATCTGAGAGCATCCTTAAACACCAACCAAATAAATAAATAACCCATAGGTCAAAAGCCAATGTACACTTTTTTTTGGTGCAGGGCGATAGCATAGTAGAATATGACCCCATTTATTTTCCTGTACACAGAAAGCTTGGCAAAAAAGTGTTTCCTCTTTATTGTTCCTTCTACATAAATACTAAGAACATTTTGCTTTGTTTGTTATCTAAGGAATACAATCATGCTCAATTTTGTTTGTTATCTAAGGAATACAATAATGCTCAGTTTTGTTTGTTATCTAGGGAATACAATCATGCTCAGTTTTGTTTGTTATCTAAGGAATACAATCATGCTCAGTTTTGTTTGTTATCTAAGGAATACAATCATGCTCAGTTGTGTTTGTTATCTGGGGAATACAATCATGCTCAGTTTTGTTTGTTATCTAGGGAATACAATCATGCTCAGTTTGAAGTCAGTAGGAATATTTTTTTTTTCACTTTTGGAAATTATCTTTTTTACAGTCATGGAAAGGTCTTCATGAGAAAAAAAAAGACATTTCATGTAGAACAGTCAGCGCTTTTGTTAAGGAAAAAAAAAGACATTTCATGTGGAACAGTCAGTGCTTTTGTTAAGGAAAAAAAAAGACATTTCATGTAGAACAGTCAGCGCTTTTGTTAAGGAAAAAAAAAGACATTTCATGTAGAACAGTCAGTGCTTTTGTTAAGGAAAAAAAAGACATTTCATGTAGAACAGTCAGCGCTTTTGTTAAAGAAAAAAAAAGACATTTCATGTAGAACAGTCAGCGCTTTTGTTAAGGAAAAAAAAGACATTTCATGTAGAACAGTCAGCGCTGTTGTTAAGGAAAAAAAAAGACATTTCATGTAGAACAGTCAGTGCTTTTGTTAAGGAAAAAAAAGACATTTCATGTAGAACAGTCAGCGCTTTTGTTAAGGAAAAAAAAAGACATTTCATGTAGAACAGTCAGCGCTTTTGTTAAGGAAAAAAAAAGACATTTCATGTAGAACAGTCAGCGCTTTTGTTAAGGAAAAAAAAAGACATTTCATGTAGAACAGTCAGCGCTTTTGTTAAAGATGCCCATCAACATAGATATCAGCCTATATGATCATTGATGTAATAAATCTTTGTTTCCCGCACACTTGTGGCTGTGAGCTTAATAAATGAATGGTTTCCTTTGCACTGTAGTGTTGAACAACCTCAGCTTTATCCTAAAGCTCTGAGCTGACGGCCTGTGTACTTGTTGAAAACGATTTTCCGCTGTCAAATATCTGATATGTGTCGGTTGTTCAGCGGCTGGCAGAGAAAAACAAAAATAAATCCCCCCTCGTCTGCAAATCCGAAGGGATTACAGGAAACAAAACATTTGGAAAGCACTTGATAACTGTTTGTGCAGATCGACACATCATTAATTTCGCTGACAAGTTTCAGTGGCATGTCTGAGAATCGGTAATGATCAGTTTCCCCCCACACATGGCCCGCAGTGGAGATTGGCTAAAGGTCATTGTCTGTTGGGGATTGGATTGCAAAGATCATTGATAAGACAGAATGGCCAGGAAGGTCAGAGAGCCAATGGGCAGTGATAATCAGGCCATCTGTCCACACAATCCTGATATTAGTGGTTGACTTAAGAAAATGAAATATACTTTACAGTGTGGTTTTTGACAACAAAGCTGTCCTGCTGTTTTTTTTTTTTTTTTTTGAGTGTTGAAATTTTGTGGCAGTTGTGATAACATGTGAATGGGTTTTTTTATATTTGAGTCCAATTTGGTGGCAGAATTACCAAGATTGAAAACCCTTCAGACAAAATCATTCTGTATGTGGTTATCAAGGTAGCCACCAATGGTATGATGGCTGGCAATTCGAACTGGTTAGCCAGACAAAATTGGGTATATTATCTTGCTCTGTTAGAAATCTTCTGCAGGACTGTAATAAAGAAAAAAAAATAAAAGCATATGTCCAAAAATTTACTACCCAACAGTTAATTTCCCCAATTCCAGGGCTCCCAGCGGCTCTATATTTCCTTACATCTTTGGTATTTCCGTATTTGTCCCTGTATTTCTCCAAATTTGCCTGAATTTGCCCTTTAATCCCTACATTTTTACCTGATAACGTCACATGTTTAAAATGTTGACAATCATGTGTGAAAACTTTACACACACCCTACAGAAATATTCATCCAATACCTGTTCCGGCCATCACTGATTATCATCTAGGACTGGGTCCCAATGTGTATGAAAGGAATACAGTGCCATGAACTTTCCATAATGGAGATAAATATGTGTATGCACATGTATCTCACATGTATCTCACATGTATCTCACATTTAATTTGTTTGGCAAACCCTCTCGTGATGACATTGAATAGGGAAATTCATTGAATTCACCTCCGTTTACTCCATATATTTATCCCATATGTGCCCTATTTTTTGTAAATTTCTCCAACAAGGTTTAGCTCTGTATATTGCCCAGAGGGTCACGGGGAGGCCTGCAATTCTGTAAAACTGAATCAAGATCTGGCTTGCAGAAACTAAGAATAATTTGCTTGTGGATCCGTAGAACAAATCATATCACCCAATATCACAGCATGCTGTTTGTTCTAGGAAACCACCAAGGAGTCATAATAAATGATATCACACAATATCACAGCACACTGTTCTAGGAAACCATCAAGTAGTCATAATAAATGATATCACACAATATCACAGCACACTGTTTGTTCTAGGAAACCACCAAGGAGTCATAATAAATGATATCACACAATATCACAGCACACTGTTCTAGGAAACCACCAAGTAGTCATAATAAATGATATCACACAATATCACAGCACACTGTTTGTTCTAGGAAACCATCAAATCATATCACACAATATCACCATAACTTGCACAGTCTCTGATTACTATAGTATCTTCAGTGATCATGAAATAGCAATGCATATTCTGATTGGAATCAGGATATAAAGTTGTGAATATTAAGTAGTTGTAATATGGAGTATTGTAGAATAACTAGGGAATTATCACACTCAGTGATGCAGAGTTAAATGTATCTTGGCCCATCGAGAAACCTGATTAATATACATGTAGTATGTATGCAGTGAACTCCAGTAAACTTTGTGTAAGATCACGTAAACTTTACAAGGGCTGTTGACCACATATTTCCACCAGGGCCTTAATCGAGGACAGTGGAAGCAGGGAATTAAGTCTGTGATATTCCCTTTCCCTAATCTATTGACAAAGCATAGAGCATCGCAGCCAGCATGTGAAACTTATAATTCTGATCTCAGATTTGATAGAAATGTGATGTGGATGGATGTCATAAAGATTGTGAAGAAGAGAGTCACCCCCTGGGGGCGTAGCCTCTGGGGTAATACATGCATCCACCATACCGACCTCGCAAAAGATAGCCTTTGTTCCCCACCCCCCCTTTATGAGAGGGGCACTTACCAGTCACTCCCTGGGGCAACAAAACCCTCTCTGAGAGACTGTACTTTCAAATTATCTGCTTTATAAACAGATTCAGTAAGCCAACAGCATAGAGTTGACTCTTTGTCAGAAAAAATCCCTCTCTCCGGACAGAAATCTCATAACCTAAGATGTCGACAATTGCCCAGCTTTGGTAGAGCTGTCTTTCATTCAAGCATCTCTTATGTTGAAGCAGAACACATTAATAAACTGTGCGCTGTGATAAGAGATAAGAGATAAGAGATGCATGGTATCTGAAGTGTTTGAGTTATTGAGGATACAAGAGTGACATCTAATGTTACATATATGATGTGTGTGATGACGGATATGATGGGCAACTGACGAATCAGAGCCTTTTGGCAACCACTAAAATATGTGGGGTTTTTTTTTTGTCTAGTATGATCAGATATTTACATACTTCAGCAATTCTATGTAGATTCCATATAGGAGACGGTAGTGCAGCGTAATGACTCAATGCCTCTCATCATTGCGATGACTGTGAGTTCAAGTCCAGCTCATGTTGGCTTCCTCTCTGGTCGTAGGTGGGAAGGTCAGCAACCTGGGAATGGTGGTGGGTTTCCCCGGAGCTCTGCTTGGTTTCCTCTCACCCTAATGCTGGCGGCGGTCATATGAATGAAATACGTACAGCGTAAAACACCAATCAGATAAATAAATAAATATAGGAGACATTTAGGAAGTTTCAGTACCATTTATGAAATGATTGAAAATGAAAATTGGTTGCAAGTGTATAAGGTTGGATGCAGTTCTTTCATCTGAGTGTAAGTAGGAAATAACATTGTAAGTTACTTACCTGTATGTGGAAATATTCCAGCTAAATTTCTGTCACTCTTTTGACATAATATTTATATTCCAGGATTGATTCATTCACCACTTTCCCTAAACCTGAATAAGTTTTATGTCAACATACCTGCTGTTTGACCTGTTTTCCATAGTTTTGATTTGAAATCCTCCTTTCTGTTTATCCTGGGGTGTTTTGGGCAGCACATTTCTGCAATTTCACTGAGAAAATGTACTGATGATGTCTGTGGTTGTTGAACTTTATGGCAGTGCTACTTTATGGCAAGTCTGAAAATAGGTGCCTGACACTTTTGAAAACACCCCTGTGTCAGGGTTATGTAATTGGTTCAGCCATAACAGACTCACCACTTTCTCCAAAGGGGTGTTTTCATAAATATGAAGCGTTCATTTTCGTGCCGTTAGAACTGAAAACGTCCATGCCATATTTCAACAGATTTACCGGGGTAACATGTGGATCTGAAATCGATGAGTGTCAGCCGCGGCCGTGTCAAAATGGCGGCACATGCAGCGACTTGCTCAATGACTACAGGTGTGCATGTTCATCAGAGTGGACAGGAAAGAATTGCACAGAGGATGTGAATGAGTGCTCTCCCTTGCCTTGTCAGAACAATGCCACCTGTGTCAATGGCTTTGGGAACTACGCCTGTCTGTGTCCACCAGGGTTTACAGGTAAGGGAGGCAAATTAGTGCGCATTTAAGATGTTTGAAAGCTTTGAACATGTGGTTAAGCCAAGCAGTGAGTTATTGGCTCAAATATTTTTCATCTTCTGTTATTAAAATGGGATTCTTGAATTTTACTAATTTGCACCGAGCCTTGTGTCTTGAGTGATGGGCCTGGGAATGATCTGGGGTTTCCCTCGGTTTCCTCCAACCACAGTGGTGGCCACTGCTTTATAAGTGAAACATTCCTGCACCAGTCAGGTAAATCGTATAGTAAATAATGAGGAAAGGGGAGATAATGCTGGAAACAAGAAAGCTGTGAGATGTAGAGCTTCCCTACATTATATGTCTGAAACTCATGAGTTTAAAAAAACCAATAAATAAACCAAAAAGTAAATAAATAAATAAATAAATTCAGATCATTGAGAAAAGTTAAAAGTATAAAACATTGTTTCAATAAACTGTGATGTTTTAGGAACTGACTGTGAGTCAGACATAGATGAATGCCTGGTCACACCGTGTAAGAATGGGACGTGTGTCGACGGCCATAACAGTTACACCTGCATCTGCGCTGCGGGGTACACAGGTGAGAACTGCACTGTTGACATCGACGAATGTCTGCCTGACCCATGTCGGAATGGAGGGACGTGTCATGATCTTCTGGCCATGTTCAGCTGCGACTGTGCTCCTGGTTACACTGGCACTACTTGTGAGGAGGACATCAATGAGTGTATGTTAACACCCACGCCATGTGAGAATGGCGGTCGTTGTGAAGATCTCGTTAATTCGTACAGGTGTGAATGTCCAGCTGGATTCACAGGTGAGTCAAGAGTTTAAAGATTTTTTTTTCTAACTTGATGTTGATGGTAAAAACATCCCCAACAAAAAATGAACTATTTGAAAAGCTATGATTGCAAGCACATTTAAAACCTGCTGCCCAGGGTCAAAATCACGAAGAAAGACACCCTCGCCTGCAACAAGGGCGTCATTTTTCCCATAGAGCTGTTTGTCTCAGTTTTAAAGATTTTGACACATAACAGCCCGTAAGTTGTTGTAATCTGTAACCATTTAGTACGGTAAATGACCTAAAATTTTGCCCAAAAGAATGCATTAATAATGGCAAATAGATCACATACATAACTAGATGATATACGCTTACATATGGCTGATAATGTGTTTGTGCTGTTGCAACATGGCTACTTGTGGCAAACTGTCGTCTTGGAACTCTTAAATGGGATGAAATGAAAAATTATCCCTGCTGAAATATTCAGGTAGAATTTGATTTAGAGTACCTTCTGAGTGGACACTTTTGGCCCTGAAGTAGTCACGTCATATGTTGGAAGCCAGCTCACACTACCTGGACAGCAGCTTCACATCAGCAGTTGTCGTTTTTTGCAAAATTAGCGGTTGATGTATCACGTTGCTGTTTTCTTCCGGCCAGGACGTCGTTGTGAGACGGACATTGACGAGTGCCTGATCCCTACACGTCACAGGTGTCTGAATGGAGCTACCTGTGTGGACGGGGTCAACGAGTATAACTGCACGTGTGCAGCTGGCTGGGAGGGACAGTACTGTCAGCAGGTAAATCATGATCACAACACCGAGTGTGACGCTAATTGATGACACCACCTTCAAGCAAAGTACACGTGATCTGAAATACCATTTCATGGAGATCCCCAGTATGTTTGTCATCATTGTATTGCATGGTTTTCACAGTGATTAAAATGGAAATGATGACTGAGGTCTTTAATGGACTTTCTGAGCCATATTGAACAGGTTGAAGCACTGTGACATCAGGCATATTTATTACTTTGTTGCTAAGCATCCTGAGACTTTTAAATCCATGTTAAATACAGATACAGGTGTAGTATGAATATTCAAATAAAATATAGACATATAGCAGTCAGAGGATGTTTAGCAGCTGAAAGGACTCATTTCACTGTATTTCTGCCTGTTCAGTAGGGTCCAAAAAATCCATTGTAGTAACCGTGAAACATGCCCAAAATAATGGAAGACAATAAGTGGAATCAACACAAAATGGCCGTTTAGATGATGCATACTTCCGTTTGATGGAAGCAATGATGCCCTAAATTTTTTGTCATAAATATCATGTCAGTAGGACGTCAGCCTCCAAACTGATCGGCGTTTTTTTCTTTTTGTTCAGGAGAAAGACGAATGTGACTCAAGCCCATGTCAGAACGGTGGAACCTGTAATGACCGTTTTAATGGCTTCACCTGCGACTGCCCGATCACGTTTACCGGCGCCAACTGTGAGACAGATGTGGACGAGTGTGTCACGGCAAACCCTTGTGTTAATGCAGTCTCTTGTCAGAACATCTACGGAGGCTATCTGTGTGAATGTCAGCCAGGTAAATACAGAGTTATCTCCCCTTGCGCTGAGCTTGCACATCTGTTCAGATACCTAGCTCCTTCATGTATTGAGGTGCTGGTGTCAGTGAAGACTCCCACATCTTTTTCAAGCCATTCATATTTTAGAGGCATTTTGGGTCGTTACCAGCTTTAAGGGAAGGGGTTTGCTATCTGTAAGTGGTATGTTATTATCTTGCTTTGTCAGATCAGCTGTCAAATGCCACAGAAAGAAGTCCTCCTGCTTACGTTTAGTTTGTTCAGCTAATCAAATGCCCATCAATTTTACAATGCATGTGTTTACTGTATATGACAATATGACTACTTGTAATGGGATATATTCTTGATCCAGTGTTAACATAGTCATTCGGTCCCTCAGAAATTTCACTAAGAATTAGTTCAATCTTTTGAAAAAGATAAAAATTCTAAACAAATTATCATGGATAGAAAAAAAAAACTTTTATCAAAATAGGAATAAAAACTTTTGCATATTGCCAATTTTGGAATCGGCCGGTCTGTCAGGTTACGACCAACGAACATATTTTTAAGGATGAGCCAAACCAGACAACCATTGTATAAGTAAAAAATTCTTAACCCCCATTCCTGGTATGATAATTAAATAAATTAATGAATAATGAAATATATATGCAAACCTGTTGCCATTGAATTGTAGGGTACACGGGTCAGAACTGTGAGACAGATTTTGATGACTGTCTGAGTCAGCCCTGCTATTTTAACGGGACTTGTGTGGACAGGCTTAATGGTTACGACTGTATATGTAACTACGGTTTCATGGGGGACAACTGTGAAGCCATCATTCGTAGGTGTAAGTTTGAGAGTCCGTGCGGAGAACATGCGGTCTGTGTGGAGAAACCTGCAGGTGAGTTTGGAGTGAACCAACAGATTTACAGTATATTTTTTTTTCGTTGTTATGTTTTTTTTACACCCTTGTCAAAGCATTGTATTCATGATTTGGCCTTATCTGTCTGTCAGATCCCTTCATGTAGAAACTACAGTTGTAAAGATTGTTCAGTTTATGTTTCAACCAATTGAACCAACAGATTTACAGTATATTTTTTTTTCCGTTATGTTTTTTTTACACCCTTGTCAAGGCATTGTGTTATGATTTGGCCTTATCTGTCTGTCAGATCCCTTCATGTATAAACCACAGTTGTAAACTTTGTTCAGTTTATGTTTCAACCAGCAGAGCAGAATTTAGCAACTACATTCAGTTCCTTTGAATTTGATTTCTAATGAGACCTTGCTTATTTATTGATTTTCTGATTTACTGTCACCCATGGATATATGTTAAAAGTGCATGTGCAATTTGAAACCTGGAAACACTGAATGGTCTCCCCTGTTTTCTCTACCTCTAGGTGGACACACATGTTATTGTATGCCAGGCTACATCGGGGACAACTGTGATGAGGATATTGATGAATGTGCCTCCACACCCTGTCGTCATGGCGCTAACTGTACAGACCAGGTGAACGGCTACACCTGTACCTGTCCACAAGGTAAGGCATCCTCTCCTCACAGGTAACTTCACGAGGTGGCACTGAGATAGATAACTGTGGAATAGCGTTTCAGTGAGGCAGCACTGTGTCAGTATGTGTGTATGTGTCAGCATCGGGACAGGCCATGCAACTGTAAAGGGATAGTGTCCTGATGTTAAAAGCCAGATAACATGGAAAAATAACATAACATCTCAAGACAAAAAGAAAAATCAGTGTTAATATTCAGATGGCAAATGGGTATTGATCAAGGCAGGACTAACATAATGCTTGTATTATGCAGTTATATTATGTATTTCAAGCGTTAAGTTGATTTTTAGGCAGCTTTTAATGGGCCACTCTCACGGGAATCGGAGCGCAAACTTAATATTGTTTTTGCCCTCTTGTAATGTTCATTTCTGTCACAACTGCAACTTTCTGAGTAAATGACATGCCATCATGGTAAACCTATGCCTACGCATGCAACGCCAAGAGTTGCTTGGTCAGGTTAGAAGCATAACACATAACTTACATTAAAGTGAAAAATAGCTCATGACTAAGGCACCATTCATTGAAAAGATTACAAAATTCTCTCTTGAATGCAAAAAGCTGTTTGAACTTGTATGGGTTCGTTGCTGAATTATCTGAGTTTGAAGTGTGGAGCACTTTGCAGGCTACTGGGGATGTGGAGACACCCATGCTTTGAGCTTATAAGAAACTGACTAATCAGAGAGCTAGGAGACGTCAGCTTTTTATAAGCTGTGACGTGAATGTTCAGAGTTGACTATCAGTGCAACATGTAATAGCAGGACACTGTTATAATGTTATATATTTTAATTTTAACAAGTACATGAGTGAAGAACACTGCAAACCACTGCCCTAGCAGCTTACTACAGTCTCCGGTGACAAGAATGTTCCAAGCTTGGAACAATTACATCACAGCCCAGAAAGAATGGCCGTGTTTCATGCTAGCCAACGAAGCACTGTCAAATGCCAGTTTCCACTGTTGTAGTGGCTGTTAGAAAAAGTACTTCACCGAAATGAACATAATATTGTCCAGCCAGCTTGGCAAAATTAACATTAAACATGCGCTGTCTCTTACTTTAATGGATTAAACCTGATAATGAAGTAAGGGTGCACCATATTTTAAGCCAAAAGGGCAAGTCATGTTGGTGACCCTTTTAGCAAGGGGAATAACTTTTGATCTTCTCATTGTTTATGTATTTTGAGGGTGGTAACTGCTGTGCTGATTACTTTTGCATTTATACCAAGACAGTGTTTTGCACAAAGCTGGCCCATCTAGGATTTGTATGAACTGGACTAAACTCCTTATGACAGAGTTACCCTTCTATGTTTCTCTCTCTCTCAGGTTATACAGGTACAGACTGTGATGTAGACATCAATGAATGCTCCCCTAACCCCTGTCAGAACGGAGGTACCTGCTCAGACCTCATCCCCAATCAGTACCTGTGCAGGTGTCTACCTGGATACACAGGAGTTCATTGTGAAACCGATATAAACGAGTGTCAGCCCAATCCCTGCCCCAGCTTCCAGGTGTGTCAAGATCTCGTCAACCAGTTCAGGTAACTCATCCAATGGATTTACAGGTGAAGAAAGGAGCAGTGTTGAAAAGAATATTTTTTGATTTAACATGGCCAAAAACCATGTCGTTACCTCTGAAAAGGGCCTCTGAAATGTTTGTATATTTTCGTGCTGTTCTTACAAAGATGATAAGTGTTTGATCTTCTCATGTATTATGTACTATGCTAAATGTCCAAATCTCTGGACAGCTGTGAAGAAAAAAGTGTTTATAGTCAAGATACCAAAAGACTTGTTTCATCGAATAAAATTATCATCACAGTCTCCCAAACGTAAGTTCAATTGGAACGAAAATAAGTTGTCTGAAAACAAGAAATGAAGACAGTTACCAGTTTTCAGTGATATCAGAAAGGCATTCAGATGATATATTCAGTGTCATATACCCATCACTCGTTTGGTTAAAGCATTGTTCTTGCCACATCTGGCCAATGAGACTACAGGTTCAAACCCAGCTCTTGCTGCTTTGTCAAGTTCAGGTCTAGAGGCCGTTAAGCTACCTATACAAGTTGCAAAGGGCAGAGGTTTTTTCTCTTGGCACTCCAGATTTGTGAATACCCATCTGATCACCATTATAGGAGCAAAAACCTCTTCAGTATATTCTTGAAATACATAAATGAATAGGTAATTAGACCTTTTCAAACTGTCAATCAAAAACACACATTTGACCAATCATAATCAATAATGTTGCAAGCAGGTCAACTGGATGTCCCACAAAAATGGCTAGAAATGTTTGATCTTTCTGTGACGTGCTGACATCATTATTGCTTTCGCCAGGAATGAAATGAAAACTCATGATGTCGGCACGAGAAGGAGTGGTGGGAGATTGGACATGATGGATAAAACTGCATATTTTAAGATTACATTTATTGCAATTTCTAAATTCAGTATTTGCTGAATACTATAATGAGCTAAATCTATCAAGATCTGGTGTGCTTATCTTGTCCCAGGTGTGTTTGTCCAGACGGTCGGACAGGTGCACGATGCGAGACGTTTATCGACGACTGTCACAGCGCCCCCTGTCACAACGGTGGAACCTGTATCGATGAGGGAGACAACTTCCGCTGCGTGTGCGCCTACCCGTACGCAGGCCTCCAGTGTGATATAGACACCGACGTCTGTTTCCCAAACCCCTGTCTACACTTTGGTACCTGTGTCCCTGACGACTCGTTACCTGACAGGTTCAGATGTGTCTGTGTGGACGGCTTCATAGGTATGATAATTATGTTATCACTAACGTGTCTCTTTCATCACTGTCAAATGCCTTTTACAAACTTTGGTAAATTACCCAAAAGTCCGCCCATGACGAAGTTGTATGCTTACCTGATTCTGAGAGATCTATTGGTCTTAGGAATCCCTTTCGAGGTTTGTTTGGCAGCTAGGATAATAGCCTACCAGGAAAAATGTAATTTTCAGTATTTAAAATATTTTAAGTAATATTTTGTGACATTTGTTGTACCTCTAGAAATTCCCTTACATTGAGAAAATAAAATATCGTTTAATATGATAATATCGTAAGTATATGTACCTGTTTCAGGTGAGCGTTGCCAAGGCGATGTGTACGACTGCATATCCAACCCCTGCTCAAACGGTGGAACGTGCGTGGAGAACACGGATGGGCACCCAGGCTTTACCTGTGACTGCCCAGTCTCCTACACAGGGGACTTGTGTCAATACAACCGGTCGAACTGCGAGCCTAATCCCTGCCAACATGGCGGCACCTGCTCCCACAACAACAACAACAACAACGGTCAGTGCTGAACTGGACGTGCTTGTCTCACTTAAAAATGTTCTTGACGAGGTGCAGAGATTTCTCTAATGCCAGTTTATATGTGTAAACACCCTAATTACTCAGCCTTTTTGAATGTGAAAGAGCAACTTTTAGTGTGACTTGGTTTGCACCGTTTTAATTTGATTTTGGAGACAAAAACTACTTTGGTCAGCCAATTTCAGAGCGTTGCAAAAAGTGCAATTTTATTAGTTTAATTTTAACAGAATGATATTCAGATGCTTGAATAAACACCTTGTAAACCTGCGAAAAGTTGAAGAATTACAGTATGGTAAATGAGGAAAAAAAAAAAAGAGGAAAAGGCAGTCTGGACAAGATCTAGCCATTTAATGTAATTCATTATGTTCAGCTAATGTCGGAAAGCTCTTTGCAATCTGTCATTTGATTGAATTCCACAAATTTTTTAATATATACTGCTTCATATGAACTTAATTGGCTCTTATGGTACATATGTATGTTAGTCTGGTAAATCTGAGCCTTTTGTTGCACGATATAGTATTGAAGAGAAAATTTTTTGTCAGCCTGTGTCCACACTGCTGTATGCAGTAATTTCTTCATAGAGCTTTGCACGTTCTTTCGTTGAAGACCACTTATCTCTCCACCAGTGTGGTATGTATATCTGTAGGTCACAGGTGGGAAAGTCTGTCATAAGTTACCAAAGGCCAGTGGTTTACTCCAGGTTCCTCCACCCATAAAACTGACAGCCATCATTTTTAAGGGAAAAAAATTATTGAGTATGGGGTTACAAAACAAATAAAGAAGTGAATAACTCCAGAGATTTGTCAGTATATGTGGCTTCCTTCATCCATAAACGCGACACCATCATACAAATGAGATTTTCTGTGCACTTTGTCATTGAGCAACAATCAAATGAATAAATGAAAAACCATCGATCATTCATAGGATTTGAGTGCAGCTGCCCGAGCACTTGGGACGGAGAACACTGCGAGGTGGACGTTAATGAGTGTACCCAGACGATGCCCTGCAGAAACGGGCAGTGTGTGAATATTGACGGAGGCCACATCTGCCTGTGCGGGCCATTCTGGACCGGCACTTTATGTGACTCCGACATAGAGGAGTGTAGCGCCAGCCCATGTGAGAACAGAGCCACCTGTGTGGAGGTGGTGGGAGGAGCTCCTCAGTGCCTCTGCCCAGCAGGTGAGGTTGAATAGGCATTTTGGTCATATATACATGTATCAAATATCGATGACCATATGACCTTCCCTGTTTATGGACTGGATATAAGAACTTTGTCGAGCAGAAAAATAAATGCAAGAGGGCAGCTTTTTGTTTCTTGTGCTTTTTCCTTCCATTGAATATCATAATACTCTAATTCTTCTAATTTTTGGCACAGCTGGTCTGCCCTTTTCAGCTGCTGTACATGAAATTTTAACAGGAAGACAAAGTTTGATTTTTCTCCCTTGGTTAGTCAATCTAATGACCAACATATCCATGTCTTTACTTTTTTGAAAAACTTGGAGGGAAATGTAACATTCTGATTTCAGCAGTACTAATATATGTCCCAATAATTAGAAGAATTACGGTAATTGGTTTAACGTTCACCTTGATTATGGGTATGAGCCCTACTCTGCTTGCTGATTAAAATAAGTATTATTCAACTCAAAACAATTCTGTTATTGACATGTTGCCAAAAATTTACAATGATAGCTTTGTAGCAGTACATGTTGTTGAATGCAAGTTTTAAAATTAGGATTTCAGTCGTAAACATGTGAACCATGTTGCATGTTTCCAGGTTACACAGGTCCTACCTGTGGGACCCGCATCAAGCGGTGTTCCTCGGAGTTGTGCCGTAACAGAGGCACGTGTCTGGAGAGACTCGAGGGGTACATATGCTTCTGCCCACCTGGGTACACAGGTAACAGATTGCTTGATGAACACACCATCAGTGTAACAGCGGCCTGTTCTGTATCGTTGGGTTCGACTGCCGAGTGGCAGAGTAGAACAAACGCCAACCTTTTCTGCCAGTGAAGTCTTTTAAAATATCGTTGCTCCGTAAAAACTACAAGACAATGACAGTACAATAAACAAAGTATGATATGGACACATGACAAATACAAACATTTGTTTTGAATATTTTCTCTAAATTAATACGACACCAATCTTACACAAAACTACCACCGTACAAAACAAAAGAACAAATACGAACCACTTTGGTTTTGTTACGCAGAAACTCAAAATGAGAAAAACGCATGCATACCAGAGCACAACCTGTTCCGGTCAATGACCACACCCGATTCTGCCTGAGCACACCTGACTGCCGTACAGTCGTCAAACAGGCCCTCTATCAGGGGAGACAAGCTGAGTGTGCTGCAAACTACAGCTTTCACAATCAGGGATGACAGAAAGGATAACTGGTGTAGAAGTACCCACTGTCTGTAATTATAGTATCCACATGGTTTTATTGGTGGGTTACTTAATGTGAAGCTTGGTAATATCCACAGTGTTAAGTCTGAATGTACCCACGATGTTAAGTATTAATATATTGACTGCATTTGTCAAGAATTGCAATATTCCCAATTTTAAGTCTTAATATACATGCAGGCAGTTTTCTAACAACTTCCTCATATTGAAAACCACAACAAGAAATATTGGAAAATTGAGTTTGATACAAATTTTGTATTGAGTTTTGATAAAATAAATGAGTTATACAGATGTTTTATATACATTGGTGATGGAAGATATTGAGTTTTCTGATCTGCTCCAATTGAGTTTCTGTGAAGAAATTGGCCAGAAAAAACCCTGACATGTAATCTCTGCATGTGCCAAGAATAGCAATATCAACATTATCATATTGCACAGTATCCACATTACCATATTGCGCAGCATCCACATTACCATATCGTGCAGTATCCACATCACCATATTGTGAAGTATCCACATTACGATATCGCACAGTATCCCCATTACCATATCGCACGCTATCCACATCACCATATTGTGAAGTATCCACATTAGGATCGCACAGTATCCACATTACCATATTGTGCAGTATCCACATTACCATATCATGCAGTATCCACATTGCCATATCATGCAGTACCCACATTATTATATCGTGCAGTATCCGTAATGCAAAATTATATAGTCATTGCATTGCCAAGTAATCCAGTATCCACAATTGCAAATCTTGCAATTCTGTTAAAATTTTATCCTACGTGTAGAACTAACGAATATACATTTTGTTTCCAGTGGCAAAATATTCTTTTACTGTATTTCTGAATGACTGAATATCTTTACAAAAACAGTTAAATATGAATGTAAATCAGGAGAGACTCTATGCAGCCTATGCAGAGCATTTTGTACTTCTTTCACAGCTACATTTGTCAAGTTACCTTGGTTAAATTTGTCATTTCACTATGGTTATCTTTGTCGTTTCACCATGGTTATCTTTGTCATTTCACCATGGTTATCTTTGTCATTTCACCGTGGTCATCTTCGTCATTTCACCATGGTTGTCTTTGCCATTTCACTATGGTCATCTTTGTCACATTTCACTATGGTCATCTTTGTCATTTCATCATAGTTATCTTTGTCATTTCACCATGGTCATCTTTGTCATTTCACTGTGGTCATCTTTGTCATTTCACTATGGTTATCTTTGTCATTTAATCATTTCACTGTGGTCGTCTTTGTCATTTCACTATGGTCATCTTTGTCATTTCACCATTGTTGTCTTTGTCATTTCACTATGGTCATCTTTGTCATTTCACCATGGTATCTTTGTCATTTAATCATTTCACTATGGTCATCTTTGTCATTTCACTATGGTCATCTTTGTCATTTCACCATGGTATCTTTGTCATTTCACCATGGTTGTCTTTGTCATTTCACCATGGTCATCTTTTTCATTTTAGCATGATTATCTTCATTATTTCACCATGGTCATCTTTGTCATTTCATCATGGTTATCTTCGTCATTTCACCATGGTAACAGGGGATCACTGTGAAGATGACATAGATGAGTGTGACGTGTTGCGTCCCTGTCTGAACGGAGCTACCTGTCAGGATCTGGTGAATGACTACAGCTGCCAGTGCCCCGCGGGGTGGACCGGGCGTAACTGTACGGAGGATGTGGTGGACTGCCCGCAGGGATACTGCCTTAACGGGGCACGGTGTCTGGATGGTCTGAACACCTTCATTTGCGAATGTGTGACTGGGTACACAGGTGATTAAACCTCTAAAGCCATAGATAAAAGAAAACTTTCATAGGATGTGTATACCCCTCTACCTTCCAAAAAAGAAATAATAGAACTTGTATGCTTTCTGTTTTGATCGTATCAATATTGTATCTTTTTATGTTTTTGGGGGGGTTTGTTAGTGAGAACTAGTGCTTTAAACTCATTCACACAAATACTTGGAGTTCGCAAAGTTTGGGTAATTGGACCCTGACTGTGGAATATCTGTATTTCGCATATGAGTTATGCCTGGTGCCTTGTGCGTGGCATTTCAGTGAGGTAGCATAATATGACTGTCATGTTACCTGTATAACCAATACAACCAATATCTGCAACCTGCGGATGGTCGTGGGTTTCCCTCGGACCCTGCCCGGTTTTCTCCCACCATAATGCTGGCAGTGAAAAGTGAAATATTCTTGAATACAGCGTAAAACACAAATCAAATAAATAAACAAATGTACAACCAGTAACAGTTTTAATTAAAACATGATACCCCTTCTTAGCCGACAAACAGATCCCATAATATTATGTGGGACAAAAACGTAATGACTTGTAACATCTACTTTGCTCAGGAACCCAATGTGAGGTACAAATAAACTTGTGCCATCAGTCAGCCCAGGTGTGTCAAAATGGCGGTACCTGTGTCAGCCTCGTTAATGCCTTCAGGTGTGACTGTCCTCCCAGCTTCACAGGTTAGTTTTAAAAGAACAGGTATGTTATCATGTAGTTTAATATTGTGTGGTCAAACAGATTGTGACTGTGGTTAGAGATGCAATTTCTTTACATGGGTAATGTACATATTACTTTAATATTTAACATCATACAAACATTGTTATTAAATATTCCACTCTGTGTTTCAGGAGTGACTTGTGAAACGTATGTCAATCCATGCTTCCCTAACCCCTGTCAGAACGCTGCCGTGTGCGAGAGCTTCCCTGACCGGTACAGGTGTCATTGTCAAACAGGATACACAGGTGAGAAACTTTGCTAATCCCCACCTTAAACTGGGAATGTCAGGTGTGACTTGTGAGACGTATGTCAATCAGTGCATCCCTAACCCCTGCCAGAACGCTGCCGTGTGCGAGAGCTTCTCTGACCAGTACAGGTGTCACTGTCAAACAGGATACGCAGGTGAGAAACTTTGCTAATCCCCACCTTAAACTGGGAATGTCAGGTGTGACTTGTGAGACGTATGTCAATCCGTGCATCCCTAACCCCTGTCAGAACACTGCCGTGTGCGAGAGCTTCCCTGACCGGTACAGGTGTCACTGTCAAACAGGATACACAGGTGAGAGAAACTTTGCTAATCCCCACCTTAGACAGGGAATGTCAGGTGTGACTTGTGAGACGTATGTCAATCCATGCACCCCTAACCCCTGCCAGAACGCTGCCGTGTGCGAGAGCTTCCCTGACCAGTACAGGTGTCACTGTCAAACAGGATACACAGGTGAGAAACTTTGCTAATCCCCACCTTAGACAGGGAATGTCAGGTGTGACTTGTGAGACGTATGTCAATCCATGCACCCCTAACCCCTGTCAGAACACTGCCGTGTGCGAGAGCTTCCCTGACCAGTACAGGTGTCACTGTCAAACAGGATACACAGGTGAGAAACTTTGCTAATCCCCACCTTAGACAGGGAATGTCAGGTGTGACTTGTGAGACGTATGTCAATCCATGCACCCCTAACCCCTGCCAGAACGCTGCCGTGTGCGAGAGCTTCCCTGACCAGTACAGGTGTCACTGTCAAACAGGATACACAGGTGAGAAACTTTGCTAATCCCCACCTTAGACAGGGAATGTCAGGTGTGACTTGTGAGACGTATGTCAATCCATGCACCCCTAACCCCTGTCAGAACACTGCCGTGTGCGAGAGCTTCCCTGACCAGTACAGGTGTCACTGTCAAACAGGATACACAGGTGAGAAACTTTGCTAATCCCCACCTTAGACAGGGAATGTCAGGTGTGACTTGTGAGACGTATGTCAATCCATGCACCCCTAACCCCTGTCAGAACACTGCCGTGTGTGAGAGCTTCCCTGACCAGTACAGGTGTCACTGTCAAACAGGATATGCAGGTGAGAAACTTTGCTAATCCCCACCTTAGACAGGGAATATCAGGTGTGACTTGTGAGACGTATGTCAATCTGTGCTTCCCTAACCCCTGCCAGAACGCTGCCGTGTGCGAGAGCTTCTCTGACCAGTACAGGTGTCACTGTCAAACAGGATACACAGGTGAGAAACTTTGCTAATCCCCACCTTAGACAGAGAATGTCAGGTGTGACTTGTGAGACGTATGTCAATCCATGCTTCCCTAACCCCTGTCAGAACGCTGCCGTGTGCGAGAGCTTCCCTGACCGGTACAGGTGTCACTGTCAAACAGGATACACGGGTGAGAGAAACTTTGCTAATCCCCACCTTAGACAGAGAATGTCAGGTGTGACTTGTGAGACGTATGTCAATCCATGCTTCCCTAACCCCTGTCAGAACGCTGCCGTGAATGAGAGCTTCCCTGACCGGTGCAGGTGTCATTGTCAAACAGGATACACAGGTGAGAAACTTTGCTAATCCCCACCTTAAACTGGGAATGTCAGGTGTGACTTGTGAGACGTATGTCAATCCATGCTTCCCTAACCCCTGTCAGAACGCTGCCGTGTGCGAGAGCTTCCCTGACCAGTACAGGTGTCATTGTCAAACAGGATACACAGGTGAGAAACTTTGCTAATCCCCACCTTAGACAGGGAATATCAGGTGTGACTTGTGAGACGTATGTCAATCCGTGTATCCCTAACCCCTGTCAGAACACTGCCGTGTGTGAGAGCTTCCCTGACCAGTACAGGTGTCACTGTCAAACAGGATACACAGGTGAGAAACTTTGCTAATCCCCACCTTAGACAGAGAATGTCAGGTGTGACTTGTGAGACGTATGTCAATCTGTGCTTCCCTAACCCCTGTCAGAACACTGCCGTGTGCGAGAGCTTCCCTGACCGGTACAGGTGTCACTGTCAAACAGGATACACAGGTGAGAAACTTTGCTAATCCCCACCTTAGACAGGGAATATCAGGTGTGACTTGTGAGACGTATGTCAATCCATGAGTCCTTGTGCGAGAGCTTCCCTGACCGGTGCAGGTGTCACCGTCAAACTAGGGCCTGGGACACACAAGGTACAGATTGAAAACATGGCACCATGTAAAGTTTTGGGGATATATATTTTGGGGTTGACAAATTTACTATAGACACAGTACGGAAAAGCCAATACGCTGGTGTAACAACTAAAAATAACCATGGAATCTCTTGGTCTGTTTCCAGGTCAGAACTGTTCTGTGGACATCTCAGAATGTGCGTCACTCCCCTGTCAGAACGGGGGGAACTGCTCCGAACCCCTCCCTGGGGGTTACACCTGCCAGTGTCCTGATGGGACTGATGGCCTCAACTGCGAGAACATCATCACAGCCAGCTTTGATGGAAACAATGCCATTGATTTACCCCCCTTGAACAGAATCTTCAGTCTGCGGAGGAAGAGACAGGCTGAAAGTCAGCTGACCATACGGTTCTCCTTTCAAACAACTCTGGTGAATTCTGGGATTCTTCTGTTTGCAACAGGGGTATGTTTGAATTTTTCTATATTGTATTGTATCTTGTGTTGTTTCTGCGTGCTTCTTGTTGTGGTGCACATGATATCAAACACATGGGATACAAAAATAAAGTTTCCAAGAATTCTGTTCATGATTTTAAATGGTTAAATTATTGAAACTTTCACGATCAGATATGAAACTGAATTTCAACTATGAAAACGGGGTTTTAAATCACTGTAATTTGGCCATGCCTTTTACCTTAGGTTTGAGCCATGATTTGAGCCGGTTCAAAATTTGTATTTTGGGTCGTTGATGATATGAATTCTATAAAAATTAAGGCTCAGATTTGTTGATGTTGCCATTAACTCACAGGAACTCAAATGGATGTTTTTGTTTTCACATTGAATTTAGTGAAAAATGTGATGCCTTAAGGTACATGTAGCTTGATTTTAGCTCTTTGTATTTTTGGAACACTTGTGATATAATGGAAAAGGTGTAACCTAACTTTGAAAGCTGTGGAAATGAATGGCTCTATGCCATTATGCCAATAAAGTACTGAATTATTAACAATTTACTGAACTGAGGAAGTTACGTGAAAACATGCCATGATGTTTTTTATCCAGGTTTTATTTATTAATGTTAACAGATGAACGGAAAGTTGATAAATTTACATGTTCAATGCACTCAAATTTGCAGACAAACGTTGTTGGCAAACCTCAGCATCTATCCTTAGAGCTGGTGGATGGAGAAGTGAAAATGTCCGTGGAGCTGGGAAGCCAGTCATCGTCAGGGACGTTGCGAGTGGTGAGGAGTGCTACAGGAGTTGTCAATCACATTGTTACCATTGACATCCGAGAGAACGATGTAGTCCTGACCCTTGACCCGGGGTCATGTGACATCCAGGAGTTGTGTCAGCTGACGTTGAATCACACCAATGGTGGACAGCCTGTCAGCCTGAATGAGAGGCTCTACGTGGGGGGTATCCCTACCTTCACGCCATACATCCGCAGCAAACTGGAATCTCTTGAGGGATTCACCGGTTGTTTGAGTGTAAGTCTTGTAAGAGATCCCCTCAGCTCTCTGACCCATGTCTCAACTCCTGTCATAAGCCTGTTAGTGATGAATTTATTTGATTTGATTGGTGTTTTACGTCGTACTCAAGAATACTTCACTTATACGACGGCAGCCAGCATTAGGGTGGGAGGAAACCAGGCAGAACCCGGGGGAAACCCACGACCATCCGCAGGTGTTAGTGATGAAGGATTGTGCTATGCTATGGCATTGGTTGTGTGTTGGTGTGTAAACTTTTTGACATCACCACTTTTATTTCCACAGAAGCTTCTCATAGTTTGGGGCATCTGTGGTTGTTAGGGTTATCACACTAGTGCAGCGTAATGACCTAGGTGCCTTTCACCAGTGTGATTGCTGTGAGTTTGAGCCTGGTTTCCTCTCCGGTCGAACACGGGAATGTCCACCAGCAGCCTGCTGATGTTTGTGGGTTTCCCTAGGCTCTACCCGGTTTTTATAAGGCCGTCGTCTTATAAGTGAAATATTCTTGAGTGCAGCCTTCAACGCTAATCAGATAAATAATTAAATTCATTAGTGTACTTGATGCACTCCAGTGTCCTCTACCCATCATAAAGTGACTTGTCTTGTCAGTGAAGCCTTCATGAACACAGTAATAAATCCCACCAACTGGTAAATAACATATTATTGTTACTTTCTTCATCTCTTTCGTCAGAATCTCACTGTAAACGGAAGGCGAATCAGCCTTCTGTCCCAAGCTCCTCCCGATATCTCCATCTTCCGCCTGCGACGAGCCACCACAGCGCCCACTATAGGCTGCCGACGTCACGTGCCCTGTCAGCGCGACATGTGCCATAATGGCGGGACCTGCATTGACCTTTGGACTCACAAATTCTGTCGCTGTACCCCAGGATTCACCGGTGACCTTTGCACACAGCAGATCATGTCGCATTTCACTGGGAATTCATTCTACCATTTTGGCGGAACCAATCAGATTTCCAGGATTAAGTTTAACTTTACGGTGTCGGGTTCGTCTGGAGTTTTGCTCTACACGGTTAGTTGATGAGTGTATAAATGCATGTATAAATTGCTCAGATTTGTCATGGTCGACTTTCAGGAAATTTTGAAATCAGTTTTCATAACTTCCTTCACAGTCGATGAGGCCTTGCCCCATGGTATAAACACTGATCAACCTTTTCCAGAGAAAGTTACAAAAAAATGGACTTTAGTACAAAGTTCTTTGAATAGTATCCAGGTCCTGCTCATTTGCTGCAGGGTAAAGCCAGTCCAAACACTGTACTGTTCTTTTGTATAATGCGTCACTGTTTCTGTATAGTTGTGCACATGGTTGTTTGTTTCCCTGGTTTCCTCACATCATGATGTAGGCCCCATGAGTGAAACATTTGTAAAATACCGATGAAATAAATCAAAAATATGAAGCAAAGAGGTGGTTTGCCAGCATTGCAGTTTAACAACAGAGAAAAATGTATGTTTTAAACAGATGGAATCAATTTGTTTAGGTGGGCAAAAATTGTGTGATGTGAGGCCTGTTTCATTCAGGTGCCTGACAGAAGGCAGTGTATCCCCCCCCCTCCTAACCTCAAGGCATTCACCTCTACCCAAAAGGCTTACTGCTTTTGTGTTAGTGAAATATTCTTAAGTGCAGCTTAAAACCCTTACCTTTAATCAGGAATGATATTTCCAACCCAGTGTGTTGACTGGAGGGTTGGTCGACAATCATTGAGACACTCAGTGAATCAAATCTTTTGTGACATCACATTGCGTTGTGCCTAGTTCAGATATGGTAACCAGGCAAAATGACGTCTCACTACATTCAGGCTAAATCCTTGCACCAGGATGCAGTGGGTCACCAACAGGGGGAGCCACTTGAATGTGAATAAATCGGAGGTGAAACAAAAATGTCTTTCATGAATCACAGCCATGGTGAGAAGATTTCTCTATTTACTGTTATTTCCTGCTTTATCATTTCAGTACAAACCTGACTCGATGCTGATCCTGGCGTTAGAGCGCGGCCGATTGAAGCTCCACCTCATAGTCGAGGCGAGGAACTACGAGACGGGGGTCGGGGAGAGGCTGGATGATGGAGAGTGGTATACCGCGCAGGTTCTGCTGGGTGCAGGACAGTACATACTGGAAGGTAGATAAGACTTGGTGGAACTTGGTAGTGACACGTAAGGCCATCCTTATAAAGCTGTCACTTGAGCATAACCTGACCCTGTGAGAAAAAATATGGTTGGTCGGTAGGGTATTCTGTTTTTTTACTCTGGCTCTTGGAAAAGATGTAGACTTTAAAGAAATTAATATGGAGAGAAAAGTATGAAAAAAAAACAAAAAACTTTTATCAAAATACCAGTCAAAAACTTGTGTAGGCCCTATTTTGAACGGTTTGTCGGGTTATGTCCAGGGAAATTATTTTTAAGGATGGCCTGAGTAATCTCCCTTTGTAGTGAAGTGGATTAATGTATTGAAGTTGGAGATGAGTTGGCCACTGTGATAAGGCTCCTGGAAGTTACTGATTTACAGAAACTTGAGAATTAAGTGGAATTGCTTACCTCCGGTTATCTGTTACAGTATCACTATATGAATCTGCCTGCACATGACACTGACTAAAGGGAGATAATACATGATGTTTAATTGGAACTCTTAGTAACTGAAAGTAGAGATGCTTAATAGAATATATCAGATTGGAGTAGGACATTTAGAAAGGAGTTGTAAAGTAACAATTTCTGGGTGTGATCAAAGATTCTAGTGCCCTTGTGAAGAATAAGAAGTTGAGAACAGTCAGTTTTAGACTTCTTGTGAAAGCCATTGTTGTAAAGATTCTGCTTACTGCAAAAATTCATAGGAAAACTCAGCCCATTGTGAAAGCAGCACAAACAACACTTTTTCAGTACAAAATGTAATGTTCTCCTTCATATATTGATTCCAGTATCTGACAGCAAGGGAGGTAACCGTGGGAGGACTGAGGGCAATGTAGGGGGCGTGCTGGACATCAGGCTGCCCCTGTTTGTGGGTAAACTCCATGACCACCCCAGCCTGGACAGGTGGAGGGTTCTGATACAGTCCCTACCCACGTTCAACAGGTGAGACGATGGGATGGGGGATCGAGGAGGTTACCAGGGAGGTAGACATGTCAAAATTGTATCACTAAGTAGAGATCTTAGTTGGCTTTGAAAATCATAGAAAGTACTTAAAATTTGCCCAAAAAGTTTTGAAGCATTTAAAACCATCCTGAAAACTTTAGTTGGTGTTTGGATGTGTCCGTGAAGGTAATTGATTTTACAATGTTAATAAACACACTGCATTGCGTTCTAATTTTACCCCAGCTTTATCTACAAATTTAGAATGCATTAAACTTCAATGAAAGGTTTGTTCTGACATTTGACTGTTTCTTGAAAAAGTTGTTGGTTCCTTAAAACCCACTTAAAAACTTTTTTTCTTTTCATCTACGGTATCCCTGATTACTTATTCAGAGGATCTGTAGGAATTCTAAAAGTTTTATTCCAAGTATTTCTGAACTTAAGCAAGAGTCAGTCTAATGATTTTCAGTTCCAGGACACTGAAACCTATTTTATTCATTTCAGCATTGATGGCTGTATCCGTGGGTTGAGCATCAACACTGTGACCCTTGACCTCTCTGACCACACCCCTTCCATATTTGGCAATGATCCACCCCTCCCAGACCCAGGGTGTACACGTGAGAATGCCTGTCTGAACTCTCCCTGTGAAAACAGTGGAATTTGTGTCAACAGCTGGGAAGGCCCCTCCTGTGACTGTGCTCCGGGATTCTTTGG
Organism: Acanthopleura granulata; assembly: GCA_016165875.1. Lineage (NCBI taxonomy): Eukaryota > Metazoa > Mollusca > Polyplacophora > Chitonida > Chitonidae > Acanthopleura > Acanthopleura granulata. The sequence goes on along the minus strand of JABBOT010000024.1, from coordinate 957,694 downwards.
CTGGAATTGCTCCGCAGGTAACTGCATGAAGGTCATGTCAGGCTGTTTAGGGATGGTTACGATTACCCAAAAAGACTTTAGTCAACCATTCATGGCTGGAATGTGAAAAAAAATGCCCCATAATTTTTCAGCCTGAATTGGTGGTGTCAGTTTTCCCACATAATCACTGGTGTTATCCTGCTGTTCCCAGGGGATCGAGGTCAGGCAACTCATACAGCCATTTATAACCTATTTCAAAATAATTCAGGTTTACATATCAGATTTTTCACTTTCCATGTAAAAATAAATCTTTTCCCCACAAATTCTTACTTCATTACAGATTTTTGTCCAATTTTTAGTTCTTCACCATTTTGTAGTCATTTTAATAGTTGCCAAAAACTTCAGATCAGATGTAATGCAATAATACATTTGTCCTGGTTTGCAGAATCGTCTGCCACTTTTAACGGAGAGTCCAGTTTTGCCGCTGTCACTCTGGACCGTAGGATATTTCCTTTCGGTGACAGTGGTGCGTTTGAGTTCCGCACACGCCAGGAGACGGCCACATTGTTGTTGATACAACTCTACAGCACCCAGGGCAGCCCCAGTGACGGGCTTGAATTCAGGCTCTTTGAGTCCAACCTACAAGCCAGGGTGATGCTGGGGGGCGAAGGTAACATGAATATAAAAAAAAATCGATATCCGGTACACCTTAACGGACTTGCTGTAAATCTTCAACCCTTTCAACCAGCAAAGGACTTTCTTTCAGTTGAATTTATGCACACAATGATTATGAAAATCACACTAAAAATGATCTGTTTATGTGAATAAAGATGCAAGCTTCTTAAAACTGTCCAAATTATTTCTCTACCCCCCCCCCCCCCCCCATAGTCAGATTGTTTCAAAATATTGCTGGCGGAGGTGATTGAAAGGGTTGAAGAATTAGGGTAACTCTTTTGCTATGACTCGCCTCTCATGGCAGCTCAAGTTCCGGCATGGCTAACCAGCAAACAGCTGTCATCGTCTCATTGAGTTATCACTGTTGAGTTCCTTATAATTGATTGTTGCTACAGTGATGCCAGTGCAGATTGGTCAATTAACATTCTAAAGATCCCTCACAGCAGTAGAATCCCGAATGGCAGAGAGTTAAATATTCCATAGCAAAAACGGATTCCATCTGCTATTATGTATTATTTGAAAACAACATTTAGTGCCCAAGAATAACCTATTGCACCCGTGTCTTGTGTCACATAGCAATTGAAAGCAAACTCCTTAACTACTCGGTCACAAATGAATTCCAAAAATGTTGTGTTGGGTGTACTGAAAATCATTTTCTTCAAATAAAACTGTGTACAATGTATGCAGACTTATGGTGACTGCCATGTTCAGTTGATGTCATGTTTTTTGTCAAGTCATACTGGCCAATTTTTAGTCTTCTGGGCAACAGCTTCTGTGTGCTATTCCTTGTTTTCACCCCAAGCATTAAAGACAATCACCCTTCTTTAGGCAGTGAACAAAACGTAAATTCTCCCATGCCTGCACTTTTACAGAAGTTATATACGATTTCAAGCAATCACTTTCCGACGCAAACTGGCACAGGGTGGCCTGGGCGAGGGCGAACACGGAACTGACTGTGTCTGTCAACGAGACGACTGCCGTGGTCACGGAGGAATTCGATCCCTTTTCATCCAACAGCAACAACACAGCCAGTGTTTACATCGGGGCCAAGCCCTTCCTGCCTGGTATGTAGGCCACAAAACAGGAATTAATGAGGGTTTTCGTATTTATATGGCATTAAAATTGAATCCTTGATTTGAAAAGACATGATTGAGATATGAATATCATTAATACATCTTCATTTATTTTTTTTGATCTTCGTTTAATACAGCCACTTAAGATTTTATCAGGTTTATCGATGGAGGAAGCAGAAGTGCTCCAGGATAAAAATACACCTTTTCATAAAACGTCTCCTGTTTTCAAAACGAAAAGTTGTTGTTTTAAATTGCATTATTTACAGAATTTGGACATTGTTGGCATTTTTGCTGGGTTGGTTTGAGTATTGCATTACACTGTGAATAAGTCTGAGCGACTCAGCAGATTTGCACCTGTCTTCTTAATAGTTATCCCCATATAAATGTACAGAAGGAATAAGGGACATTACTGTATGTGTTTTTTAAACACCAAAGTGAGAATTTTAATAGGTTGTGAATAATTTTCTTTTTTACAATCTGTTCTTTATATCAGGTGATAATTCCATCATTGTGGGACATTTTGACGGCTGCTTACGTGGAGTTAAGCTCAATGGTATCATACTACCGTATCTGGACGGGGAGGGATCCAGTCAAAACACAGTCAGGCAAAACATTCTGCCTGGTTGCCAACGTAAGGATGTCTGCCAGGGTGAACCCTGCTCTGTCAACGAGTACTGTGTCGACCAATGGAATAACTACACCTGTCACTGTTTAGAGGGGTGGGAGGAACCCGACTGTTCTCGGAGCGTTGATGACTGCTCCAGTAGTAGCTGCCTTAACAATGCCACGTGTCTAGACGGTCACATGACCTTCACGTGCCAATGTCCGATCGGCTACACAGGTCCGACGTGCGCTGTGATAGTCAATCCATGTGACACCGATCCCTGTCATCCGAATAACTCTGTGATGTGTTCCTTCGTCATTCCTGCAGATTTTTCGTGCACCTGCAAGCCTGGTTGGACAGGGAAAACTTGCGGCGATGACATAGATGACTGCGACAACAACAATTGTCAGAATGGAGGAAGCTGTGTGGACCTGACAAACAGGTATAGGTGTGAGTGCCCCGATGGTTTCTTCGGGAATTTGTGCGAAAACCGTACTGTTTGTGCCTCGAATCCGTGTCGCAACAGTGGGGTCTGCATACCAAACACGGACAACACGAACTTCACTTGTAACTGCACTGAACAGTATTTCGGTCGGCAGTGTCAGAATTTCAACACATGTTTCCCTGATCCCTGCCAAAACAATGGCGTCTGCACCTTAGAGAATAACTCATACAGCTGTCAATGCCCCAACACGCATTACGGCGATCAGTGTGCGTTCTATGATGCCTGTCGCCAGCAGCCGTGCGGGAACAACGGCGAATGCTTGCGAGAAGGGAACACATACGTGTGTCAGTGTGAGCCTGCATTCACAGGGCAGAACTGCGAAACAGTCATCAGTCCCTGCCAAGGAAATAACCCGTGCATCAACGACGGTACTTGTGTGCACGACACGTCCTCCAGTGATGGTTTTAGGTGCTTGTGTCGTCCAGGACTCACGGGGAAGAACTGCGAGACAGATTTCGACGAATGTACAACTCAGCCATGTTTGAGGGGCGGGACTTGCATCGAGAAACCTCTTAGTCCTCAGGCTGACTTTTCACCGGGGTACAGATGCGAGTGCCCCGAAGGATTCAAGGGAGATAACTGTGAAATGGACATAGACGAGTGTGAAGGCCTCCCTTGCCAAAACGGAGCGAGTTGTGTGAATCTGATCAACGATTACAGGTGCGAGTGTAACCAGGGCTACGCGGGAAAAAACTGCGAACTAGACCAACGTGGCTGTAGCTCAGGACCTTGTTTGAACAGTGCTACATGCGTTGATCATCTTGCAGGCAATTTCAGCTGCCTCTGCGGAACTGGGTTTTCTGGGCTGCGCTGTGAGACAAACATATATGACTGCGTCGGCAATCTCTGTCTCAACGGGGCGTCTTGTGTTGACCTCCTAAACGATTATCGCTGCGAGTGTCTCGCGGGCTACACAGGACAATACTGCGAGACAATTTTGGACGATTGCTACCGGCAGCCATGTTTGAATAACGGAGCGTGCTCCTACAGAGGTCTGTGCTCGTGTTCAGAGGTTGTGACGGCCTGCGGCTGGACTGATAAGGCGTGTCAGAGATCACAGTGTTTAGCTCGTGCTTCACAATGCCAGCTTTACGACATCCCGTACAAATGCGACTGTCATGACACAGGGTACAGCGGAGAAACTTGTGAGGTCGACATCAACGAATGTACCAATAGCAGCACTTGTCTTAACGGGGGAAGGTGTGAGAACAAGATCGGAGGGTTCTCCTGTGACTGCACTGGGACGGGGTACGGTGGCAAGTCATGTGACGCGGATAACGATGAGTGTGCGGGGTCAGATACTTGTTTTAACCGAGGTAGGTTTGTGTAAAGTGTGATTATTTGTGCCGTTCATTATATGTGTCGTTCATTATATGTTGTTCATTATTTGTAGGATGTTTTAGTAATCTGCCTGCTGCTGTGGAATACTTTCACTGAGGCATGTTATTAATTCTTTTTTAATTTATGAAACCGAAATGTTTTTGCAAGTCTGCAAATACGTACGTGACACTTTTTGAAAACACTCCTCTGGATAAAATGATATGGCCTTAGTGTCTATATTATACATGCCGGGGAAAGGCCTCTTGGGTCATACCACTTTCACCAAAAGGGGTGATCTCAAAAATGTCAGGCACCTGTTTGCAGGCTTGTTTTGCTACTTGCAGGATTCACCGAAAGCTAAGGGTGTGAAATGCCATCCCAGTTTTGGATGAATGCTGAAAATTGAATAGAATGATGTTAGCATTTCCATGTATCACTCTGTTATCAGTCAGTCATTTTTTTTTAATCCCATCTCTTAACATTAGGTTAGCGTTTGACCTGGGCACAAGATAACATCAACTCTTTGCTCATTGTGCAATGTTGTCAAGGCTGTTGTGAATTTTTGCTAGTTCTGTTTTGATTCTCCCTAAATATATAGAGATTTTTCTAGCTGTATCTTAAAATTGAGTTATATACAAATTTTGTATTGAGTTTTCATGAAATAAATTGACTTTTTGAGACGTTGCTGATGAAAAAATGGTGAGTGTTATGATTTGTTCAAATTGAGTTTCTATAAAACCCCTTTAGTATAATCATGTGAAACCTGAGAAGTTTGGTCAATGCACTAACTTTGATAACATTTCAACTCTGGCCAGGTATTTGCGTTAACACTCCCGGGTCCTACTCCTGTACCTGCCCCGTGGGCTGGACCGGTCCCGACTGCGGGACGAACATCAACGAATGCGAAAGCGCCCCCTGTAGAAATGGAGCGCCCTGCTTGGACAGGCAGGGGAACTTCAGTTGTAACTGTACGGGGACAGGGTACTCGGGGCACACCTGTGAGGTGAACAACGACGAGTGCTCATTAGGGACACACAGGTGTGGCGAGGGCTCCACATGCCAGGACACGGTTGGAGGATACACCTGTGTCTGCTCAGACTCCTTCACAGGTCAGTTTAGCAGTCATCTTCATCCCCTATCAGCACGAACAAAATTATGGCCATAATAACATTGTCATGTTTATGGACTTGGAGAGTTTCACAGACTCTTTTTTTTTTTTTTCAAGTGTTTTATAAGATTGAATTGAAACTTGGTGTCTGGCTTCAGGTGAAGTTTGATTTCCATGCAGTTTCATCAACTTTTGAAGAAACTGTATCATTTTTTGCCCAATTTTTGGACTTTGATTGATCTTTGATTGTTTCTCAAATTGTTTTTTTTATATTCCAAATTGAAGCACAATGCATGGCTTCACCAAGACAAATTGCACACAATTTTAGAACTTAATTGAGGAATCTGAAATGAAAATATTGATCACCTCATAGATGTTATTTTGAGGCAAATGTGTGAACATGTCAATTTTCAGTACCAAAACATCTTAAAGTTCTGAAGGAATTATAAATCTGGATAAAAGTGGCTTTGTGGAATCATTTATTAGTAGTACTTACGATCTACCTAACATGGAGCTCCAGCAAACTGTAACGTGAGCTGGATTCTGGCTCACAAACTGTAACCTGAGCTGGATTCTGGCTCACAAACTGTAACCTGAGCTGGATTCTGGCTCACAAACTGTAACCTGAGCTGGATTCTGGCTCACAAACTGTAACCTGAGCTGGATTCTGGCTCACAAACTGTAACCTGAGCTGGATTCTGGCTCACAAACTGTAACCTGAGCTGGATTCTGGCTCACAAACTGTAACCTGAGCTTTATTCTGGCTCACAAACTGTAACCTGAGCTTTATTCTGGCTCACAAACCACCCTGCATGACTTCAAATTTTTGTCCTAAAAAGTGCATGTTTCAGAAGCAAATTAATGTGGTAAATTATCATTTTTGTTGAAACTTAGATTTTCCCCGTGGCTCATTTGGTTAGCATGCCAGCACAACATAATGACACAGGAGCCTCTCATCAAGGTTGTCGCTGTGAGTTCAAGTCCAGCTCATGCTGGCTCCCTCTTTGGCTGTACAGGGAAAAGTCCACCAGCAACCCTCGGATGGTTGTAGATTCCTCCCAGGTTATTCCGGGTTTCCTCCCACCATCGTACTGGCCTCTGTCTTATAAGTGAAATATTGTTGATTACGGCGTAAAACACAAATCAAACAAATAAATAAATAAATTTTTCCACCTACCGCACAAACCTGAAAACCTTTCTAACATCCTTAGAACTCTCAAAATCTGGAAAAATGAGTAACTTTGTTATGGGCAAAACTTTGAACACAATCATGGTAAGTGGTCTGCCTTGTTTCAGGAGTCAAAGCACCTCAGTGAGAACAAACTGTTGGAAGCTGGGTCGTGTTTTACAAAGCAGTCATATCTTTCTCTTGGCACCACATCCATCACAACACGCAGTGAAGACATACCTCAGATGAGCAAAAAAAATGTGCATTTTTAGGGGCAAACTGACGTCATAAAATGTTGTATTTGGTGCTTAAACTTACATTTTTCAACTTACATTTTTCAAGTAGGATATCAAGCTACGTACCAAACAGACCTCAAAAGACATTTCTAAAATCAAAAGGAATTCAGATAATCAGGAAAAATGAGCAACTTATTTCATGGGCAAAATTTTGGGTCATTTAGGGTATGTTTGCCATTGTACTTGCATTTCATGCAACGCTACGACAGCTCTGAAAAATGGGATGTCTGAATTTGGCTGAAATTGTGGCGCCACAGTATAGGAGCTGCAGTAAAAACTTTGTCAATATTACACATGTATTAAGTTTAGGCTACAGTTTTAGGCTAAGTCTGGAAATCAGGACTAAAGCAAGATCAAGGCCAAATGATCAATTAATCGAGCAGGGTATGAGATGTAAGGTATTATTGCTTGTGTTGCCTTGCTTGCAGGTAACCTGTGCGAGACGGAGGTAGCAAAGCCCGTGGTTCAGGAGAATGACAACACCGCAGCCATAGTGATCGCCATAGTCATCCTCCTCCTCCTCATTCTATTGGTCGCTTTGTACATCATGTGGTATATCCGCCGCAGCCGCAGAATGAAGGGCAAGTACAAGCCGTCGGAAGTGGAGAAACACTCAAACCCGGTTATCCCCCTTGAGCGAATGCTAGACACCACCACAGGGGAGAGACTGATTTAATGAACGTTAAGGAACGATGTTTGCAGATGTCTGATTCTTATGAAGAGAAGAAAATCCACTGGATATTTTTTTTATTTATGAACATTTAACACTGAGAGTGCCTTAAATCTTTTGTTATTGTAGGTAAATTTGGATAGAGGGACATGAATGGACTTTATACCTTACTACCTACAGTGTCATTAATGGTGATGATTATCTGCAGTACTGTTAATGGTGATGTCATTAATCGCACTGATGATATGCAATGTTATTTAGAGCGATGGCTAACTGGAGCACTGTTAATGCTAACATTAACGGTGATTTGAAATCTGTTAATGATGAAGTCATAAATGGTGATCACTTCATGCAATGCTATTAATGATTAATAGTGAGGACTGTCAGCTGTGCTGTTAATGGTGAAGACATTAGCAATGATGATGATCTGCGTTGTTATTGATGTTGATTTTTCATTAATGGTGATGTCTATAAAAGGCAGTGTTATTAATGATGATTACATTAATGGTGACGACATTCTCAAGTGCTATTGATTATGGTGACGACATTGGCTATAAGTGATGAACGTGCAATGTTTCCGTATGTTTGCATACAGGAGACAAAGGTGGTCATAGAGTTTATGGTAATTGCCCTAATGCCCTATGTACATGCACATCATCTTTCTGTAGTAACACAGTTCTGTTGTACCAATGCTACTGACTAAATTGTGGGGAAAAAAATCCATAGAAAAAGCTGTGTGGTGAAAGTCGCGTAGGGAGAAAAAATTACCAACTTATTACTTCCGTACAGTAGAGGGAAGATCACAGATGACTCATAGAAAAAGGGTGTGGTACTGAGAATTTTTGTTCGTGGGTCATTTTCTGTGTAACTGTATGGCTTATGTCATGTCAGGCGGCTGTTACTTTTTACATGCACTTTCTGCAATGCAGTGGCCACCTAGTGGTAATGGGGAAATAACCTACTATTGTGTCCAGCAAATTACGATCTCAAATCTGAATCTGTCCATTGTAGAGGAGTCTTTATTTTTCCATATCAAATCTTTCCATTTCAAATTTTGGAAATCTTAGACATTTCAAAATTCTGTGATTGCTTTCCATTCCACTGTTATCTGGACCGTGCCTTCCAAATAATATTTTATATCATTGTCCTCTTTACATGTAAATCAATAACTGTGTTGGTGTAGAGTTCGTCTAGTCACTGTGTATTATTTTTATGCCTTGTAATGTGCAGAAGGCAACATCGGTCATTTATCACCTCATCCACGAGAGGAATGTATGAACAACAACTGATAGACTGTTGTCAATCACTCGTTACAATGTCCCATTCAAAAAGGTTGTGGAACAAGTATATATGCACAGAAAGTTTGGTGTGTCATTTTATACATGTAGGCAATATGTACTTTTGTATATTGCCTTTTCTTTATGCAATATGTGCCACTGAATTCTTAAGTTTTAAGACACTTGAGAAAACAGTTTATTTTTGAGGTTATTTGAGAGTTTTACATATACATTAATATAACCATTCATTGCTGTGAAGGTCTTGTATTTATTAGAGTGATTCCCTGGTATTTATTTGGAATAAATATCATTGGGTAACCGAGGCTTTTCCTGGGGACACAGGGACGTATATACATGTGTATCTTGTGGAAGTTTTCCGGAACGGACATTCATGTATCACCTTCAAATGTGAACCAAAGATTCCTGTGTGTAGTTTTGATAAGCGAATGTCATTGGCTGGTAGATGGCTCCATTTGCTTATACATTTTTTCATGTTGTGATGGTAACAAAGCATATTATGTATTTGCTTTTTAGAACTACAGGTACACCACCTACAGTGTACACATTTGTCACCATTGCTCACTGATATGTACATAATGTAAATAAGTGAAGCCATAGAAGTCATTTTGGTGTCATCTTGCATGAAGGTATGACTTTGTAATCCCAAAGTTCACCTTAAAGTCTGCTCAATGTCTGCATTGCTTTTATATTCACATCTGAGTCAAAAGTGATGTTTTTATTTTGTCATATTTCTCAATTTATGAATCCTAATTAAACATTTCCTGGTATCACTGGTTGTTTCACTGTTTCGTGAAGATTGACCACAGTCTATTTTTAGAGCTTATAGATTCATGTATATATTATAGATTAAAAAGGGATTTGTGCAATATTTTTTTTTCGTTGTTATTAAAGTTTGGTTTAGGTTTTCTTATAATTTACATGTACTTCATTTTACCCAACTTTTATCAACTTTTTCCACATTGCATGGATATCTCTTAATCTGACTTTGCTGTAGTCATTGATACATTGTAAACAGAGTTATTGAACTGAATTTTACTTGAAAATGTGTGCATGATGTCTCTCTGTTTTTTGTAAGTTTGCTCAAATCATCGTCTTCCCTGTTCATGAGACTGTTCTTCACTCACTTCACACTTGCCACATATAAACTTCCATGACATGTTACATATGCAAATTGTTGCTAATTCAGTACAGCTGTGCTGTATTAGAAGTCATATTTATTGTCTACTTTTGCTACATGTTTCATATGTGTGTTTTGATATGTTAACTTGTTCACCATATTCACTCATGTTACATGTACTGTAACATGTTTGAAATACATCTTATTTGTGCCTGTATTAACTGAAGTGCATTGATGACTAAGTAACTTGGCCAGCACGGAGTTGGCTGTACTTTAGTTTCGAATTTTGATGACATGATTGTGCACTGTGGTGATTCTTCAAAGCTTGCAAGGGTAAATCAGTGCATTTAACATGGATGAGTATAGACTGTATTAAAAAATTTACTATAATATTGTGAATTACGTAAAAATCATCTAACAGTTATGCCCCGAATTAGAAGTTACATGTGTTGATACTGAATAATATTTATTATTTTATATACAGCCAACTCTGATTAGCCCTCTTGATGCGTAAAACCGATGATTTCACAGCACAGAGGGTTATAACCATGATGCCATAAGGTCAGATCTCATTGAAATTGTCATTATCTATCGTATTTAAATCATAATACCAAATACATCTATGAACCTACAGGGTGAATGCCTTTATTCCGTGTGTTGTCCCACATACAGGTAGTGTTTTCACCATCTGTGGTTGCATATCAGCTGATGCCGATCGTACCTCATTCATCATTAACTTTGGATAATTTACTACAATCCATGCAGCTGTACTAAACATCACATAAGATTAAACAAGAACTTGAGCAAGGGAGTTAGGGAGCACTAGCTTTAAATGTGCATATCATTTTGTGTTAAAAATATGAAGAGAGAAACAGAATGATGATAAAATGGTGAAGAACTACATGTTCTTGTATGTATTGGTATTATTCACTTCAGCAGTCAGAAGGTTTATCATGTATGCAGTGTGCAATATTCATGTCATCTTACATCTAGTCCTGACCTACCTGCTTTATTACCATTCAGCATGTTGATTGACGCAGTTGCTACATCATGTAAATGTACCGCACATGGACCTTCTGCTTTTTTGTCAGATCAAAAGTTTTGGGTAAATAAACTCAGTTCGTAACAAAATGCACTATTGTTACTGTCTGAACAGAAAATCTACCAGCTATTAGAGCTCGCAGCTTACATTAAGCATTTGTTTTAGTCTTAGAATTTGTTCTTGTTTACTTGATTATAGTTTACTGTTGGTTTCATCAGTGTTTCGGTCATGTCACCCTGTAGCAGCACTGACCAAGTGTTGACATACATGCTGCCTCACTCAGTGAAACCATGCTGAAGACACTGGACGTGACACCCCAATCCAGGCACATTATACCGTGTCAACCAGCACTTGGCTTGTTTAATTCTCTAAGGCTGAACTCCAAGGGAGGTAGTTCCAAGACTGTCAACTTTTTATCACTTTAATTCTTCCAATTATTGGGACACCAGGTCTGCCTTTTTTAGCCAATATACATTTAACTTTAAGAGGAATAAAGTTTCTTTTTCTCCCATTTAACCCATCTAATGAACATCTTATCTATATCTTTACTTTGCTGAAAAACTGGGAGAGAAAGATAATTTTTTGCTTTCAGCATTACTGATACTCGTCCCAAAATTAGAAGATTTAGGATACTTTGTCCTTATAGGTGTATGAATCAATATGTGCACTGAACCATTGATCTAACATTCATGAGGCGGACACTCTGTCCACAACATGACAGAAACCATAGATCTAGCGTTCATGAGGCAGACTGTCTGCTCACAGAATGACAGAAAGCATAGAACTAGCGTTCATGAGGCAGACACTCTGTCCACAGCATGACAGAAACCACAGATTTGCATCCCCTTGTCAGAAGCTTTACACATCTCCAGTGCCAATCTGTTTTGATCAGCGAGATCACACACTGGAATTCAGCTCTTGCTGGATGAGCTGCAGCCTTATTCATTTATTTGAGTGGTGTTTCACACCACACTGAAGAATATTTCACTTACATGACGGCGGCCAGAATTATGGTGGGAGGAAAACGGGCAGAGCTTGGAGGAAACAAATCACCATCCGCAGGTTGCTGGCGGACCTTCCCTCGTATGGCCAGAGAAGAAGCCAGCTTGAGCTGGACTTGAATTCATAACAACTGCATTGGTAAGAAGCCCCAGAGTCATTGCAGCTAAGCTGCAGCTTTGAATCAGGGTATTTACCAGGGGCCAAGTGAACAGCAGTGGTTTCTCCTTGCTCTGCTCAGTTCTCTCCACATATAAGCCTCACCCACATCATATCCAATAAGACCAATATTTAACACCTGGTCCTCACATAACAAACAATAGGGGCCTCTGGGGCTCAGTCCGTTAGCACGCTAATGCAGCACAATGACCGAAGCCTCCCACCAATACAGGTTCTGTGAGTTCAAGCCCTGCTCATGCTGGCTTCCTCTCCGGCCGTATGTGGGAAGGTCTCCTAGCAACCTGCAGATGGTCTTGGGTTTCCCCCGGGCTCTGCCCAGTTTCCTCCCACAATAATGCTGGTCGCCGTAGTGCAAGTGAAATATTCTTGAGCACGGCGTAAAACACCAATCAAATAAATAAATAAATAACAAAAATAAATTATCTAATGCTCTAATCAAGACAATAAAGGGTCATCTAGTGGTATATTAACAGAGCTTGAGAAACCAACGAAAATGCAAAGAATCACTTCTACACACATCATTTTCCTGTTTGTTTGACTGGGGCTTAATGTGGCTTTCCGCATTATATTAGTCATATTATCACAGGGTCTCCTTGGAAAATGTCAAACCGAATGCTATGTACCTACAGTGCTGCCTCACTATATCACCATGCTAAACCACCCAGTAACATTGCACTGACACCAGGTTGACCAGTACTTGGCCGGTTTCTCTTACGCTGAGTATCAAGTGATGCAGTTCAAAGATGACTGATATGATTTGGGATAGAACCCCTGGATTTACCATTTATAAGGCAGAGACGCTCTCTATCCACAATGCAGCTGGTCACACCATTTTTCATCAATGAACTGGTAACTTTGATAATAGACTGATAAAACTGTGCATGTTACCATGGGTACATGACGCCAAAAGGTTCACAGTAAGTCATGATATAGCCAGGGAGCTGAGGAAGCCTAGTGTGAACAACTGGTACCAGAATATTTCTTCGGAAATGAAGTAAGTAAATCACCTATCTTGTGGTGAAGGTGTACAGGTTTTAATAAATAGCATGAAAATCAAAAAGAAACTCAGATTTCAAGTTTCACAGATGGAAAAAAATATTATTCACTGTATGTATTTTCAAATCAGATCAAAAGTGACTTGTTTGTCTAAATCATGGTAATCATAACAAACCAGACAACACAAACTGTGCATATTCAGCCTACAAGTTAGTCGGTGCACAGATCTTGTCATCTTTTAACAGAAAGTCTTCAATTTATAAATAATAATACATTCACGCCAACAAAAACGTCGCTACACTATTCTTCTGGCAGGAGACACAATCAGTAAGATGCAATTACTGATTAAAATCAAATGCTTTTTACTATTCGCCTATTTATCACAGAGTCTACAGGTGCAAAATTACACTCTAACACTGGCATCACCATCAAGCTGCGATAGGGGCATGAACCACCGGAAAATGACGTCAGCTTGCACATAAAAATATATAACCTTTGCGTTACCCTTAAACAATGGCCTATTACAATTCCCTTGAGCATGATATTAAACAGGTGTAATTGATTACATCATTACCTCTATCAACGGAAACAGACTACACTTCCTGTTTTCCCACACAAAGCGAGTTCTAGCCACTGTGTGCTGCTGGCATAACCTAAGCGAGAAATATACACATGGATCTGAAATCAAATGATCCAACTGAAAAATGCACTAGTTTTTAACGATGCTGGTAAAATTTTTACGTTACATTTTTTTTCTTTCGTGCAAAAGATGAAAAATAGGCCTCATATCTGAAAAATGCATGTACGGGAGATAAGTTAGGCAATAATTTAAGGTATACATAGCACTTAAAATAATGCGTCAATGTTTTTTTTTTCACCCAGAGTAACAACATCTTATTTTGAAAGATTCCTCACATTCCAAAGAACAATGATCACCCTTTTGCAAAGGACAATGATCATTCTGTTATAACACAATCATCCTATTTCTAAAAGAATCATTCTTTCACCAAAAAAAATCATAGTATGTCTAAAAGAATCATCTGTTTCTAAAGAATCACCCTTTAACAAAAAGAATCTTCCTATTAGAAAAAGAATCTTCCTATTAGAAAAACAATAATCCTATTTCTAAAATAATCGTCCCATTCTGATCAACACTTTTAATCATGATTGTTGACATAACTGAAGCTGCAGGCAAAATGCCACTGTCAATACACATAACCCATGTAAGTGCTAACTACATGTAAGTGCTAAAGACATTACCAAAACCTAAATACATTACCAAAACCCCCTTAAGTAGTCCAATAATGTTAATAATGCATTTTTAGCTCAAAAAGTGGGAGGTGAGGTGAAGAGAAAAGTTGGCACACTGCTAAAACTTTTAATAATAGTCTTGTGCTAAATAATAATGTTATTTGGAAATTCAGGTCCACCAGAAATAGCAAATGTGAAATGGTGGCCTGAAAGTTGATAGTTTACCCCACATGTATACGTATAATTTTATTCAGTGCTAAAAATTACTCCTGAACTGATGTTTGCAGCCTTAAATACAAATACCTCATACAATCCAGGCGTATATGAATCTTGATGTTAATGTTAAAATAATTTGTTATGAGTCTGACTGAGAATAGTAAATTTTTACATACTTTTGCTATGTCACAAAAGATAATTTACGTGTATATTATCCATGTTACATACAAGTGTGATCTGACCGCAAAATTACAACATTACAAGATGTCCAGATATTGTACATATAATTTAACCACTGAAGAAAATGATATATTGAATTCTAGGTTTACAGTATTGATTTTATGGAAAAAAATTGAAAATGACTTGCTTGATCAATGACAAACTGAATCATTTTCCCACATCAGGATTTCAAAGAATCTGCTAGATCCAAGTTAAAATCACTAATTACTACCAAAAATAATTAAATGATACATTCACCCAAAGATCATCCAAGAGATAAGTATGATTTTCAAATGATTGTGAACTTTTTGTTTCAATGGAAATTTACCTCCAACCTGCATTTTCTTTAGTTTTAAGAGATGAGGGTGACTGAGAAATACTCTTCTTGTAAGGTGTTGTGATTTACATAAAAAAAAGTTATGGATTCATACTGTATGAACGTTGTGTCAGTTGATTAGAAAAGAACTTGGTTGTTCAGGACATACTTGAGCACGGGAAAATTTCCTCCATTTGCAGGAGATAATAAAAAGCAACCTGTTTTTGCAATCACAGTAATAAAAGTCGCAATAACGAAAGCCCAAGCCCTTGGCACTGTTTGAAAAGTTTGTTTGAAAAGGGTCGTTATATCTTCCCATGATTTGGAACTCTCTTGTGTTATGTGGCACTTTTACTAACACTTCTAGCTAGTGATTCAAAAAAAACCAACAAAAAAAAAAAAAACGATATCAGACCAAGTGAATTATAACCATGGCAACCATTGCTAAAGCTGACAGATGACCCAAAATTTCACCAAATAAGCACATTTTAAATGGGGTCCATAAAGAGCATTAGTTTTTGATGCACATGTTTTTCCAGACGAATATTATCCCACATATTTTTCAAACAAACCTGAACACATCTCTCAAAGATTACCAAAACCCCCAGTATCAGGCCACATATGCAGCTTGACACTCATGGATGAGATTTTCGTCACACTGGTAGTTACAACCAACTAATCCTATGGTAGCTCTTTGTGCACAACAAGTACAGGTTTGGAAGCAGTTTCATAGTTACGCCTAAAAATATAGAATCTCCACCTGAAATAACAACCCTTTCCAAACAGTTCTAATGTCATGCTGTGCATATTAGTGTTTACACATAGTGCCACAAATAGTGCTGGGCTGTGCCACAACCTCACAAGCCTGTGCCTCATAATGACACAACCCGTGAAATGAAAACAATATCACAACGTGGCAACAAAAGTGTCAGTCAGCGGCATCGAGTTGCCAATTTTCTGTATCTTCACATGATGTAAGGCATCACTTGTAGCACAATTTTCAAGGACACTGAAAGCATGCTTTAAATTATCATTTTATACACATACCAGCCTCATAGGTATAAACAGCTTCAGGGGACATAAATCAGTTTAAAGATCAGCAGGTAGGTGTATGACTATCCGTTCAAGGTGACTGATGGTGACGTTACACTTCTGTGACATAACACGTGTATCATTACCCTGGTTCAGACAAAATAACTCCTCATTCCTCATTGGACAGCCATGGTCACATGGGAGACATGTATGCTTCTTGTGTATTTTCAGGCCCGGCAGCGGACGCTATACCAGTCTGATGACTCAACAGCAGGAACAATGCCATGATGTAACAGTTACAATGTGATGTAACAAAGAGATCAACGTCACGACATCAGGCCTGGACACTTGGTGCAACGATCTATAGTGTTTTGATTTCTTAGCTTCCAGACCACTGCTTGGTAATTCAATGCCCCTTGTTGGGATGGGGAACAATTACCGTTGAAGCTTCTTTCGTTTTTCAAGAAAAAAGTTTCATTCCACTTTTGAGGGTCTCTTGCAGTGTACATTTGTAACACAGTTACTGATGAAAGGGCACAGAAATAAATGGGGTTAGTTATTCTCATATCAAGGGTTAATATTGATAAATTATGAGGTTTACTGGCCCATTACATTGATGTTTGCCTCTCCCAATACAAGGTTTACTGGCACACTGCATTAATGTATGCTTCCCAATATGAGGCTTACAGACCCATTACATTGATGTATGCCTCTCCCAATACAAGGTTTACTGGCACACTGCATTAATGTATGCTTCCCAATATGAGGTTTACTGGACCATTACATTGATGTTTGCCTCTCCCAATACAAGGTTTATTGGCACACTGCATTAATGTATGCTTCCCAATATGAGGCTTACAGACCCATTACATTGATGTATGCCTCTCCCAATACAAGGTTTACTGGCACACTGCATTAATGTATGCTTCCCAATATGAGGTTTACTGGCCCATTACATTGATGTTTGCCTCTCCCAATACAAGGTTTACTGGCACACTGCATTAATGTATGTTTCCAAATATGAGGATCACAGACCCATTACACTGATGCACTGACTCAATATATTTCCAAACCCAGTCACTCCCAGTAACCACACTGGAAATGAAATATTGCAGATGCATCAACCTGACACATATACAGTGTATCGACACTTGAATATCTACCACATAATGATAACAGCTCTGACACTATCTACCCACTGTCATGGTAGTCAATGAGAACAATACTTCACCAAGTATCCCCAGCAAGGTTTAAGACTTTTACCTAAATTTATAGTGATTTTTCTACGTAAACTGTAATTCAAACTTTCCCACTCCCTCTACCGTCTATTCCCCCCCCCCCCCCCAACTACTCAACTCCTGGCCACTCACTGTAACATGAGACAAACCACTGCTATATTAAGCCTGACCCCAGAGCTGTTAAAGAAACCAGCGAATGCCTGCTTGTCAGCTGAATCTTGCTTCGCTACATTGTGGCGTATACTGTCCGTATACCCAGTGTATTCATGTAGCAAAGCTAAGCTCTTACTGACACGTGCGTACAAAAGCAAACGTACACAACATGGTCATGGAGTTACAAGGTCACTGCACACAGTACCTTGGCCATGGATCACACAAATACACATGTAAAAAGTTATGGACAAAGAGATGGTGCCATCCATAGCAACACCACATTCGATCTGCTTTTATCACGTGTGCTGCGTCAACACCCCAAAGCGTGTAACTGTACAAGAGCTGTGTTTTACAGTAACAGGTGCTTGTACATGATCTGTGGCAAATAATACCACTGTGTCACACAAGGTAGCATGAAAATAGTGTTGCCAGATAAACCTGGCACTTTTGGCAGCAACATATTCGAAGTAACAACAGACATGTACATGTAAAATCACAACGAGAAAGAAAAATATCCTGTTAATGTGCTAGCAATGAAATGATCAACTGCCACACTTTGGCAACTTCAGCATTATGCTCAACTGGAGTTTTTTGGGAATCACCAAAACACCTGTCGCACACACATGTTCAGCCGCATTCGCGTCTCTGCTAGCACTCCTCAGATTGCTGGGTATCAAGAGTTGAATTGTGTAGCTCAGTATCAAGAAGGTTGGAGTCAAATATGGCCATTAATCCAGGCAGAGTCTTTGGTATCATTATCACACAAGATGAATATTCTAAGCTGGGCGCAGCAAATAAATAACGGTTCTCATATGGTATATTATACAGTGTGATGTGTTAGTCACTACTGGAATCAAACATGGTTGCTAAACTGAGTATAGCCTGCAGGGTCAGTATCATAAATGATGGATAATCCAAGCAGAGTCAGTTCTGAAAGACCCACACAAAGTCTTAGTTCTTGCTGTCAGCACCAAAGACAGTGGATAAATCCAAGGCAAACCATCATAAACACAGAGGATGATCCAGGTTGAGCTGTTACTGTAAGCATCAAAGATGGTGAAGAATCCAGGCAGAGATGTTACTGGCAGGATCACATATGGAGGCCATTTTGAGTCAAGTTGGTATTGCCAGCATCAAAGATGGTGCATAATCCTGCCCTTGATGTCACTCTCATGATCAAAGATGGTGGAATATCCAAGCCGAGATGATACCATCAGCATCATATACTGAGGGCAATCCAGGCAGAGATGTTAATGTTATCATCAAATATACAGGGCAATTCAGACACAGATGCTCCTGATGGTATCGAAAATGGCGCATAATCCATCCTTAGGCTAAGCATTTCCTGATAGCCTCAAACATGGTAGATCTGCCAAACAGAGTTGTTACAGCACACAATGAATATGCATCAGTTGGTTGGTATCTTGGCCCCATGTTATAAAGTAGAGCTCCAAGTCTTCCCTTCTCAGCTTCTCTATACTTCCTCCATGTTGAACGACAGGTGCGTCTGCAAGACAAATGTATCAAAGCATTCATAACACAGGAATAATACTCAATTTTGATGGATTCATTTGACTAATTAAATGTTGACTTGCCATATCCACCATCTAAAATGCGTTCCTAAATGGAAAACTTTCAGGGTGGTTCATGCCACATTTGCTATAATAATTCTTTAAGTAATATCTAGGACAAGGTTTTCAAAAAACAAGTCCATCAACACTCTGGGCTATGCTCCACAAATGCTACATGTAGTAATTAGCTACAGGCATGAGCATTCATGGTCACAAGAAAGTTTGAAATTCACCAAGAAAGTCCAAAAACACATCACATTAGCAATCAAATCAGTTGCATTTTGTTTTTTGAAACACAAAAGTCTGAATTCAGCCAATTAGAGGAAAATTCCCATACTTGAAGCTACTTAAACCACTGAAATTTTACTTAAAAAAAAACACACAAATAAAAGAAGACAAAGCTGGGTGTACTATGCACCAGTCCTTCTAGTTAATGTTCTAGTTACAAATAGCCTCCTCTGTCTCCGAAACACCTGACCACTTATCTCACCTGTGATGTGTCAAAGGTGGCATCGAAGGCATCGTATTCTTCCTCCAGCTCCTGCTCTGTAATGAGGCGCTCTCTGGGTGCCTCTTGTGACGCCCTTTTAGGGGCCACGTCTAGAAGGTCAGCACCAGAGTCTGCTGCCTCTCTCACGATCTCAGCTTGCTGAGAGACAAAGTTGATGAACACCTGTACCAAGCAATAAACAACCAGGTGTTTGTAATTAAAACATCAAGAATATTTCAACAATATTTACAGAGTCCAAATTTGACAGCCTTAATTACTAAATAATTTCATCAGATTTTACAAGTGTACATGTATGTGAAGTCACTGTCAAGATTTTGCAGACACAGATCAACAGACGGGCAAAATACATGTCAGTTAAAGACAGCCGAGGAGCAAAGTCATAAAAACACCATTAACTATCGGTAATTATTACCAAAATTTTAAAACGTTTTGTGTATGAAAAGCTTAAGTTACCATGACAGGCCATGGCCCTGATACACTCACATTGTCCAGGGTATTCTGACTGACAGAGTAGTCCTCAACTGGTAGATCGCTGCGAACTTCCTCCAACTTACGGAACACGTAAGACAGCTGTACGGGAGATTTTAGTTCAAACTGCAAGATGTTGTGATGCTCATCCTGCAAGACATGAGTGACCACAAAAATGAACAGACATACATTTCTCATGTAAGTCATCAAAAAACATTTACCATATCTGCCCTAAAAATTCGCCTGAGAACACAGGCAAATAAACGTAAAAAGAAATAAGTACTTATGCGGGTAAAACTGACAATTTTCAAAAACTTATAATACAATTTATCATAACGTCTCTAAAACACACCTTAAAACGCCTTTTCTATAATCAATAAAAGTCTCAGATTCCAGTGAACACAAGTAACTTAGATGTGACTGAAATTCAGGACAAAAACATTTTTTCCCCTTCCCCAATGGATTTATTTACTCATCTGATTGTTGTTTAATGCCATACTGAAGAATTTTTCACTTTTACCATCCCCAGGAAAAGTTTTTCACTGAAAATATATCACTGAAATTCAAGACCGCATACATCTGAGCACTTCACCCACTTGCAGCAGCAGCAAGCAGACAATGAGGTGAAGGACAAGGGAAGGGATAGACAAATGAACAACACTGGATAACATTCTATGTCTTATAATTTTGGGCTTATGAGTTCCCTATTAATTTCCATGTTATTTTGACAATGTTTTCACTGCCTTGTCTGTGTGAGCAAACTCTGTTGGCGTGAGTAAAACCGCTAATGCCTGGATGTTCGCAGAGTCAAATACCCTGACATTTCTCCATTTTTCAAAAATGTAACTGTCAAAAACCAAACCTTCCATGTAGTACATACCTTCAGCACTACCTCCGGGAAATGTCTCTCTATAAATCGCTTGACTTGAATCATAGACCTGTCAAAATCAGGCCCTTGGAGTCGCAGTCCCATCGTGTAGCCGTCTCCATATTTATTCTTGAGGTGCTGTGCACTGCCCAGACACTGGAATTGTCCGTTCACCATGATGGCTAGCCTTGTGCATAAAGCCTCACACTCCTCCATGCTGAAGAGTGAAAACAAGGGAGGTCACTATCTGTCCTACCTGAAGCAATTCAGGCCACAGTGTGTTATTCAAAGCCTGTGTTTGCAATGACAAATTGTTTGCGAACTGGTACTGGATTATTTACATATTACAAGAGAACTACGAGGACAATTATCAGTAGAGTTGTTCTCCCTTTCTCTCCCAGTTTTTCAGCAAAGAAAAGATACAGATATGTTATTCATTAGATGGACTAATCATGTGAAAAAAAAAATGTATTCCTGTTACAATTACGTGTAGCCATCTCTACATTAATTTCAGCACAAAACAAAGAAAACTTTTCGTATTTCTTCGGAAAACAACAAAACTTTAACAAGATGTCATGTCGCATGAAGTTTTAAATCCTCAGGTAGTTGATACCATGGAGATCTGATTACAATACAAATGCCATGTTTGCTCAGCCAAGAAATAACAGATATTAAGGCTGAGTGAGCGACTCAGTTTACCTGTGAGATGTGAGGACAATGGACTTGCCCTCTTTGATAAGCCTCAGAATGATGTCCCACAGGAACCGCCTGGAGTGAGGGTCCATGCCCGTTGTGGGTTCGTCCTATCACAGAAATGGTGCACAAGGGTTAGTGGGTCAATTCAACTGGAGATCTCTTACACCGAATGATTTTTCAATACAATACGGTTGACATACAAAATTTCAAAAGAACTCACTAACTGAGCGACTTAAGGCCTGAGCTCAACTTACAAAATGCCAAAGGACCAGTTGAAAAAACTTACATCCTGAGCCTTACCCAATGTCAAACGCTCAGACTGAGTGATTTCACTCTGACTACACAGAACGTAACAGGCACGTTCAGAGAATTTACGTCCCGTGTTAAATGTGCAAAACTTACGCACGAAGTGCTTTCATTTTCCTCACCTGCAGGCAACCTTTTATTCAACTGCACAAAATTTGGAGAAGTTATAGCAAACAAACTACATGACAGACGGATAAACAAATCCAAAACATTCACAGACAGACAGGTTAAATTCAAATTTGGACGGAGTGAACCAGCCTGTCTTTATTGGTTCAACTTTTGCATCATTTCATTGACTAGTTCTGGTTCTCACCAGGAAGATGACACACGGCTGACCAATCAGAGCAATGGCCGTGGATAGCTTCCTCTTGTTCCCGCCACTGTACGTTCCTGAGGGTTTGTCAGCGTACCTCATCAGGCCTAACTTGTTCAGGGCCCAGTCTACCACCTGCAGCACACAAGGGTATTTCAAGGTCATTTCAAGGTCATTCAGAGCAAATGAGACATTACTACAAATTTTAAATACCCACAACCCCATGGAAGATACATACCAGTACAAGTAAATATGCTAAGAATGATTTTTTCTTCCATATTAAAATGACATCTAGTTTGAAATCACAACAAAAGGTGTGTAGGATGTGTAGATTATACAGCTGAACCAAAACCTTTCATATTACAGTTTGCTAGTGAAGAAGATTCATGTACGGCGGGCAAACTTTCACAGCTTACAATCATACACCCGATGCTGGCTGCCTGACCTCTGATACTAGCTGTCTGACCTTTGACGCTAGCTGTCTGACCTTTCATGCTAGCTGTCTGGCCTCTGAGGCCAGCTGTCTGATCTACCTTTGATGCTAACTGTCTGAACTTTGTTGTTAGCTGTCTGGCCTTTGATGCTAGATGTCTGACCTTTGACGCTAGCTGTCTGACCTTTCATGCCAGCTTCCTGGCCTTTGAGGCCAGCTGTCTGATCTACCTTTGATGCTAACTGTTTGACCTTTGATGCTAACTGTCTGGCCTTTAATGCTAATTGTCTGACCTTTGATACTAGCTGTCTGACCTCTAATGCTAACTGTCTGGCCTTTAATGCTTATTGTCTGGCCTTTGATGCTAGCTGTCTCGCCTTTGATGCTAACTGTCTGGCCTTTGATGCTAGCTGTCTGGCCTTTGATGCTAACTGTCTGGCCTTTGATGTCAGCTGTCTGACCATCTGTTGCTATCTGTGCAACCCTTAGATGTTACCTGTCAATACCCAAAAGACTGTTTGTCTGACAGCAACTGCTACCCGTGTCACGTCAGATGTTAGGTATATAATGCCTCCAGGTTACCAGTTCCATTAATGAAACTACATCTACCTGCTGCCCAAGAGGATTAACAGACTATCCCCACCCCACCCCCCCCCCCAAGCCCCTTCCACTTCAAAGGGACTTACCCGCCGCTCATCCTTCAGTGGTATTCCCCTGAGGCGTGAGTACAGCTGGAGGTGTTCTCGTGCAGTCATCTGATCATACAGGGCGTCAAACTGCGGGCAGTAACCAATGTTCTGCTGAACCTTTAGTAAGTTACCAGTCACACTGGAAAACAACAACAAAGCAGGCTCTTAAATCATTCTTACATTAAAATAAAAAGTCTAAAACCTAATCACTGTTCATAACCATATATGGCATTATCTGTTTATTGTAAAAAATACAACTTACAACAGAGGTGTGACGGTTAAAATTACCAGAAACTTATACAAGTGTACACTTTAGTTGATCATAACACCGTTGGGACCCTCTCGCCAGCTTCCTCTCCAGTCCTACGTGGGAAGGTCCGTCAGCAAACCTGCAGATGGTTGTGGGTTTCCCTTCGGCTCCGCCCAGTTCCCTCCAACCATAATGCTGGTCATCGTCGTATAAGTGAAATATTCTCGAGTATGGAGTTAAATACCAATCAAATAAATAAATAAATACTGTTGGAACGATCAGCTGGTGAATCACACAATGTGTTAAGGAATGAGAATTAAAGACAAATCAGTATGCATGTCACTTGACCTCAAAATCTACTGTATTATGAACAATAACAGCCTCACAAACATTTTCCCACTGACGTCTGAAACGGTAATGGTTTCAAATTTTCTTTTTTAACATCAGAAAGTTTTGTTTTGTTTTTTTTCACTCAAAACAGTTAGGTCCAAATAGACAGTTTCTCTTCAGGGTGAAGAAAAAAATCCAGTGAATCTTGACTAAAACTTGAATGCAATGTGACTAAATCTTTTGTGATGGTAATTCAGTAATGATGAGATCGTCTATTCTACACAGCAGTCATTTCAGGCCCATCTCACATGTATCTTATAACTCCAGGTGGGGCTCCGTGACTGCAGAGGTCAGGGCAGCATTATGACCCCGTGCCTCTTACCAATATGGTCGCTGTCCAGCTCATGCTGGCTTCCTCTCTGGCCGTACATGGGAAGGTCTGCCAGCAACCTGGTGATGGTCACAGGTTACCCCCGGGCTCTGCCTGGTTTCCTCCCACCATAAAGCTAGCCGTCATTGCATAAGTGAAATATTCTTGAGTATGGTGTAAAATGCCAATCAAATAAATAAATATATCAAGCGAGGCATCTCCATCTGTTTGACCAATCTCCCCTATTAATCAGCACCTGTATTTCTCACCTGTATCTATTAAGCCAGGCGTCTCCACCTGTAGGGCGAATGTCACCTGTCAACATCTTAAACGTGGTCGTCTTCCCAGCACCATTCACTCCTAACAGGCCAAAGCACTGAAAACCAAAGGGTGCACGCATGTCAACAAATTACACACTGTGTCTGTTACATGTCTCTGTAATATCCTAAATAAAGTCACTGTGGAGCTACATGTAGCTGGCAGGATATTAGTTTTAATCTTAAATTAGCATAAAAATCTGTACAGGTGAGTTGTTAAAGGTAATGTCAAACCTGGAAGTTAATAGCATAGAATGTTTAATCACAACAAACGTTCTCAAAACAGTTGATGCTTAATCAAGACAACAATAAGACTCCAAAGCATTGTAAATCAAAATGTGGCCTCTATTTTGATCTGCTTAGTAACCAACAGTGCCTTGGTCATCAGACTGGTACTCACCTCTCCCACTGGCACCCCCAGACACAGGCGATCTACGGCCAACTTACGACCCAACTTCCTCGTCTTGTACACCTGCCAAGACCAAAAGAAAATCAAACATTCAAATAAAACGCAGGATCCTGATTGACCAAGCAAGGTCTCCACTGCCTCAGTTCAGATCCTACTAACCAAAACTTGGAAATCTAACAAGTGTTATATTAAGATAAATGTATGAAAATTTTAACTTTTTTAGTCATGAATTATCCAACATACTGAAGATAAATTTCTGATCTACCAGCTTTGAATGCAATTTGAGTAATCTGATTTTGGAGGCAAAACTACACTGGTTGGATCAGCAAGTTTATTCACAATAAATATCATTTTCAACAGAATCATGCCTTCAGAATATGCTTGAATAAACGCCTTGCAAACATGTGGGAAGGTTGAAGAATTTCATTACTACAGCAAAGGTCAAATTTGGCTTTCAGGAATGGCTCCAAACGTCCAATTCTGATTATAAATGAAAATAAAAAAAGCCTTGTGTTGATGCTTGCTAGAAGTTGAAATTTGCTCACAATTGTCTTAACATAACATTTGTAAGGTACTCAAAATATCCAGATCCTGACAACAGCTCCTGTATTCCTATTTCGCCTCAGGTCAAAATTGCCTACCATACATAACCTGAAGTCTGGTCTGTAAAATGTCTTCACATGAAGACCTTAAAATGATTCTTAAATGTTTTTAATAAAGTAATCAACCACCACCACAATCTCTCAGGTGATCCCATAAAGTGAATAAATCAATCAGAATTCAGCAAAATATGTCACTTAAAAAAGCCAATCTTAAGGTGAAACACAAATGCAGATAGCATGCATGTCCTGATCTCTTCATCCAGGTACCTTTGTGATATTCTCCAGTCGGATGAGGTCGTGTCTGCCACTGCCTCTCATCACCCGCTTCCTCTCCGCAGCCACATCCTCATCCTCTGCCTGCACCGCCATCGGCGACCACGACTTCTGTCTGTGTCAAAATATCGGGCACAGACATGTTTATACAGAGACGTTATCTCACATATGTAATTTTAAAGCTTCCCATCCCCAGACTGCCCCGTCACTGGCGACCATGAATTTTGTTTGCCCCAAAAATTTAATTATGAAGCTCGGCAGTGTGGCCTTCGTTTTTTTTTTACCTTATTTTGAGTACAACCTATATTATAAATTCAGGCTTTAATTTTGGCACATCCAAATTTTAAAGGCACCTTTTATAACTGATTACAGCTCACTAAATTGATCAACTGAGGTGGGGAGGTTAAATACCTTCTTTTAGATTCAATGCGAGGAAAAATGTCAGGCCTTTTATCAGATTGCTATTTTGGGAGTTTTGTACTTTGGGTACATTCTATATGCCATCATAAAGGTGTTATCTACAGCCTTGCACGATGCATGTCATAGCTGTCCCACAAGTTCTCTTCCGTTTTTAATTTATCTGGCTTTTCTCCTACATGTTGGTAAAACAGACAAAATCCTATTCCCTGATGTAGAGTTCAACAGTTTTAACGTTACATGCACCTGCGCCTTCTTAATGACCCTATTCAATCTTAACAGTACCTGATCAATCACCCTATTCAACCTTACCTGCGTCTAATGAAGAAGCGCTGCTCCAACAGGATGGTGATGATGAAGAACACCAGCCCCATCACTCCCATGGCAACCAGGTTCCTGCCTGTCAGCTCCCACTGGAATGGCGACTGGATCTGGTTGTACTGACCTGTGAACAACAAAAACAACACCTGTTGTCAACAACATGTGATTTTTCAACAAACAATCTCCCATATGAATTATCACTTAACAACATCACCCATGACAAAATATGATTTTTCACTAAACAATGTCTCCCATATGACTCTTCACTAATTAAAGTCTCTAATGGAAAAATTTGATTTTTCACTAGACAACGTCAGCCATGACAACATACAATTCATCAAAGCCAATGCGGTGAACAACCATACTTAATTTATAAAAGTCCACTATTTAAGTGGAATATTCACTTACTATTTTCACACATCTGTAATTCAATACAATACTTGATCACTTGGGCATTCTAAAGCAAGATTAAGTGGGCATCCTAAAATGAACTAATATATTCAGGGATGACAGTAAAGGCTGGTCTAAGTTTTAGTCAAGTGGTGCACCTCAAGAAAAGAGCTTTGGAATCAAATCAATTTCTGGGACTGGTTCTGCAACTTTCCTTTTAAGGCCGGCTAAAGAGAATCACTTACCAGTCTTGAAGAAGAAATCATTTTTGTACTCGTTGAATCCCAAGTCCATGAGGCCTCTGCCCAGACAGTAATTAGGGAACAGCAGAAACACATTCTTCAGATTCTGATGTACAGCATCCAAATCCTGCACAAAAATATACAGATACAGTTACCATAAAAGGCTACCAGAGATTTCAATTACATTTTATTTAAAAGATCAATGGTCCATTAAGTCAAACATCCTGTACAGATGTATGCAACATTCTTTCAACACTCCATTTAAAGGCGTTATAGTATTTTACCTACATTTTCGTCAATGTTCTATTTATTTACTTATCGATTTAATTGGTGTTTAAAAACATACCAGAGCAGAAGCGACACAAAAACGTTGGTGTGAAGACTGTCAATAGGGGAGTTTCGCGTTCAAACTCTTTTATCACTGAAGGTAAGAAAAATCCTACTACTTCACCTTACCTGTAAGAAATGTTAGGCAATTATTTCTGATTACATTTATTGAAACATGGGCATCTAAAAAAATGTTCGTGAGTTTACGAAGTCCATGAAGAAAAAAAATGTTATTTGTACCTCCTGAACATGATGAAATAGGCCGTTGGTAGATTAATGTGTACAGAAGATGCCTCACATTCCCCCCAAGTCACACTATTCAGTAGGACTCATTTCACTTTAAGCGTGTTTAGCAATAAAAGAGTTCAAACTCCAAACTCGCCTATCGCTGAATGCAGGATCCGCATTCAGATGACAGCGTACCTTGTTGTAGGAGAAGATCTCTAGCAGGAAGCTGCAGATGACACAAGTAATGCCGGTGAAGAGGTTGATGACAATGAGGAAGATGTAGGCCGTGCTCGGCTCCTTGAACACAAACGAGGCTGGATACATCATCGGTGTCATGGACCACCTGCAACAAGAACAGACATGAGAATTTGGCGCACGTGTAGCAGAGTGAATATCATAATCCTCCCTCATGAATGTTTTTACAAGTTTACAACACAGGACCTATGAAGACGAGAGTACGAATACTGACACTTAATACCATGGATGATCTGCACATGATTGGCAGAGGTGAAGTGGTGTTGATTGATTGATTCATTGAATGATGTTTATAACATAGCACTTGAGAATTTTGCTCACTCATATCACGGCAGTTAGGATAATGAACAGATTAAAGCCGAGTTCTTGGAATAAACAGCCGCCTGGTACCCGACAAAACTTGATCTTGGCTTCAGGACACTGTCCATTGTGGTTGGATTCAAACATGTGACATATTCATTCACTCTAGAGTTTTATAGTTCTTGTGAGTTGGTGATCTAACCAACCAATGGAATGGTGTCTATGAAAAGGCAATACCCTATTTTGGTTGTTTTAAGCTTATTTAGAGCAAATTTCTCTGCCTGGGCGGAAACAAATTTTATTCTCTGCAAACCTCCAATATTGGCAAACCTACCAAACATAAATTATCCCTACAGTCAAAAGCGTAAGGCCAATAAATTACATTCAGTTTCCCCTAAATACTTTCAAAAAAGATTTCAACCTACATCCTGCTGAAGTTCTACAAGTAAAAATGAAACAATGAAAGTCAACAATATTTTATCTATCCTTCACAAAGAAACACACCCCCCCCCCCCCACCATAAAACCAAAAATGCAGAGAGGCTTTTCAAGGTTCGACCTTCAAAAGGTTGGAGGATATACGTTACCCATAGAGAAGGAAGAGTCCAATAACGACAGGAATGTTGGACGGTGAAGAATAGGCAGGGATCTGGAACACTAGCAGGATTCCAATACAACACGCCGATGGGATCAGGTAATTACACTGGAAACAAAGCAGGGTCACATCAAGGTTAGATTAGTACAAGGTCAGATTAGCACAAGGTCACATTAGTACAAGGTCACATCAGTGCAAGGTCACATTAGTACCAGGTCAGAACAGTGTGAAATCAGATTAGTTGATTTGCTAAGCGGAGATGGAAATCTACAGAGTGTTTGAATTTGTTAACACAGGGTCCTGAGGATGGGCTCCAGAATGTGAAATGGGCAGATTAGTACAAGGGTTACTCTACTATATTTGATTAAAATTCATCCATTTCTTGCTTTGTCTCATGTTGAGAATTCTCTTGATTCAAGAAAGGTGTTTCAAGGAATGCTTGAAAGGTAAGATGATATGCTCCAGAAAGAAGTTTCAGCGCCAAAGGTAAATTTTTGACATTATTTGAATCTAGAATGCACCTGTTTTGGACAAACTTTAACGTCAAGTACAATATTTCAATGTCAGATTAGTCAGACAGAAGGACATTTCCAGATAAAATTTTAAAGAAATTTTTAGAATATATTATCAGTGGTTGACCTCCATAATGTGATAATGCAACAGACAGACAAGATGATCTTTTCCAAGCATTAGTGCCAGGTTTACATATTAACGGGTTATTGGTAAAACTTAAGACAGGGTGGAATTTATCTAAAAGAATTAGGTGTGACAAGGTCACCTTGTGATGAGACAACATGTAATTACAACATCAACTCAAGATGTCATACCTGTAATGTGGTCAGTCCACACTCATAAGAATGTCAAATAAATGTCCGTATTATCATCACTGGCTCCCATTCAAATTATCAGGTTGGATATTAACAGGTCACTTTAAAATTCAAATTATCAGAAGAAAGTTTATTTATGTCAATTAAGCTCTTCCAATCAATCTGCGCACAAATCCTGCCAAGGTCATGTCAAAGTCATACTATTTTAATCAATAATTTCTTACAACTTACAGGTTATCACAAGGTCAAATGATAAAGCTGAGGTCAAATCACTACAAGGTCATGTCTGTATACGAATATCGTGAAAACAAAACAAAACAAAAGCGCAGAGGGGCAGGTAACTCTCACCATATCCCAGACGTAATTGCCAAGCCAGTAGATGACCGGGTCTATACCACTGACAAACTGGAGGTGTTTGGCTTTGATGGACTTCTCGTAGACCAGGTACAGGACAAAACTGGAGGGCACGAACGACATTGCCACGATGATGAAGATGGAGATGAGAACATCAGAGCCCTGCAGGCTGAAAGGCAACGCCGAGACAATGATTCGCCAGGTAAATGTATCAGTTTTGCTCGATAGATTCGGAAATGATGACGCACTTGAGAATATTTTATTCGATTAACTTCTTAGGCTGGGGGCAACACAAATGTCCTCCGTAGGTACCGTACATGTACCTAGCAGTCTTTCTACAAATGCCATACTAAACCAAAAAAATTCATCCAAAATGGCCCTTCTGCAAGAGAAGTGAACAACCTAAACTTTTGTTAATGACCCATTCGATCATTTTGTCTGATTCTGAGTGTTCCAACTGATCTCAGAAAGTAGTTCACAGTTTGTTTCAAAGGTAGAACAACATCTTAACAGAAAATTTAAGTTTCAGCTCCAAAAGTATTATTTCATGGCATTTATTCGCCTTCTTTACATTTCTGGGGAGAAATTTCAGGTCATTACCCATAAAAATCATTTAATAGCCAAAACAAACAACTGAAACCCTACTGGTCAATCACCTGACACTGGCACTAAGACTGACACCTTATATTTGATGACTGAACTGGCAAAACAAGATCCAAAACTCTGGTAAATGGTTCACAACTGCCTATAAAAAATATTTAAAAAATTATCAGATATGACAAAATAGACCTTAAGACATCTTTTGTTGTCTCAAAGCTGAGAGCCACTTCCATTTGTTCATGTACAGGTAAGTTCATCCCCAAACTTGACATAATTAACAGTGCAACTAATTCCCACTTACATGAGGTCCATGGACAGTTTATTGTTAGTTTTATCCATAGGGTGGTTGATGACAGTAATACCTGAAAGCAAAAAAAAAAAATGGACAATCTGTTATTGATCTATGAGAATACACGGGGTGATAAAAGAAAAAAAATATATATAATCTTTTGTGATAAAAACCCCAACAAAACCCTTAAACAATTCTGTTAAAGCAAAATGATTTTGCTGGAACGGTAATAATGCCTAGTGACACAGATTGGGTTTCACCCCTGTTACCTAGTCATGATATACAAGCCATAAGCTGCAGGACTGCCCTTACTTCTGAGCAGGTTAGCTCTGGGGATTCTCCATGAAGTGCCTAGTGTCTAGTGACACTGATAAGACATTTTACTCCTGTTACCTAGTCGTGATATACAAGCCATAAGCTGCAGGATTGCGCTTCCTTCTGGGCAGGTTAGTTCCAAAGATTCTACATGAAGTGTCTAGTGTCTAGTGACACTGAAAGACTTTTACTCTGGTCACCTAGTTGTCATATTCTTACCATAAGCCGCAGGATTGCCTTTACTCTTGGGCAGGTTAGCCCTGAGGATAGCATTGTTGATGACATTTAGATACGTGGGCATGGAGTGATAGCCCTTGTTGTTGAACCAGACCTTGGACAACTCGCGCACTGCCAGCTTGTGAAAAGAGGCAGGGGAGTGCTTCCCAAATCCTTCTGGAACTTCGATGTTTTCTACACCAAAAGCAAGACCACCATACCTGCACAAAATGAATGAAACATGTCAGCTTTTGGCAATAAATGAAAATTAAGTGCTGCTTAAAGAGAAAGACCATGTAAAAATGAAGTTATGGTCAGTGAAAAGATTATGAAAAACTGAAAACACTTTTGATGAATTTTTTAGATCCTTTTTTTGACCAGATTAGAGACAGTCAAACATTTTGATTGCAAGTGGGTTTTATGGACCATATTGATAATGTGGTTCACCAGTGACGTCACCCAGCTTTGTGTACCCCTTTATGTTCAGCTCTGAATAAAGGTCTTGTGAAGAGTACTCCTGTAATATTTGCCTGTGTATGGAAATGCTAATATCACATTAAATTTCTGCTTTAGAGCTTTAGAAAAGTTGACGTGACGTCACTGGAGAACCACATCATCATTATCGTCCATAAAAAAAATTCTAAAAAATTCAATGAAGGTATTTTCAGATACAGTTTTTAATGGTCTTTTCACTCATCATAACTTCATTGTCTTCGTGGTCTCTTCCTTTAATTTGGAACAGGTGAGCAGGTTCTAGTGGTTCAGACATTTGTCTTTCAATCACTGGAACAGATGCAGGGAGGGAAATTATGTTATAAAATATTATCATTATTAACATCAAGACTCACCTGTGCAATCTATACTCATTAGTGGTGTACAGGTAGAAGTTATGGTCGCTGGTGGCACCGATGTCCTGAACAATGTCGCTCGTCACCACCTTGAACTCTGGCGGGGTGTCATGGCCGTCATTCACTTGACATATAAACCCAGATTTGTCCTTGACACAGCGACATTTTGGGTAATAAATGCTCTCCGTTGGCGAGACTGTCACTGTTAATGTTCAAGGACGAATACAAAAGTTAGACGAGAGGTAATAACACTTTTAGCACTAAAAACTTATTGCATTAAGTGACTCTAAAATTTATTTATTTATTTGATTGGTGTTTTATGACATACTCAAGAATATTTCACTTATGTGACGCCGGCCAGCATTCTGGTGGGAGGAAGCCGAGAATGGCCCAGGGGAAATCCACCCTCATCCGCCTGGGTCTAAAAAATATCTTTCTCATTTTTATTGGATATAACTGCATCTTGTCAACTTGTAAATCTCACCAAATAAATTCTTGATGTTAAGCTCCAAACAAGAGTAGCTTTAGAAAGCTACATCTTGAACAAGCTTATCTCTAATAACTACTTCAATAAGCAAAGAAATATAAGACTTGGACATTGCAATATACAAGGAAAATTACCATCCTGGCAGCAAAAACCCAACCACTATATCACAAAAATCGAAACAGTCCCAGAAAGCTCAACATTCCAAAACAACTGAAAATCCAGATATTCACTTAATGGGTTAACAGTGACAAAATCAAGACAGCTAGTGACAAATTAACTTTCACATGAAACTCAATTCTAATTGAGATATGTGTTATCTCTCTTGGCTCTCACCTGATGACATGGTATTGTTCTCATCGGAGAAGGCAGACACTGTCGGGGCACGGGGAACAAAATTCTCCAGGGGAAGTCCACGCACAAACACACTCTGACAGCTCGGCTCAAAATACTTCGCCAGTAAATCATAGTTCTTCAGGGTATTGTTCAGGCCCTTCAGGAGCTGCATGTCCAGCGTGCTGTTGAAAGGGGATTTCAACACACAGGTGGCACCGACACCGGACGCCAGATGCAATGTGTCAATCAACTGCTCCGGGCCAGCGCTAACGGAAGTCTTCTTGGGGGTAGTGTAAAGCTTGTGATTTGAGAACGGAATGAAGTTCCCCCGCGGCTGTGTTAAGTTGAAGTACTGCGACGGGCTCAGCTCTAGAGGGGGCAGTTCTCCACGGCCAGGTGCTGCCAATGCCACCGTCATGGCCACACAAACGAAGAGTGCAGGGAGAAGAATCTGAGAAAACAAAGCCTTCCAGTTCCGCTTGATGTAGTAAAACCGCTTGACCATGACGGCCCGGAACTGATTCAGTCTTAGCGGGGCTCCGTCCATGATGTACGATCCTTGACCTTCTAACGGAGGTTTGGGCATGTGCTCCTCCGAGTCTAGCCTAGTGTAGCCGTCACTCCGTCTGAAGGATGCAGGGGGCTCATACAGCAGCTCATGATCAGGAAATGAGTCAGCTAATCCTGTTTCGTTTTCCCCACCAACATCCAACAGCTCCACGTCACTGTTTAACCCTGTGTTTGTGTCCCCCACGGATCCCAACAAGGGCACGTCGTCATCAGAGTTTATCGTATCATTAGCGGGGTCTTTGGTTGAATACATCACTTTTGTATCTGTGTCAATGGCTGGAACAAATACTGTATTTTTGAAATTTTATGGAGTGCTTTTTCTAAAGTCTAACTACATGAATGAGAAATCTACCACTTTTTAAAAACCGTCATAGCTTGTGTCAGTTTTGCTTATGAAATATATCCAAACCGACCAAAATGCATCTGCCTTATTTATCTTGCACCAAAAGACTTGACAGAAACTCTTAATTTATGTACAATGAATACTGATGAACTATTATATTCCTATATTGCAAGGAAATGCAAGTTTTACAAGAAAAAGAAATACCTTGCATGAAAAGGGCATAAACCTCAGGTGAATGTTTTTATTGACATGGCCATCAATCCATAACATTTATCTAACCACTGCCATCAATTGGCACTTCTTTGCAAACTGGTCAGCATGTCGTACTTTGTGATTTCTGTTTTGGAAAGTTGGAAAGTCTGCTTGCATCATTTCTATTTTGTTAACTGTGTCTGCCGTATGACCAGTTGTAAGATGAAGTAAGAAGTGTTGGCATGTAAGCGTCTGTGAATAGTAAGAATGACAAACTTACAATCCTCTAGTTTGGCTTTCTCCGTGACAGACAGGAACACTTCCTCTAAACTGGTGTCCACGACTCCATAGCTACACAGTTCAAGTTCATCCAAACTCCCGTCCAGCGCTTCAAACAGTTTCTCAAAATTTCCCTTCTTGGCCTCTTCAAATGGGAGATTGTAACTCAAAATCTGATTGGTCTCTGAGACAAGGTAGGCCGTGGATACATGCTGGTTGATAAAGGTCGTTACCTTGGATGCATCACATTTGCTTCTGAAGGTCATGCTGCAATTGTGGGAAATGTCAAGGTCATCCTGCTGCAGACTACCTAAAATACGAAAGAGGAAAAAAAACTGATGAAAGTCGGCAGGTCAGCGAATGTTTGTTACTCTCCACAGACAAATTACTCAGTCAATCAATGAGATATTCTTTTCATCGATAAGTCATTATATATATAAGTCATCATTAGCCAAAAATCAACCAAAACACATGCAAAACCTTTAGGCATTTTCATCTTTCTCTATATCTATGTTTATGGTGGCCACATACAAAAACCTATTCCAGCATCATTTCTGTCACACTGTCAGCTTTCTTTCATGTTACATGATACTCTTAAAAAACCTTTGGAATCACTTAACCCTGCACTTATTATTATATTTATTTTAAAGGACAATTATGCTCACCTGTGCTGTGGGTATCCTCTTCCCTGGCTTTCTTCACTAGGGTCAGGTGGTAACCCTCCCCAAATGTGTTCTTCAGGAAGACGCTTGACCCCGCACATTTTAGCTGCCCATTGGAGATGATGGCAATCCTGTCCCCTAAGATGTCCGCCTCGTCCATGTGGTGCGTGGACAAAAGGATGGTACGCCCTGACCAAACGAAGTGACAGGGAGTTTTAGGAATCATAAAACACGATGAAGTCACAAGTTCTCACATTCCTTGAGATCAAGGGATTCTTGGAGTTGTCAAAATTTTAAAAACATCAATGGGGAAATTTTCCAACCTAAAGCAAGCCAAGACCAGGTTATGTGGAATTATGTTCACTGTCATATTTTGAATGCTGTCCTGCCATCCAAGTGACTACTTAATACACACATTTTGTATGAAATCAATAGACCAAAATCTACAGCCTGGGAAATGCCCTCTATGGTCTTTTACACGATACTAGTTTCAAAGGTAAATGTATGCCTTTGTCACAATGTTTCAGCACAGAAATACTTTCAAACTAACCAGCAAATCTGGAAAAAAAGTGGTATGATCAAAGTAACCTTGGCGCAACATTGTATAACACAGAACCTTACCACTTTTTCTAAAGGGGTGTTTTCAAAAATGTAAAGCACTTTGTTTCACTCACATTTTCTTTAACAACTCTTATATTTGTTTCGCATGTATTATTACAAAAATACAAATGCAGCATAGAGAGCAAAATAGCGACAAACCCTTTCCTTCTCTTTCAACAAGCACGGAATGACACGACATCTGTGTTGTATACCTACAACCTATTCTCACCTTCCTTGTACTTGAAGAGAAGGTCCCATATGGCCCTCCTTGCATAAGGGTCTACGCCCGCCGTTGGTTCGTCCAGAATGACCGTCCTGGACCCGCCCACAAAGGCTATGGCCACAGACAGCTTCCTCTGCATCCCTCCTGACAGGCAGTCTACACGGGATTTCTTCTTGTTAGGTAAACCCACGTCCTGGATGAACCTGCATGAGAGAAGACACAGATACAAGGTGTTAATCAGGTGTTACAGGAACAGATGGTTTACAAGATGTTCTTGTGTTACAGACTTATGAGTCCAATAAGGATTATTGAACACATCTGCGAAAATCTCTGTATTACTACAGCAATGGGATATACCTTTTCTTGCGTAATGGCAAACGGCATGGCAAAATTAATCAATTTGCTCACAAACTGTCGTCATAAACGAGGGAATGAACAACACACTACACAGCTTTGACACGAATTATCTTTGACGAGGAAGCTTTCCTCATTGGCTTAGGCCATGTCTAACCAAAGAAATGAATCCCTCAACATATGTAGCATTGTTCACAATGTGCCTTTCATCCCACTCAGAGAACCACAATGCCCTGTAGAGTGTTCCATATCACAGTGTTACGGCATTATTCCAACAAGCCTTTGAACCTCCTTGCTTGGAACCAACATCCCTAAAAACTTACAGTTCCAAGGAGTTCTCAGGTCTCCTAAGGTTCTCAGCAGTATAAAGGTGAATGAAACCTACCTGGCCATTTCTGCTTTGATGTCTTTTGACGACACACCTTTCAGCCTGCCATAAAACCACAGATGCTCTTCTACTGTAAGCCTGTGCAGGTAATAAAATAATTCAACATATAATCAAATCCTGAAATTTAAAAAAATTCCAAAGTTTCCCCCCATCACACACACACAAAACTGTAATGAAAACAGGTGACAGAATCAGGCACTTCAACAATTAGGTTCCTAACATGGAGATCTCTACTCATTTACTGTAGCCCATTACTACTTCTATCCATAATTCTATAAATTAATACTATAGAAACAGCCACAAACTTGCACAGTACTTGCACTACATACTAGTGCTGTACACAACTCACTTGTCAAAGAGGACACTGTGTTGTGGACACATTCCTAGACTCTTTCTGATGGCATCCATGTCCGTCCTGATGTCCTGACCATATATGGTCGCATAACCAGAAGTGGGCGGGAACAACCCCGTCAGTATTGACCTAAGATGAGGTCACAAAAGCAGTTATCACTATAACACTAACAAAGTATTTACCTCAAAAACATAAAACCTAAGCGATTCGTGACGTAATTATTTGTAAGTGTGATCCCAAGACACAAAAACCTTCAAATCCATTACAGACATGATATCAATGCAATTCTATGCTTGATCCCAAGATACCAAAACTTTTATAAATGAAAAATGGAGCAAACCCATCAGAAGGCTATTCACCTAAGATGGGGATTGCAACAAGAACATCAATAAAAAAAAAATGCTTAGACTCTTCAAAAACATTCTTAATGTCATATTTTTACAAGTCTGATCTCAAGATACAACAATGATTACATCCGAATAATGAAAACTGTTAGTATGATTTTTTATATGACTCACATGGTGGTGGTTTTGCCAGCTCCATTGTGTCCAAGAAATGAGGTTATCTGACCTTCATACAAGTTCAAGGTCAAACTGTTCACTGCCAACTTGTTACTCTTCTTGTATTTCTGGGAACAAAATTATGAAAGTACACCATGAAGTGTTCAGTACTGGCACAAACTTTATCAACATGCTTGTTACTGGAACCTTGCTACATTAACACTCAAGGAAACATTTATTTATTTATTTATTTATTGGACGTTTTGAGAGCCCAGGTAAAACAGCTGACCCCAGGCAAGTTACCAACAATTTTGTCCACCTTGAGACGCACATATATGCACATCTTATTAGTAAAAGACAAGTGGACTGAAACAAATGTTTGACAATACATGCGACCACAAGAGCATGTCTTGTGTTTTACTCCCAATTTCCAATATCCAATTTAAAACAGGACACACAACTATCCTCAGCTCAAATGAATGAGCCAAGAGGTCCCCCCCAAAATGAAGTCCTGATCTTACCTTGGTGAGTCCATTTATGCTAACCCCCAATGGAATGTGACTTGGGTCCTGTTCAAAATGATGCCCACTAACTGTAAATATAAGAATAAACCATGAAAAGCACAGGCATCACCATCTACCTGCTAATTCTTTGCTTTATATTCATTATCAGATATTTAATTATAGTCTCCAGAGCCAAAAGTTTCAATAATGAGTCTCTAAGGCCTATATTAGCCTATGAGAAGATACGAGCGTCCTTCAAGACCGTAGACACATTCAGAAAGCTACATATACAGGTCACTGGATCTAATGGGATACAATGAAAACATCCAAGCATATAACCAGTTGCCACTGGTTTGTGGGACTCAGCCGGACACTGTTGCTGCCCATAAAGTTGTATCTCTACTTCAGTGAAAAGTTTAAAATTAATTACAGTTTTTTCTATAAAATCTCAGATCATACCATCAACATGAAGTTAGCAAATCACAGACAAGTGTTTCAGTTTAAACTATGTCCAAAGCAGACCAAACCACTGACTTACAACACTAACACTAACCTAGACGCTGACACTGATGCCACTTTCACCTTACTTCATATCACAGAGCTAGAAATCCCTACTTTCAAAGAAACCTTGTTTGAAATTCTAGTTTTGTTTTCACAATCCAGTACTTTACCCATGTCTGAGTGCTGCATGGCACAAGCCTGATCCTCTTCAGTGAGTGGCATGTACTGATGTCGCCTCTGCTTCAACCAATCAATGAATCCCAAACAGAGTTGGTCAGAATCATTTTTGGAATGGCCGCACCAGTAGGACCTCATCAGGGGGAAGTACCAGGGTTTGGGCAAACCGAATGAGCCTGGAATTGAATATTCAGAATCAATGAGAAATATACCATTATTGCTTTGCTGAAGTACACTGCTCAAATTCCTCATTTAGTTTTTCTGAGTTAATTGCCATTTGAGAGGGAAATAATATTGACTGTACAAATGGAAATACAGGTCACAGAGAGTAGATAGAGAGTGGAATTAAATATTCAGAATCAATGAGAAATATACAATATTACTGCTTTGTTAAAGTGCACTGGTCAAATTAAATTTTTGAAATTTTACTTCAGTTTCTCTCAGTTAATTGGTATTTTAAAGCCAGACTAATAATTCTTTTCACAGAATGGTCCACAAAGCAAGTACAATGCAGAAACACACAACAAACAAATGGGATCCACTGCCAATTGGCGTGTACTTATTCCAGCAGGTTTTCATTGCCACCATGCTCTAAAACTGATCACCTTAATAATTAGAAAAAGGCATGATATTTACCTGGATGGACATTCTCTATGTACCAGACGAGTAACCCGTATATCAGGAAGTCCACCAGCATCATAATGATGACATATAACAGGTTGTACTGATCATTTTCCACAGGTGAGATATGGATGTTACTCCACTGGACACCAACACCCGTCTCTTCATAATACGCAAAGTACTTGGCTCCAAGGCCAAACGCTGTGGTGGAGAACAGGGACTGGAAATGCAAAGACAAAAGTGAATTTCAGCTCATATAAATATCGTAAGTTTCAGAACTATTTACCTTATGGAGAGTAATATTGACCGCACAGGTGGAAATATGTGACATAGTGAGTAGCCATGAGCCGTGAGTGTTCATCATATCTAATTGTATTACATGAAAACTTTTCATGCATTTTGTACACAGTAGTGTCCTTAAAATACAGATGTTTTAAAACTAATGGTATACTTGTTTTACCGCTTTGGATGCATTCTTCCCCTGTATTACACTGATCATCAATTTTCAATTTTCAGTTCACTTCACCTTCACTTTCGATTTTAACTTTCAGTTTCACTTTCAATCGCTAACCTATAACTCACCCCTAATGACTTCTCCAGGGCAGTTACCTCATCCCCGGCCACACCCTCTCTGATAGCTATATACATGTATGGGACGTAGGTTAGAAAGTACACTATCCCAGCACAAGCAGCTGCCACTTTGGCTTTCGAATACAGCACACTGATGAGAAACCTGATCAAATAAAGTAGTATATATTAAATTCATTTATTTGTTTATCAGATTGTCGCTTAACACCACACTCAAGAATTTTGTGAGCCAAGTGATAGATGCGAAGAACAAATCAAATTACATGTATGTTTATGCATTTTTGTCCCAGAAAATGAATCATTCACATCTGCAATTTTGTTGTGAATCTAAAAAAACAGCCAGTGAGTTTTAAACACTTTTAGCTGCAGCATTTCTCCAAACTTTTTGTCACTTCAACAAACTGGAAATTTTCCTCTTAAAACATTTAAAATCAAATGAATAGAAAAGGTAATTGAAAAAAAACTTATATTTAAAGATATTTTTCCAGTCAAAAAAAGAAGAAAATTACCACACTGTAAAACCAAAATTACTTCGTCAAATTTTTCATGGAACCAACTTTTTATGCATTGTGTAAATCACTCACGAAAACCAGATGGTGGCGAGTGCGAAGATTTCCAGTGTGAGGAAAATGATGGCGGGGTTACTGTACTGGATGACCCTGCCAAAGTGCAACATGAGCGTCAGGGTTGCCATGGTGATGCTCATCTGCAGGAAGCTGGTGATGAACCAGGCGCACCAATGGACTGCGTTGTTCAGGCCCATCATCTTCATCACCTGGGCAACGGCAGGGGGAAATACAAACAACAAATTAAGACTCTATCATCTATGTTTCTTTGTGATTCTAATGACTCTATAATCTATGTTCGTCTGTGACTCAAATCTGAACTAAATTCAAAAATTATTTTTCTTTTTTTGAATTTTAGCTTTAAATTATCTGAAAAACAAATAAGCCTTTGCAAATGTATAGGTTTGATCAGATTGGTGTCAAAATAACAGGAAAGAAAAGTGAACAGGAGGAATCTAAAGGCCCTATACTTGGATTGTTGCTACTGTGACCCCAAAATTACCTCACATATCACATTCGAAAAATCTTGTGAGTTGATGGAAAGTCTACAATATACATAAATGGGTATTGCAACAACATGGCAGATCTAAATATCACAAAAAACGATTTTTCATTTCATTTCTGTACTATCAGCTCATAAACCCCGAACATTTACAATTATCATGCCCCAGTTACGTTTCATGAATCGTGTAGCTCTCGTATAGGTTTTATTGCACACCTCCTTGAGCCTCTGTTCCTTCTCATAGACGATGCTCTGCACCAGCATTGCCACGGAGTACACCCATGAAATGGTCATCAGAAGCGGAACCACGTGCTCAATCATGAACAGGAAACTGGACAAAACAAGAAAGTCAGGGAAAAGAATTATCATTTAGGATTTTTTAATGAGAATGACGAGTTTTAGATACCTGAGGGAGTAATACTGAATTATGAGAAGGTAGAGGTCAGTATTACTGCTGGGTGGTTATTAAAACTGTATTAACAAAATAGTAAAGTTTTAATGTTTTAATACATGGTTGATGGATAAAATATCTGACAGAGAATAGCACATAAAAGCGTTCCTCTTAGAAAAGCATAAATGAGATATCACAGTTCAAAGTAACCTGAAGCACGCACATGAAAAAATCCAAACTATGGCCATGTCATCAATTTTAACCAATCAGGCACAGGTTATTTCTATACTCCGAGACCACAGCTGTTTCTGCAGATGTTATCAATTTTAACCAATCAGCCACAGGTTATTTCTATACTCCGAGACCACAGCTGTTTCTGCAGATGTTATCAATTTTAACCAATCAGCCACAGGTTATTTCTATACTCCGAGACCACAGCTGTTTCAGCAGATGTTATCAATTTTAACCAATCAGCCACAGGTTATTTCTATACTCCGAGACCACAGCTGTTTCTGCAGATGTTATCAATTTTAACCAATCAGCCACAGGTTATTTCTATACTCCGAGACCACAGCTGTTTCTGCAGATGTTATCAATTTTAACCAATCAGCCACAGGTTATTTCTATACTCCAAGACCACAACTGTTTCTGCAGATGTTATCAATTTTAACCAATCAGCCACAGGTTATTTCTATACTCCGAGACCACAGCTGTTTCTGCAGATGTTATCAATTTTAACCAATCAGCCACAGGTTATTTCTATACTC
Source organism: Acanthopleura granulata (assembly GCA_016165875.1). NCBI lineage: Eukaryota > Metazoa > Mollusca > Polyplacophora > Chitonida > Chitonidae > Acanthopleura > Acanthopleura granulata. The sequence goes on along the minus strand of JABBOT010000024.1, from coordinate 915,411 downwards.
CGAGACAACAGCTGTTTCTGCTGATGCTTTCGGCTACTCAAACAAACCTGTCAAAATTCCAGATTAGAAGCTGTTTTATGGATATACCCAGCATGAGAAGAAAATCGTTGTGCTCGGTTAAATCTGCTTCCACCAACGTTCAAATTTCATTACAGGTCACAGAGGAGACTTTCACAACACAGCTTTAAGCAGTACTTCATAGATTTTCTAATAAATGAGGTACTTGCCATGGCTGAGATATTGCCAATGTGGCATTAAGCCATAATCATTCATTCATAAATCAAGCTGTCACACAGCCATAACCCAGACAGCATAATTTACAAAATAAAGATAGGATTTCTTTCTCTACTTACTTGATTTGTGTTTTACGCTGTGCTCAAGAACATTTCACTTATACAATGGCGGGCAGCATTATGGCGGAAGGAAACCAAGCAGAGACTGGAGGTAGCCCAAGGAAATCCGCAAGTTGCTGGCAGCTTCTGGGTCATTACGCTGCGCTACCGCGCAAACCAAGTGAGCCATGGAGGCCCCAATAAAGATAAGAGAAATTTGATTTGTAAAGTTTTGTGTAAGTGTCCCTTGTGTGTTGGGGGTAATCATGACTATGGATATCGCGAGTACGTACATATCGGCTCTGTGGCAGGGGTATGGGAACTGGTGCAGAAACGTGCCTGGCTCCACAACGGGTTTGCCCACCTGTACGTTGATGATGGCCCGCTCTATGATGTCCTGCAGGTGAAAACATCAGGAATCCTGAAGCTTTTGCATAACAGCCATGCATGGCCTATTCAAGCAATAACAAATACTTGTACTGATACCTTTCCTAAGTACTCTATCAGCCCATGCTAGTACTTTATTTCTTCCAACTTTTCGCATATTCATCAGTTCTTGTTTTAAGCACATTCTGAGGGAATTTCTCTGCCTAGGGCTGAAAAATAGGTAGCCTAGACCTGGATGCATTTGTCAGGTATTGAAGGTAACTGTATGAAAAATATCATGACAATCATTCATGACAGCTCCCACCCATATTCATATCACTGATATAAATTTAATTATTTACCTCTCTAGTGTTTAATGAGGATGAGTTTCCCCAGAGTTTCCTTACACCATAATACTGATCCCAGTCACATGTGTGAAATATTCTTTATTACGACATGATACATCAATCAAATAAATAAATCAGTGGCATTAAAACTGCAGTTATCTGCAGACATACCTGTATCCAGACGAAGCCGAAGTGGTAGTAAGGGTAGGTGTTTTTACCGGGCCCCGGGTACCAGTTGCCCGGGCGGACATGTTTGGTCGTCTCTGTGAAGGACGCATTCTGCCGGATCTTGTACTTCACATGAGCTGGAAGCTTCCCATCAGCCATATTCTCAAACACGACACCTGTAATATGCAAATTTGGACCCGTGAATTTGAATTCAAATAAAAAAGGAATGACTAACCAACTGGTTGCACTGGCCAAGTGTTTTCAGCTGCCACTGGCAAAGTCAGTCAATCCGTTGATCAGTTTGTCAGATCTGACATCCTATCTTCTACTTATCAAGGGACTTCAGTGCAAGATGGCTTCGACTTTTTTAGCAGGGTGTCCAAACTACTGAGAATTTGCATAATACAAACATATGACCGAATAATTCAGATCCACCCCTCCATCAAGGGTAAAAATGTCTTCAGTCTTTATTAAAGGCAAACAAAGACTTACATATACGGTTTTCTGTTCTTGAAATAGCTGGTGATCAGTAACCAAGAAATGCACGTGATAGAACAGCAATTCCTGCCAGCACAACTATAATTCTAACCTGCATAATATCACAACAGTCTCTGCCATTATAATGAAGTGCTTTTGAACTACCTCTTTGCTTTACAAGCAAAACTATACAGAAACAGATATGAATTACAGAAAAGAACCAAAGAGCACAATGCTTGGCCCGACTTATTCAAGGGTACACCTGCGCAATTTGACCAGTTAGGTCCAAGATTTGGCTCTGAATTGATAAGCGTTGGAGCACCAATTGGATAATACTGCCATACAGACAGTCTAGGTTGTTGATACACTATAAATTTCTATACTGTCATTTTACATCCAGTTAAAATATATCAGAATTTTTTCTGCTTTGGACACAACTGAAAACTTTTTGACAGGGGGACTACACATTTTGGAGGTAGAGCCTCTGTGGCTCAGCCGGTTAGCGCTCTAGCCCAGCGCATGACCCAAATCCTCCCATCAACGCAGTCGCTGGGAGTTCAAGCCCAGCTCACGCTGGCTTCCTCTCCGGCCGTACGTGGGAAGGTCTGCTAGCAATTTGCTGATGGTTGTGGGTTTCCCCTGGGCTGTGCCCGGTTTCCTCCCACCATAATGCTTGTCGCTTTTGTATAAGTGAAATATTCTTGAGTACAGCGTAAAACACCAAATAAATACATAAATAAATACTTTGGTGGTTGAAGTTGACAAATTTACAACATAAATAGAAGGAAAATCAACGAGCTAATGTAACCTAAAGGCAGGCAAGGTTGTAATGAACATTGCCAGGGCTTTGTGAACTCACTGGCGAAGACGCTGACGTTATCACTATAGGCGTGGTTCAGGACGTAGTCCACGAGCTGCCCCTCGGACTGGAAGCCCTGGTAGATGTTCAGATTCATTCCGCTCATCAGGTTGTTCCAGCTACACGCCGCGTTATCTATCGTGTCTACGTCGTCCAGCATCTTCGTCTGGTTTGGAACGGGAAACTTCAGGAACTCGCGCAGTTTGGGATATTTTTTAACGTGAGACAGCAGGGATGAGTGATTCCGCAGGTCATCTTGTATCTGTGGATAATGGAATAAAAAAAATCAAAAGCAAAACTTTACCATGCCTGCAGGGCCTCCGTGGATCTGTCGCTTGGTGCGCTAATGCATCGTAATGAACCAGAAGCCTCCCACCAATTCGGTTGCTGTGAGTCCAAGTCCAGCTCATGCTAGCTTCCTCTCCGCCTGCACATGGGAAGGTCTGCCAGGAACCTGTGGATGGTCATGAGTTTTACCCGGACTCTGTCTACTTTCCTCCCACCATAATGCTGGCTGCCGCCGTAAGTGAAATATTCTTTGAGTATTGAGTAAAACACCAGTCAAATAAATAAATAAATAACCATGCCTGCAGGTAAAGTATAAAGCAAAGTGTAAAATAGGTGTGTTTTGAGTTCAAACTCTTTTGTCACTAAAGGTAAAAATAGTTCTACTGTATCCTGTGACTTAAGGCAGCGCTGACTTGACTTTACTTTACTGATCACCCATCTCAACGTGTCCTGACGTACAAATGACGTTTCTTTTCTTCAGTAACTTCTTCAGTTCACACACCTTCAGCTCCTCAATTTTTACAATATTTCCTTCAAGTCTAAACAACTTTTTGTGACACTTTTCATAGACACTCATGTTATAGCAAACGTGATCAGAAATAGTTGCCTAACATTTTTGTCAAGTCACCTGATACAGTAGCACTTTCCTTACCTTTAGCTAAAAAAAGAGTTCAAACTTGAAACTCCCATAGTAAAGTATGCAATCCAAAATTCCAAGCAATGTTTAGATCTGGTCTTCAGTAAACTAAACAGATGAAGAGAAAATATCTGAACATGATCACAGAGATTGGTAATCAGGTGTACTTTGGTTTTTGTATCCCCTGGACTCTGGCCGGTTTCTTCTTCCCATACCGTACGGCGCCACTGTGAATCAGGGCCTTGGGTCGCTGTTACATCAAAACTGGATTATTTCACAATGTCTACAACGCCAACAATAAATCAGTTTCTATTAGCAGCGTTGTCCTGTGCTATTACAATCACACCCCTGTGTACTTACACGACGTATGAACATCAAGTTTTGGGCTGTTTTGTTCAGCATCAGGTAATCTCTGAGGTTTGTGGAGATATTTAACCACTTATTGGCGTACTCATTAGTCCTGTCTATGAACACAAACGACGAATTCGCCTGCAAAAGAAAATTAAACAGATCAGTTAGATTTCAATTATTTATCCAAGTTAACAGAAATTGACCTAAATAAAGTACATCCTCGAAAATTTCTGTGCATGAATGTTACAGATTACTTGCCTGAATCTGAGATGTTTCAGTGGTCTTTAAAAAAGAACCTGTGTCTTTTTATTTTTATTTCTGGGTATATTATTTTTTTTTGGGGGGGGGAGGGGTGAAATATTGGATGATCTACTGAAAAATGCAAGTTTAGGCCCAGAAAGTAATATTTTATCACCTTTATTTGCCTGTACCAGTACATTAGTATTGATAGCAAATATCAATTGGATGTCTTTTTTTTTTCCCCCAACAGCACATTCACTTACATCTTGGATGATCTGGTCAGTAGCGGTGTTGTTTGGAGAATACAGCACTTTGGGGTTGCTGTAGAGTAAGTGCAAAAGGATACCTAGGTTTTGTTGCTGTGTGGCCGTGAAGCCTAACTCATCTGCAAACGTAGAAATGTAAAAAATCCATGTCAAAGTTATCTGAAACACTCATTTCAATTCACGAAAAACACTAATTGTGTATTAAAGATTCATGCAAAATTTATCTGAAAAATTCATGCAAAATTTATTAGACAAAGCACTCTACAGTAAAGCCATGTGTTCTTCAGATCTTCCTCAGAGTTTTCTTAGAGCTCTGTAATGACTTTATTAGTTAGTGTCCTTTAGGACTAGCCTCATTTTCAAAAGAACTGGCTCTGTGTCCTCTAAGGCTGGTGGCTGTTCCATAGAACTTACGGAATTTCTATAGAACTTACAAATTATATTGAAAAGAACAGAACTTTTCTAAATTCTGATTTCTGCCAAGTGTGCATATTATTAAAGGTAAGGGTCTTGATTATATATTAAAATTGGGAACTGTACATGGATGAGAAAATATATCATAATAATAATATAATAATATATAAAAAATATTTCCTTCCATTAAACAGATGAGCAACTAAACCTGGAGAAAGACTGCATATAAAATTTTTAAACTAAAATTTTTAAACTATTATTGAAAGAAAAAACCTTCATCAAGAAACATGCTGTTTCAATCAAGAATGTTACTCTTATGTTACCACAAAGCTATTGCTTCTAATAAGAAATCCTCTGAGATAGTTTTATGAAGTCTCACTTACTCAGATCCTGTTGGCTGATCCCATCCAAACCCTTCACGTCCTTGAAATGATTCAGTTTCTTTTTGGGAATTTCATGATTTTCTCCACAAAATATCTTTTGCATGACAAACCAGATTTTGATCAAACCAGCAAACTTGTTTGGGGGTTTATGAGGCTTCTTCTGTGGAACAAAAAAGAATAATCTGGTCATATTATGTTCTGCTCACATTATTTATGTCCCCCACATAGTAAAAGAGAGCCAGTTCTTAAAGCCAATGTAGTTTTAATTTATTTATTTATTTATCTGGTGCTTCACAGATGAATACTGGAAATTCATGTATTCAAGGAACAAGCACAAAGTATTTTTTCTTGTTTCCTATTTCAAGGCTGTTGAACAAAAATTCCATTTTTTGTGACAAGTTCGAAACTCATGAAAAAAAAAGCTCACACTTTCCATTCCTTCCTCAAATGCCTGCCCTGATTCATCGTCTGTTTCATTATGTGTGGTTGTCATGGTGATGTTGGGCACAGGTGTGGCTGGGCAAGCGTCTTGTGGGAGTGACCTTGACAGGTAAGTCAGTTCCTCAAGATTACGTTGGAACATGTAGAACTCTTCTAGCTGAAAAGAATAAAAAAAGAAAAACAAAAACCATTAATGTCAGACATCAGCCTTTTATGCCCATCAGTACCTGTACCTATGCTGTGTTGATAAACTGTATCTTCACTTAATTGAAATATTAACAGTTTCATCTTTTTAAATAGCAATAACTGTCAATGACCTAAAAATCTGCCAAAAAAATATTGTACTTTTAGAGGTATATAAAGGGCATGATGTATTACTTTATCTGGAACTGAAACTTACGTCTTTTTTCAGCATGTCATATCCCGCCTTTCAAAAAAATCTTAAAACACCTTACTAAGAATCAGTAATTCTCAGAATCAGTGCAAAAAATGCGCAACATAGTCATGGACGAAATTAGAGATCATATGCAGTATTCATTTACAGAAGATTTCCACGTAACAGAATAGAGTGACATTAAGCCAGGCATACATCAGACAGGAACTGCCGAATCCTCTCCTCAGCTTCTGTGAAGTTTGTTTTGTCCAGGTGAAGCTGTAACCAAAGGTAACGATCATTAGTCAGTGTAATTAAATTGCTATAAATGTACGTTAACTTGACCTGTTTGTATGTGACGCATGTGCCACACAATAGGGGAGTTTGAAGTTCGAACTGTTTCATATCTGGAGGTAAAAGAAGTACTACTGTATCATGTGACCTGTCAGAAATGTAAGGCAACTAGTTTTGATTACATGTATTATAATATTGGCGTTGGAAAAGAAGTTTCAAAAAGCCTTTAAGAGGAAAAGGGCAGTGAAGAAAATTTAACAGATGAATTTTTATGAACCTAAGGCGTTTATCAGGAAAAAAATGTATAATTTTATCTCTGGGACACAGTGAGACAGGTGACCAGACAACTAATATCAGCAAAAGTTGCCTATCATTTTTTTTTACCTCCATCGATAAAAAAGTACAAACTTGAAATTCCCTTATTATACAGTATCTAGGCTTTACATGTAATTTAACCAAGGATAGGATTTATTGGTTTATTTGATTGGTGTTTTACGCCATACTCATGAACACTTCACATGCTTAATGGCGGCCAGCATTATGGTGGGAGGAAACCCTGCCCAGGGGAAATCCACGACCATCTGCAGGTTGCTGGCAAACATTCCCACGTACTCAAAGTGACCTCACTGGTGAGAGGCACCTGAGTCATTACACCACTCTAACTATATTACAATGTATTCCAAATGTATACAAAAAAATACAGTACACAAAATATTGCAGTGTCATTCAAAACAACAAACGCACATTCTAACAGCGCGACATGTGAATACCCTACGTACAATTCCAAAGACACAAGCAAAGTCCAACGAGCAAAAAACACAAAAAGAAGCTGGTCATGCCTTTCGTCTTCAAATTGATCCTTACTAGTTACAATACTCAACATAAATTCACCTGGCCCCCTTCCAAATGCTTCGCAAATCAACCATCTGCCATATTCCTGAAGTGAAATTATACAGCACGGTATGTATACTGGTTGTCTGGGTAACGGTGTTGACATTTTTCCTGTGTACTGATAACACCTAGAGTCTGAATTACTTGAAAGGTTTGTCCATAGGTGTGGCCTGTTATAAGGAGACGCTGACAGGTTGAAAGTGTTCTAAACCTTAGCCGATGATGAAACCATTTCCATGGACTTACCACACGTATGATTGTGGAATCGCTGATTTCCAGCTTAAGCTCCTCACTCAGCTGTTCTACTTGATCACCTGTCAGGTTGCAGAGGTGGTTCTGAGCATCAGCCTGAAATACAGAAACCAAGGGAGATAAGTCCTGCATGAAACATTCAAACAAAGGCAAGTGACTCCTGCCTGAAACACAACTTCAAGGGACATAACTCCTTGTCTGGAGTTCAACTGATAGGACAGAGGCAGATAAGAAATAGTCACGTAACTTATAATGTACAAACAACTTTAAGCTGCCGTGTAACAAGTTTCATACATGTGGCTCACAATCTCTGAAGAATGAACACATGAATGAACCCAACTTAACACCAAATCTCCAGTTTTTCAACTATACTGTGGCCAGTTTTGAAAACACATCAGTAACAAGTTAAATATGAACAGTGCCCTATAGAAAGCAGCTATTAAAACATTTTGGCCATGGAAGGATGGATATGACAATGATAATACCCTTAAAAAGCTACAGGGAGGTTTACACTTACCAGGGTGGAGGTGTTGTATGGGGGCAGGGGGTGGAGAACTCGTGCCAATTCTCCCGTCTCACAGGCCACCCGCGTCAAGGTCGTTGGTGACAACAACAACATCTGTATACAGAGATAACATGTACGTTCACATATTCACTGATGAAATAGTCTGCTCTCTTCTGAGGTGGAACCACATGAAATTTCCAATGCTGATACGATAAAACTTGTCTAAACTGACCGTGCCCGCTTCCACGCAAAAAATGTTGGTTTTGACAAGATATCGCTTTGTGGAATATACAGAGTGCAACAACAACACTTACCGATACTTCCTCGTACACAGTTTGCTGACGTGTCACTAATAAACAAAGTTCAGCGCTAGCAAGCAAGGTGAAATAGGTTGGGGTTTTCTTGTCTCAACTGATCACGTTGGCGTGTACTAGCAGTCAGTTTGCACTACGCTGTGTCGGATCATACACTGTGGATTAACATGCACTAGATACAATGGGGACTGGAAATCCCTGTCGGTATTCAGAGAAGACAAGTGTGGGTGTACTCAATGAAAATAACGTGGGTTGTAAACGGAGATAAAAGTGAACCAAGCGACATGGTCAGTACTGACGAGATGCCAGTTTTTAGATATGTTGGTGTTCTCAAGTTTCACTGTATTTTATAGAAACAAGATAATTGAGATAATTTACATCCCACACAAAATATGCCAAATTTTTTTTAATTTGTTTTGAGGTTACACATGGAAACAAATGACCTAGGAGAATCATGGAACTGAGGCTTGTTTTAAAACTTTATCCCAATGTAAAGAGAATGAATCTGACTTGAAATTTTACGAGAAAGAGACAGAGAAGCTGAAAAACCAAAATTATTATCCTCTGCTCTGTGTTAAGGAGTTGGGTAATGAACAATGGACGCCATATAAAGTCTTCTGAAGTAATTATCTCAAGAAAATAATATCACCAAAATAATGATATCACCAAAATAATGATATCACAACATCATAAAAATGATCAAGGAGGTGGGTCTGTAGCCCGCTAAAAGCTGATAAACTGACATGAGAATACAATGTACACACCTTAAGCAGCTCAGCCATGCTCTGAGGATCCACATTATCGTCAGAATCTGACAGCCCCAGGAGAGAGGGAATAAGTCTCATCACTTCCTCTTCTCTTTGTATTTCTCCGCTCTTCACCATTTTGTAAAGTAGTCCATCCTTAACAGCAGGGATATGATCCACTACTGTGTTCATCACGGCATTTAACTGCTGCACCGCTTCGTTCTTGTTGAACTTCAGAGAGTTTAGGTCCGAGAGGCTTCTGCGGGCACGGACCAATGAGTGCATGGGTGTGTTCTTGAGGTCTGTCCCAAACAACAGCCTGTACACCTGGGAACAGAAAATTTATTTATTTGTTTGATTGGTGATTTACGCTGTACACAAGAACATTTCTCTTATACGACGGCAGCCAGCGATATCATGGGAGGAAACAGGGTAGAGCCCAGGGTAAACCCACAACCATTTGGAGGTTGCTGGCAGACCTTCCCACATACACCTGGAGAGGAAGTCAGCATCACCTGGACTTGAACTCGCACTGACCGCATTGGTAGCACAGGTGTAAGAAATATCATATTACATCACTGCATCAAGATATGTACGCACATGTGACTGGGCAATTTACACGCTGGGGATTTGAACCAGCGATCTCTGGGTTTCCGGTCCAAGCCACTACCAACAGACTAGAGGGAAATTACATCCAACCCAGGAGAAGACAGCAATTATATTTCACCCCATATACACATAATTCATGGCTCCCAATATCTTCACTTTTATAATGGTTCTTAACTTGTCCAAATTTAAAACTCTCTTCTCCTCCTTTTCATACAAAACTTCTAACCTGACTAAATGGTTCATAGGCCAAATTCCACACAATGTATATATGCCATGTTACATAACATGACAAATATCTACGTACAGTCAATTTTTCTACAGTTTTAAAGGAGAAAACATTAAAATGAAGCACATGTCAAAAGCATGAGCTGTACCATTAAACACTGTTCTGTTTTTGTCTCCTTACTGACAAGTGTACTTTTGTGAAATCAATTCTTGCATGAAATACCACTACTATACGGTGGGCTACCTACAGAGGGCTTACAGATATATACAGTGCTCACGCTTTAGTGCAAGATGTCAAACAAGTAGCCTTTCAAACGTGGTAATGACCACAGAGAAAGCAGGGTTACTGTTCACCCACAGCTGATATTACCTCATTCATATCAACCGTGGAGTGAATCATTGTATCCGCGTCAATGGCCGGCAGACTGAGGTTCTGAACCAGGTACTGCCTCAACTGATCAGGATTATGGAGCACTGAGGAAAAATTCAACTCTGAAATAAAACAGAAATGTTGAATTCAGTGGTTAAGAATTATTCAGTTAAGCAAAAGACAAATCATATACTACACTTATCCAAACTGTTTTTGATTGCACTTGACATTCTGTTCTGAATTTACAACGTACACTGTACTGATTCGTTTGATCAACGCTGTTCTCAACGCTGTGCCATTCTCAAGAATGTTCCTTAAAAACAGTGTACGTCAGGTTACATGAAGTAAAGAAAAGCAAGACGACATGCCGAAGGGTATTGGTGACCCAGTCAGCCCTATGGGATGTTGACTTGCATAGACTAATGTCTTAAGCCAAAGCCTTTCAGCCTCTAGAATACTGAATCAGACCAACTGGCCAATAAAAGTTCGGCTAAACACAGCGAATTTGTATTAGGCATGCAGTAATTCAAATGGGATGGTGAGAGCAGAAATCATTCAGTCTCATACTTTTGACTTAAGTTTAAGATATATATATTTGATCTTCTTTCTTTTCTTTTCTTGGTGAACAAAACAAATTTTCACTTTTACATGATGGCAGCGAAGAATATGAGTGGAGGACACTGGAGTGCCCAGGTTAATCCATCAGCCTTCACCAGAATCCTAACAAATATCCAGACTAATGGCACAGTCAAACCAATGTTATATTTGCCTCAGGACGAGTTTCGGTTTGAAACATGATCATGTCTAGGGAGCGCCAAACGTCAGAACTCAGATACAGCATACCACTTTAAAATAGAACTAATTCTACTTCCTTCGTCAGGCCTACATCAAGATATTGGTTCTAAGATATATTTGTTCTGCTGGACCTCCTTACAGACGTCACAAGGTAAGGTCACTTGATCAAGTGCAAGCATGATGTGATTTAGAATTATGTAACAATTGGATATGCTGTCGTTCTCAAACTATTGGGCATTGCATTAGTGGGACCACTTACGTAAATCACATTCGCTTTCCTTCGCTGATGCATCATTCATGTTTTCCTCTTGTAATTCTAAGTGTCCTTTGAAGCCAGGATTTTGACTTTTTTATTGGCAACTTCAAAAACGCTGCCCCATTTCTGTGGCGAATATCAATGAGCCAGTGAGTCATAACTGCATGCGAGAGCTAACATAGTCTTGTCTCTATTAGTTTATGCGAGAATACGATTGACGACATACATGTGGTACTCTCTAGTTAAATACGGATCTGATTACAGTTAGCAGAAGTGTAGAGAACTCACGTTTAACGCTCTCAAATTGGTCCCTCAGGTTGGCAGGATCGTCAATGATGCTCTTATAGATTCGCGGAATGTCGTCCATCTGTCTGGGCGTGAACTGCGGAGCAAAGAAATTGTTGTTTTCCGCAATTGACTGTAGCTGTTCCAAGAACCGCGTTGTCCTGAAATATTCAATGATATATAAGATGAAATTTGTTTTTCAATACTCATGACTAGTTCTTAGCCAATGTGTTGTGAGTTCAAGTCCAGCTCATGCTGGGTTCCTCTCCGGCCTTAAGTGGGAAGGTCTGCCAGTAACCTGTGGATGGTCGTGGGTTTCCCCTGGGCTCTGCCCGGTTTCCTCCCACGATAATGCTGGCCACCGTCGTATAAGTCAAATATTCTTAAGTACGACGTAAAACACCAATCAAATAAATAAATAAATATATCTTAGCCAATGTTGTAAAATTTTCTCATTCACAACCTTCCATACCTTATCCTAAATGGTTTGTCCACTGCGAAAAGTTACCCTAAACTGCTTCAGACAAGACGGAATTCAGGTAGAGCGATTCTAATTTGTGGCCAAATTAAATTTTAATTTGCACCAGAGAAGGTGTAGACTAATTTTAAATTGAATGAGAGAAGATGTAATTCTAAATATGATCTGGGAAAGTGCAATTGTAAACTTTTTTTTCAAAATGATTTTTGATATATTTTTGAAAACGTCATGAAACAACACAGGTAAAACTGCCACTCAACAAATACTACACTTACTGTGAATTTCTGTAATGCCTGAACCCCTGTCCATCTCGCCAGTAGTTAGCGTTTTTACTGCAGAACAACTGTAGCACAGGTAAGACTCCAGCGGACGGCAGCGGGAGACTCTCATACTCACCTTCAGCAGCAAACATATTCATTAGACTTTTTCACCTATATGTACATGGCATCAGTAGGGTTTATACATGAACATAGAAGAAAATGGTGCTCATGGAATAACCACAACCTTTTGCAAGGTACCTGACAAACCTGGTGACTTAAACATAGCAGCCCAACCACTGAGTGAAGGCTGGATTCATGCCTCAGTCGGTGGACTGCAGCAGCTCAACCACTGAGTGAAGGCTGGATTCATGCCTCAGTCGGAGGACTGCAGCAGCCCAACCACTGAGTGAAGGCTGGATTCATGCCTCAGTCGGTGGACTGCAGCAGCCCAACCACTGAGTGGAGGCTGGATTCATGCCTCAGTCGGTGGACTGCAGCAGCCCAACCACTGAGTGAAGGCTGGATTCATGCCTCAGTCGGAGGACTGCAGCAGCCCAACCACTGAGTGAAGGCTGGATTCATGCCTCAGTCGGAGGACTGCAGCAGCCCAACCACTGAGTGAAGGCTGGATTCATGCCTCAGTCGGTGGACTGCAGCAGCCCAACCACTGAGTGAAGGCTGGATTCATGCCTCAGTCGGAGGACTGCAGCAGCCCAACCACTGAGTGAAGGCGGGATTCATGATTATTACGAATGGAGAAAGCCTTAGAGCTCAAGGTTATGTACCATACTTTGACAAATCATCAATATACTTTCCCACATGTGACAAATAGACATACACACCATACAGACAAAAGACAAGTGGTCTTCAACGAACGTTAGGCAGAGTAGAATGGCCACTCCAGTACCACTGACAACTTACTGCCACCAACGCCCCATAAGCACTGAAGGAGCGGGAACCTAAAAAATCCCTTTCTATGATAAAGTCGGGCACCGCTTTCACTCTGAACGTTGAAAGGCAAGCCATAATTTCACTCCACACGCACACACCTATTCCTGCTTTGAGAATATCCAAACTTGCTAACGACCAACTATTAAAACCAAATATAATGGACAGTATACTTACTAATTCCGAAGTAATAGATTGGTTGTTTTTTCCTGATCAGCACAAGAATGATGAACAGCACCAAGGGTATGGACAACTCAAACAGCAGTACAAACTGAAAGTGAAAGTAGCGACAATAAGAACAGGTGTTTGCTGCATTCAGTCATCTTCATGTGGCAAACTGGAGTCAGTTTGCTCAGACCATCAATAAAAATATAAGCGACAAGCCCTATGTTATGGGGATTTTCGTAGAAGTTTTCTTTTCTCTAGAAGTTGTAACTTTTTCATTACCCTGAATTAAAAAAAAAAAAAACTCCCTACCGACCAACACTATTTTTGCCAAAACGCATCAGGTTACACCCCAACAAACAACACAATATGTTAAGGACGGCCTAAGTGTTTAACATCGTTATTTGGTCAAACCATGATGAGTGCCTCGCCGAAATCTCCATATAAACATACACAAGCACCGTGTGAACATGTTGTGCCTCACTGAAATCATAACCTTAAGACACCAGGCTTCTCCCAGCAGCCTTTAGGGGTCGTTCCGTATCGCAGGTTGCATGGCACATGTACTGTTACTGACAATCCTTGTTATCCATTATTTGTAAATAGTTGCCACTCACTGTGGTCATCCCACCTGTATGTAAACTGCTAAGCGTTGTGTCGAATCAAGGACGTAGTTTGAAAACAGTGTCAGGATTAGTGCAGAAACGTTACGACAAATAAACCTTGAAGCACAAGTGATTCAAATTTCAAAACGAGCAAGTATCAAATATGCTGTAAAATTGAGTCTACAGGTTTTGACTTTAGTCAAACACTTCTCTTTGGAATCAGCCTTGGATACCTTGCTTATATCCCACATATAGAAGTGCAACGCAAATTAAAGGAAGCAGCTTCTACAACAAACCCTTGCATACACATTTTAAAGAGTGAGAAGTACATAAATTCTATAGGAAGAATTAGCGCAGGATCCTAATTTGCCATGAAGTAATGAAAGCAGAGACAAAACAAAGGGGCATCACTCCAACGTGGAAATGTGACAAATCAGGAGCCACGTACATATATACATGTACTCGTCATGTGTGAATGCCACAAGGAGTATGCGCTGCCATCTGTACAAGCTGATAAATCAAAACAGCCCATAATTACCCGACAAAATGTTCACTGAGGAACGCGTATCCCACAATTCCCTAATAAATGCGCCCTGTCTCTACTCTTCATGTCTGACCATTTCCTTAATACATATATACATTCTTCTCTCTCTGTCTTACATAGAATGCATCATTCTCTCACTGTCTTGCGAAGAGAATCAACTGAGTGACAAAACCACTTGTTTCCATTAGCTATTGAAAAATCACACTCAAACATTGACCGGTATCTCTTTCCTACCATCGTAAAGTGAAAACAACATAGTTCATTTACTTTTACCAAGAGAAAACAATTTTGCTAAGGATATACATCATTTATTCAAGAACAGTTGTAATGTTTTCCTACATGTCACCTAATATGTTATTACTTACGTAAGAGCATGGCAGATCTCTTGGATTTACATAATGCATGTATGTAAATTCTGTCTATTGCGTGATGACAAAAACTCTGCACGTTGATTTTGCAAACTTCTCTATGTGATAAAAGACATTTCTGTTCTACTTCAGTTTTTGATCTATCATTTTTATTTTTACATGTACTTTGGGATATTAGCCTGAATGCAAAAGCATGAAGCGTTATACCAACATGAACACAGATAAAATCTGGTCGCATTTCAATACACAGGAGAGCACAGTATACACGAAGCTGATAATAAGCTACAAACAAAGTAGGTTAAACTAACAGACGTGCATTTAATCAATATCATAACAGTACCTTCTCAGGCAACATTCCTTCATGTATGGTGAAGGATTCAGTCATGCTGCACTAAAAACAGCCCTCATGGCTTAATTACTGTGTAAAATGATCTAGAATTTCACCCAGAGAAAGAAAAAACCTTCCCCACACAATGGCGATTTGGTCCAAAGCTGACTTCACTATTATTTTGTCTGCAAAATCAAATTACAACTGGGCATAAATTCCATTGAAAGTTGCTTTTTCATATGCGAAAAGGCTCAGGAATTAGGGTACATTTATATTGGTCACCTACTTTTCGAACTCTAGATTTGTACACACGTGTTCATTCTGTTTTGTGTCATATTTCCTCACGAGCCACAGGAGTGAACATCTTTGAAAGCCATACTGAGGACCCAGTTATTTAGAAGAAGGTTAAGATCTGCCATGGTCTACTCCCTGTGTAATCCCGTTGTCAGGCAGTAGAGTGTTCAGGATCACAAAAATGATGACATATGTCCCAAGTCTTCTGGTTTTCCATTTTTCAACTTTCTGCATGTTAGTGTCTTCTTTATTTGAGGTGAATGAAAAGAAAAAAACTACTGTGAATGTCGACTGAAAGATCACCAGAAATTATTTCTGAAACTATTCCTTTAGATTTTTTCTTCACTAAGCTAAAACACTAAAGAATCTTTGAATGACGGTGAAGGGTTGTGGCATATCACAACATGTACATATAATGTGTGAAGCCCAAAGGGGCGTTAACAAAATAACTTCACACTTTCCATGTCAAAAAAAAAATGTTTAGAACAAAGGTTCCACCATCCTAACACCACTGATATGTCGGCCACTGAATAAACTTGTCGAAAAATCGATAAAATAGCTGTATGGTTTATAAATTTTTATAAGGCTTTTTTTTTTCTTTTGCTGCACGTTTGATGTTCAGTATGAAGAGTTGACACCTCAAGACATCACATCATGGAAATTCCCCACACTGTGTTCACTTAATACTTTCCTCCACTGATCTCAATTTGAGTTGTTTTAATTTCATGAAAAGATCTTACAGTCCCAATGTCAAACTTGGATAAGAGTTCATCAAATGGGGGTTGTTTGGGTTAAAGATGAGATTTAATACTTATGTACTTGAGAGCACATAAATGTATCTTCTTCTATCATAACTGCCACACATATTTAAAATCAGAAAATACATTAATTTCACTCCCCCAAAAAGTCTGAATTTGTTGGTAGAAAACAAGCACACTGCTTATGTCTACAAAAAGACAACTGCCTTAGGCTAAAGAAAGATGAATAAAGCATGATTACCACCCCATGAAAGACCCTATGTTTTCAAGGATTTCTGAGTCCTAATACCCTATGTTTTCAAGCACTTTCAAGGACCCCAATAACCTATGTTTTCCAGCAATTCCAGGGTCCTAATACCCTATGTTTTCAAGCACTTTCAAGGCCCCAATAACCTAGGATTTCCAGCAAATTTCACGGTCCTAATATCCTTTTGTTTTTTAGTACTTTCTATGTCCTAATATCCTATGTTTTCAAGCACTTTCAAGGACCCCAATAACCTATGTTTTCCAGCAATTCCAGGGTCTTAATACCCTATGTTTTCAAGCACTTTCAAGGACCCAATAACCTATGTTTTCCAGCAATTCCAGGGTCCTAATACCCTAGGTTTTCAAGCACTTTCAATGTCCTAATAACCTATGTTTTCCATCAATTCCAGGGTCCTAATATTCTTTTGTTCTCTAGTACTTTCTATGTCCTAATACCCTGTGTTTTCAAGTACTTTCAAGGACCATTCAGTTCAGGAAGAAACCTCATTGTGGAGATTACAATGAGTACTAATTAGGTAGCTCATTTATGAAGACTTTTTGAAATATTACAACATGACATATAATACTGAAAGTCTAGCACTTTCAAAGAAATTAGTATCCCAAAATAAACTGTTCCTTCTTCAAGGACATTCAAGGTCTTGAAAGCCCAGTGGGACCCAATCCTAAGCAACAGACTTATTATAGTCCTGTGATTAACTGCAACATTTACCAAGACTGACAGGAAATATTCTCAACTATAAACTCCACCCAGAACTGATAGGCTTGTAGACAATAGGTTCGAAGCCATGCAATCTATTCACGCACATCACCCATACATGAGCATCGAATGTCTGGGAACTTTGAAAACCGTTTGATCTCTTCCACTTCGTCATTTAGCATACACCATGATCAAAACACATCACTGAGTTTGTCAGACAGAAGATAACAGAATCTCACTGTGCCTGATCTAAACTGAACGTCAATACTTCATCTGAATATCCAGGCCACCATTATTCCACTCTCTGCAGAAAACATAAAGAACAAGCTTGTATCGCTGTGCAATTTTTGGATCGATTGAAGCGTGTCTATTTCTACACAGTAACTTTGCAGGTAAAAATCACCAGGCTGTCACCAATAAACATGTCATAGTGGAGAACAGGAGATGCCGGGAAACCAAGCAGTCAATTTGGCCGACACACAAGGGGCCTGAAATGAAGAACATATGAGCTGATGGAGGACTGTGTAAAGCCTCTTAAGCTGTGATGACGGAGTGCCCCTGACACATTGCAATATGTACACTCTGCACACTTTTATTTATTTCACTGCAGGGTGTTATTAATAATGTACTCAGAGCTATGTTCTCATGTTTTACATGCTGTCAGACTTAAGGACACTTGGGGGGTGGGGATCCAATAGCTACAACATCCTGTTGAAAACAATTCACAGGGGTCTGTTATTCTCAGTGAATGGCCCATGTTAAAAGACAGCGTGTCCAAAATTTGACTGACCAAGACTGACCAAGTGATCAACAGACCTAAATGATCAACACAGTTGCTTATACAGCTGTTTGTCATGGCCACCAATTAAAGCAGACAAAGTTTCTTGCTTATGAATAGGAACTTACGACAGACCTACAGATTCAAGCCTAGAAACTTTACAATGGTGGCCAAGACTCGGCAGTGGTAGAGGTCACAAATGGGGAACCCCTGCAAGGACAGCACATCTGATCACTGTTCTCACTCATGCTGCATTCAATAATGTCGGAGTAAAGATTACCACTGGCACTATATTTATTTGATTATTAGCATTTTACATCCTTCTCAAGAATATTTCACTTATGTGACGGTGGCCAGCATTACGGTGGGAGGAAACCGGGCAGAGCCCAACCTCCGGCACTATAGCAACATGGTACTTCTATGTCTTGAAGGCAAAAGTTAATCTCTATTGCAACCATTAAGAATAAACACAAGAACGCCTTATTAAGTGCAACAGAACTATATTTATCATTCCATTTACATTTATTTATTTATTTATTTATTTGATTTGTGTTTTATGTCACTCAAGAATATTTCACTTACACGACGGCGGCCAGCATTATGGTGGGAGGAAACCGGGCAGAGCCCAACCACTGGCACTAGAGCAACATGGTACTTCTATGTCTTGAAGGCAAAAGTTAATCTCTATTGTAACCATTAAGAATAAACACAAGAACGCCTTATTAAGTGCAACAGAACTATATTTATCATTCCATTTACTTTTATTTATTTATTTATTTATTTATTTATTTGATTTGTGTTTTATGTCACTCAAGAATATTTCACTTACACGACGGCGGCCAGCATTACGGTGGGAGGAAACCGGGCAGAGCCCAACCACTGGCACTAGAGCAACATGGTACTTCTGTGTCTTGAAGGCAAAAGTTAATTGTTTCGTCGAAATGCTAAAACAACAAGGAACTCTGAACTTTACACACTTGCAGCTTGTATCATGACTTCTCTATTTTAACCAACAGTTATATTCAATGTGATTTTAATGTACCATCTCTTCAATTAAAAAAAATTATTCAATTAAAAAAAAAATCTTATTTTTGTATTATCAGATATGCCCAAACTGACAACCAAAAAAAGTAAATGTAGAGAATGCCAAAAGTTGAGTAATATTACACCCACAATACAGCCCATGCCAATATGAAATGTTTTACTTGGAACTTCAACTTGGAACACTTTGACAAAATTTCCGCATGTTACAATCTGAGACACCCTATATTACCCTAAATGCTCCAAAATTTCATCCGTGACGAAGCTGCTTGTTTTTCTTGATTCTGAGAATTCTACTGATTTTAGAAAGTTGTTCCGAGGTTTGTTTGAAGGGTAAGATGATGCCCTACTAGAAAAATGTAAGATTCGGCGCCAGACATAATATTTCATGACATTTATCTGCTTTTATAAAATTCACTTTTTTTAACAGAATTTTAGGACATTTACAACACAGGTACACCAATAGCACTGAAACATCACAGTACAGGTACTAACAGGGATTAGCTCAGGTGAACCATTCATAATACAGCAGGTGGGCTCAGGTATGGTTGAACAAAGCCAGTATTGATTCTTCTATCTTTAGTCCAGCTATTCACCACATTCATGTGCAAAGAAAACAAATGACTGGATGGATGGAGCTGGCTGGTTTATAACTGTTCAGAAAATACTGACCTGTACTCGTATTCAGGTCCAGGCAAAGTCAGATGAGCCAATTCACAAGATAATGCCAGGAATTTTGAGGGAATTATAATGGTCAAGAAGCACATGTACAAAGACTTCCAATATGCTCTTGTCTCTGCCCGACCCCAAACCGATAACCACAAACACACACATCGAAGTTTTTTTTTCATAAAAGTGCACAGGGTCTGTGCACAAAAGTATACAAATATTTACATATGCTTTTCACACGTTGGCATAATTAATGTTAACATAGGACATCTTTGGTAAAAAGAGAGGACACCCACTGCCACCTTTCCAAAATTAAACCAATAAACAGCTCAATAATGTGTAGAAACATTTATGTAAAATGTAGTCTTTTGTGCTCATTCATCTGTGCAATGATTTTATCTCTGACTCCAATTTTATAATGATACCCTTTGAAACCATCAATAAATGTTTCATTAAAGTACACAACACCTGTATGGAAAGACATACAAATATGTATGCAAATTTACATGTATCTTTGCCAAACTGTCACAGATCTATCATAAATACGACAACCTAGGAAAAGACATGATCCAAAAAAAAAAAAAAAAAAAAAAAATTAATAAGTAAGCCTGGTGGAAATAATCAACATACAGGTGTCACTGAGTTTGTGGACCTGGGTTAGTAATCCTTCATAATGTGTTTTGTGGCTGATCAGGTCAGAGTCAGGTCAATCTTGTGTCCACATATACCTGTACAAGTTGATCAATACATTTCTCAGGTACACAGCAACACAGCTGAAGACTCTACACAAAATGAGTACATATATAGCCCTTTGCACACACGACTTTGCAGTTTTTGCAGTTGAAACAGTTAACCGGCACGTAACTTCCAAATAAATCCAAATGTGCTTTGATTTTAATTTGGGAGAAATTTGTATATCCAAAAAGAGAAACAACGCCGGATTCGCAACCAGAACATCAGGCTGGACAGATCTGTTTTATTCAACAGAGCCCAAATGTCTCACACATATGGCTGAATACCTTTTATGTTTTTTTTTATGTAGAAATTACACGAAGATTTGTAATCAGGATTGCTACCTTCATGTGTACGTTTAAAATATCACTCTTAAAATTACAACATCAATGTTGTGATCTTCCCGAAAGTCTTTGGTGGATTTACTGAGCAGAAAAAATGTACAAGCAAGTGGTCGAGCCGGTGGGGTGAGGGGTTGGGGGAGGGGGTGACTTTCTTTAGAGAATGAAACTGCTTAACAGAGTTGCATCCCCTTTAACTATGCATTTTCCTGGCAGATACATGCCAACTTCCGGATGTGTTCACATAATACAGCTCTCATCGTCTGACAAATTTTGAAGCCAGACAACTCATTTCTACCTTCTATTTTTGTACAAGGCTGGTTGGTCGAGTGGTCTAGATGGTTGACATGTATTGCTGGCGATTTGGTGCCTGACTCTGAGGTCCTTGGTTCGAAACCCGGATAGGTCTCAACCAATTTCAGCACTAGAACCTGTGTTATATCAAGAAAGTGTAATCTCTAATAACGATAATACTGTTACTTAAATTCACTTTCTAAATGACATCTACTAATCTCATTTAATAATACAAGTCTACAATTTTCGGCACATAGACAGACAATCAGGTGCCCTTTCTACACATAAATTTCCAGCTTCACAGTTAGTACGGTTTTCTGTCATGACCTCCAAATTTGCGATTTTTTGAAATTGAAAGGTAATTTACGACAAAACTTCATAAGTTAGGTGAAAAATAAAAGCAGATTCGAAATCAGGAGGTCAAAGTACTTCAGGCAGGGTACTTTTAATGTTGACTTTTAAAAGTTTGTGGTCACGTAACCAGCATGTAAATTAGTTTAATTCTACAATTTTTAAGATATCAACCCTGTTTTTCTGAATTTTTGCTTGCCTTATTGTGGCACATCCATCATTAACTTTTTAGCTCAACCAGACAAGTGCCTCTTAGGACAACAATGTTCACCAAAATTCAACTACGACCAAAATCTGCACCGCTAGAGCGCCAGAACTATGAACGTCACAGCAATTTGCAAAACAGTGTTGTTTAGAGAATAGATTGAACTTTCAAAAATATCAAATTTAGGAGCAATCGATTCTGCTGTTCTCAAGAAGAAGATGTTTAAAGATTTTCTTTGGATTTCAACATGGCGACAAAAGTAGGTCACGCAGACAGTTAGAAAAGACTTAATCTAACATTTATCTTCATCGTTACACTCCCTTTGACCTTGAACCTGTACGAAGGTCAGATTACCTCATTTCTTGGGCAAAACTTTGTTGAAGCACATTGTTCAAGAGGGACTGATGGGTAAAAATTACAGTATTGAACGTACAGTTCAGTAACCACAGCTCTGTGTACAATTTCATTGTTATTCAGCATTAGAAGTATAATTAGTTCTGCTTCACCTATAAGTTGCACATTTCGACTGATAGCGCGATCGTTCTACTGATCTTGTGTTGTTCTAATTTTTGCAATACTGGATGGTATATCCTACAGGAAAGCTTTACGTTTCAGCTTTATAGACTCAAAGTATAAAAATGTATTTTAATGAGTGAATATTTTTATAGGTTATTTTCCATGAGCATGCCAGAAGGTCGACAATTAACACTGTTGTTTGGAATCGTAACAACAAATACCGTGTGCTGTGACAAACCTGTATCAATATTGTTGCCACATATTCACAATGACTATAACACCAGATCAATAGTAAAGTCTGAATAGGCTTGTCAAGGAAGCCATGACCTAGTTCACGCTGAACTTTCAAAGCAAAGCAATCTGAAAACCGATATCTACTGGAATCAGGAAAAGAAACTGAAAGGCTCTGAAAGCACATGTATAATAAATTCTTGATTGTAGGAAAACAGCTGACAAGTACTATCTGATATCAATCACAAAGACTGTGGGGAACAGCTTGGTGACTTTTATTTCTTCTTGTCTTTTTTCTCAACTGTTCTTATAAAATATCGCACTCCAGAATGTTCACTTATACAATGGCAGTCAGTATATTATGGTTGGAGGAAACTAGGTTAAGTATCCCCAATAAACCACAGAACTTAAATGTACACAGTAGAACACTAAATCTATTTTTCATGTCTATAAAGGCATTTGGACTGATCAGGTCATGGTCTAGTTCACTGTGAACTTGCAAGCCTCGTGAATTCTGAAAGCCGATCTTTATCAGCATTCTGCCGGAAATTCAGACGCATCCAGGCTTTAAAGTTCAGGAGCAAGCAGCCGTGATGTTTTTCAACCACAACTACTAATTATACACAATGATGTCAAGTGTTCAGGATATTTCAGGGCTGACTACCTGTTAACAATGTCCCCCATTGACTGCACGCGAGCTAGTTGGGAGAGCTGTCTGTTATGAGAGATATATATACTGACTCAGAGGTGACCAGCTTGTTGATGTCAAGACTATAAGTTCAGATCAACAGGCAACACCAAAATAAGGTGCCCAAAGACATTTCCCTATATGTACAAGGTGGCCAATGACATTTCCATAAATGCACAAGGTGCCCAAAGACATTTCCATAAATGTACACTCTTCTCCTGTTTTTAATACATAATTACATATCAATCAAATGGGAGACCCTGACAGACTATACGAAAGGGTCCAAAACTGCAGTAAAACACATCGTTTTCTGCTGTGATGACGATGCAGTTATACTGTATAATGTGAATGTTTTATGATGTACCACAAGATAGAACAAAGGAGCACACAGCTTTGGACCATTTTGTTACAGGCAGGATGGAGCAAGAAGGTGACGTACCACAGGAGAGAACAAAGGAGCACACAGCTTTGGACCACTTTGTCACAGGAAGGATGGAGCGAGAAGGTGACGTACCACAGGATAGAACAAAGGAGCACACAGCTTTGGACCACTTTGTTACAGGCAGGATGGAGCGAGAAGGTGACGTACCACAAGATAGAACAAAGGAGCACACAGCTTTGGACCACTTTGTCACAGGCAGGATGGAGTTTAATGAGTTCCCCATTGTGTAAGATCTATTTCCTTTTTTTTTTTTCTAGTGACTGGCTTTCTATTTAACATACTGGATATCAAACAGCATTTAAAATTCCATTTAATAGCAATATCATAATACACCTGACATATTTGGGGATGACTTCAAACCAGGCTTAAGGTTTACAATTAAATTAGAACACCTCAGAATGGCAAAGTAGTGTACAAATTTTCAGAAACTGTCTGGGATGAAATGCACTTTTCCAAACTGAGGGATGCTAACGTGTAAACAAGAATCAGAGTAAAGTTTAAGACTATATACATATGCATGTCAATGTAATCTCCTCAATCCTATCTACAATACACATTCATTTACACTCCCACACAAATATATCTAGGAAATAGGAACTTTTTACTTCAATACTGTTCTCACTCCTGATCGGGACAAATGTCAAATAACAGGGAGCTGGAAATATCAAACTTGAACGCTTTATCTACACACACATAAAAATTTAAAAAAAAAACAATTAACACATTTAGTAAAATCTTGAAATTCTTTGTCGCTATAAAGCGATAATAAGCTGACATATTTTGAACTGGTTACACGTTGCGTCTCTACACATACTCTAATACTATATCCACACCATCCGTGCATATGCAATGCAGTGAGTCGAGTCTGAACCGTTTGTAGTGCGCCTCTACATATACAGCTGCCACACTTTTAGTACACAAAAGCCAGCCAAATATACGCTATCGATTGCTACGGAATTACATGTGCCGAGTTCACATCACCATGACATACCAGACTCTCAAGTGGATACACAGTGCATGTAATACCTGTATAAAAACATATAGGTAACAAAGCGTCATGTGTCACGTACAAATTAAAAACTAAACATCACCGAAACGGTTGATTATTCTTTATATATGTATGTGTGGTGGAAGGACTTTAGCTCACCACTAACAACACCATTTGAAGCTTTCATCAACCAGCTACAGGTATACAGGTAGCTGATTACAGTTACTGAAGAGGTTTGTGGATGTAATAATTGTGACCAATTAGCCTTACCTAAGTCTTTCTACACCCATTATACTAGCATGCAACAAGTTCACTACAAGCAAAACACAGGCAGGCTAAAAGTCTGTTACTCTGATGTACTTGGAGAATTTTTCACCAGCCTTAACATGCTAGCTATGAAAGCAAACAAACATAAATGTACATATACAGTGTAATTTGATGCTGGAAACACTACAAATCATTGTAGCTCTTGTTGCAAAATCATAAAACAACACGGGGAATTCTCAGACACTCAAAAAGATTGAATAAAACATCTCCTCCTCCAGTCACAAATTTGCTGTTCAACTTCTCCAGACAGAAAACTGCAAGAAGAGCATGTTATACTTGAAAAAGACATTTCCTCATGACACCTTCATTTTAAGTTGTAAGGATTAAGGATAAGGAGGCCATACGCATGGTCAGGTAACATAGCCCCTGAAAACAATGGGAAATCTGACTACTTAATGCCCTGAGAACAAGAGAAGCGAGTAAGTGCCGGAAATGAAACCGTCCGCCTTCGACCATTGTGATTGATCACCAGTCAACTCTTTCGCAAAATTGGCACACAAAAACCTGGAAAATAAAAAAATGAAGTGCTAAGTTACCAAGGCAACGGACAGAGACAGACACCTTGGTAAAAGTGTAAAAGCTTATTGGTGTAACTTGATACTGAAGATCTTTGCTAAAACCACATATTCAATATTACTAGGTAGAAGTCCGTTAACTGAATTCTACAGACCCTTTCGGCATAAGCATTGAGATATGCGCTGTGCATGACATCTACTTTGTACAGTAAAAGGCCGTAATAATAACCAGAATTAATTTTTTGCTATTGTCATGGCAACTTTGTATCAAAAGAATGGCTCTGTCCACTGTGACGCTGCAACTGCAGCCAGCATCATAACCCGACACAACACTGACATAACAGACACTCTCGACACAAGCTCTGAGACATGCGTAGTGACTTACATTGTATGGCAAAAGATGCCAACAATAGCCAGTATTACTTTTTCTACCACTGCTGAGGTAACTCTGTGTCCAAATAACGGTTCTGTCCACTGTGACATCACCAGTGAGACCCACATAATAGTGTAATGCAACAACGAAGTCACGTTATTGCCAGCCAAAATCGAACAACGTCATACTTCTTGGTTGTTATCCCGAACTGGTCTACGCCATATAAAATCAAACAATGTCATATGCCTGGGCTGTTATGCTAAACTTGTCTATACCTAATGCCTGAGTGTCATCAGCCAGTCCTGTACACATGTATCACTCAAGGACCATGAAGAAGCCTTCAAATCTCGTAACTGCAAGACCCATTTAAAAAACAAAACCTGAAACACTAGTCCCAAAATGGATTACATAAAAAAAAATATTTCTCCATGGCGACGCCATTTGTCGGCATCGGCTTCAACATCAACTGCCTCAGATATCAGGTTTCGTTGTGACCCATGTACATGAATCTGTGAGAGTAACATTAAGCAGTCCTTCACGGGCGTTTTTCCAAGCTTACAGGCAACATGGAGAAGTCGATTATTCTAAATATTTGTTAGGCTTCGCCATCAGCAAACCCTATTAAGAACTCCATTATTTTCACAATGTTTACGGAAACCATCCAATAGTTACACAGCAGAACACAGATCTAATGGCCTATACTATATGTATATGTACGTAACATCATTCCAAAGCAGTTGACAGACACAAGCAAACTGACCGCCAGAGATATATATATAAATGCTGCATGGTCAGTACTCTCGGTTGTTCTTTCATGATTGTTGTTTTGCTTTTCTCCATCTGGATTAATCTATATGTATATGCAAGACATCATGACCATGTTTTGATCTGTACCAATCCCCACATACACAAGATATCATGACCATGTTTTGATCTGTACCAATCCCCACATACACAAGATATCATGACCATGTTTTGATCTGTACCAATCCCCACATACACAAGACATCATGACCACGTTTTGATCTGTACCAATCCCCACATACACAAGACATCATGACCATGTTTTGATCTGTACCAATCCCCACATACACAAGACATCATGACCACGTTTTGATCTGTCCCAATCCCCACATACACAAGACATCATGACCATGTTTTGATCTGTCCCAATCCCCACATACACAAGACATCATGACCATGTATTGATCTGTACCAATCCCCACATACACAAGACATCATGACCACGTTTTGATCTGTCCCAATCCCCACATACACAAGACATCATGACCATGTTTTGATCTGTCCCAATCCCCACATGCCCATGTACCGTAAATCACCTAACATTTTGCCCCTGACTACCCATGTCACTCACTTCGCTTGATTCTGAGAGTTCCATTGATCTTACAAAGGCAAAAGCATGGGATGAAAAAAATCTCAAAGCCTCGTCCTTGACTGTCTAACACTGTGTTCATGTGGAAAAAAAAATCACTTTCAATACAGATCAGTTTGGGGGCCACTTGCAATGAGTAAACACCCTTAAATTCTCCAATTACGTGGAGCATTGATTCTGTATGAGGCCTTGCGCAATAAAGCTGCTGATATTGTAATTTCAAGACAGAAGGCACAGGCACAAGCTTACAGAAAATCAATGGGCTAAATATTTAACCATCAGAAGTGATAAATTGAATTCCTGTGTAAAATCTCAATTGCATGCAACCTTAAACTCTCCTTGTATTAAAACGTCACTCGAAACTTAGCAGATCAATTTACAACCAAAGCCAACTTATGCACTGTTTACCACTGCCTTGAATTGGAAATAACTATTACTGCAACTTGCAAAGAAAAAAATTACTGAAAACCATTAGCTGAAGTGTAGGTTCTTATGTTACCAGCAAAGCCAGCCCACAATGTACACTCAATTTCTTTGACTGCTACTTTTTGTGCTAAGAATCAAAGGAAGTACATACACAGGTACACCTAACATCAACTGCTGTTGAACTTCCCATGTAATTTCCAGGCTTTAAACAAAGTGAACCCAAACTGAAATTAATGACATTCTAATGCAGCTTTAATTTGATTTATGTATTTAGCTGATTCGTGTTTGACGTCATACTCAAGAATATATCAGTTATATGAGGGTGGTAAGCATTATGATGGGAAGAAACCTGTAGAGCCCGGGGGGAAACCCACAATCATCTGCAAGATGCTGGCTGCAGTTTTAATTTGAAAACATACTGAATATATCTAAATCAATAGTTATCCACAGAATTGGGTGTGATTGCAATTTCTTGAAAATACAATATATATTAATAAAAAAAAAGCGAATAGTGAAAAAAAATAATAATAAAAATAGTAAAAAAAGAAAAGGTAATAAAATAAATAAACAAATCACATACTGAAAATGCATCAGTTGGAGATACACATTACGAGCTCATTAATTATACGTTAAAAACTTATAATTTTTACCTACATGGTACTATTACCGGCTACACACACATGGCACTATTACCTGGTACACATACATGGCACTATTACCTTTGAACCCCTCCAGCAAAGGCCAGCAGACTTTATGCAAGTTTGCAATGCACTTACAACAATGTACACAGACCTAACTCGAGGCCGTAACAAAATCGATTCAATCAGCAACCAATGTGTTGGCAACCACATTGTCTTTATTGCACCTCATCCAAGTCTGCTAACTTTTACACTTGTGGAATTAATAACCATTACTGGGTCTAATTTGATAATGGTCCAACCTGCAAACTGCTTGTGACTTATACTGATCTTTATGTTTTTCACACAGTCAGGGCCAAAGACAATCATATCCTAACATCATGTCCACCACTAACTTACTTATATTTCCTGTTTCTGAAGGTTCCACTGATTTTAGAAAGGTGTTTAGAGGTTTGTTTGGAAGGAAGGACAATGTCCTGCTGGAAAAATGTAAGTTTTAACACCAAAGGTAATTCTTTATTCCCTTAATTTGACCTTAAAAATGTACTTTCATGGCAAAACTTCAGATCATTTACAGTACATGTCAGCAATACATGTGTATGTCTTAGCCCGGAATGAGTCGAGTGGATATCAGCATGCTGTATGTATTGAGGCCAATTTCTTGGTTTATGATAAGTTCACAACCTGTGGCAATATCTGTCCAAAGGAGAAAGTACACTGTCATACTTTCTGATACAGAGGGTAAAATGACATCTGGCCGATAGACACGAAACAAAGAATGAAATGTGATTAGATCCAGTCTGCACACGAGGACTAAATTGCCGCTAATTAGCATATTTTAAATGTTGAAATAATATGAAGCTCGTGTCGAGCTGTTAATGGTTTCAATGCTCCATAATCTGCATATGCATCAGGCCCAGGTTTTGAATACTTAGTACACAGTACTTCATTGGCTCCTCAGCTATATACACCGTGCAAGTGTGATGCACACAGAACACAGAGATTCCTTCTTTTACGCTCTGAAATAGTCATAAAACTTTTAACATTGGTTTGACATTGTTTTCAACATAACTTCAGTCATGTCATAAAGGTGCCTACACATATATTTTTTCATAATAGATGTTGCCCAGGTAACAGTGCCATAAAGTGACTTGATTTACATGAATATTTATGAGAAATTTCTTCGGGAAGTTTACCAAAAGTGAGCTCATTTTACTCCGTTGACCAAGAAGCGAGGCGAAGTGCAAGGACTATATAATGTTAAATTTTTAGGGTATCATTTGATTTGGGATTAGAGCCCTAGATCCACCATGCCACTGCAGCCGATGTTATATCCTGATATTTCATCATCGGGTTTCCGTTCAATATATTTCAACGGTTACATAACTAAACCTCCTACGAGTATCCTGTACATGTATGTATAATTACCACCTCCAAGGACACACCCATAAATCCCAGGAATGCACAGGTAAAACTTTAGTGGTTGTTAAAAGTAGGATAGTTTATATACTGTCACATCCTCACAACTTCATGCACAAGCTAATTAACATCTCAGGTACTGAGAGGTAGACTTTTGTGGCTGTGAATTGCTGGTGAGGAGACCTACAGCAACGTTATCTCACAACCACAGGAGCTAAAGATTTTTGAGGTTATGAAAACAGGGCAAGGTTAATATACGGTAAATCTTTTATTTTGGGGGACTTGCGGTATGCTCTTTTTGGCTATTATAAATGTCATAGTAACATGTATACACAGTTTCTCTCTTCTCACATGGTTTAGGTCCATCTAATGAACAACATATCCGTATTTTCACTTTTCCAAAATGCTGGGAGTGAAATGTAATTTTTTAGTTTAGCACTACTAATATCTGTTGCAAAAATTTAGAAGAATTATGGAACATGTAATATTACCTCATCTTCACTGACAATCACATGAACTACTAAACCTGACAAAATTCTTTTTCCAAAACTATCCACGGGAAGGTAAAATCATTAACCCTCCAAGTACATGTAAATGTAGATTTAGAATTCCTTTGTAAATCTAACCATAGCCTGTAACGTTATTCTCAAACCTAACATAAAGATTTCACCTGGCCTAACAGTGATATATGACTACTGATTCCTGTCATTATCCCGGGCGTGTCCCTAGACAGTTGAGACACACCGTAAACCTCCAGCAGAGCCTCCGACGTCACAGATGTAATAAGTTATACAGATAACACACCTGTGACCGTGTACCCCGAGTCAGGTGTTCCTACCCTATATTCAGGTTGCTAAATGTCTCCACTTAAACAAATCAATACCTCTTTATACATACTACACATGTATATTTTCGCAATCCCACGTTAAGCCCTCAGGGAGTAGAACTGATGCACCTTTCCAGGTCGTTGGTTAGAACTGTGTGCCTTTCAATCACAAGGCCCCACGAGGTATGACGGCATTTGGTAGATTCCCCTCCGTGTTCGTGGTTTCTTGGGGAATATAATCGGTTGATGACAATCGGACATCCACTCGAGATAATTAGGGCCATTCTTAAGAAACACTTAGTTGTGCATAACCTGACCCCATGAGAAAAAAGTAGGGTCGATTAGTCAGAAAGGAAATTTTTCTTTGTTTTCTCTTGAAAAAGATAAGGATTTCAAAGTAATTAACCATGGAGAGAAAAACAAACTTATATCAAAATAATTGTGAAAACATTTGAGTTAGGCCTTTTTTGAGTGCAGTGACACCCAATGAACATATTTTTAAGGATGGCCTTATCTTCCATCAATATGGTGTGTATATCTACGGGTCACGTTGGAGAGTTTACTAGTCACTCACCAAAGGTCAGCTGTTTTATGCCTGGAACTCCAATTTAATCCTCCCATAAGGAGGATTGCCACCATGCATGCATAAGTGAAAAATTCTTAAGCATGCATGGCGTTAAAGTATAAGTGCTTTAAT
This sequence comes from Acanthopleura granulata, assembly GCA_016165875.1. Taxonomy (NCBI): domain Eukaryota; kingdom Metazoa; phylum Mollusca; class Polyplacophora; order Chitonida; family Chitonidae; genus Acanthopleura; species Acanthopleura granulata. Next base: position 884,325 of record JABBOT010000024.1, on the reverse strand, counting down.
CTGATGAAAAGTTCCTGTGTATTAAGAGGAATATATTTTACACAAATTTATGTATTAGACAACCAATGTGTTAACTATACAGAGATTTGCTAAACGCATACGATGTAATATGCACTTCGATGTCATGTTAAGTAAGTGAGTGAGTTAGTGCTTGGGCTTTAACGTCGTACTTAACAATGTTTCAGTCATATGACGATGAGGAGTTCTTCTGGTGTGTGCTTCTTGTGTGTATTCTCGTGGCAGGGCGAATCCATGCTGCCAAAGTGCTCCCGTCACTGGAACATCATGCTGAAGACACAGACATGACACCCCACCAAGTCACATTATACTGACCCAAGGCTGACCAGTCCTGTTTCCTTGCTCTAACCTCTCAATGCTGAGCGCCAAGCAAGGCAGCAACAAGTACCATTTTTAAAGTCTTTGGTATGACTTGATCCAGGGTTGAGCCTGGATCTCCCAGCCTTGAGGCACACGCTCTAACCACTAGATCGCCGAGGCGGTATCATGATGAGTATATAGAGTTCACTATGACGTCATGTTAAGCATGTACAGTTCACTATGATGACATTTTAAGTATATACAGTTCACGATGATGTCATAAGTATGTACAGTTCACTCTGATGTCATGTTACGTATGTACAGTTCACTCTGATGTCATGCTATGTATGCACAGTTCACTATGATGACATGTTAAGTATGTACAGTTCACTATGATGTCATGTTACATATGTACATTTCACTATGATGCCATGTTACGTATGTACAGTTCACTATGATGCCATGTTACGTATGCACAGTTCACTATGATGACATGTTAAGTATGTACAGTTCACTATGATGTCATGTTACATATGTACATTTCACTATGATGCCATGTTATGTATGCACAGTTCACTATGATGCCATGTTACGTATGCACAGTTCACTATGATGACATGTTAAGTATGTACAGTTCACTATGATGCCATGTTATGTATGCACAGTTCACTATGATGTCATGTTACATATGCACAGTTCACTATGATGACATGTTAAGTATGTACAGTTCACTATGATGCCATGTTATGTATGCACAGTTCACTATGATGTCATGTTACATATGTACAGTTCACTATGATGCCATGTTATGTATGCACAGTTCACTATGATGTCATGTTAAGTACGGATTGTTCACTATGATGTCATGTTACGTACGTACAGTTCACTATGATGTCATGTTAAGTACGTACAGTTCACTATGATGTCATGTTAAGTATGGACTGTTCATCATGGTGTCATGTTAGTAGAGTTCAGTATGTCTTGAGAGAACTAGCTGTTACCCCAGTAATCTGAATGAAAATAATCAAAGGAATATACTTGCACAGAATTTACATGTAAGAAGCGATGCCACTGTCATCTTCTGTTAAAGTCTTAATCAAACCATTAACGTTAACCATGCCCTCTCAGAAAAGTTACATAAAAGAGAAGAACATCTGGAACAGTTAGGAAAAGACTCAACATAATGAATAACTACTGCTTAGAACAGTAGTCTTAAAGTGGAAGACTGTACATGTTCAAAGTTAAGTTTGCCAAAAAAGTCGGACAATATTATGTTTATTTCGGTTAAGTATTTTTTCCTAACAACTAATACGGCAGTGGAAATTGACGTTTGCCTGTGTTCTGCCTGCTGGCATGAAACATAGGCATTCTGTGCGGGCTGTGACGTAATTATTCCAAGTGCAGAACACTCCTGTCACCTGAGACTGTAATAAGCTGCTAGGGTTGTGCTTGATACTTATGTATATATGTAAATTTACAGCATGAAATGGCCAAGAAACTTACTACCACCCCAACACAATGGTATGGAAACACTTTTCACTATTCTTCAACAAAAATACTTGTTATAATTAAAATATATGACATTAAAGCAGTGTCCTGTCCCTATGTTATTATATGTTACATTGACAAACAACTTAGAACAGTTACGTCACAGCTTATAGACAGTTGATATCTCCGAGTGTTCTGATTGGTCAACCTCTCATAAGTTTCAAGGTATGGGTGCCTCCAGATCCCAGTCGGCAGCAACATACTCCACACTTCAAACAAAGATAATTCCGCAATGAATTCGTACAAATTTCAACAGAATTTTGCATTCTAGACAGAGTTTTGTAATTTTTCCATGAACAGTGCCTTACGTGTCTTTTATTTATAATTACCATATAAAGAAACATCCAGTGGGAGTATTTCTTGATTAATGGGAAAAATGATGCAGATGACACTTTGTAGGCCTACACATGCATAATGACAAAATGTTTCAGCAATGACAATTTCTATCAACAAAAGCAACACTATGACGAGTTTAATACGCAGTTACATGCATTTACTTAACGCTGCAGATGTGGGAAGTCACTGAGTTCTGTTAATGGAAATGTATAAGTTCCTGTATAAAAATTACCACGGTGCGTGCATGGGCGTGATGGAAGTCACAAGGCTGAAGACATAGTGGAGGAGGGATCTTTGCCCCCTCACCAGTTTTTTTTTTTTTTACAACATCCTTGATAACACTGTTTTCTGTTTGTATTATTACAAGGTTGTCTGATATTAATCAGCTTTATTAAATGCTAGGAATGACACACATAATAAGCCTTTTCTTGCGTGACATTTAGCTTTGTAATCTTGTAGATTTTTATCAACAGGCATCATTTTTTATTCAGGCTTATACCTCAAAAAGAGGTTTTGATCTTCAAACGCATTTCTACTTCTGACTTGACTTTAATACATATTTTTTTTTTTTTTTTTGGGTCTTTTGATACTGGCACACTCTGCTTTAATGAAAATACTTTGTTATCTGGCATGGCCGAGTTTGTTAATGAGTCATGTTTTTGCCTGTCCATGCTTATCCATATCTGGGAAGACACAGAGGTGTACAGGCACATCACAGATTTGTCCATATGGTAACTAGACTGCTAATTTCCCTACATTTACTACACAAATGAAAATTTGCATGCATGTTTTCAACATAATTTGAGTTCACCTAAAATCAAAGATGGTATTAACAACATGCAACATGCTTTTTTCTAAAATCTTTCTAAAAATACAGCTTTTGCATAAATTCCTATGTCTTTCATGTACATGTGCATATGATTAAAATTCTAATTAAATTCTATCAAAACTCATCCTTTTTAATAACCACATGATATACTTGCAGATTAAGATACATGTGCAAATATTAGTTATCACTTGTTGTCATGGCTACCATGGTCAGATCAGCTTGAAGACATAAAAGCGTTATTGAAAAGAATTTACGTTGTGCCTCAGAAGCAGAACAAATGTACACCCGTTTTCATGTCCTTATCTTGAAAGTAACCGTAAAATAAATACACGGTTATAATAAAACAAAACCTAAACACCATATGGACATTATACAGTGTATACGTGTATATATAAAGAAAAATCTACCACATAGCTGTATGCAAGCAAAGCCCTGCAGAAGGACTAAGCTCTCCACTGCTAACTATGCATCACTTCACAACATCAGGTTTGGAACAACAGTATAGACTACATTTATATACCCCGAGACATAGTTCCTTTGGACCCCTTGTGTAAATTTACCACGAGTCAGTCGAGTGTGAAGGTTACCAGTAGGTCTATGCATGAACAGACTTGATGATACCGGCGTGTGGCTTTTCGATTGACGGATGTCCCACTGAACTATGACAGGTAAATAAAAGATGAACTCGCTCACCTGAAGCACCGGGTCATGGCTTACAGTTATGGTAGGCCACAAAACAGATATTACACTCACAAACCTGTAACAACAGTCCCTAGCTGGGACTGGTAAGAACAGGTCCAAACACATGAAATGGTCAGATACCATGTAATAATGGAGAACTCAAGGTGTCATAAAAATAATTTGCAAGGGTTCACAAGCTTTTCATAAGCTTTGAGAACGTGAAATACCAAGAAGATCGAAAGCCTGTGAAACCTTGTGCGGAGATATATCCATTTCTTCATGATCATACCGGAACCGATGTACAACCTTGACTCTAGGGCAGTATGTCAGATATCAGGTATCCAGCAAAACAAGACAAGGAGTACTGCCGCCATAATACATGTCCACAAGACGACGCCAAGTAATCAGAATACAGCCTTATGTAATGGACACATATTTGAATATACCACAACATGAACATACATGTCTAAGTCCATCATAGAGCCAAACTGATCGTAATTTAGGTTGAAAATAATACAAACACTGTCAAACTCGATCTTGAACTTAAAAATTGTCATGATGAAGACATATATCAAGTTTCATTTCAATGTGATCAACCACTATGAAGGAAAGTACGGAAAACTGTTTTGTAACTGATAATATGACGCGCTGACAGATGAGTGGTGAACCTCACAGTTGTCCTCCCACTGGGACTGTAATGTGTCCAGCCAGATAAAAACAGTGTCTTCAGCAAAAATAAGACAGGGTTTACAGCATAACAAAACAATGTATCAATCAAAATAAGACAATGTTTGCAGCAAATTATAATAACATACCCATCAAAGTAAGTGTATGTGTCAAGTAAAATACAAATATGTGTCCAGCAATATAGACAAAGTGCATAGTAAAACAGAACTATGTGTTCACCAAATATGGTTTAATGTTTGTAGCCAAAAGAAAAAAAGGAAAATGGCAATTTTGATTTCCTCCTCTTTTTCTACATTGGAGTCAAGGTACAAAAAAAACAATAAAGGTGGACATACAGAATATTTGTATTTCTCCACAGAACAAGCTAGACACTGCATTGCTTTCACACCTCCTGATAAATATTTCCTTCACAGGATGTGGAAAAAAAGGCAGGAACCAAATTTACTCATGGCAAATTTGGGTGCACCCGTGAGAATTCAAAGCTTTAAAAGGTTGCATAAATGTACCCATCAAGCGTCTGCTTTCATTTGATTATACACGCATCACGTGTTCATGGCGAGGCAAAACAGCTGGTCAACAGGTATATCCTTAACATGCTGACATCAAACTGAATACTGATTTGGCAACTGTCCAAAATGTCCACAAATGTTGTTCTGACAACCATTTTACCTAAAAATAGAGTGACTGTTTCAAATGATTTCACACAGTTGATGCACATGCACTTGTTATTCTCATCAAAAATGGCATGTCATTCCAGTATTCAGACTACAGAACAGAACAGGTATACACATATACATCTTATCAAACTGTCAATCCTGGCAAAGCATTGGGCCAACTATGATCAAAATCATTGCAAATACATTTAATCATGTAGGTCAACCGGATGTCCCCACCCATTGGTCACAGGTGTTCAATCTTTGTACGATGTCAGGTCAGGAAGTCATAATTGCTTTCACTGAGAATGGAATGAAAAGTAACCATGTCACGAGATGGGTGGTGGGACATCAGATCTATCGATATTTAACCTTTGACATGCAGAGCCGATGCTTTCCATTTCATTACTTACAAACATGATACATGATCAACACTTTAGTGAAACGTCCTGAATCCAAAAAAAAAAAAAAAAAAAAAAAAAAAAAAAAAAAAAAAAACCAGCCATGATGTATTTCATCTTTGATAGAGACAAATTTTCTTGCATATATTCACAACACCATATTCAGACTGTTATCAAAAATCTACAGCTTTGATATTCCTCAATAAGACCACAAAGTCAATTTAAGAAAAACGTCTTGAAAACACTAATTGATTCATTCATTTGATAAGACATACTCAAGAATCCTTCACTCAGTACCTATCTGATTGCAATCAGTGTTATGGCTGGAATTGAAAAAAGTGCTACAGCGCAGTTGATGTGCACGAGAAACATCATATTATTATTCCTGGGTTGTGAGTCCCTCAGGTTTCGGGATCACATACCTGCCTTAACTTCGAAACAGTTTACTGTGTTAAAATTTTTACAGTGACTGGCCTTGAGGACTATTTTAATGCCAACATGGCTAATGTTTATCTAAGGACAAACTTTCACGACAAAACAGAAAATCAGCATTTAAGGACTGAATCTAAGCTCAGGCCCAATACCACTGCGTCTGACTCATGTCTTAGGACAGCTTCATGATCCTGGGCCTGCATGGGCAACACACATGTGAATTTCACCAAACTTTCCTGGACTGAATCGCTGAGATAAACTGCTGAGGCAGCAGATTTGGTAGACAATGGCCTACGCTTGTTGACAAGAAGCTGACAGGTTTTGCGCTTGCTCGGTATGAGCTAAACCCCGGATGTGGTGAACACTTGACGTATCTCACTTCACCACATCAAGGACGTGGATATATACAGCTCATTGACCACAACATAACTCTGTCTAGTGTCTAATCTGAAAACTAATTCTTGTTCTTTTTTTTAATTTCAATTATCACATGAAGGTGTCATTAAAAAGCCTAGGAATTTTTTTTTTCTGAGTAGAAAAGAACACAGCTGTGAATCAGAATCAGAACACAGCAGAATCCATGGATTCTGTGTTAAAATGCATGAAGCAAATGGTAGATGGTAGACAAGCGCTCCATTTCTCCCGGTCCATATACAATGTACCTGATCGCCATCACATATAATATGGTCAAAACGCTTCTGTTATAGCATTTAACTCCAATCAAACGAACAAATGAAATATATTCTTTCAATTATTTAATTAATCTGAACATAAGTTTACAATTTAGATTTTAAAATAGGGCACAATTATAATACATGAATTGTACCGATATATATGTGTCGTTTGGGGGAATCCCAGTGTTCCACCAGTTGTAGATGTATACTGTCCGTATATAGTCCCCAGACATTCATGAAGATCAAGGTACATGGAGAAGCTAGCACAGATTCAAATAAATAAATGCATATATACATTTTGGTGATTAGTTAATTAGTCTGTATTTAAGTTTTCAATATAAGCCTATGACACATAGGACAGGAATTGCATTAAGTTTTGTGAAGGACCTATAATCCCCCTGTGACCTTATTTCAAGTTCCTCATGCTTTAAAAGTAGTCTGCAGGTTCAATGGGGTTCAAAGTACCAGGATCCATGTATGTACAGGCTAACAACAAAAACCTCAAAACCACTACAGTTCCATTGAAAACAGCTCAGAAGAAAGAGCCAAGTCTAGGAGAGCCAAGCGAAAATGAGACAGGGGGAAACTTTAAGCATCATTCTTCCCGGCTGGGAGTGATCAATTAATAATGTTGTCGTTGCATAATGGCGACAACCGCCTGGTGTGACGAGGGAAGAGAAATGTCATGGCCAGGCTGCCTGTAGCCTACAGTCATAGGAGGAGAGTGGAGGCGTAATTACACATCAATACCCGGGCGAGCACGGGGAAATAAATGTGCCGACCAACAGCAGGTCTATACGAACCTGACTCACCAGGAGCCTGGCTAGCATTTGGCAACAGGGGTATCATGCGCCCACAACATTCGCAGGAGGGCTAATTAGGACGTGTAAATGTAGCTTACTGTTTGCCTGTTCATCAAGGCAAAACAATTTTTCACTTACATGATGGCAATCAGTTTTACTGGTGGAGAAAACCAGAGTGCCAAAGGTGAACTGTGGACCTTTGGCAAGTTACTGACAAACTTTCCCACTTGTGAAATATATGCATATATGTCCACACCTTGTTGGCCTAATATGTGTACCACTCATATTTACATGAATGTAAATATATCAGCATTTGTAATTGTTTATTATTTTAAATGAAATGAGAGAATACTTTCATCAACAGTCAGGATAATGATGTTTTATAGATATTCAGGTGTATTGTAGCTTGTAACATCTGACGCATTCCCTACTGAGCATATGCCAGGCTTTATGATGTTTATAACAAACAATGCATTAAGAGTCTGTATATTTATTTTTTTATTTGATTGGTGTTTTACGCTGTACTCAAGTATATTTCACTTATACGACGGCGGCCAGCATTATGGTGGGAGGAAACCGGAAAGAGCCCGGGGGAAACCCACGACCATCTGCACGTTGCTGGCACACCTTCCCACTTACGGCCGGAGAGGAAGCCAGCATGAGCTGAACTTGAACTCATAGTAACCGCATTGGTGGGAGGCTTCGGGTCATTGTGCTGCGATAGCGTGCTAACTGAGCCACAGAGGTCCCTCAAGAGTCTGTATAAAATTCTAACCTAAATATAATCCCTTCATTTGTATCAGTACATGTAACACTTTCTTTTATTACAATGTACATGTATTTGTTGCTCTAGGTCCCAGTAATACACTTACATGGTCAGCTGTTGTCACTGGTGGTTACTTTGCTCATCTGGTGTCATTGATAGACATGCGTATCAGTCTGAATCTATGATAAACTACTGAAAGGATATAAACCTAATTTATGAGTTGTGTTTAATACTCATTAAACATATCGCTGTTTAAGAAAATTTGCTAGTGTATGGCTGGAGAGTGAAAAAGAACAGATTTATTACCAGTACTGGCTTTCAGCTTTAAGTTAGTTCAAACATGCAGCTTATATTTGTACCTGGAAATATTCTCGGACTTGTATTTATCGGGGGAGATGTATACCAGAATGATATTTAGAAAGTTTACCAGTTTAAAGAAGCAGGATGCTTCACATGGAACAAGGTATATACATGTAGTTTTTGCCCGCGTTACTCCGCTGTGTTGATATAGTATTAAGCACAAGGAATATAAACATGACCTAATTCCAACAAGTGGTTTTGGGACTGAAAGGCGTGATACTTTTCCAATTTTTACTGATAAACTGACTTATTTTAGGATAAATCAAAGTGAGGATAAGTGGCGGGTGACATTATATAAAGCAGACTAGAGTCTGCGTTTCGTCAGAATTTTTAGGTTCAATTGGTTCATCACAACGATACAAGTAGACTCAATATTGTTACTATTTATAGCATGCGCGGATTGATATACGACGTTTTGGAGTGCCTTGCGGGACTACTTATTACTCCGCTAACAAAAAACTGTCCGTATTATATTGAGCATATTCTTCTTATTGTGCGACTTTTGTGTGCAGAACCTTTTGTTACAGCTCCTTTGGCCAAACCAGCATGGATTCATTTTAATACCACATGTAGACCCACTCTCAGTGGGACGAAAGCTCTTTTCTAAGCGTCTTTCAGCAAACAGTGCACAGCCTAATCTGTTAGAAAAGTGGGATGATGACCGACTGGGAAAAAAGTTTCAGCACCATATTACACGGTATTGTATTTCCCAATAAAATAAGTACTTCTAAGGATGAAATTATAGGTCATTTAGAGTGTACTCTTAAAAATATGTGTGTAGAAAAAATATTCCACATATTTACATAGAGGAAAGTAGTGATACTTCAACAGCTGACCTTTCATTGGATGTATGTCCATGTATATAAACAAACAAAGTGAACACATGTAGGTTATCATATATTTTTGCAGCCAATGACACAGCATTTTTTTTTCAGAATACTTCAACACAATGTATGTCTTCAGTTGACTAAACAAAGAACACTGAAAGCACACCCTAAAACTCTTTAGGAGCCAAGGCACAGTGTGTTGTGTGGTCACTTTTTTTAGCATTAACATTTGACTGACTAATTCATTGAACAATACAGCATTGATGGGTCTGCAGAACTGAGAGGAAACTGTTCAAAGAATACAAAACCAGCACGCACAAAATAACAATAGCTGTGATATTTCAGAAAAAGTTCCCACTGCTTTGCACTTGACCAGGATCACTGAGTAAATGGCCAGATCACTGAGTAAATGGCCAGATAACTGAGTAAATGGCCAGATAACTGAGTAAAAGATCAGATGTCAAAAAATTATCGACTGAACAAATGACACACTGAGCAAGTTATATACACCTGCTTACTGTAGCTAAAGCTAGAGAGGATAAAGCAGTTTGGGTCCAAGCTGTAAAGTGCAGTGTTTCTTTCCACATGTAGGTCTCTGCTTTTATTATCCTTTCGTGAATCAAAGACGTAAGGCACCAATAATAATACAGGTACTTACATGCTGCACTGCAAGAGAAAGCGCTCCTTGTTTAGACTGTGGTAATATTCAAGAAAAATGTCTCTTATGGACAACTTAACTATGGTCAATTACATAAAATTTCACCCGAAAGAAATGCATTTTTAGAGGCAAATAAATGTCACAAAATATTACTTTTGGTGCTGAAACTTTTTTTTTCAAGGGGAATATCATCCTTCCTTCCAAAGAGACCTTAAATCAGCTTTTCAAGGCCAACAGAACTCTTAAAATCAGATGAAATATGTAGATTTCTTGTTACTGTCAAAAATTTTAGGTAACTTCCCATAGTTAACAAAATTTCACACAATTTTCAAATATCTGCAGACTTACCGGACTTCTTTTTTTCAAAATGAAATTCTTCCACAGGAGGATGCGGAGCTGATGGCAGAAGCCCATGCTGTCTCCTATGGGCGTGACCAGGCGAGTTGATTCCTCGCTTCCACCCTGGGTGGGCTCTTACGACACGTTGTTAAGAGAATCGCCCTCTCTATAGCTTCATAGAGTCATGGAAAAGGTTCGGTCGGCTTGCTCAGTTCCCCGTCATCTGAAATAAAGAATGTCGCCTATATAATACGGCTCTAGCCCAGCTCTTTACATTGATCAGTCGTCACAGGAAAGTATAGGTAGCCTGGGGAAGATGGTTCTCAACATGTCAGCATAACCCTTTAACATCCAATTACATTTATCCATGTATGGCCAGAGTACAATGTACATTTAGCAGTGTCAACATGAAGATCATTCTGCAGAGTCTTAGCAACAGAGATCTCAATGTACACTTGTATCACAAGGAAATCGAACGATTTCCATCCTGTCCAAAAGCAGAATTGCTTCAGGACAAGACTGTGACAATGCTATACACAAGTCAAAGCGTCCTTTTTTTCAAATCTTGGCGCAAATACAATATTTCGATTGGTTGTTTGTGTGTGCAATAAAGTGCGTTAGCAGGCATTATGAGCCATTATACAAGTAGATGCAACCCAATAGCTGTTCACCTGAACATAAAAATTTTACATCTGGATTACACGAACTACTGTTATATCTGCCGGATATGACTGAACTGAAATGGATAGAACAACTATCTTTCTCTTAAGAAAGCTGATATCCCTGGTTTATAATCAACAGTCTCTTCATTCTTCAGTGCACAGTAATACACACAGACGTCAGTAGTGATCATGGTACAAAAAAAAACTAATACAAGCTCATGAATGCCTTCATTTTTCACAATCTAGGTCCTTTTTTTGTCACCTTGGTGGGGAAGTTCACAAATGGCTTCCCACGACAAACCAATAACCATACGCAATTATTTAAACAGACACTGCTTGCCAAAAAGTGGCCTTCACATACACATATATATGTATAGCCACTCTCTCAAAAATAATCTAGCATGCGTTCTCAAGTTACACAGAAGACTACAAAACGGACAGTAAAACCAGAGCAATCATGACTGTGACACTGGGCAAATGGTCATGCACATTACCAGAGAAAAGCCTCGGCAGGCATCTTGTCAATTTACATGTACATGCATCTGAAACTATAGACTTTTACAAATTGATCAAGTAAAATGCCTAGATACATGCTCAGCAATTTATACTTCTCCAAGACTGTTGGTGTATGTCGGCCATCTACAAATTACACACAAACAAATCAACCAAGCTATCCTCCAACATACACGCAGGTTTGCTGGCATTTTGCAACGACTGCTAAACAGAAACTACAGCTTTCAGCAGCCAACCCATATGGTATTGACAGACGGATCTGACATGCTAAAAACAGCTTGCTGAAAGGATTTCTTACAGGCCAAAGACTGTATACTCGCTGGCCTCATCACCTAGCCATCACTCAACCAACAACCAGGTCATCATGTCTCACATCCCCCCACATGTATACAGCCTCATAACGGTTACGGTAAATAAAGAATACTGTAAATGACTTAAAATTTCATCTTAAAAAAGTGCATTTTTAGATGTAAATAGATGTCATAGAATATTATATTTGGTGCTGAAGCTTAAAGTTTCCAGTATTTATTTATTTATTTATTTATTTGATTGGTGTTTTACGCCATTATCAAGAATATTTCACTTATATGGCGGCAGTCAACGTTATTCTGGGAGGAAACCAGGCAGAGCCCGGGGGAAACCCACGATCATCCACAGGTTGCTGGCAGACCTTCCCATTTACGGCCAGAGAGGAAGCGAGCATGAGCTGGGCTTGAACTCACAGCCACTGCATTAAGTTTCCAGTAAGACATCATCCAATCTTCCAAACGAACCTTAAAACACCTTCCTTTACTCAACAGAACTCACAGAATCGGGAAAAATGAGCAACTTTGTCATGCATGAAATTTCAAGTCATTTCAGTATACAAGCGTTTTTCTAGTCACTTTCTTGTAGTGGTAACTACAATACGAAATATCGGAAAATTGAGTTTTAGACAAATTTTGTGTCGAGTTTTTATAAAATAAATGAGTTCTAGATACACTTTACATACATTGGTGTTGAAAAATATGGCGTTTTCTAATTTGTTCAAACTGAGTTTCTATAAAGAAGTCAGCTAGAATAGCCTCTGGTATATCCGTAATCCTACAAGCAACAGGTCTGGTTTTCTTATGACTCAAATGATTCGTGGGGCCGTGTTTTGATGCCACCCACACGACAGACAATTGACAGAAACTCAATGCCAGTATGATTCCACAAACATACAGACTCTATACATCTCCTTGGCTCCTGGTAAAAAACATGCTGCACAAATGTTGATTTCCGTTAAAATCAGCTTTGATCAGCTGAAAATTGTGATCCGTGTACCTGTACATCCACATGAACATACATTTACATGTACACATCTGATTCATTCATTCATCTGAATCAATTTGGATCTATCTACATAATGGCAGACACTTTTAAAATGTGGAAGAAAACAGAGCATACAGGGAGTGGTAAACCACCAGCTTTCAGGGCAAAGTACTAACCAACTTTCCCACACACATATACATGACCTGCATGAGTGACTTCATTTGTACTAAGCCCACAGTTTTCTTGAACACTTGTAAACATTTTAGAACATGTACTGAGTGTTTCAAGCTGTACATATATATGCAATTGTCAACCAGTGGTGCCTGTATACAGTGCATGTTTACACCAAAAGTCCAAAAAAAAATACATATATATATATATCATAATAACACGTACTTCGCAAAAACTACATTTAACAACCTTCTGACAGGAAAAGCTACAGAAAATGACATGTAGATGTCAAGATGTACTTATTCCTTTTTTTGAAATCAAGTAAATGACAAGTACACTTTCTGCACAAATACAATAACTCTTCTGGAAAATCAATAGCGGATGCAATGAATCAGATCGGGGGGAAGCAGCTCGTGCTTTCACAAAAATGAAATATTTAAGAGAAATCAATTTTGAAGACCGGTACATGTACAGTAGAAAACACAACCTGACATCCAGATGTCCATGTACATACACATCTACGGGGCGTTCTGATCGAAGCCAACTGCAAAAGGCCATATAGCGCTATATTTACCCAACATGTGGGGTACAGGCAGTGCATGGGTATGCTCAGGCGTTGCATATCCATGCTACCTAAGGCCAATATGCAATTGTAGCCACGGGGGGGGGGGGGTTACAACAACTGTGTTGTCTACAAACATACACTCCCTCACATCACCACAGGCCAATAATAACACACATACCGGTATACATGCAGATGTATTTAACTTTTGTGGCATATATTTACGCGAACCATGTGGTAAATAACCTAAAATCTCATCCACAATAAGATATATATTTAAAAGTCAATAAAAATGACATAAATAAAGAAAATATAGACAAAAAAAGAAAAAAAGAATTTTACTTTTGGTGCTGAAACTGACATTTTTCCAGTAGGGTATTACATCGTCCAAAACTCACATTTTTCCAGTAGGATATTACATTGTCCAAAACTCACATTTTTCCAGTAGGATATTACATTGTCCAAAACTCACATTTTTCCAGTAGGATATTACATTGTCCAAAACTCACATTTTTCCAGAAGGATATTACATCGTCCAAAACTCACATTTTTCCAGTAGGATATTACATCATCCAAAACTCACATTTTTCCAGTAGGATATTATATCGTCCAAAACTCACATTTTTCCAGTAGGATATTACATCATCCAAAACTCACATTTTTCCAGTAGGATATTACATCGTCCAAAACTCACATTTTTCCAGTAGGATATTACATCGTCCAACATGAACTTTCCAAGCAAACCTTAATACATTTGTAAAAATTCATAGAACTCTCAGAATCTGGCAAAAACATGTAACTGTTGTGATAGGTAAAATTTTAAGTCAATATACACGCACATATCTCAGTGGAACATGTGGAGAAAAGCCTGGGAACCTACTCAGCCAGCTATATCAGCAGAAGGACCATGACCTGACTGAATGAAAACACTGTTATGGACAGATTCAGTGATATATTGTACAGGATATCAGAAGTACACGGTTATGTATGCATTAATTTTTTATTAACCTGCAGTGTATAAATACGTATTCACGCATCGTGATATACATCTCCACCCTATCAGATTGTAGCTAGAGCAAGACAATGCAGTTTTCAGTCAGTGGGCTGCTCTTGAACTCTTAAAACCTCAGGGGTTTATTTCACAATGAGTACATGTACATACATGTATGCAGATGTACAGGTAACATCCCAACCAGGTACAATGATTCACTTGATTGCTGTTTTACGCCGTACCCAAGAATATGTCACTTGTGTGACGATGGCCAGCATTATGGAGTGAAGAAAACTGGGTAATGTTTGACTGTAACCAGAGTCACATAAGAAAAAACTTGTTGAAGACATATGGCATTCACTTGTACTGCTTTGGTGACGCCAGCACAGCGTAATAACCCTTGTGCCTCTCACCAACGCAGTGGCTGTGAGTTCAAGTCCAGCTCATGCCGGCTTCCTCTCCGGCCGTACGTGGGAAGGTCTGCCAGCAACGTGCAGATGGTCGTGGGTTTCCCCCGGGCTCTGTCCGGTTTCCTCCCACCATAAGGATGGCCACCGTCATATAAGTGAAATATTCCTGAGCACCGCGTTAAACACCAATCAATTAAATAAAATGAATAAATATACACGGCTGCTTTGTGAAATTAGCTTCAGGATGTTTACATTTTATCATAATTAAGTACACAATATGAACATTTCATTCCACTGTTCCTCAATCTGCACACATGTAAATAGGTACAAGTGGTACAGTAACAGCGTAGAAATCAAATGTCATCTCCAAACTTACTCACCAGTACAGTTTCACGCTCCATGCACCAACCACCCAGTTTGTTCTGTTCTACATAGACTGGACAATGTTTGTTCCCAATTAAGTCAGCTTTTGTGAACGCAGGCATAGGCAGTACAGCAATAAAGCACTCCATTAACCAACATCGGCTGTACCTCATCTTCTCTATGTTTACAGGCACAGATATCAGCCAACTCAATTAAAATCCTTTTGCACGTTGCAAATTAATCTTAGATATCTAGTTATATGTCAAGCAATTGGCATTTCAGCTAAGTCCTTTTGTGATACAGTAAATATAAAGATTGTAAATAAGAAAAAGTGATGTGTATGCTCTATGCACGTAGATGAAAACTGCTTGAAGCTCTGTAAAATGAGAATGATTAGAATGCTTTATATCCTTTACGGTCACAAATACTTCACAAATACTCCACACACAGCTACATGTCTCTCATGATGGACTCGTACCTACTAGTGTATCCCATGATGGGCTGGTTCTTAAAAAGAACCAGTCTGAACTAGATTTGATCATGTGAGCTCACTGGCCATGGGGTAGATATCTTCCATTACACGGCCATAATGCACATATAGAGTACACTTCATAAATGACATGACATTTTATGTGCAATCTTTCTGCCTTAACTGGTTTTGTCAATTTCACATCATCCCTCCAACCTCCCCCCACCCCACTGCCAAAAAAAAAGAAAAGCAGTATAAGTAAGGCCAAAAAATGCTAACAACATACCACATCTACTCTATATTTCAAGTAACAACAGGTAAACATAAAACACATGCAGACATGTACACATAGAGCACTTGTGTACCTTACTCTACGATGTCAATTCTCCCATGCACCTGACTTCCCAGGGCTAAACACAAGTTCACTCTTAACACACACCTGTGCCTACAGTACAACGCTCACAAACTGAGTGGGAATACATGTAAATACTTTGGTATATGAACGTAACATTTCCATAAGGCATCCAATTTCCTAACACAATTGAAGATTCAACATGCTCACATTAGTTAAAAACCAGTGGGGCAGAAACTCGATATGTACGTTGCTACCTTCATGTACATCTGCCGTAGCTACAGGTAGATGGAGATGCCTGCTGCTCGTTTATACATACGATGTACAGTTTACTGTATCTGGACGTCATCAGGAATCTTGTCATATCTGTACACCTACTGTCAATTAAGTATACTGCTTTACATGTATTACTTGAGTGGTTTCATACTGCCTGACATTAAATGGTGCCTGCGGAGGCTAAAACGATGGCAATGGGAGAAGGCTCAATTAATAAGATTCACCTGTGTACCTTATCATCTGAGTATTGCCTTAATATCACTATATTTCTGGTTGTTGTACATCGGCTACCTATTATGCATTTCCACTGCTGCCCTTTTTTACCTTTCTCAATACGATTTTCAACTATGCCAATACAACATTCAACTCTGGCCTATATGACTTTCAACTTGGCCAATACGATTTTCCACTTGGGCCAATATGACTTTCAACGTGGCCAATACGACTCTCTACTTGGGCCAATATGACTTTCCACTCTGCCAATATGACTTTCTACTTGGGCGAATACGACTTTCCACTTGGCCAATGCGACTTTCTACTTGGGCCAATATGACTTTCAATTCAGCCAGTACAACTTTCAACTCGGGTCAATACAACTTTCTACTTGGATCAATATGACTTTCAACTCAGCCAGTACAACTTTCAACTTGGCCAATACGACTTTCTACTTGGGCCAGTATGACTTTCTACTTGGGCCAATATGACTTTCAACTCAGCCAGCACAACTTTCAACTCGGGTCAATACGACTTTACACACTGCCGATACAACTTTCTTCACTGCCAATATAACTTTCCACTCGGGTCAATACAACTTTGAACTTGGGCAAATACGACTATCAACTCTGTCAACACAACTTTCCACACCGCCGATACAACTTTGAACTTGGCCAATATGACTTTCAACTTCGCCATCAGAGCCCTGCTCCAGAGCTATGTATTTCCATTCTCCACTTAGGTAGGGGGATCTGTTACGATATCCTTGAAAAAATTTGCTTGTATGTTTTACAATAGTGGATATACAGTACAGTAAGGTCCTTAACATAGCGTAATGTGTACACTATGAGCATTATTTGATGTCCAATTGTTAACATGTAATCAACATATACATGAGAGCTTTCACTTTTTTATGACAATTCAGGCAGGACAGCCTTGACATGTACAACTGTACATGTGGTCACCTTTTCCATGTTTAATTCTCAAGGTCTAGTATCTAAAAATACACACTTCTGTTAAACAAATAAAAAAGAATCAACCCATATTGTAAACATAATACATGTACGTACATAAAAAATATGTTTGTATTTCCACGTACCGGTATTAGTACAGTCCATGGGAGAGGTGAAGTTAAGCTGACATCGTGTGTCATCTGATAACACAGGACCATGAGACGAGATTACAACTGATAACACCATCTTCACCTCTTCCTGTGTGTCTGTGGTCAAGTTATTGAAACACACTAAAACTACATCTAACACACATGCAGCTGTGTGACGGATGCGAAAAGGAGCCAAAGGTTGGGGACACATCACAAGTGTATGATTATCCTGGCACGAACAAATATTTGTGTCCATAAATGTACATCAGATGTCTGTCATAAACCTGTGGTCCTTCATGTATGTCAGGTGGCTTTTTTATTACATGTGTAATAATTAGCATGCAAATGAACATGAACATTTATATTTGTACACAAACATGTGACCACGCAGTTGACCACGTGGCACGCTTATACATGTGACTTTAACCTGCGACACACTTAAACCTGCGACACACTTAAACAGGTGGCACATCTGACCATGTCACATACTTAACCACGTGACACACCTAACCATGTGACACGAATGACAACGTGACACATTTAAACAAGCAATACACTTTGCAACTAACTTTATAACATGCGAGATCTGAATTTCACAATCAATTTCTAAAGTACAAATGCACATATGTAGGGATAAACAGCATAGGGTACTTGCATGTAACCCCCTGCAGTAGTCTGGGCTTATTGATCTCCAGGTTCAAGTAATCATTGTTTTCATCATTAAACAAACCTGGCCCCCAAAATAGATGTATTTCCAGCACACTGCATTAATCAGCTGTCTGATAGCCCCTGATTAGTTTTGTAGGCATGGTAGAATGCTCACATAACTCTGATAAGGTCCTCTAGCCCAAAATGACACTACCGTCTGCTAACACACATTTTGTCCATGTAATTTGTTTATTTATTTATTTGATTGGTGTGTACCACACTCAAAAATATTTCACTTATATGACAGTGGCCAGCATTATGGTCAGAGGAAACCGGACACAGTCCTGAGGAAACCCACGACCATCCACAGGTTGTTGGCAGACCTTGCCGATGTACTTGGAGCAGCCACTACTCTGTCCCATCTCTGTCCCATGGAGACTATCACATATTTTCTCAGTTGTGAGGCTATTTAATATCATATATCCATGTTCTGAGATCAACAACACGTGGCAATCTGAAAAAAAAACATTTATTGTGAAAATTCAGTCCTGAGATAGGTTAAACCTATCAGTCTGTTGTCATAAACTATGTAAAGACTATGTAAATAGACCTGACACCTGTGGTTAGAGTAAAAAGTAAAGCAAAATACAGGCTCATACATGTACCAAAAGATGCGTAAAAGTTAACCATATAGAGAGAGCCACACATTTAATTTGATCTGTATACCCTGAAATTTAACTTATTTACTTAAAATATATATATATATATATACTAAACTTCATACAAGTGGACTGGTATTTGGCGAGAACCCTTTACATCAATTAGCCAGTAAGGGCACATCATTTACATGTCGCATGAACCAGAGAATGTTCCATTTTTAATATATTTCACTATAATCAATTTAAGCAGATTTTTGTAGTCGACACAGATTTGCATGACACTTTCAGCTTTCCATTTTGCGCTTCACTCAATGCAGAAAACAGAACGGAAAAGCAGTTTGTAAAGACTTCAAATATGTGTCGCAAATTTGTCATTTAGCAAAACTTTTAATACTAACATGAAAAATGCACATCTTCTCACATCAAAATGAAAACATCTTTTTTGCTATACACGTGTCATCATCTTTCTCCACAAACCAATTAATAAACGATATAAAAAGCCAGTGATAAAAAGCAAAGCAACACTTACATGTGCATTTACTTATCATCACCTGTTTACTGTACATATACAATGTATCCTTCATTCACAGTTTCATTACTTCACAGCTGAATTCAGGTTTCTCGATGGAGTAACCGTCAGCCATCTTATAATCACCAGGTATTGTACCTGACAAACTTGCTAACCAGGCAGCTGGCCGAGACGTCTAAAGTACACTGTGTACACAAATTACCATGGCAACACAACATGTAACAGGTGACCCATACATTCATGTAATTTAAGGAACTCCCACACAATGCCTTCAATAAAACTTGTCCTCTGTATTGGCATATAAGTGTATGGAGACTTTTTTTGTGACTAAGTTCTAATGGAGACACGCATACTATAAAGGGACATATACATGTACATTGTAAAAGTCACAAATGACAGGAAAAAAAGAAAGACAAAAAACATTACTCACTTTACAGCACAAAGGTATCTTGGTAGAGAGTAACATATAAGTACATCACAGCCTCAGTAGATGTATCTTGCACACCTGGTGATGGCTTACTTATTACAGGTACCCACAGAATGATTATCTAGCTCCAGGCAAAATACCTTCTGAGCAGACAGAACAAAGAGAGCGGGATCACCTGTTCTAGTTTCCCAGGTGATGTGCGTTGCATGTTAATCACTGCTCGTTATTGGCTCAGCATGTCACTTAATATCTGTGTTTATTATTGCACTTCACCTGGAAAGGAAATTAATACCTGAGGTATTAGCCCATCACCCAGAACACAAAACTGTTGCTTTTACAG
Organism: Acanthopleura granulata; assembly: GCA_016165875.1. Lineage (NCBI taxonomy): Eukaryota > Metazoa > Mollusca > Polyplacophora > Chitonida > Chitonidae > Acanthopleura > Acanthopleura granulata. Next base: position 864,033 of record JABBOT010000024.1, on the reverse strand, counting down.
GGCAGCTAAGTGATGTATAATTACGTAATATTATAAACGATCACACAATAATGCAGTATCAGGGCATTGGCTATATCCCACAAAGTGCCTTTGGTACTTGAAACGCCATTATTAGTTACATTAATAATGTGTATATCAATGTGTATGTCAGTGTGTTGCATAGACCAAGTGGTACAGAGCAGGAGACATACAAAAGTGGGAATTCCATAAAAGATAAATCCTTAGTTATTCCCTGAGTGAGAAGGATTGAAACGGACCTATAATGGCCATAGCTAGTTTGTTCTGAGGTGCTTGTTAACTCCATAAATGAACCTTCAATCTGGGATTCTTACAACGTCATGGGATCGAATGTGCCACAAGTTAGAGAAACAGGACACATGATGTTGTGCAGATGTTCACACTGCATTCTCGCATTACAGGAAAAAGTCATGCCTGATTGGTTAAAACTAATAACATAGCAACGGCTGTGATCTTCGCAGTTTGCATGATTTCAATTTCTTTCGGTTATGCCAATGATACATACATGTACATTTTTCACACTCAATGCATATCTATACAATGCACATTTGATTTAGTGTTGTCTTTCCTTCTATAATCTAAGACTATAAAATCATCAATAATGGTATTTCCCTGTCTTGGCACTAACCAGAAGGGGATATAAGCCAAAAGGGGAGTTTTGAGATCGAATTCTTTTATTAATGGAGGTAAAAAAAGTACTACTGTGCCATTTGACTTGTCAGAAATGTCAGGCAACTTTTGCTGATATTAATTCATTGATCACCTGTCTCGCCATGTCCCAAAGGGACAAATAACACTTCATCTATTAAATTTTCTTCACGGCCCTTCTACTGTAGCTTTTTGGAATTTTTTTCCGACACCAATGTTATAGTAAATGTAATCAAAACTAATTGCCTTACATTTCTGACAGGTCACGTGGTACAATACTATTTATTTTATCTCCAGACATAAAAGAGTACGAACTCGAAACTCCCCTATTGGTTGGCTCAGTATCTGTGCACATACTGTGACTAAAAGGAACATGAAGCCAATTGTCTTTGGCAAGGCATTTCAGTGAGGCAGCACTATGAATATGCCAGCATTGGTAACAGCCAACTGATGCAAGCAGACACCAACATGAGATTACCAAATTACTGTTGACAACCATTATAAACCCAAAGCAATGGATACCTTAAGCAATGGCTGTAACCAAACCCAAAGGTTCATTAACTTTGAGTGTGCAGAAAACTGCCATACACGTATATGTCAAATCAGTCATTTCGAGGGCAATGACATGGCGAAAGGGTATTGAATGACCACAATCAGGTTTCTGAATAAGGACTAGAACTTTGAATCTGTCAGTCATACAGCACGTCAGTTTTCAGGATATTTTTGACTGTGAAATGCTTTACAACAATACTAATCATTAAGCCGGGATGATTTAAGACAGCAGCATCAGTCGTGTTTGTTCACATGCCAGTTCTCTACGTGGTACAGCCCGGGAACACGACGTGCCCTTCAAAAGCAGGAAAACACATATATACAAAACAGAATTATGGTTACTTCTCTATGAAAGAAAGTCAATGATTCCGTCATCCATAATTCAAACCTAACAAATGTTCTTCTGGTGAACGGTTCTTCAAGTAAAAAATCCTTCAAGTGAATGGCTCTTCAAATGAAAGGTTCTTTGTTGTATTGTACAGTGCAAAAATGACGAAATCAAAGAAATAAAACTACATCAAAATCGAGGTACGGTACAGTAGCTTGCATCAATACACACAGGACTGGCCTTGATGTAATCGCCTTGCGCGTACTTGCACATTTACAAGCAACCTTACATGTACATGCAATATTTATGTCATGAACAAATATCTGTTCAGACTCTAACCTACTTTTTGCCCCCAGGTACAGCCCTAGAATTGAATCGTACAATGTCTGTGGTTATCTGATTTAATCTAGCCTTGGGGTGGGGTGGGGGGGGACTTTATAAGAATTACTGACGGATTTGTGGTTTTGCATTTCATGTGTCTAACAGTTCGGCAATTAATAAAAAATTATGCTATATGTGTGCACCTTTTCTCATTATGACACCCTTCATTACAACGGGTGCTTCATAACAACATGGTCAAAAATGTGCCCCCCAAATTTTTCATGTTAACATGACAAAGCTGTTGCTACACACATCGGAATGCACTTCCAAAAGTTCCAGTCACCTTCAGATTTGTTAATTCTTTGCACTCGGAAGCTTGGGTATCATACAATTAGTAAATAAAAACCATGATATAATGCGGATTTGGTTTACAATCAACATTCAGCATCACACTACGTTTGTTCCTATCCAACCTGAGACTTAGCCTATATGAATCTAGCAGACTTAACTTAACAGGCTTAACTAACAACACGTTAGGCAGACTGGTCCCCCAAGAACAGCATTGTAATGAGATGTGAATGTAACATGATGATTTTTCTTGTTTTATTAAATTTGCTCAGTTCATCCTTTCTCAACTAACTGAACTCTATGCACATGCACTAAGGGTAAATGTATTACAGGCTCTGTAAATGCAACTAGTAGCTTTGTACTGAGAAAAAAAAAAAAACACGGTTACCTCCTCCTGACAAAAAGTTAGATGAAAAAAAATAAACCCAGTATGAATGTATACAACAGAATGAGAATTCTGGACATCCTAGTACAAATGTACTCACACCCTGTACATACAATAGGTCTGTACATAAAGATGCATCGCCACGATATGGCTGAGATATTGCCGATGTGGCCATAATCATTCATTCATTCATAAAGATGCACAACGTACACCTCAAACTCTCCAGAGCTGGGACAAACACACCTTTCTTAATGTGCAAATGTACAATGCATCTACAATGCATTACACACCCACATGTACAATGTAATAGCGCAGCTTCAAATAACTGTACACTGTCAACTGAGTCAAGCATGTCGTTTTCCCTACACTGTAAATGTATGGAAGTTTTCTGCATCAGTCGTTCCTACAATAAACAACTTAAAAATTCTTGCATGTAACTTTAACACTTATCAGTGGTACATGATATAAAGCACATGGACGACTGTTAGATTACATGCTGAGTCATAATCTCAATGCGTCACCTTTTATCACACCCAATGGATATATCCTGCAATTCAGCTATGAACACAGCTGCAGGTAACAGTCCCATCCATGCTGGTCTGCATATTAACACACCTTAAGTCACATACAGACAGGTACAAGTCCTTGATATTACAGCATTTCCTCATTAACACTCACAATTACACGACAACCATCCATTCATATCCAGGAAGCCATTACCACTTCCTCAGCAATTCTAATGGCAAATGCACATCAGTGCCTCATAACAGGTAGATGCAGGTATAAAGTCCCTAACAGACGCTATCATTTCGTTAGCTGCATCACAATCCAGCATCCTATCCATCAATACAACAGGTATATGTAACACCACGTTCTCGTTACTGTATTTACTGTTTCAATACCACTGTTAACTTCACAGAGATGACAGAGCGAAACTCAAAATGGAATTGCAAAAATGCACACAACATACACTATCTATAACATACGTTTCATTATCAGATCAATCTTAGATCATCTTCAAGTTTGACAACAGCTGCTCCACTGTCCATGAATACACCCGGTCTATAGCCTATCCCATGGTGCTCTCAGACTAAAACAACTGGTACATGTTTTTCTCTTCTTCTCTCTCTTCATCTCTACCTCATGACACGTTTTCAAAAATAAAAATAAAGAAAACCCTCAACTACAGCATTTGTACCCTGGTATAATACTTACAGGTCAATATCTACAAAACTAGGTTTCATCATCTACTCTACCTGCAATGCACTGGTCCCACATGCCCAATGTCCCATGTATATCACATCTTCTCAAGACAATGTTACTTTGTATTCTGTTCTCAGTGTAATCAGGTAATTGTGAAGCTGGTCATTCTGTCACAGAAAGAAATGACCGGATTCATTTGTGTGTGTTCCAGTGTTGATGGTAACAACATTTACTTTGACTGCATGGTCACTTGTGTCTCCTTGATTCAGCCTTTGCCATTGTCTAATATAGATATATAACAACGAAATTCCATCCCACATTAAATCCTACTCCATGATCTACTTCTATGTATACAAGTAAGCATACATAATCAGTGTTTTTTCTAGTCAATTTCTTTTTAGAAACTCAATTTGAACGAATCAGAAAGCAATATTTCTTCATTACCAAAGTATGAAAAACTCAATTTATTTCATTAAAACTTGACACAAAATTTGTCTAAAACTCAATTTTACGATATACATTGTTGTGCTTACCAAAGGTAAGTTGCTAGAAAAAACCCTGAACGACAGGATTCATACAAATGTTCTGTACGATCTAAGAAACAGTACATTATTTATCAGTTCCTTTATTATTCTCATTTCTCAAATATAGGCCTGCTCACTTCTATAACGCAAACCATGAACCTATTACTTACACACACAAAAAAAAAAATCAACATCAGTGTCATCACAAAGCAGCAGAGAAGTACGATATGCAGGCTAATTATATAAGGAACTCTTGGCAAAAGTGGTTTTCAAGTTTTAATTGAGGTTTAGTTGTTCTACATGGTTTTAAACACTTCTGTCTTCTTCATTTGTTTTGCATGTTCCCATTTTCTTCTTGAAAACAGTATACTGATTCGTGGTTTAAAACACGTTCTCGCCACAATATGGGTGTAAATTTGTCAATGTGGCGTAAAGCCATATTCATTCATTCATTCTTGGCAAAAGCTACCCTAATTCTTCTAATTATAAGGAGAGATATCAGCTGTGCTGAAAGGAAAAAATTGTCTTTCGCTACCAGTTATTCAACAAAGTATAGATAAAAGATACAGATATCTTCTGTGATGAAACGAACTGTGTATTTCTATTACAATTAATGCATATTGGCTAAAAGGGGCAGAACAGGTGTGCCAATAATTAGGGGAATTAGGGTACATTTCCACCACCTGAACTCAAGTGATCTGTTCCTGCTACATGTCTGTTTTCCTATGGAATAGTCGAAAAACATAAATAACTATATATATAAACATATATATTAATAATTCATTTCTATTGTGCCTGTTATGTATATTGATCATCTTCCTCTCTGGACGCTGCACCAATCTGATAAATAAATACCGCTAAATATATTGATCGCATCATCCAAAACATACAGCATGTTCATGCAAACATACATATACATGTAAACACACATGTGGCACAGAAGTGTACAAGCTGGTAAAGCACAAAAGGCTAGAAGGACAACTCCAGAGTATTACGGTGCTTACGGAACTCTAGTGAACGAATTCCACCATGTCCCAGTCGGTCAATCCGCATCGATGAGCACTTGAAGACACACGTTTCAACAGAAAACCCACATGCTAATATCGCTGATGAATCCAAGCAAATTAAATAAAACCACAAATGTGATGCTTTAACTGAGTCATTGTGGTTTTCAAAATTCCTGCTCAAAGTCTCAAGTAAATTTTGTAGAACGCTAATCAGCTTGCGAATGTCAAGTCCCTGGGCCTATTCAACGAAGCTCTCTTTTCTGGTTTTAAACTATTGACTATTACATTATTCCATGTATTCTGGACATTTATATACACACAGAAAGGCTTTGCAAACATAGTGTTCTATTTTTTCATATATTCATGGACAAGTACCACGGGCATTACTACACAGCTTAATGAATTAATCCAGGTATATGTGTAAGCACCGAAGGCACACATACATATGCAAAAATTAAAGGAAGCAACTTCCCACATACACGTTACAAGTAAAGAGCAAAAAAACATGGCGATGTTCTATATTTAATAAGGATGCCACAAAGTACACTGGAACGTTAACAACGAACTGAAGGCAAACGAGATACATCATGCTGCCAATGTACAATGCAGTCCTAGTGGTAAGCTCTAAACTACTGCACTTGTGCATCTGACCTGAAGTGCATACTACTTCCACACAGACGTGCAGTTCAGCTGTCACAGTGACATTTATATGTACATGCTGCCTATCACAGCCGTATCTACAGGTGGGTATCTAAAGGTAAATCTGCGCTGAGGTCGCAAACTTTTCAAATTCCTTTCGCTTTATTAGATCTGAGAGATCCACAATTTCATTTACATACAGGTAATCCATATAGCCATGTGACATGAAGGTATAAACTGCAAGATGTGCTTTCTTCACCATCTAATTTACTGTCAAATAATTATATTATGCTAACTTGTAGAATAACAAACCTAATGTATGTCAAAGTCTGTGTTTCCAACGTTTCAACATTTGATTTTGAGATCCAAGAACATAATTTTGACTTTCAGGTGTCTTCACTTTAATACTAACCAGTCAGTAACTTTACCTAAAATTTGGATGTTATAATGTTATGATAAAATATAATATTTTCTGCAGTCAAATGCTTATTCCTCAAGGATATACAAATTATTACTACAATACATGCGATCTTATCAGTGTGAAAGGCCATTCTGCTACATGACCCACTTTCTCAACCTGCTTACAGTTGTGTACATATTGAAAAGTGCACATACGGCAAAAAAAAAAATATATATATATAACAGACAAACACAGAGATACGAGTGATACATCTGTGTGAGTACATGTACATCAAAAGCAAATTGCAAATAGCTTTTCTCCCACAAAAATGAAGCAATTGCAAAATTTCTACATCAAGTTGTCGCTTTATGTTTGAAAAGAAACCTGTGCTATTATATGTGGCTAATGACCTTACATGTATATGGGAAGTAATCAACCACAAAACAAAACCTAATCACACCATTCGGTGGCCTCGGTTTCCAAATGAGCAGTGACCTACAGTACATGTACCTCGGCATATTCATATGCCAGTGTCTCAAACGATGTTATTTATTTATTTGTTCATGTCATTCAGGTTTACCAACAAACTTAACAATATTTCACCTCATACACCACAGAGGTCTCGAGGTCTCGGAAGGCCCAGATTATTAAACCACAGACATCTGGCAAACACATCAGTTACTCTCTCCGAGGAACATGTATCCATGCAGTGCCCTCTCTCCGAGGAACATGTATCCATGCAGTGCCCTCTCTCAGAAGAACATGTATCCATGCAGTGCCCTCTCTCCGAGGAACATCTATCCATGCAGTGCCCTCTCTCAGAAGAACATCTATCCATGCAGCGCCCCTCTCAGAGGAACATCTATCCATGCAGTGCCCTCTCTCCGAGGAACATCTATCCATGCAGTGCCCTCTCTCAGAGGAACATCTATCCATGCAGTGCCCTCTCTCAGAAGAACATCTATCCATGCAGTGCCCTCTCTCAGAGGAACATCTATCCATGCAGTGCCCTCTCTCAGAGGAACATCTATCCATGCAGTGCCCTCTCTCAGAGGAACATCTATCCATGCAGTGCCCTCTCTCCGAGGAACATCTATCCATGCAGTGCCCTCTCTCCGAGGAACATCTATCCATGCAGTGCCCTCTCTCAGAAGAACATCTATCCATGCAGCGCCCTCTCTCAGAGGAACATCTATCCATGCAGTGCCCTCTCTCCGAGGAACATCTATCCATGCAGTGCCCTCTCTCAGAAGAACATCTATCCATGCAGCGCCCTCTCTCAGAGGAACATCTATCCATGCAGTGCCCCTCTCAGAGGAACATCTATCCATGCAGTGCCCTCTCTCAGAGGAACATCTATCCATGCAGCGCCCTCTCTCAGAGGAACATCTATCCATGCAGTGCCCTCTCTCAGAAGAACATCTATCCATGCAGTGCCCTCTCTCAGTGGAACATCTATCCATGCAAAGCTCTCCCTAAGTCACCATTCAACCATTCATCCACCATATATGACACAACAGCAGTATGTGCATTATTAATTCTGACATGTCAATATTACATGACCTCGAGCAGGCACTTGATGTTATTAAATCAAACGTCAACAATTTCAATGAGACTTTTCTCATTAACTCACTTGTTGCTTGTTTTTAAACATCGTCATCATATTGCTACAAAGCCCATGTATTGGTAAGTAAAAAAACATAATCTGATTTCCATTGATGAAATTACTCTAATAAGCAGTGTCACATATTAAATTTGACCAAGTTAAAAAAAAATTTCTGGAAAATACATACTTATTATCAGCTCAAAAGTAAAATCAAGTAACTTTCCAGAAACCGGTCAGCTCACAAGCCTTTTCAAAGGTCCAGAATAAAAAAAAACAAGTTGATGAGTTTTACAATACCCATTGATCAACATGAAGGCTAACATTAGAAAATTCATCAATAATTCAGATGAACAAAATTTCACCTTCAACTTTTGCAGAGTACATCTTGACAAAGACGGTCAAAGATGAATTTAGCCTGAATAAGAGCTACATGTGTAAGGTCTATCAGAATTCAATCCCTTTCCGACAGCAAGCCTTTCTCTACAGGATGATACAAAATTACATGCGCCTTGACCAAAGCACCAGCGTTATTATCATAGCTACATGGATGTTCCAGACACCAACATGGAAATGTCGCATTGTACGACAATCATACAGTTTTAATGAGGAGCAAGAAGTTTTCTCAATCCTTTCAAAGTGTGCCATGCATTCATGCACTGCAAAATACATGTAATGGAATGGCGAGGAGGGAGCATAGAACATTGGGGATGGGGGGGAGGGGAGAGGAGAGACGCATGCTCACTTGAAAACCTGATTTTCAGACTTCATTTTCCTATAACCTAAAGAAATCTGAAGACAATTTCAGTAAGATTTGGCAGTCAAAATTCAATACCAGTAATTGGAGATAACTGTAATTCCCCCCCAAAGTTAAGCTTTTTTTTCAGGTGAAACATTTTTCTTGATTCTTCCTGAATCATCCACTTCATCAATATTGGACTACTTAAGTTTTTTGAAGTTTGATTAATTTCTTATCAAAAAAGCTTAAGTGTTGCATCAAACTATTTTGAGGCCTTTATATGCTTCCGAATGAGCCAAAGCCAAACTTAAGGTGCAATGCAATACATTTCATTTCCAGACGAACAGTATGTTAATACCACTGCCATTTTTATCCATGAGCTCTCCCATCCTTAATGAAGAGGAAATCATTGCAATTGCAAGTCATTATGCTGTAGGTTAGGGATTGCTGCGCTAAAGAACTGCAATGTTATTAATATGTGTGTACCTACTGAAATACAGCTATCAAAATGAGATCAATTGACGCTGAGACGCTTTGGTAAAAGTGATAGATCATCACAGAAAAACATCTAGGTATCATGTGGGTCTAAGTTAACTACTTAAGCTAACATGAAACAAATCAATTCATCACTATTATGGTACTAAGTGAACTAAACGAATGCTAGACCGAACAAACAGCCTCATATCACTGGACTGCTCATTGTCCCCCAGCCCCTCCCCCACCCCACCCCACACACACAGAGTAGGAGGAGCCACAAAAGCCCTTGTTCGAGGTCAGGATTGAACTCGCATCGTGTGTTTCCTATCAAGTCACTTGTGAAGACAAGCATCTTATCACTCGACCTCAACTTGCTCCGTTGTTTCTTCCCATGGATATCAATTTTACAAACTTGAAACAGCAACTCCTAAATTTCCAGACTCACTCATTGAAATTTTCACACCTACACCCACAAGTAGATTACTTCCATAAAAACATGTATATATATGTATATGGTTTACCTTTAATGATTTTAATGGCAGAGCTTGGGCTGTACAATGGGACACCTGGCAGTAATCCGGAGTGGCACGTAGCATTATTTTAGTGATGCTGAAGACTTCACAGCGTACATCATCAACAGCGCAACGTCACAGTGAGTAGACCACATACATCATCAACGCAAAAATCGTTCTACGTTCTAAGTAGCATGTTCGACGTAGCTCACACAAGGCTTAATATGATGAAGACATCCTAATTCACTGCAGCCACAGCTGTAGGGAGCGGAAAATCCACCGGTACCCCAATTGCACCACACACACTTTAGCAGAAGAGAGCCAAACAACAGCCAATGACACAAAACTTCACACTTCACAAACTTCGGAGGCAGCAAAGGCCTACCACCATGCAGATTCAGTCTATCACTGATATCCCACTGGGTCACTACTGTACAAGAGGCACCGCTGAATGATTCCATGCAGGTAATAAAATTAGGTGACCAGCTTAGGCAGGCTGGGGTTGCTGTTTGGTTGTGCTTGGGTGCACACCTGAAGAGGTTATGGTCTCAGGCTCGTGCAGGCACACAGGTACAGGATACCCTCCAGGCATGTCTCACAGGAGCACAATGACCATGCCATGGCTGGCTACTGCTTCATCATGCCAGTCCCCCATGTACAAACATATACATGCCACAACAGTCCCAGTGTTGACATAATTAGGTAAAATTTGGTTGACCACTGGTACTAGATGAATGTCTTAATGCCTAGATCCATAAAAACCTGGTTCTAATTGCAACAATTCAACATAAAGAACTAAAGTGAATGATCTACAAATTCGGCAAGGATTACTTAAAGTTGTACATTGGCCTGATTCTGAGAGTTAATTCTTTTGATCTTTTGATGTTGAGGTTTGTTTGGAAGTCAGGGTAATATATCCTATTGGGCAAAAGTTATGCACCAAAACCAATATTTTATGTTATTTATTTGCCTCCAAAAACATAACATAGTTCTTTTTTTTTTTTTTAGGAAAATTTTAAGTCATTTACCACCATGTGTACAGAAGGAAACCTGACCAGATAGGGTACTGGCATAAAGTGCACTACTGCAGCCTTGACCCTTTGCAGCCTTGACCCTTTGCACCCCCAGGTTCAGTGTGTCACATTCAACATTAATAAACGTGCACCGCTTGGGAGTCAGGAAATATTCCAACTTAAGTACAACTGAATTTAAAATGAAAAATAAAAGCTTTAAGACAAGGAATTTTTCTGGAAAAGTAATCCGAATTTGTTTGGCCTTCAAATATGACAGTTTCAAGGACCTGCAGTTCATTAAAGTTTTAGAAATCGGCAAATATCAGCATTTCGCCCATTTAACCCAATGTTATTTATCACCTCCTGTTCCTTGCGAAGTGCCCTGATGCTCAGTATTATGAATATGCGTTTAATAGCTTCCCATAACTGTCTACATACAACTACAGTGTCGGGTCCCTTATAATACACACAAAACTGCACCACCAGAGTCTGAAATAGACACTGGTAAGTAAGACGAAGAAACTCAAAAAATGTCAACTTTCCCTGAGTTGACTGATACCCCTGTTTGTGACAAGGAGTAGTTCTGGAGAGAATGGGGTTCAAATCCAGTTCACGCTGACTATACAAGATGCTTTCATGTAAATAACTTTAAAAAGAGTTCAAAGATATGGTTTTGTCCATTCTACAAGATATGTAAAATCTAAAAAGATCAATTTCCCATTGCTGAGGTCTAAATTAGTTCTGTAGTTAATATCCGACACAACTTTATACAACTTGTCACATTATACAAGTATCAAAACTAAAAATTGACCAATTTATACACGTAATGAGTCATATATGTCATATTGCCTACACATATAGAGTAAACTGTGTTTTAGGTATTTATAAGGAAGCAATCAGATTGCAACATGACATTATCTCCAAGAACAATATTTTTGGCCATCGCACATGGATAAATGCATGTCATGCCTAATTTTAGATTCAGGATCTGAAAGGATCTATTGATGAAAGATTATATGGCCATTCTAATGTTTATGTTTACATTCTAAACACATATACCTTCCATGAAACGGGGTCATGCCTTGGGCGACACCAGAATGCAAGTACAACCAGAAAGTATCACTAAATGTAGGTCATCAAACAAAGACCACTAGTATTCTGTTATTTTGACTTAAAATCCATGACAAAAACCACATACACATCTTTGTAAGCGGGGGACTTGTTCTAAAGAGAGCCTTCATTATCTCAGACCCTATCTGTGACATGAATTAATAATTCAAAGAGAGAAATGATAAATGTGGAAAAATACGAAAACTCATTCATCTATATATATTGTGCACATTCTAAATACAAAGAATGTCTGGATAATACAATGTACACATGGGTTTCTTTGTCTAATATGATCACAAAATGCTTTCGACATTATTTCTGTGTTAAATACTTCAAGGACATGCTTTATTTTGCTTTTCACACAGAGAATTTATAATTTTTGACTGTATATATAAGGCCTGTAAAAATGATGTATACCAATAGGCCTATAATGACTATGCATGGTCTAAGAAAATATACTTTAAGCTCCATCCATCACGTAAACCACACAGGTCGTCCATTTCCATATTTTTTTTCTCGCTTAAAAAGAAAGAAAAACGAAAACAGCGCACAAATGTTATTACTATCAGCACCTCGATGTGTTTGCGTGATATCGGAATTAGCACAACAGCTGTTAAATCGCAAGTCACATGTAATCGAAATACAAGTAACATCTACCCCATTCGCCTAGATAGCTTTAGAAGTAAATAAAATTTCGTGTACAGCGCCTGTACGGTACCTCTAACTGCATGTCAGCTCTTCAAAGACTTTCAAGAGTAATAAATCGGGAAAAACCGGCAGTCAGCGAAAACAGCTGAGGGGCAAATACTGCCAGTTTTGACTGTGGCTGCTAACCCTGGATGAATGATGACGAAGTCCCGGCGGCCACAACAGACAACAACAGATCGTGAAATAAAAGTCCGCTAATTCTCCTCACAGCTTCACCTAGCGAGTGTGAAACGCATAGACACTGTGACAGTCTCTCAAGGCACGGATCTTGTACGCAAAATGTCTTACCTAGCACTTGTAAAAGAGTCAGCCATCGGCATCAACCCGCAGCGAGAACGAAAATCCGCTGTCTTTCGCTGCGATTCAGTCGATTCCATGTTTTCCGAACCGCAACCACGTGTTCACAGTGGCTATAGTCCATTGGCTGCTGGGTTGTGACGTTCTAAATTCCTTTATGATTATTCATGAGATTTCCACGTGAATTTGTTTACCACTATCAGCTGTGACGGACAAAGGTCAACTAAAAGCTGTATGTTGATTTCTTATGACATTTTGATCAGAACGCAATAAAGTGAAAATATTCAAAGAGAATGCAGCCATCCGTTATTAAATCGAATCTTGGCGAGTATACCCTATACGAGGCTAAAAGGAATTATATCACAGAAAAAATTTAGAATAACCCACTAACTTGAAGAAAAGTAAACAAAGAGGTTCGTTTCTTCAGACAAAATGCTCCCACGTTCGCCCAACTCCGTGCGCCAGTGAGTTCGATGCATGTTGCCAAACACAATGATACTTACCCAACTGAATTCACTTATTTTTCAAGATCCAGTGTGTAGAATGTCCTATTTTGCGAATCGGTTAGATAAAAGCTGTCTCTCTGGGCAACTGCTCGCACGGCCTAGCTGCAAACCGTTAAATATGTCAATTCTAAAAATAGACCTGAGCCATAGTATCAGTTATTATTGGTCGCGCATTGGGCGCTGGGAGTGAAATGGGGCATGGGGTTAAGGATGAGATTATACAAATCCCCCCTCCCCTCCCTCCACGCTGAGGCCAATACCTAAAAACAATTAACTATAATAATTATATAGTTAGCTATCTACCAGATGCATGGCGCTGTCCAGATCAAAGACACTAACAGACATGCATACCTTAGACGCCGTGTGGATACATGGACTGCAAATTTTAACCGGGGCGTGGTCCGGTACTTCTTCAATTTTCATTTGAAATTATCCTTGCGAATTCCTGTTCTTTAAAGTCTAAAAGGTTTTTTCTTAGTGTCGTAGCTGTAGGTTGTGCGTTGGGACTTGTGCGTACGTGCGTGTTTGTGTGTGTGTAAATTTCCATGCCTCATTAGAAGAAAAAAAAAAAAAGACCCGAAACAATAAAGAAGCATTTCGGACAAGAAAAATAACACAAAGGAAGGTCGTTCTCTCATTACCTTTTTTGATGGCCTTTGTTGCATACATTTTTTCATTAATGCGTGTTTTTAGGACCTCGTACAGGGATATCGAGCTGTTGAAGATGACATAATGGATGAGTCAATTCTGGTGATTCAGAGTTAAACTTGCTCCAAAAACGTGAATCACAGATCCCGACAACCAACACTCCGCCTTTCTCCACCATCCACCACGCTTTACAACAACCATAATAATCTAAATTTCCAGACTCCATGGGTTTTGATCGATGCATGCGTGTGGCTTTTTTGTGATTCGGGGAAGCTGTGACCCAACAAATTTGCCCTGGCCATCTGTTTATAGGTGATGGAGGATTTACCCTGTCAGAGTTGTCAGAATTATTCCGGTATATCACGTCATCTTAAAAATACTGACTATATATCAAGCCTGGAAGCTCATGACTTGATGTGTCTGTAGTTAACATATATCTCTACCATGAATGGGTTAAGATTTGTCTGTTTGGTAGTTTCTTTAAAGATCGTTTTCATCATATATGTTCTGTTGCCACACGATGTATACGGCTTCATTGGTCCTTTGTATAGCATGTCAAAATTAAGATTGTCGTAATGACACTGTGAGGCTTAACTATATAGAGCGCCGTAAGCGCCAAATTCGATATCTCAAAATGACAATGCAATATTACGCATTGCGTACATTAATGTGTTGCTTGTGTATGGTTTCCATTGCGTGAGTCTTCAGTGAATGGTAATGTACTCAAATAAAACTTCGTGAAGTAAATCACAAGTTTAGCGCATTATGTACGATTTTGAAAGTCAGACATTTTTCACCGTACTATAATGGCAACTCTACACGATGGTCAGACGGCCATATTGGTTAGACAGTCCTCATTGAGGTCCGGGATCAATCCCTGGTCGGGTCATACCAAAGACTTTAAAAATGGTACTGTTGCTGCCCCGCTTAGCGCTCAGCGCTCAGAAGTTAGAGACGGGAAACGGGGCTGATCGACCTGGTGTCAGTACAATTTGACTGGGTGGGATGTCATGTCTGGTGTCTTCGGTATGGTGTTCCACAGACGGTAGCACTTAGGCGGCATAGACTCGCCCTGCCACAAGGAGACACAGCATATATACATTCTATGGACTCCTCGTCGCCAAATGAGTGAAAATTGTTACATACACATACATACATACACACATACATACATATTCAGATGGCTATGGCAATAGAATGAATCACTTGCGAGCACTGTTATCTATTTCATGGTGTGCAGCACAACGATGGCTTACAATATGGTAGTTCATGTGGAACTTCACGCGGATATGTAATGACAGGTATGTTCTTTCATTAATGCACAGAGAAACAATGCAAGCCTTTGGTATATGAATTTGGAAACGTACACTGAATAGTATGAAATAGTCTATCTATCTTGCAAAACACTATCAGGGGAACTTTACAGAAGTCTGAGGTATTTATTATTTCCAGACAATGTGAATAAAGAAGTCACTTTTAACAACAGTCTTGTCATTGGGGATTTTGCTCCGCCCTGTTCGTGTAAACAGTCCAGCTAATCACGCGTGCTCATGCATAATTCACGAACTTACGGAGCACGTGAATGTTCCGGGACGAACGCATGGAGCTGCAATCCACGAAACAACTATGTGGTGATGGGTATAACTTCTCAACATGAAACGAGCGGTGCGCCCATGAATCACAATAGTGAATGTTCTACAATGTGCCGATACAGCTGTAAACACGTCCTCTGTAAATGTTTCCGTCCTTTGGAAACGTTGAAAGGGTGGTTAATGTACGAGACAGCATGGTGTATGTTATATACATACAGGGAAGGAAAATAATGGCGTGGTTAGAAAAACTATTTGATCATATAACAGAAGGAAACAAATGGGATCACTTTGGAAAAATTCTTCAGTGTGGCCTTGAATAACACTCAGATAAACCAATCAATCCATCAAGAGATCAATTAAAAGGGTTTATTGGCTCACGCGTGAGATACCTTGTGGAGGCCAGGTGATCTTGACAGCGAACGTTTTACAAATGCACACACCATTACTGTCACCAAAGCCCGGAGAGATATAGAAAAGTCCATCCATGGCATCAACAGCATATATATAACAAAAAAATATGAGCACTATCTATGTCTGACAAAGTATTAAATCAATAACGTTGATCTTTCGTCCAGTCTGTGAGTTAACTTGTAGCTGGCTAGGCTTTGCTGAAGGAGCTGTTGGCGCCTGAAATACATGTGTGTTTAAAAGACATGATAAGCTTACAAATAACAAGGGCAAGGTTGCATGTTGGGTTGAAATGCAATGTTTCCACTGCATTCAGAGCGTCTTTAAGCTTAAACTGCAGTAACAGAGATCGATTTAAGTCTTTATATAGCATGGATTTTTTTTTTATTAATTTCACTAGCGTTTTATGTCCTACTCAAGAATATTTCACTTACACAACCGCGGCTATCATCATGGTGGGGGGAAAACAGGTAGAGCCCAGAGGCAAGCCGCCACAACCCACAGATTGCTGGTTTACCTTCCCACGTTTACGACCGAGGGGGGGAGGGGGGGGGGCTACCATTAGATGGGCTTGAACTTATGACAACCGTATTGGTGAAAGCTCCTGAGAGATTGCGCTGCGCTAGCATGATTATCACTCCGGCAACGGAGGCCACAATACACAGCCTGGAAGGAATTCGAATATATAGACACGACAGTAGGCGTGATGAATGAATTTTCTAAGTCGTCGTTGCGTTTGTGTATATATTTGCTTGACATCTCTTTGTATGAAAAGGACATAAAATACAGACCAAATAATTCATGGAAAGAAAGGAATATAGATTTACACTCAGGCATGCCTGCCTTTGCAACCTTCATGTTGAACTTCGCGCTTGGCAGGAATTTTTATTAACCTTGGCGCTGCAACATTAGTACAGCAGTCGTCAAACAGAAATGGACGTTAGGTTAACAATTGCATGGTGATGCAATTTCAAAAACAGCATTCAACACAAACCACCGAAGAACTATAATAAAGAAAGTATAAATAATGTAAGAAATTAGGACAGAATCTAGATGTCGAAACAGACATCCGTGTACCGGCCGTGAGGTATAAATGAAGTAAGGAATTAGGATAAAACCTAGATGTCGAAACAGACATCCTTGTGCCGGCCGTGACCCATAATTGTTGTTTCGGGTCAATAATTGCAAGGGTAATTTCCACAACAGCTATGTACACAATACCACTACGGATTATAAGAAAGCAAATACAAGTAGTACTTTTATGAGAAATTATGACGGATTCATGCAGATAAGTTAAACAGTTTTCACTGGTGGTGGAAAGGCAAAATGAATAAAAAACAAAACGACTAAATTAACCAGTATCCAAATAGTGTACCGTGCAAGACCATAAGCTGGTAATAATCAACACACACATATATATATATATATATATATATATATATATATATATATATATATATATATATATATATATATATATATATATATATGTGCTCCGGTGCCTCAGTTATGTTTTGATTGCAACTGTTTAGACGTGGCTTTCTTATTCAAAACAATGAACATATTTAACGTATGTCAGTGCGTCACGAATCATGCAGTTTTGCGACCTTCTTGTTTCCAAAGGAGTATAATTTCATGAATTGAAGGTTGAAAGCGATAAAGCCCAAAATTTAATCTTTTTTAATCTTGTAATGTATGCATTTCACATGCAGTTCAGTTTGGATTACAGCTTTAGGCTAAAGCCCCATATCGCTTTGTGAAACAGTCCCCTGATATGTTGGCTTCAGTATGACGGCACACGGATCAAGTTCGACTTAAGGGCATTTCGTCCATTTTCAACAAGATTATATGGTCCTTTTTCTTCTGTTATGGAATATGACACAACTCTTATCCGACGGCAAAACCGATAACGAACATACTTTCGCAATACTTCCAGAACGCTTCTTTCCATTTCATTGATGAATGTTTACGGCCGTGCGGAAGAATTTTTCCCTCCCATGGTGGTGGTCAAGTTTATAAGTGGGGGAAACTGCATGGGGCATCGAGAGAAAAATCACTAATCAACACTGAGTCCTTCACCGTTGAAACCTCCTGTAGTGAGAGTTATACTCGAAAACGCGACTTCACTTCGTCATACACTTGATATCTTCATGCTCCAATGCTCCACTTGAAACTGCAAGAGCTAGATGCAAAATCGTGACATGGGCTTGTCTGCTGTCTGTCACGCCCCTAGACGCAATGCGCCGGTGGAAACAGCAAGAGCTGTATTCGAAGACAAGACTGAGAAGCGTTTTGCTGTGACACTGCAAAGGAAACAGCAAGAGCTGGATTCGAATATGAGCGACGTCAATGCAACATTAAAAGCTTTTCGTCTACACCTATACATAGAAACTTCTGACTGCTGACTGCCCCAATTAATTCTATGATTGGCAATTGAATACAGCCTTAGATAACAGTTTGGGTGCGACTTGAAGTCGTGGGCTTGGTCAGGTATATCCATATACAGCTAAAAAGTGCAAAATTATTCTATATACACTGAGTTAAAGACCAATGAAATAAATGCATGTAAATCGAAATAACTGTTTACGATATCAAACAAGGGATGTTTATCACAATGTATGTATCGACGTATGCACTTAAATACACATTCAAGTCACAAACGATGCCCAGGTGATGTAAAAAGAGAAGTTACTGCATGTTGACCTGAAACTAAATTGCAAAGACGTGTAATTGCTACGATACACAGTGTGCTATACCGCCCCCGTCCCCCCCCACTCAAAATACACTGACACTACTTTGTTAGATTGCACCTTTCATCCTGGCGATTTATATTGATTGATAGTGATTCCAACCACTTTCCTGTTTGCCAGATACGTAACGAAGGGCTCATGTACAAGCTCGTCGCCATCAAATAGACTGGCATCAAGTGGAAAAAAAGGTGGACAGGAGTTAAAGTCAAGAAAAAAAAAACAAAAACGGATGCACGTTTGTCAGTGTGATGGGTGTATATACAAATCAATGTGGACTGATCGTCAGTTTTGCTTTGATCATTCGGGTCCATATGTAAGCGCATACACAGAGCGCGGAAGATCGATATTTCTGTTCAGTTCAACCAAGGATAAAACCCCACAGTTCCACGTTCAGAACTCTTCACATTGCGGTTATTTGATTTTTTTTTTCGTCCGAGAAAAACAGTGGTGAGATATCAAGTTAGAAACCAATTCAATGATGTTCATCGAAACTTTTCTCTTGAAGTCAATATTGCCGCGAATTCAGCAAATGAAATTATCCCCATCTGAGATGTCATGTAGGCTGACACTGCATGCGCTTTTATCAGCGGTCGCTGCATTATGTATATATGTCACTGGGAGAGCAGTTCATTCGAAAAGAAAATGAGACATTTTTTCCCTTTGTTTTTCCCATCAATTTGTAAATGTGTGTCCCCGTGAATGTCACCACGAGCCATATATTTTACAATCGGCCATCAATATAACTATTAGCTCTTATACTGTCGTATCACTTGGTATATAAGTTAGATTACACGTTGTGTGAAACTCGGAAACAAACTTTCGCCTCAGTTAGAGCCAATCTATAATATTTAAACACCTACATCCTAGTATCGCGAAACAAAGATGTAACAAAATGTCAGAATGATCCCATGACTTTTTCCAAATCACGTAATTTTTCTCTAAATGAGACCCACTACGATTATGTAAATTAGATACAGAAACATAAAAAAAATTAAATGGGTTTATGACAAAAAAAAAAAGATAGAGAAGCCTCATAATTGCCTTTCCTTTCAGATCGGCAGATTACGTGATCAAATCCTTTCTGCGAAAATGAATCTTTTCATACGTAATATAGATGCTTTCGAACCTGTAGCCTGCCACAGCTAATAGTTTTTGTTCCTCAATTTGTTGCCTTGTATCAGACACAAAACCGTTAGTCAGGGTGCACGTGCAACTAAATGGAAAGCACACCACCTCGCAGGACATCTTGCGTGGACTCTAAATAAAGATAAAATACATGTTGGCAGTTTGAGACTTTCTTGTGCTTGGATATATTTAATCGGAAAAAAATTATACATTTAAAAAATAGGCGTTTTAAAACTCTTAAAGAAGGGGACACTCTGTAAAATAACTTCTTAGATCGAAAGATCAGGTGATTTCTCTGGCCAAATAAACTTCTCGTTTTTATTCGAAATACGTGTATGTCTGTATATATATCCTGTGCAACATTCCCTTTCACAATAAATTTAACCTGTTAGTTTGTGTGTAATTTTTAAAGTGTCACAATTAGGTACATCCTAAAGTACTTGGGATAATTATAAATTGATTGAACTTTTGCCGGACAAGTATACTTGCTTTTATGTTCAATCGTTTGACAAGGACAAATCACTAGCTCGTCGCCATCATTAACCTTGTAAACGTTACGCCGAACGCATGTTCTTGGCTCACATAACGCATCATACATTGCCCTGTTAGCAATAGGTTCATAGTTCAAGTAAGTTCTCGCGACGGGCCCACTTGTCATTGCGCCGCATACAAATTATCTTCCCTTGAGTGCGCATGAAGTATTTAGAGAGTTACTTCCCCTTGAATCTTTTTCAACTATCGCGTTGTGTGATTTCGTGAATAGTCCACTTCTGTCCATTGTACATTTATTTATTTATTTGATTGGTGTTTTATGCTGTACTCAAGAATATTTTACTTACACGACGGCGACCAGCAGTATGGTGGGAAGAAACCAGGCAGAGCCCAGGGGAAACCCACGACCATATGCAGGTTGCTGGCAAACCTTCCCACTAACGGCTGGAGAGGATGCCTGCTTGACCTGGTCTTGAACTCACAGTGACTGCATTGGTTCGAGGCTTAGGGTCATTGTGCTGCAATAGCACGCTAACCGACTGAGCCATGGAGGTCCCCCTTTGTACGTATACAAGCGCATATCTCTGTAATTCAAAGTAGTAAAGCCCAACAAGGAAACAATTCCACTTCAAAATTGTAAATGCCCAAGAAATTCAATACTGCCTGACCATTTGAATCTGGATACAAAGAAATCTTAAAGGTCAAAGACAAAGGGTCTGTACAATTATATATCAGGTACCTCCATCTTAGACTTAAGTCAAAACTTCTCTTATTTCCTTTCTCTTATTTTAGCTGAAATTTGTTTTACAATAACTTAACCAGAATTTACATTGTCATGCAATATTTTGAGCCTGTTACGTATGAAATAACTATTTTAAAGCGATTTGAAATTGTGACTTAAGTCTCAGATCGTTTTGTGGTGCTGGGGCCAGGAGCACAAAGTTTAGGCTGAAGTCAGGCTTAGCTTGAAATTCTTAAGAGTTTACTGCGCTAAAATTGTCCTTCACCTGAAGAATTTTTATTTTACTACAGAGAATTGTCTTCAACCTTCATGACAATCAGGAAAATCACGCATTCAAATTCCAGTCTAAGATTTGAAGTAGTACAAGTTAGGACTAATTCAGATTTTAAGTCTAAGACAGCTTTGCTATCCTGGGGCCTGACTGTAAACCATTGTAACAGTTACGTGACATACACTTCAACTCCAAACCTCCAACAGCTACCCAGAGCCAGGTTGGAATGCATGACCTCACTGCTGGAGGCTTGAGCCAGTCCCTTATATCACCTGCAACACATTACCTGGTGTTAAAATGATGAATTTTTCTGATATTGGTGTATCATGAATACTCTTGTGAAAGGAAATATAAACAATACACTTGGTCCATTTCTTTTCTCTTCTCCAGATATTTGACAAAATTTGCAGGGTAGGGGATTGAAGGTGAATTCAAACATTGGTCAATGAGTTACAGTCTACAGTGTACAATTATGATCCACTGACCAGTGAGTATTTGTGTTATTGTTTCAGTATTTATCATACTGTCTAGGACAGTTTTGCTATCCTGGGGCCTGACTGAAAACCATTGTGTGAAACAGTTATGTGACATACATTTCAACTCAGAACTCTCAACAGCTACCCAGAGCCAGGTGGGAATGCATGACCTCATTGCTGGAGGCTTGAGCCAACCTCTTTTATCACCTGCAACACATTACCTGGTGTAAAGTCAAGCACAAACACCTGATATGACCAATCGCTTGCGTGTATCCACAATTGACGCTGCTTTCAACCTCTATGGACGTCTTTGTAGCACAAATACATGTACCTTACTAAATGTCACGTCGCCAATTCAACGTCATATAAGGAATGTTATCATGTCACAGCAGGAAAATTTTTTGGACACAGCCTTTCGTTTTTAAGGAATCTTCAGTTATATGGGTTAAACAATGTTATTCATTGAAAATCCTTTTGAACCCTGGTTTCAGGTTTGTTTTGTAGGATTTCTTTCTTATAATTTTAATACTTCTACTCAGTTTGTATTCTGACCAAAGCAGTACTGTAACGGTAAGGCCAATCTTTTATTAAGGAAAAACTAAACACATCTGTGTCGAAGGGCTGTGCTTTTTCAAGTTTCCTCCACTTGTCTACAGGGATACCATTCCAGAAGTGTAACATACTTAAGTAAGGTGATAAATCGCCATTCGAACATATGACACAAACAAAACAGATTTACCTTAATCATCAGAAACAAATCAAACACTAAGTACCACAGTAATTTTAATATGATAATATATACACACAACTTTGAGGAAATGAAATGGTTTATGTCTACAAATATGGGATTAAAATTCCAACTGTTTGAACATGTGAATCAGCCATGGTCTTGCTGGTTTGACACAGCTTCTGACAAATCCTTTGATGCTCTCCGTAACTCCTTAAGTATCCCAAGAGGTACCCGATCTGCGCGAAGAAGCTCCAACCAACGCTGAATGCACCTGTGAGTGTCGTTAAGTAACTTCCCACAGTCAGCCTCCAACTGCAAAATGAAAAAGAAAAAATAAATAAAAAATAAAAAAAATAAAATAAGCATGTTATTATTAGTTTATGACCTGTCTTGCATGTAAGTGTTAGTTTAATGGATTGATCAATGTTGTTATCCCATGCTAAAGAAGCTGTGACTTGTATCTGTGAAGGCAGTTAGGTTTAGGGGTTGAGGAAACCTGGGATAAAACCACCCTACTTCAACAGGTACTTAACAGACCACTTGATGGTGTTTGTATGGTATTGTACATTCTGTACTTGTCTTAATTTTCATTTTTTTCATCACTCTCAGAAGTGGTTGAAGGAATTTACTGGCTCTTTCAGCATTTGTCTCACCACAACTGATAAGCCTCATGACCAGGGGAATCCTTAAAAATATGTTTGTTGGGAGTAGCCTTGTTTTCTTTACAATCTCTCTCTTCTTCTCACAGGGTCAAGTTACACCCAACAAACAGTTTCTTTTAATGAAGCAGCTGGTTCAAATCCAGTCCTCACCAGTTCAGCTACAGTTTTAAGTCTGGAAATTTTTCTGCTAACTGGCTGTGGTTTACTCCCAGAACTCAGATTTCCATCATCCAGAAATAAACAGATGAGAGAGATACTCTTCACCAAGGGTTACACACACTTCCTGACTTAAAAAAGCAGCTCACACTTGGGGTCAGAGGCTTAAGAATGACTGAAGCTAGTTTGTCCTGTGACTCAAGCTAATGGTGATTAACAGACACCTTAAATGGTAAAGGTAATGCAAGCAACCTGCAGATGGCTGTAGGTTTCCTTCAGGCTCTGCCAGGTTTCCTTGCACCATAATACTGGCTGCCGTCATATAAGTGAAATATTCTTGAGCACGGCGTAAAACACCAATCAAATAAAATAAATGGTGAAATGCTAAAATGATGGGTAACACTTTCATACAAATACTGTATTGATACACACCCTTGTATGAGAAAAGAAAACCACCCCATTTGACTCATGGTTTTATTATTTTGATGGGTCCTCTGCTGTTCAGCTGTTTAGTGTGCTAGTGCAACGTAATGACCCAGAAGCCTCCAACAAAGGCAGTCGCTGTGTACAGTTCATGCTGGCTACTTTTACCTGGGAAGGTGTGCCAGGAACCTGAGGATGGTCGTGGGTTTCGCCCAGGTTCTGCCCAGTTTTCTCCCACCATAATGCTGACCGCCAACGTATAAGCGAAATATTCTTGAGTATACCAATGAAATAAATAAATAAATAAATATTATTTTAGCACTTTTAGGCTAAAACCTAAACAAAAATGCTCAAAAAGAAGAAAGATCTCTTCCCTGCATACTCCACTGTCACTTTCAGTGCAGGGGAACTTTTCACATATTTACACCAATCCACATGTATGTTCTCTATGAACAAAATGGTGTCTACAGGTACAAATAATGATCCTATTACCACATCTGGAAACTTCATAGAAACTTCAAAAACATTAAGTCAACAGTTACCAGTTCACAGGCAGGGTCTAGTTTTAACTTCTTGGAGGCAGGCTGAAAATAGAGAGGGACAGAGAAAACAAAGTTCAGTAAATTTAATATCTGATTACGATATATGTCAATCAGTATTTATCTAATCCAAAATCAAAAGCAATAACATTACATGCAACTTCCTAAATGTTTTTGTAGTATATTTTTGTAGTATATTTTGAAGAACTAAATTATTCATTTATTTGATTGATGTTTTATTTCACATATACAACAGCCAGCATTATGGTATGAGGAAACTGAGCAGAGCCCAGGAGAAACCCATGACCATTCACAGGTTGATGGCAGACCTTCCCACATATGACCGAAGAGGAAGCCAGCATGAGCTGGACTTGATAGGGATTTTATCAATTAGAACAGATTGTCACATCAGAATACCTCTTCCATTTTAGTGTCGCTGACATCCACTGAGATGTCACCATCTGTTGTGGATCTGTCTGATTTGTCCTCAAAGGCAGTCGTTGTATTTACAATGCTCTCCCCTGAAGCCATGTGTTTGAATTTCTCAAGTGCTGTCTTCAGGGACCTGAGTAACACCAGCTTTCTTTCAGACTCCATCTCGAGCAAGCCAGTCTGTTGGGAAATGACATGCTTGAAATGAACTAGACAAAGTTAAGTAATGACACTCACACTTTTAATCACGACAGATCTACAGCATATGAGACACAAGGTTGTAGAAGCTCCCTTATACATGACTGCAGAAAACATGGATTTTTTAAACATAGTAAATAATTCACCTTATCACCGATTTGGTTCCCATTCCAATTTATTTACCTATCCTAGAAAATGCATTTTTATTTCAACACAGAACTACTTTTGTTTTAAATGATGAATTTTTCCGATATTGGTATATCATGAATACTCTTACGGAAGGAAATATAAACAATGCACTTCGTCCATTTCTTTTCACTTCTCCAGATATTTGACAAAATTTGCTGGGTAGGAGATTGAAGGTGAATTCAAACATCGGTCAGTGAGTTATAATCTACAATGTACCATTATAATCCATTGACCAGTGAACATTTGTGTTATTTTTTCGGTATTTATCATAACGTACACTTCATGTACATTTCAGGCATTTTAGATTCAAATCAATCGTTTCTAAGCTTAAATGCTCTGAGGAAAATACTGGGCATCAGATATATATATTCAGTCAACTTAGTTAAGAGATTCTGATAAGTCTGATTATGAGCGAAACCAGCTCATTTTTTAATTCAACTATTTTAAGTTGGCTCTACGTTTCGTACAAACCTGATAAAGATGTCTGGAGAGTTTATCCTGCAGAATGGGGTCTGATTGTAGACACTCTGGCACAGGGATTTCGTGGCTGCTTTCCTGTGAGAAGGAGGAGTATGCCTGGCAGGCAGAGTGCTGAACCAAACAGTGCGCATCTGCGAGCAGGATGCTGAACAGCTGGGACACACAGCACAAGATAGGAGTTTGCTGCAAAATTGACAAACAGTACTGGTAGAGCAGCTGGAAGAAGTACATGTTTATTTGTAAAATGTTAAGAACACTGCAGAAGATTAATTTTCATGCCATGCTCAAAAGATATTTTCACTTCTACAGTGGTGGACAATTTTATGTGAAGAGGAGAGTGCTAGACGTAAACCACTGCCACGAGTGATGTACATACTTGCATGCCATATTGAACCATCCTTAAAAATATGTTCGTTGAGCGTAACACTACTGCCCCTTCAAAAAGGCCCCCCCCCTCCAAGAAATTTGTTTGGGTATTGTTTATTTTTGTCATCATATTAATTTCTTTAAAATCCCTATCTTTCTCAAGAGCCAGAATAATAAAAAAAGAAGAATTCCCAACCAACTGACCCTATTTTTTCTCATGGGGTAGGGTTTCACCAAATAAACAGTTTTTTAAGGATGGCCTTGGCGGATGACAAGTGACCTGAACAAACGTAAGACCGTGCTGAAAGCAATGCTTACTGGTGGCGTTCTGACACAGCCATAGCTATACCTCTGACACCTGATTTTTAGCTGGCAACCTCATTGGCCCCTATCTCAACAGCTGACTTAATAGCACTTGAATAATTACTGTGTCACCTTTAATTTATCCCGCCCCCCTCACATACTATAAATACTACAAACAAATTAACTGCAAGGGACATACCTCAGCTGTAGGGGGAAGTTTCACTTTACCAGCCTGTTGCAAGAGCTGGCAAATGGACAGCTTGAGTTCTACGGTGCAGTTTTCCTGCAACATTTTACTGCTCAATTCAACTACCTACAAGGAAAGTCACATCAAAATTATTTTAATAAGGGATAAAAGTATGGCGGTCATGAAAGCACATTTTTTCATATGATTTCATGTGACAATCATAATTTCTTAGGTAGATTATGTGCATAAACTTCTCATTTTAAACTTACTGTCATTTCTCGTTGAATGTGCTGAGGCCAACTTTTCCTAATGATTTGTAGCATTCAACGAATTCCAGCATCAAAATACTGCTTCTGAAACACACTTTTCTCGTTTTAATTCGAAAACAAAGAATGCAGCTATATTCTAGAAACATTACCAGTGAATTTACCTGGTGGAAAACCTGTGGTGGTAGAAGTTTGATCACATGGCTGCCCAGCTCCAGACACAGGCTGACCAACTGGTGACAAAGCGACGAGGCTCTACAATCGGGGTCTCGCAGGTCAGGTAAACAGCTCCACAGATGGCAGTATTCCTGCATAAGCAACTGTGTGAGAGAAGAGTCCATAGCCCCCTGCACTAGAGCCTCGTGTTTGAATGTGTTGCACAGGACTTCCAATGCCAAATTCTAGGAGAGAATCACAAGAGAACCATAACACAATGAGGTGTGTATGGATTATGACTTCATAATTATAATGTTGCAATGTTTTGATGTCCATTCTAACATTGTTATTTCTGCATAGTGTGATTTTTGGCATTACATAAGTGATCTTAATAACTGTTATAACTCTGACTGACAACTGACAATTATGTGTTTGTAGCAAAGACACTATGGTGACATGAACATTTCGTTTGCAATCTTTACATGTCCAGGTCATCAGTTTTGAAGGAAGAGATCACACATCATGGGATTTCAATCACTAATTTCTCAATCTGATCATGTAAATTTACCAGGTTTTTAAGCTCCGAAAACTTTCTCTCAGATTTTCCATTCCAGTCAGACAGATATCTGGTACATTTTGGTAGCAGATCATTCAGGATTTGCGTCTGTAAAGGAACTGGGAAGTCAGACAAAGGGAGAGCACTCCACACACACAAACTCTCTTCTGGGGGGAATAGGTCTAGCAGATTCTCCTGACATAAAAAAAAAAAAGAAAAAAGACAGCGTACAGTACACTGTAAAACAACCATTGGATCAACCTAACTGAACCAAGAGCACCCAAGGGAGGGAACTACAAAAATATTCAACTGAAACATAGGGATTGATGCACTAGCGATTGTTTATATATTTATTCATTTTATCGATGTTTTACGCTGTACTCAGCAATATTTCACTCGCATGGCTGCGAGCAGCATTCTGGTATGAAAACCTGCCAGAGCCTGGGAGGAACTGACAGCCATTCGCAGGTCTCTGACAATGCTTCCCACATTATACCACCAAGGAAGCCAGCCACAGTTTAACTCACAGTGACTCCATGAGTGAGAGGCCCCTGGGTCATTATACAGCATTAGCCTGTTTGCCACTACGCTGGAGAATATGGTGATCTCAATCATTGCCACTTACAGGCTTTATACAATACTGGTACCATATTAGCTCTTCAAGCAAGGGAATAAAGAAAACTAGAATCTCTTTTCACTTTCTGTCAGGGGGAACTTTAGCTTCCCACTTTTTTCTTGAGAGCACCCATTTACCTATAGAGAGACCCCTGTCCTAATTTAATACTTAGTCACCTCTTAGTCACCAGCTACACCAAACACAAAAACTCATCTTTTTACTACTTTCCTCATCAAACCTGTCACCTTATTACAGTGCTATAACCTATAGACAAAGTCATTTGATAAGATATGATGAGAAATCTGAGTCAAGATTTGCAAAAGTGGCTTCAGATCTGGTAAAGTATCCTGCACCTGGTGTTCTGCTGCCATGAACTTGGTAAGCCTTCCAAGTAGTCTCAGCACCGTCCTGTACTCCAAAGTCTGGGTGGGTGGGGCAGATCGTACCATCTGTCCCAGCATGGTCACGTGGGACAGACAGAGATCTGCGCTCCCATACCTACAGGAACAGATGAAATTTATTTACTTCACTGATGTTTTGCACCATGCTCAAGACACATTCCACTTTCATGATGGTGACCAGCATCAATGTGGGAGGAAACCAGGCACTGCCTAGATTAACCGCAGGTTGCTGGCAGACCTTCCCATGTATGGCCGGAAGAGGAAGACAACATGAGGTGCGCTTGAACTCACAGCGCCCGCTTTGGTGAGAGGCTGCTGGGTCAGTAGGATGCACCAATTTAGTAACCCCCTCGGCCATGGATGGCCTGAACAGATTAAATGTACAATGACACAAAGCCATTTTGACTTGCTTGAAACACGATTCAACTCAAGTTTAAAGTGGGAATAATAATGACTTAGATGTACACTTTGACAACTTGTCCAGCAAGCAAGGCCAGCCTTTCACAAGGTCAACATGACATTAAAGAGGCATTTACAGATGTGTGACAAGTGAGAGTGGACGGGGAAATACACAAATTCTTCGTGATAGGCTGGTGTTGAAAACCCCAGCGTCCTAAGTCATTTGATCACGGCCTGCTAATAGTTACACGCTTGACTGACACCATTACAGTGAAATCCTCCTTACCTGGCAACAAAACACCACACATCTGTAGCCAGTTGGCTGCAGAGTGGATCAGGGTGAACAACATGACGCAGCAGGCTGGATTCCTGAAGTGAAAGTGAAAGTAATGTCAAGCGGTCAAAGTCCAAAGTAAAGATATGTATATGTTGTTTGTTAGATAGTATAACCACCAAAAAGAGAAACAGTGTATTCCTATTACAATTACACATATACTGGCTAAAAAGAGCAGGTTTCCCTCAAATTACCTGTAGTAGCCACATCATCACTTACCAGGACAGGGAACTGCTTGGCAGAGAAGCTGCCGACATAACCACAAATCCTGGTGCACACATGCTCATAGAGACTCACAAACCTACAATACAAAGTAGATTATAAGGGAGTAACATCTTTCGAGCCTTTATTTTCGTCATGTTTCACCAGAATCTAAATTGATTACCGTGGGTTCATTTGCGGGAATCCACCAGCCCCTAGCCCAAATCTAATATTACAAAGCTGCTGATCCACCAGAAGATCCTCAGAATATGGCTGAAATACTGCCAATGTGGCCTTAAGCCATAATCATTCATTCTCTTGAAGTGAAGGTTTTACTGCATATTATATGGATTCAGCACTAATAACTTCAATGCTGCGAGGGGCCTCCGTGGTTGAATTGGGTTACGCGCTAGCGCAGCATAATGGCCTAGAAGCCTTCCATAAATGTCGCTGCTGTGAGTTCAAGTCCAAATCATGCTGGCGTCCTCTCCGACCATACATGGGAAGGTCTGCCAGCAATCTGCGAATAGTCATGGGTTTCCCCCGGGTTCTACGTGGGTTTCCCCCCAGCATACTGCTGGCTGCCGTCCTATAAGTGAAACATTCTCGAGTATGCCGTAAAACACCAATCAAATAAATAAATAAATCAATGCTGCGAAACTCTTAAGTCCACTAAATTCAAAGGAGGTACAGTAGTTATGATTAAAACTTTGGTTATCAAAAATTATTTCTGTGACTTTATCTAAAGAATTCAACTAAGCAACCTTGTCCACCTCATTGAGTGTAAATCTTTTGGAGGACACCCCATAGCAGGAACATTATTTCTGAGACAGGCAGGTCCTTAGCCAAAGGCAAACCTGTGCACAGAACTTCATCCAAATTCGTGCTTCATTTTTTCCATAAAGTTGCTGCCCAAGAAACTGACAGATAGACACATAAACACCTGAGAAACCAGTACCTCCTTTGATATATACCCGGAAGAGGATAGCAATACCCAAACTCCCCCCTCCCCCTGCCAAACTATGCAATGTGTATAAACTAGTAACTACATTCTCCCTTTCACAAGGTTCTCAGAGATTTCCTTCACACTATAATTACCCCTTTTGCAAATATTTTTCCAGACTTGTATGTTTGTGCCTTACCTCTGAGCCTTTCCACTACACATGACACCTGGAAGACTTCCACCTAACAGGAGCTCTGTGTGACCTGTAGAATACAAGACGATGTAGATCTAAGCCTAAGTTATGATAAGGCATGTGACTTCCAAGTCGACAAGAGATTCTGAGAGGAAAATACTCTCAGGATTCATTCCTTCTCTTTAGAATGTTAAGTCAACATATTCTACCATTTTCTTCTTGTTTTTTTTGGAAGACAACTTTCTACATAGAAAAACATGTCACTGAACATGTCATTAATATATATTTACTGTTTAACAACAATATGCATTATTTCACATCAAAATAACTAATTTAAAAAATGAAAAATTCTAGCCACACTCTATACCAACAAGCTAATGTAGAGTATTTGTATCCCACAATAAATGTGAAAACCTTGCCACTGGATCAACTTTTTTCTTTAAACTTGACCAGAAGAAGAACAAAATGAATTTGCACAGAAAATTTCTGCACAAAATCTGATAGTATTAAGATTACTGCAAACCAAACCAGAGCTAGGCAAAGGGACAGCTAAAGTAATATCACTTCTTTCCAAAGCAAGAGCATGTTGTGAATGAATAAAAATTTCACCAAAACTGAAAGTGAAGTAAATATATGTTATAACATACTACTTTTGCTCATGAAACTTCCCAGCTATCAAACAAACCTCAAAGCATCTCTCTCTAAGACCAAAACAATTCTCAGAATCAAGAAAAAGTATGCAATCCTGTAATAGATACTGTACGTACACTGTTCACAGGTGGTGAAGATGGCGTCAATGATACCTTGTCGAGGCTCGTCTCCCGAGTACTGTGAAGGTATCAGCCACTTCTCCTGTACATCATCTAAGCAGGAAAACACAAATGTTGTAACTTATTTGCTTTTTCATTTTCGTTTACTATTTATACAGATGATCGTGCACGATGAAGGTTGAATACCGTAAGTCTTCTTTGAGCAACATGTGCCAATAATAACCCAGGAGACACAAGCATCGAGTGAGTTAACTTTTCCACCTTTCTAGAGAACGATGTTTAAGTTTTGTTTGAGCGACAGGTGGAAATAACAACCCAGGAGACATGAGCATCGAGTGAGTTAACTTTTCCACCTTTCTAGAGAACAATGTTTCAGTTTTGTTTGAGTGACAGGTGCAAATAATAACCCGAGAGACACGAGCATCGAGTGAGTTATCTTTTCCACCTTTCACAAGAACAACTTTTCAGTTATTCATCCTTCACTGCAATGTTTGACGTATTGCTTCTACTTTGAAAATATCCTGATTTTGTGTATTCGTGTAAGCTAAGTCATGTTTTTAGTTGTGGTCCTTCACAGAGTAAAGTCTGAAATGGCCTCTTCCACATAGTCTGGATAAGAATGAATTCAAGACTAAGATCATAAAAAATATGATGCACATGTCAGTATTGATTTATCTCTTAACAATATATGTACACATGGCAGAGTTACCTGAGACTTGAGGTAAAAGACTCAGGCTTGTGATTTGGAGTAACAGGTGAGCAAGAGCTGTGTCCGAGGCCCCATCTGAAACAGTCAAACAAAAGTTATCTCCCTTGGTTGGAACTGGATATTCCCCATTCAGATATAGTGTCTAGGCGGATAAATCATTATGCCTCAGTCCTTCTGGGTTACTTACTGGCACTTTTGTGTTACGATTGTAATTACATTTAGAGACTAAAATCATTTTTCTTTGTTGCCAGCAGGTAAACAGCCTCCATAGCTCATCTTTCCCTTAGAAGAGCGTTTAATTTGTATTCATGAAACTTGTGAAAATCCCTTTCCTTCCAAATTTTGATAAAGAAAGAAAGAACAATAATAGGTTTTAATTACTAGTATGAGAGTATTGCTTTTCATCTCCTAAACAAGAACTTTGGTGCAACTTCTGTGCGTGGCTTCCATCTTTATCATATGAAGCCCAATTAAAGTAGTAAACATGGTAAAAAGTGGTTCCCATAAACGTTTTGCAGCTCCCTGCTTTATTTTTTGAATTTCTGACACTGACACGCTGCCAGCAACCTGCGGATGGTTGTGGGTTTCTCCCTGGGATCTGCCTGGTTTCCTCCCACCATAATGTTGGCCGCCCTCGAATAAATGAAATATTCTTGAGTGCAATGCAAAACATCAGGCAACAAAATAAATGAATGAATTATTTCGACATCAGTCAAACTACTGAATCAAGAGAGACTTAAATTCATTCTTTCGGTATCTAGCCCCACCTTTCCAGCAACCGAGCTACCAAGCCAGATGGAAAGGGCTTGCTTGTTGGTAGGTGGCTTGACAGCTTATTGGGTAGGGTGCTGGCCAGTTAGCTTAGATAGGCTACCCTGAGCTGGGAGTTCAACTCTCACTCGAGCCACTGATGAGATGATTGTCTCCAGTGTGAGAAATTCAAAAAGTGCTGATATAATCCTTGTTTTCTTTCATTATCATGAAACTGACCTGTCTCATTACCAGTCAGACAGGTGATAAATCTCCTGCACTCCAGCAAGGGGGACATGATGGGTTCTGTGGCATTCAGCAGGTGACGGCGGATCTCCTCCTGGTGGCATTTCTGTAAACCAGGGGCAGATAAACTTGGAGGCTGCATCCTACAACACACACAGAAGTCAAACTCTGAATGTGACTGGTTATGATCTGAATCAGATACATAGAGAGTTGACTGAATAACAAAAATTTTGGAAGGCAGAAAAGAATTCCCAATTTTTTTTCTTTAAATTCTGATTCACAAATCAGTTCACAGTAGGCAGGTGTGGGCACTATTCCTGCTTACAGCACCACGGGCATTGCCAGGTAGGTGTGGGCACTATTCCTGCTTACAGCACTATGGGCATTGCCAGGCAGGTGTGGGCACTATTCCTGCTTACAGCACCACGGGCATTGCCAGGCAGGTGTGGGCACTACTCCTGCTTACAGCACCACGGGCATTGCCAGGCAGGTGTGGGCACTATTCCTGCTTACAGCACCACGGGCATTGCCAGGCAGGTGTGGGCACTATTCCTGCTTACAGCACCAAGGGCATTGCCAGGCAGGTGTGGGCACTATTCCTGCTTACAGCACCACGGGCATTGCCAGGCAGGTGTGGGCACTATTCCTGCTTACAGCACTATCGGCATTGCCAGGCAGGTGTAGGCACTATTCCTGCTTCCAGCACCACGGGCATTGCCAGGCTGATGATGTTCTGCAGGACATTTCGATGAGAATTTCTACAGGCTTTCTTTCCAGCAAAAATTTCCACATTTATAACCGGTACATACAGATTTATATGGATTTGTAAGTTAACATGGCGATGTAATTTATTTCCTCAAGAATATTTTACTTGTACGACGGAGGCCAGAATAATGGTGGGCGGAAACCAGGCGGAGCCCAGCGGAAAGGAAGCCAGTATGAGATGGACTTGAACACTGGTGACACCGTCATGTAAACTATTGGAGTTGCTGTCCTATAGATGGGAATAGTTTTAGTCGCCACGATATGGCTGAAATATTGCCGATGTGGCGTTAAGCCATAATCATTCATTCCTTAAATAGTTTTAGGTTGAAAAAGGAAAGACATAACATGGCTTTCCCTTTACAGCAGGTGCAGCATAATGAACTATCTGAATTTCCACAACACCTGTGAAAAAGAGTAGAAAATTTCTGTAGCATCTAGTATCTGTATTCTTAAAGCTTTGGGCTCGGTTGTTCCATTTTTCACCTACCACGAAACCTGTGACCTACCTGTGTAAGTGTAACAGCAATATGTAGATGGGTCTCTCACAGTCGGCCAGGTAACCTTCATACTCCTTCACCAGCATCACTAAAACCTTCATCTGAAAACCTAGGATTTTCAGCGTCTTCATAAAAGCTTTCTTATCTCCCTGAGAATCTGACACCTGCAATTGGGAAACAACACCGGGGCTCAAGGAAACACAGTGCATCATGGAATAGGTGAAAATGACATTATATAGTCTGTGCTTGATGTATGGTGGGACTGATAACAAAAAATTTGCACATCATTAAATTAAGCGTGATTACAAGTTACATATAACATGTGTTCTTTTTCAACTTCCATGTATTCAAATATGGGGATATATCACATCAATAAGGGTTTCACTGACCCAAACTGATAAAACTGAGGAGCTAAGGTAAACAGGTATATGTAACTGTATTTTCTCCGCATCTCTGCAGGCAGCTAAATAACATTTGTAAATGTCTCATCAGTCCAAAATGATTTACCGACGGACCAAGAGGTATGTACATCCTCTCTGTATCTCAGCACACCTACAAATGTCTCACCTGTCCAAACTGATCTAAATGAGGAGCTAAGGTAAACAGGTACATGTATCCCCTCTGTATCTTTCCACACAGGAAAATCACACCTGTAAATGTCTCACCTGTCCAAACTGATCTACCTGAGGAGCCAAGGTAAACAGGTAGGTATATCCCCTCTGTACCTCTGCACACAGGTAAACCACCATTCCTGCCAGGTCCAACCTTTCTCTCAGCAAAACTTTATGCTGTGTGACATACCTGTAAGAAGAAATCTATTACCTTAAACTCCTCAAATATAAACATCTGATGCTGACTTGAAACAACATGGATGCAACATTCCTGGAGAGACACAAAGCAACGATCACTCATTCTGATGTGAAAATGGTTACAACCTTGAAGGTTATTCTAGCCTCTACATTTCAGAAGAACAGCTGAATGACAAGAACTGAAATAATTAAGAACTAATTCCAACTTTATAACACCAGTAGATATTACGACAACAACTGTCTCTAAGCCTACGGTAGTGTGTGTCACCACTGGAATGACAATTAAGTGGTGCAAGTTTAAGATAACACTTAAAGCTTCCCTGAACTGCCTGGTTACAGTTCACTGCTGTGAGACAGGTTTTGCAGCTTCTGTACCTGGATATAGCCTTCCACAGTGTCACCGCTATCTTGATGTCCAGCGTGGTCACTAGCTTGCTGATACCGTACAGTCCTTCACAGACTGAAACAACAACAAAACAGAAATTTACAACACTCAGAGCCTCATCCTGCGATGTCTCCTCTCTGAATTATTTATTTTACTACAGATTAACACTATATTCAATATTATTATTTATACATCAGTGAATCTCATTATTTCCTGCACTGATACAAGTGTTATTTTCACAAAGACGTCATGATGTCAACAATGAAACATTTTATTCCATAAAGTTTCAATCTGATCTCAGCGGAATGACGTCATAATGCCAGTTTAGTCAACTGCCACATTCTCACGTCATGCAAGAAGACACGACGTCATGTACACGACGTCACGCTCTAGGCATGTCTGTGACAGCCTACTGCTGTAGGAAATGCCAAAAACTCTTAAAAGTAGACAAAATCATGATACTCTTTGGGCATAAATAATAAATAAAGTCATGGCAGGTGGAAATGATAACCCACTTGATGATTCGCGTCTCATGGGTTATCATTTCCACCTCTCACTTGAACAATATTTATGGTATTCAAACTTCACTGTGCAATATTCTCTACATATTTTTCACTTTTATGACAGTGGTCAGATTCATCTCATTGTTGACTGTTTACTGTTACGCCGGAAGAAGGAGTCCTTTGATAGTTAATTTACAATTTGGCACACAACAGCTGGAAACGATGATATGCAAACAATAAAAATTTAAGCAGCTATCAAAAACTGGCCCAGATAACGAACAAAAATGGCACCTTTATGCATGCAATGGCGTAAATAAGCAACGATGTCATTATGGGTTAAGGTTTTCAGCATGAAAAGAAAAGAAAACAAATTATATACATGACACTGATAGAGTATATCATCGTAAGTTAAGATCTTTAGGGTAACTACTTGATTTATTTGTTTGTTTATTTATTTATTGGTGTTTCACGCATAATTAAGAACATTTCACTTTTAGCTCATCAGTCACCATAATGGCAGAAGGAAACTTGGTCCTCAAGCCACAATCACCCACAGGTTGCTAGGAGACCATTCTATGGATGAGCAGAGAGGAGGTCACCTCGAGTTGGACTAGAACCCACAGTCACCACATAGGTAACAGACTCTTGAGTCTTAAAATCCTAATGACTTGCCCACATAGGCTTTCCATCCAGACTTTAAAAACTTTTATTATTTTCCTGTGGTCTGTATTACAGAGCTATCACAATTCAAAGTGGACAAAAATTACTCACAGAGACAATCAAAAGCTTCTCCATGTTCTTAACTTTAACCAATCATACACAAGTTTTGCTGTTTTTTTTTTGTTGTTGTTATAAACCAGCTTAGCACCTGTTTCTGCACCTCGCATACTTTCAACAGTCTGCCCATTTTCCCTGCCTTCATTTGGATGGGGTGACCAGTCATGTGACCCATTCCCCCAGTGTTTCACAATGATTCCACTGTCGCACCAGCGGCAAACCACTGGCAGGCTACTGGCAGGCTACTGGCAGGCCACAGGTTTGCTCTCGGAAAACTTTAGGGCCAACCTGTACTAAACCTATATATTACTTTCAACTGTTCATGCATGTCAAACAGAATTAAAGAAATATTATGACGCCACAAAATTACCTGCTGTTAAATCTTCAATGTCTTCCTCAGATACTGTAAATCCAACACTTAACTTGTCCAGCAAACTTAAGAATGTCTGCAAATCATAACGAACTTCATGAATCAAAACATGTTGGAAAACAAACACGCAAAATACAGGGCGCAGTGATGAGATGGCCAATGAAACAAACGGACTCCTCATGTATTGGTACCTCATACACATACAATGTTGTCATTTTTAGCATTTTTAACTTAAACTTTGACTTTCGTATCTGATTATTGAGAGACAAGCATTTTGCTTAACCACAACCAAATCACCTTAAGGTGTAATTCCTTACTACATGCCAAGCTCTTGAGCTTGTTTTTGTGCGTTTGTTTGTTATTTCTAACTGACCAAGGGTTAATGTTGCTGCAATTGGTGCGAGTCTGTTTGGCCACTCCTTGGTCCGCACTCTATTTCTTGAATATTTGTAGCCATGCTTACAAACTAAATTTACACCACTTGTATGCTTAGGCAACTGGGAAGAGTTGTACTACTTTCCTGTGACCTTTGTCCATTGTTTTTTCAAGGTCAGTGGGGTCATTTACATTATATTTTGTCACAAGCTTGTAAACGTGATATCTCTTGAACTCACAAAGCATTTATCAACAAACTTTGGCCACATATGCACCATGTCCCAGGAGGAGAAAATCATCTTGTTAGTAAAATTTAACAGACACCTATTACATTTCATTCACCTCATGTGATGTGCCCTGGAAACCCTGTAAACCACACTTTATCTCTTGCAACTCGGATTATAGCTGAGGCCATTCTTAAAAATATGTTCGTTAAAAATATGACCGATCCTCCAAAAAGGTCCATATTCAAAAGTTTTCATTGGTATTTTGTTAAAAACAATTTTCTGTATGTTTTCCCTCCATTTTGATTTCTTCAAAATCCTTATAAACAAATTCCCTTCCCATTCACCCTATTTTTTCTCACAGGGTCAGATTACGCCCAACAAACGGATTTTTAAGTATTGCCTAAGTGAATTGCAAAGCATTTTTTTTTTTTACATGTGTCTGGTTTTTCTAATTGCTGCAGTCTGGGTTAAACTCCTGCATGACAACGTGATATATGAAGCTAGGTGTTTGGGGTCAGATGAGTCCCACATAGGCTCCTAATATCTTGTATCTACACAGCACAGAGTAACTGATATTCAGATGGACAGCCTCTAAGGCCTCAACACCACAAGTATTCACCTGCTCTCTATTCTGCCTCACTGTTTTTCCTAGACAAACATACAGAAATGGGAGAAATTCCATCTGAAGTCCAATAAAAACTTTACAGTAGGGCTCCTTTTTTGTAGCGTCAGTTAGGTTACTTACAGCAAAGATATTTTTATTGATGGTCTTTATATAACTGCATTTTATATGGGTTTTTCTATTTCTGCTGTTCAAACACAGAAACAAAATCAGCACATATGGTGTCCATGTTCAAAATATTCTCACTTATGTAATCACATCATAATATACATATCATATTTATTTGCTGATTCGATTATTCTTCAATACCACACTCATAAATTTTTCATTTCTTTAAGGGTATTATGGGTGAAGGCAACCTGAGTGTCAAGAGTAAACAACCCACCTATTACGCGCTACTTACAAACTTTCCCACAAGTGTCATCAGGTTTGTAAACAAAGGTGCTTGACATTTTTGAATACACCCTTTTGGACGAAGTGGTTTTACCTTGTTGTCAGTGTTATAGTTTACTGGAAAAAGATCTCTTCGGTCACACCGCTTTCACCAAAGGGGGTGTTTTCAAAAATGTCAGGCACCGGTTGGCGGGAGAAAAGTGATCTCCACGGAATATTAAACTGTGCAAATGGCAGCGTTATGTAAAATGTGTAAACGGGTTATAGTCACCTCATACAGAGTGAGAGCTCGGAAATCTACAAATTCTCTGCGACAGTCCAAAATTGGGTTTGAATCTACACATCATGTGTCCAAGTGTTTGAAACGCAATCACCTTACTGGTAACAACTCAGACATGTCCCACTCTCCTACATACATATTATAATATAAAAATATACGTA
Source organism: Acanthopleura granulata (assembly GCA_016165875.1). Taxonomy (NCBI): domain Eukaryota; kingdom Metazoa; phylum Mollusca; class Polyplacophora; order Chitonida; family Chitonidae; genus Acanthopleura; species Acanthopleura granulata. The sequence continues at coordinate 824,822 of JABBOT010000024.1, read as the reverse complement.
AGTATGTATTCATTTATAGAGCATCTGCTTGGGCACTAAGAAACTAGTTTCATGTGAAATCTAGGCAGTTGAGTTTTTGGTGTTATTTTCTGTGTTTTTCAAGCTATGCCTGTGAATATACGTACATAGGCATAAATCTAGGGTTATTGCTATGTGGATAAATGACAAAATTTATTTACTTATTTGATTGGTGTCTTACGCTATACTCAAGAATATTCCACTTACACGACGGCGGCCAGCATAATAGAGGAAACTGGGCAGAGCCCGGGGGAACCCACGACCAGCCGATAAATAACAGAAGAAAGAAGAACGGAGGCTCTTTCTACTTTCTACATCTTTGTTTCCCGGCTGCAGTTTCAAACATGTTCTTATATTCATACAAACCATCTGTAAGCTGTAAGCCTTCTTGAACAAGACTGACAAGGGTTCACTCAGTGCAGTTATCAGGTCTTTGTATATCTCTCCACTATCCTGAAACACCACAAAAATAACAATAACAAACAGTTTAGTTAGATGCTCGTCCTTTTGGCTCTGGTAATAACTTGTACACTGCACAACAAAAGAAGTCTATCACCTCAAAAGGTTGTCACTTTGAAAATCAATTGTCTCCTTGTTTCTTCTTGCCACAACATGGCTGCAACATTGCATAAGTGGTTCTTAGCCATAATCACTCATTCACTCATTCACCATGGCAACCTCTACAACAACAGCTTTAATTTCTTCATCTTTATGACAGCTGCAAAGTTTTCATGATAAATTTTCACAAGACATGTGCCTATATGTCTTACAGTATATGCAATAAAGTTTAACAAGTAATACCCTTTGAACACATTCTTCAAACACATGAGGTTGGACATTCAAAACCATGCAGGCCAGTACTCAATTTCTTTGATTTTAATCTGGGATAAATGCACCAGCTTTTAATTTGGGAACAATTTTAGGACCCTTTGGTTTCAATTATACTTGTCGTATTTAAATATATATAAATATGCTACTTACAGGAATTTATCAGCAAGTTTAAAGCACACGCTTTCAACATTAAATGATTTGACGCATTTTCAATTTATAAAGTTTTTGTGCCATTTAAATTATTTGTCGCTTTTCCCACCCAGGCTATGACTCCATTTTGGATATAGCAAATTTGACCCTGCATTCTGTAACAAATCTGGTCACATCTCAGAAATGTGTGTTCTTTCATATCAGAAATGGCCTTTATTTCAAAGTATTGGCAGTTACCCTAAAATTTCTTTGTGATTATATGTATGTCATGTTCACATGGGCTTAGAAACACAGATAACGGAAATGCTATGTGGAGGTACAAAGCGATCATGGGTAACATTAACTGTCCCACATTAAAGTCGACAATCACAAGGAAGGCCGAAGTTACACAGCTGTGTTATATAACAGGTGCCCCTTGCACTGAGCAGATCATTGTGACAGGATCTGGGGAAATCCACAGCCATAAACCACATGACACACATGTACAGCTTGCTATTTTTAATGAGCAAAACCTTTCAGATGGAAATGTCTAAACCACACAAAAACTGTGTCACTTCTGCGATCCAGTGTTGCGTAACACGCTCACCGTAAACAACCTAAAATTATGCCCATGTGTTTAGCCTCTCATTCTGACGGATTCCGAGAATTCTACTGATAGGAAGGTACATGTGTTTTGAGGGATGTTTGGAATGTACATGGAGGAAGGAAGATTTAAGTCCCAGTGCCAAATGTATTATATTATGACCTTACTTGCCTCTAAAAATGTAGTTCATCTGCTGGCTTTTTGGGGGGAAAATTCAGCCCATACACTCGTCAGCTTGTAACCAATGAAAAGACAGCAACATGACGTGTTTCTTTTACCATTGGTCAAAACTGATTTCATGTCTTTTGTTGTTTTGACATGCTTTATCAGGTTCATTTCTCACAACTATTTCAGCATTTCGTATTTCCCGAAACAAACCTCCCACACCTTTTCCCAACATTTCGTATCCTTAAAGAGTATTTTTCAGAAACATGTCACCTGAGGATTACCTAATATCTCACCTGCCCATCTGACATGACGCATCTTGAAACTAGCTTTCTCATTCATCCAAAAAAAAAAAAAGAAAAGAAAGAAAACAAAAAAAATAGATACAAACATATCCACACATACCATAAATGACTAAATAATCCGTGCCTCACACACAGCAGAAGAAATTGACTCTTCAACCTGATTTCACATTTTGTTACTTTACTCACTGGTACCAAAGTTGATAAATCATTATTTAGGTTGACATGAGCTGACTTTCTCTTGAATAAATGACAAATCTTAAAAACCATGCTTTTTAAATATGTCCGATCTGTACAGCTCTCTGGTTCCAAAATCACCAACCAATCAAACCACTGGCAAGTACAAGTAAATCAAGGAATGCCCGGTGTTTTCATATGCCTCATCAAACCGACAAGATACTAAAAACTTGTTATAGGTCTTTTGTATGATACAGATGTGTAAGTAAGGTGATTTTTGTTTTTTGGCTATGTTCTAGCCCCCACCATGGTCTGAGATGGCAGCACCATCCAAAGCCTAATCAGTATTTACATCACTGTTAAACATCAGAAATACCACAAATAAGGCGTTCTGAGGTGTAATATTGACGTCGCAAGGGTCTGCAGCTATTTCAAAAACATAAAATGTTCTTTGATCTTATTCCAATATTGCCGTTGTTTCTGTTGTAAAAGGTGAAGATTTGTGAAAAAAAGAATATACATATATCAGGATTATGAAAATTCAAGGACAATTCATGTTCATACCTGCATGACGACAACTTGCAAATCAAGTTTTCTGGAATTCTGTGCTGTTCTGTTTATTTGAAACTACATGTACATCATGGCTTTTCTGGACGGCCTACAAGTGGCATACACAAATACCACCAGGCCCCTGGAAATAGGTATCCACATTAGGGCGTAATACTCTTTACTACAGACCACCTGGACGACCTGGTGGTTAAAGTGCCCGCCCCAAGGTCGGGAGATCCGGAATCAAATCTGGGTTGGGTCACACCAAAGACTTTAAAAATGGTACTTGTTGCTACCTCGCTTGGGACTCAGCACTGAGAGGTTAGAGCAAGAAAACAGGACTGGTCGGCCCAGGCAGCATTTTGGCGGCATGGAATCACCGCCACAAGAAGACACAGAAAATATATATCACCTAAGGACTCCTCATCGTCATACGACTGAAAAATTGTTAAGTACGATGTAAAACCCAAGCATACATACATACATACTCCTTATTACAATGCTTGTTGCTCCCGTTACAGTCCCATTTCTGTCATCCCATAGAGAACTTCCACTGTGCATCGGTACATGTACGTACAAGTACCTGCACATATTACACACCCTGGCCATAGGGTTTAGTGGTAAAGTGTAGTCAAGCTTCACCATGTCTGGAGGCTATAATTTATCCGGCAATAACTGAGCCCCATCATTAAGTAAATCGTCAAATGTTAGGATGTGAAAAATTTTTAATGAATGAAACCTTTTTTTCAAGAGGGTAACTGTCAAATTTACAACCTGCCCTCCCCCAAGGCCCTTTATAAAACGATACATGAGCAGGCAGCACCAATATACTGAAGTATCTACACTGGCATTTTTAATAATGCATTGCTACAGCCATGTACAACAGTCAAGTTTATAAATAGATCCGTTGTACAAGCTACTGGCCGAAATAATTCTTCAAATATTGTGAGGGAGAAGCAGTCAGTGATGGTGTAGTTTTGAGGTTGCACTCTAATTCGAATGACCGAACAACCCTGTGACAGAACAAAGAACTGAGAGACACATTAAGTGACTTACAGAGTTGCAGCCGAAACTTCATGCCCATGACTTATTAGAGCTAAATCTCAGTGGTTGTAAATGTTGTCACTCAAATCTTGTCTGATATCCTGTTATGTGCTGTTGTAAGTGCATACGAACTGAGTACATGTACAAAGCCATAAGCAATGAGGGACAACAGATGAGAGTTATGCAATGGGTTTCAAAACAACCCCCCCCCCTCCCAAATGTGTGCACTTCATTCAATGTTAATTCTAAGCTAACCATTTCTCAAGAGCAGTCACGTTCAGTGAGGTGCATGTGTACTTTACACTGCATTTGTGTGACTCCTTGAAACAGAGCTGTTTCCAAATAGAAATAATTTCCAAATTGAGAAGAAACTAAGTGTTTGCAAGCTGTTATTATCATCAAAGACAATGAAAACAAGTGAGTAATTTCTGAATATAATTAGACTTTGTAGAAGGGAAGGCAACAATTGTTTGCACTTGTGGCTTTCCAGTCGTGTACTATTTCCGACCGGAAACAGGATAAAATTCAGCGTCACACTCTTGGGGCATGGACAACATATAATACACGCAAAAAATGTTTTCACACGGAGCCTGAGAGGGGTTAAGATGACACTGATATGAGTGACTTTATTCTGCATGCATGGTAGCCAGAGCCATGAAGCCATACTGGCTTACCTCGAGGCAACCAGGCTAAAATAAGATTTTCAAATGAACTCACCTTCTGTACTGGGCATGTATGTAATCTACACATTTACCAATATTTATTTATTTATTTTATGCAGACATATTAACAGCTGCAGTTTAATTTTGATTTGTTTTTTTTTTTTGTTTGTTTGGTGTTTTACGCTGTTCTCAAGAATATTTCACTTATACGACGGCGGCCAGCGTTTATGGTGGGGGGAGACTGGGAGGAGACTGGGCAGAGCCCGGTGGAAACTCACAACCATCCGCAGGTTTCTGGCAGATCTTCCCACGCATGGACCAAGAGGAAGCCAGCATGAGCTGGACTTGAACTCACAGCAACTGCATTGGTGGGAGGCTTCAGGTAATTGCACAGTGCTAGCGCGCTAACCAACTGAGCTAGGGAGGCCTCCACTTACTAATAATAACATTTTCAAATTAAAATTCTTCAGCTGCACTGGAAATTTCCTCGTTAATTTAAGGCATTATTGGTATTTACTTTTAAGATCAATATAAACCTGTAATACTGTGATGTTTAATCATAAGATACTTTGCAGGAAACTTGATCAATGGATACTATTTTGGCAGCTCATATTGATCAGTTAATTTCACATATTTATTTGATTACTCTAGAAAATTTCACCTTTACAACAGGAGATGGGAGGAAACCAGGCAGTGCCCGAGAGAAACCAATGACCATTTGCAGGTTGCTAGCAGGCCTTCCCATATACGGCCGGAGAGGAAGCCAGCCCAGGCTTGACTTAAACTCACAGCGATCGCATTGGTGAGAGGCACCGAGGTCATTATTTCAAATGTTATCTGATACAATATTTAACACTGAAAAATGACATGCTTTCAATGACTCACCATCAAAACAGACTCATTTTGAGAGAGTTTCAAGGTCCTGAAGGCCTTCAAATTAAATCAATCACTTTGAATGTCCAATGGAAAACCCTGATAAACGTTGTTCATCCCACCAATGGTCATTATGAGAAGATATTATGCATGCAAACTGAGGACATGTATGAAAGGGTGCTTTTATGATTTGTGAAAACGCAGTAAAGTGAAAGAAGTAAACACATCAAAGGTGGGCTACTTTCATAGCTATCTGATTTTCCTAGATATGACTTGAGATACATGAATTTCTACTGGCTTACAAAACCAGTCCTTGCTAAGTTTTGAAAAAAAAAAAAACATTTACCTGTTACAGGTCAGTCTTGGCAGGGTAAAACCACCTTTTACAAAAATACAACAGCTGTTTCAAATTTTGAGGGTGTAAATTCATAATCACTGTGTACATTTAATTCTGAACACTATCATTTATATTCAAATGTAAATTATACTTTAAATTTAACCGCTCTCTTCTTCTAACCCAGGAGTATAAGTCAGCATGGGTGATTCTTGGGTATACTACAGTAAGGTGACCTAGTTAGAAAGGACAGTCCTCAATGAAATGTTTTAAGTGGGGTACTAGAAATGCCTAATACACAGAATAAAAACGTGGTATAGTGACAGAGCTCCATGCAGACACAGCATTCTCAATACGAATTTGAGGGTGCTGGCAAAGAGAATGTGGAAATATGTCTGCTGAGTCAATGGTATAAAGTAAACCAGGAAAATTTGTTGGGGTTCTCCGAGTGAAGATTTTCTGCGCTGTCTCAGTTATGCTCAGATCACGGAATATTGACAAGCTGGTGCCTGTCTGTGACAGAGATCGCCTACAAGGGAAAATTCCAGGGTAGGCTAGAGTATATGAACGCAGAGAAGCCTCGGAAAGCCACACTGTGTGCAAACCTACAACCACAAGCACTGTGGCTGGTTGAGACCATTAGGTGCATCCCTGGTGGACCATTACACGAACAATCACCAACGGAGCATCTTCTATCTGTCTAGGTAAGATTAATGAGCATGAGGCAAGTGTGACTTACGCTGTAACGTAACGGCAGATCTGCACTGAGTGTTCAAGATATCCGTGAAAATGTAAATTAGATGAACACTTCCATCATAATGTTGTATGATGATTTTGTTGTTATTGATGTGAATGTATCATCTTCAAGGCTTCACGTCAAATTTGTTCACAAGGTTAGGTAAGTGCATTAAAACCTGACAGGATGTTGTTCAAGCTATTGACCTTTAACAAGGTTACTCTACACCAGAAAACTGAACTGATACTGATCAAGGTTGAAACACCTACAGCTGTGGATTAGAAGGCTAGGTTAGACACCTGTACAATATACACAGTTGCCGATTACAAAATCATCCTGCTGTTTCTGCTGCAGGTAAGTACAATTTAGGTGCTAAGTTTTTACTCGCATCTTAACGAAGAGGAGAAAAACTTCAACTCAAGGCTTAGCTAGCAGATTTGTACATAAAAACATATCAGTGCTGTTATTATATATTCCATTAAATTGCTGTCAAATTTACGATAGATTTAAACAACAACTTCACAAACACACACTACACGCTGCTTTATGGTGGATTTGGGAGTTTGGTGGTCCACCAGGTGAAAACATTGCGAAATTCCCCAAAGTCAGCAGTAACTAAACATGTTCAGAACAGAATGCATATAGAATCAATAATTCACAAAAAAAAAACATGTTTTATGCCGATAGTTCATCTCCATGACGGACTAAAGCATCTACTCTTTACGCCTGCATGCCTGTGGACAAATAAGGCACTGATAGTGATTTATTTGATTGGTGTTTCATGGCGTATTCAACAATATTTGATTTATGCGACGGCGGCCAGCGTTACGGTGGGAGGAATCCACGACCATCCACACGTTACTCGCAGACCTTCCCATTTGCGGCCGGATACTGGGTGTGAGACGAACCTTGCAACTTTGTGTGACTGAGAGAAACCTATGCACCTGAGAGAAAACTATGCACCTGTCTAGCAAGGCTGTATGCATATCTATATGACATGAGCTGTGAATATGGGTGATAAGGCACTACGCAACTTTCTGATATAATGCTACACACCTGAATGACCGGTGACTATGCAGCAACATGGCATCACACTACATATCTGCAGGTGTCGACACAACGTCCAGTACCTGTATGGCATTAAGTCAGGGAACAAGCTACAGGACAAGAACAACCTCGTTCACCCAACACTTTTTGACAGGTTTCGCTACACTACAAAACAGCCATATAAATATCACTGTTAATTTTGAGTACAGTGAAGCTGGAAAATGTGTCACCTATGTCACCTGTGTGATAGGACATGAAGCACCTTTGTTACAGGATATGATGCACCTGTGTGATAGGACACTATTTACCTGTGTGACAGGGTGCTATGTACCTATGAAAGGACATTGTACACCTGCGACATGCACCTGGGTGAAATGCACATTACATTATTTTAAAATCTGTTTTATTTCTTGTTTTCAGTCAATCTGATTCTGATTCTGAAACTGAAACTGATTCTGGTACTGATATAGATATTGACTCTGACACAGGTATTGAGAGGTCTCACGGGCTCAGTCGTTATCGCAGCACTAATACCCGTAGCTTCCCACCAATGCGGTCGCTGTGAATTCGAGTGTCATTAGCACACCTGGAGTGCGTTAGGTGTGAGAGTGTGACAGTCTGCCTCAAATACGAAGCTTGCTGTATATGACATAAAATTATCCATCAATGTGAGATCACATTTAACAGCACATGTATAACCTCTAACGCCTATGTATTAAACTAGAAATAAATCTGTAAGATACAGAGATTACATGAGCTCATAAATAACCCTAACTTACAAAATGTCTGACATAAAACACCGTCCAGAACAAATTGAGGCTAATGAGCAGCAGGGGCTGTTGATCCTCGAAACTGGGCGATACGCAACATAAAGACTTATCTAGTGACTTATCGTGGTTACTCACCTGGGACATAATCTACCCCTGATGTAACGATCCTCGGTGTATTATACATCCCACCAATTGAATAACAACTCAAAAATGAATACCTCAAAAATGCATACACACAAAAAATAAAAAATCCCCCCCCCCCCTCCCCTCCCACAAAATATGTCCTTGGCATCATGATGCCTGTGTCTGCTGGAACATAGTATCACAGTAGGTACCGTATATTGTAAGTTATCGTATCCCCAACAAAATGAACACTTGACCCAGATATCAGTGTAATCTTCACCTGAACATCAGAGGAGCTGCTTAAATGCAAACATCAAGTCCAGTACATGATCTACGCATTTTTGCAGGTAGGAGTTTAGTTAATTGACTCTTCAGCAGAATCGTTCATGCAGAACAGACAGGTTTGAGCACATTTTATTTATTAGGTATTTGGTGTCATTTATATATTCATGTACACTGCATATCCTGTGTCTGCATGTTGAAGGAAGTTGAGCTTTACATGCAATGAGTGCGAGAGCTGGGGGCAGTTAAGTCATGCTTACCACCTTGCACTTGGGGTAAAATCGGCATATCTTGTTTTTGCACGGTGAAAGAATTCCTCATGGTAGGTTCTTCATGCAATGAGTGCAAGACCTTGGGGTAATCAAGTCATGGTTACCACCTTACAAACGAGGTATAGGGCACGTGGGGTAAAATCTGCATATCCTGTTTTTGCATGGTGAAAGAATTCTGCAGGTAAGTTCTTCATCCCATGAGTGCGAGAGCTGGGGGCAATTAAGTCATGCTTACCATCTTGCAAACAAGGTAGAAAGCATGTGAGGAAAAATCACCAGAAACCTGACTACATCCTTATATGTGAAATACTCATCTATAAATATCTGCTAAAAACTTATGGCAGATCCTGGGTTTCCACCATTATTAAGGCTGTCGCGAGTTGTATAACTGAAATATTCTGGAATGCCAGTATGGCTTTAACCCACGTGTTTTAAAAAACCACCAGTCAAAAAATTCATGTGAAATACAAAGTCTGAGAGGTAAAAATATCAACTGAAGAAATAAAGCAAGAAAATTCTCTTCTCTTCTCTCATCAAGGTTGGATCGAGCTCCCACAGAGAAACCATCATGGCGGAACACACCCTTACCGTGGTAAGAAAGTAATTACCAAAAGCTTACCAAGGCACAACCTTTCATCCCATTTTTGTCCAGCAGTGGGATATAATTCATGTAATGCAAAATCCCACTTCTCAACCTGAATTTACTTCAAAATGATAGGACTGACCTGTTTATCTGAAAACCTGTAAATCTGGTTCTAATGCCTGATTTCTGCTTACATGAATTTCATGTCCTAACAGGGCTACCAGTGGCCACCAAGGGAAATATTGGACAAACTACAGGACACTTTTTAGAAAAGTACAGCTGGCCAGAGACGTGTTCTAGATGATTTCCGATGACTAAAATTACAACTCTTACTTAAGCTGTCGCAATGCTTAAAGTGTGTCTATGAAACACCACAAGCACTGCCATACTTAGTATACTTATGGAATTTACGTCTGCGCAAGGGTAGGTGTAGATTTGCAAAAAACGCTACATGAAGTCGCAGCTACTCCAGCTTTGTAAAGACGGTCAGTCACATGCCTGACAGGTTTACACCCAGTCACAGACTTACTCCAGCTTTGTGTCACGGGCCCCAGGCACTATTCTAGCTCTACGGGTGAACGGGACACCAAGGCCCCAGAAGGGCCTATAAATTCTATTAGCCAGAGATATACTGGTATTTCAGGATGATTTCTGGTGACTACAACTACAACTGCTATCTGCGGCAGGGAACTGCAAGTCCAACAGGCAAGAGCTTAGGGCACAGGAAACAAGAATATACTGCACATCTGTCCTCTTGTCACATTTTAACGCTGACCTAGGTTCTTGCGGTTACCATAACAACAAGATCAATACTGTATACAAAGAAGCATTTGTATTGCACCTTTTAGTGAGTGGATAAGCGTGTGTTGAGTAGCATCCGGGGATTAGTTAGTCGGGGATTAGTTAGTCACAGTTTAGTTTTGTTACAGAATAACTGTTTGGGCAAATCAGAAGCAGAAGACAGCTGACCTAGGCACACCTGTTTTCAGATTTTCAGTACCATTTTTGCTCAATATAGGACAAAATGTGTTGGAAATTTTACCAAAATATAGCAAAAAATATAGGAAGAAGTGAAAAATATGGCATTTATAGGACATGTAGGCCACGGCGGAAGCCCTGGACTAGACAACTCCCACGAAGCAAACGGCTGCAGAACTGAACAACAGCTTCTTCAACTGTCAGCTGATATATTTCGATATGCACAAGACACAATCATAACTTTGTTTGCTCATTTGCGTCAGTATCATATTCCTAGAAATGAAAAAACAATGTCCAACAGGACCCATCTAAAGTTAAAGATTGATTGTGTTTGATTCTGATAGATCTATGGAACTAAGAAATGTGTTCTACTGGTTTGCTAGGAAGGCAGTGTATTAAGTAAGTAATATTTCATGACATTCACTTGCATCTACAATTGAACTTTTCGGGAGTGTTCTTTTACGCGTATGTCAAATACAGAACAAATAAACAAGAACATTTTTTACCAAAAAAAATTCTAAAAAATCTGTGTTTTGCATTACAGCCTAAATCTCCATGTTTCATGGCTATACAAAACTACTTGTGTTGTGATGAGTGGGGTAGGGCCAAAGTAGGTATCCAATAGGTTTAATTCAAATGGAATAACACCGCTGGACAAGGGTTAAACATAAAATTCCATCCATTTTTTTGTTCCATGTTTACAGATGAGAGTATGTGATCCGATAGGTGCGTTGCGTCACTTTATCGCAGGAGAAGAGCATGATACCGAAGTCACCAAATGCGATTTCCAGTTCCGTGCCAACATCCTGTCCTGTTCGGGCAACACATATTTGCGCGTATCTGACGACGGCTCTGTGCACATAGATGGCAAGGAAGACCAGCGCAACAGTGAGTCTCTCTTTACGGCTTTAGATTACACCTTTTCCACAGCAGCAAAGTTAGTACCCAAAATACAAAGCGCCAAAAATAAGCTAGGACGTGAAAAGAGAACTATTATATATATCTATAAAACATTCTCCTAATGAAGTTACAATTCACTTCCTCGCTGTTTTGTCACCGTTCAACAGTACATGCATACTTTGGCATCTTCTATTAACAGACACTGTCATGACAGTACCCAGAAAAGTTGAAACATGGATTCTTAAAAGACTCAATATATAATGTACTGTACCCTTTACAAAAAATGTTCTTTTCGTTTAGTAATTCCGGATTCTTATTGATTTGTTTCCTTTTCCCCACATTCGTCAGTTGCTTATTTTAGCCCTCAATGCACACTAGCTTTGCAGCCGATTTGAGTGTACATATATATTATGTGAGGCGTTTCTCTAGCCACTTTCTCTTAGAGGTAACCACAACAAGAAATATCAGTAAATTGAGTTTTAGACAAATTTTGTATTGAGTTTTGATAAAATAAATGAATTTTAGATACACTTTACAAAAAGTCAATGAATTATATTGAGTTTTCTGATTTGTTAAAATTGAGTTTCTGTCCAAAAATTGGCTAGCAAATCTCCTGTATGTATACCTCAGACTTGCAAATAGGTGTCTTACATACCCTAATTCTTCAACCATTTAACCACTGCTGAAAACAATATTTCAAAATTTTCTTGAAGAAATGTAGGGTCTAGAGAAATAAATCTCATAGTTTTATGAAGCTCATACCTGTGGTGCGACAAACAAATCATTTTTGGCTTCATTTTTACAATATCTGTATGCACTGACTAGCCTTTAATAACTACATTAGTGACTGAAAAGGTGAACAAATTTACAGTATTTGAAAATACCAGTTTGACGAGAGAGTGGTAAGAACCATAATGCCCTGACACTTAATATTAATTCAGACCATGGCCTTCTTATGGATCTTTCCATTTTCTCCAAAGGTCTTATCAAATTAAGGGCAGGCACCTATTATCAGACTTAGTACCACATTATCTGCAGGGCTTCCACTAGTCACCAAAGGAAATAGAGAACAAAACAGAGGACAAATAAGGGATCTACAAGCAGAATATAAGACATATTACAACTACGTGCAAGGGTTATGAAGCCAGGGGAGGCAGAATATCATAATTTGGAGTGAATGAAGCAGTCAATCTATTTGTATTATCTTAGCCCACAAGGCTACATTCTCAGGGAGGCCTGGTATTTCACATAACTGCATTCATTCAGTTATTTCTGGTGTTTCTGGTGGCTAAAACTATAATATTTATTTATTTGTTTGGTTTTTTCCGCCGTACTCAAGAATGTTTCACTTAAACGATAGCGACAGCATTAAGGTGGGAGGAAACAGGGCAGTGTCCAGGGGAAACCCACGACCATCCACAGGTTGTTAGCAGGCCTTCCCGCATACAGCCAATGAGAAGAAGCCAGCATGAGCTAGACTTGAACTATAATATTTATTTATTTGTTTGGTTTTTTCCGCCGTACTCAAGAATGTTTCACTTAAACGATAGCGACAGCATTAAGGTGGGAGGAAACAGGGCAGTGTCCAGGGGAAACCCACGACCATCCACAGGTTGTTAGCAGGCCTTCCCGCATACAGCCAATGAGAAGAAGCCAGCATGAGCTAGACTTGAACTCACAGTGTCCGCATTGGTGAGGGGCACAGGGTCAAGACGCCATCCTGGCGCACTAACACTCTCGGCTGAAGCGCAGATACATATACCTTAACAAGACAGAGATGTGTTTTAGGTGATTTCTTGTGATTTAACTCACAACTCAGTGAAACTACTATCCCAGCCCAACAGGCATGAGAGACGACTGTTCAAGGGCTGTCTGGGCCCTGGGAGCTCTAATATTTCAGTTAGCCAGAAACATGTTTTTGACGATTTCTGGTAACTAAAATTACTACTCTTACCGGTGAAACTACTATATCAGAGTCCCATAGGCGGGAGTCCAGAGGCTGCCTTGGCCAGCCAGCAGAAGTGCTTCAGGTGATTTCTGGTGATTAAAATTACAACTCTTACTCTTCGAGCCAGATATACAGCACATTTTGCCCCATTGTTATTCTATAACTTTGGCTTAGAGTTTGTTGTTACCATCACAACAGACCTTATACTGTGCACAATGTAGCAGCTGAAATGCACATTTCAGTGAGAGGATATACGTACTTGCTCTGTGGCAGATAATGATCTGTCAGTTATCGTTCAGTTTTGTCGCAGAATAATTGTTTGGGCAAATCATTAATGCTCGCCTATTACACAGACAGTTACATTTTTGCTCAATACAGGACAATATAGGACAACTGTGCAAAAATTATAAGAAATATTTCTCCAAAAATATAGAAAAATATTGGATGAAGGCAGAAATAAAGGACATGGTGGAATGTATGAATGAATGATTATGGCTTAGCGCCACATTGGCAATGTTTCAGTCATATCATGGTGGGAAAGGACATGGTGGAAGCCCTGCCTACTGCAATTCTTCAACTTTTTCGTGTTTTTGCAAGCTGTTTTATTCAAACATATTCTGAAGGCATTATTCTGTGCTCACTGATTAAATTATACTTTTTGTGAAGCCCTGAAACTGACCAATCCAACTAATGTAGTCTTGTCTCTAAAATCAAATTAAAAATTGTGCAGACACTGCACTGAAAGTTGCTCTTTCATATGCGAAAAAGTTGAGAAATTAGGGTATGTAAAGAAACTACCCAGATATTCATGTACCAGAAATTTTTGGCAAAAAATTGATGAGCACAATTCCGATTGGATTTTTGCTCTCACTGTAGAATACCAAATAACTACCATTCACAAAGCATCAGCCTTGTCTTTGCACATGTTACTGTTCAAAATCAGTGCCTGTAATACCTGTAGAATTTATAATACAGGTCTCTTTGTATCACCTTTCTTTGAGTTGAGAATCATTTTAGACACAGTTACAAGCCTGATATTTTCTGAACTGTAAATATCAGGTATTCTTGGTAAAGACATAAAATTGATTTGGATACTGAATATGGATTTTTTGCCTAAAAACTGAGTATAATTTCCTTGAAGAAGGCTTATTAATATAATTAGAATTATTATTGTTGTTGTTACAGCTATTTTCCATGTGGCACATGTATTTCCTCCTCAGAAGAATTACTATCAGATCGTCAGTAAAGATGAGGACTACGTTCTCTATGTAGATGAAACAAACAATGAAAAGGAGCTGAAAGCACGGGTGAGAAAACTTTCCTTTTCGCTTATAGGGAAAGACCCTCCATAAATGATGTTATGGTGAGTGAAAAGACCATGAAAAAATATATCTGAAAATACCCTCAAATATTTTGATTCTAAGGTGGGTTTGATGGAGCATGATGTGATGATGTGGTTCACCAATGGCATCAACTTTTCTGTGGTTCTAAAGCAAAAATTAAATTGCAGAAGGGCTCTCAACAGGAACTTTATTCAGGGCTGAACATAAAGGTTTACAAAAACTTGTGTGGCGTCACTGGAGAACCACATTATCAATATGGTCCATAAAACCCAACATAAATCAAAATATCTGACAGTGTTTCATTTGTTAAATAAAAAATCTAAAATACTGAGCAACGGTCTGTTCAGATAGTTTTACATGGTCCTTTCACTCACCGTAACTTCATTTTTCTGTGGCTTTTCCTTTTGAAGATCTCAGTGATCTTCTTGTCCTTTGTGAAAAAGGAACTGTTTAATGAAGAAGAGACGAAGTCATGCAGATGATGCTGAACTTTGTAATTCAACATCTTCTTAGGGCTTTTTTTGATCCTGTAGACGGTCGTGGGTTTCCACCTGGGTCCTGCCCTGTCCCCTCCCACCACAATGCTGGCTGCCGTCCTATACGTGTAACGTTCTTGAGTATGGTGTAAAACACCAATGAAATAAATAAATAAATTTTATTTTGGGAAGCCTCGCTGACTCTAGACAGGTAAAGCGCTGTCCTTAAAAATGTTTGTTGGGTGTAACCCACTGACGCTTCAAAGAAAAGAGCCCTACTCAAAAGTTTTTAATGGTATTTTGATAGAAGTTTTTTTTTTTTCTTTAATACATATATTTTTCTCTCCATATTGAAGAGACTATAACAGAGAGTTACTGCAAATTTTCGGTTTAATCGATTTAAACTGAACCTTATGTATTTTTCCTCCAATAGCCGACTTAAGCACTTTCAGAAAAAATCCCCCTTGATATCTTGGGATTTTCTGTTTTTAAGCAACACATGTCAATAATTTTCCAGTGTTGCATTTCAACCCATCCATTAAAGTCACAGTATGCTGAAAATGTAATGAGCATTACCATATATGGATACAGAAGTTCACTCAGCAAACTTCGTGGAAAAGAGACGCTTACCTACATTTCATTTCATCCATTCCCAGCAAAGCAATTGTGACGTCATGGTGTCACAAAGAGATTGAACATGTGTAACCAATGTTACATGTCATCTTGCTGACGTTTGGGAACAATCTTGACGTCATATGTGTGTTCTTGAGTGACTATATGGGCTGCCCGAAAGTTGAATATTTACGAGTTTATGAAAAAATTTGATCTTCCAACCCAGTTTGTCATTAAATACTTACATTTAAGCCTACAGCTGGCAAAGCTACTGTATTAATTCAAGCTATATACAAGTCAAGATATAGAAATTCCGCAGTTTAGTGTCCATGTTGATTTCTTCAAAATCCTTATCTTTTTCAAGAGTCAGAATGAGAAAAAAAAGAATTCCCTAAAGACCAACCAACCTACACCAAAGAAAGTTTTTTTTAACGATGACCCTATGATAGTCAGATTTGTAATCAATGAGGTCTCCAGTTTGAATCTAGTTGACAATGTTTTGGCTGTGGCCTTAAGTCAGAGGGTTTGTCTGTTATTTACCTTGTGAAGGTCGGTGGTTTCCTCCACACATCAACGTAAGTCAACTATTTCTGAGTACGACATTAAATGTCAATCAATCAGTCTTGAAGTCTGATCAGAGATGTTTTAAGTGGCAATGAAAGCAGGGTAAACAATCAAAATCATTCACATAGGATGTGAAATGACATGTCTGTCAGCGAGTTTACCCTCTATTCCAAAGTGTAATTCGCTCTATTCAACAATAAATTATCAGCATCAACAAGCAAGATCGTAACAACCACTTCGACCAATGGTCCACGGTAGGAATGCATTTTGTTATTTCAGTGATGATGCAGCTTCATCCGCGCAAAGTCACACTGAAGGGATCAATCATCCCCTGCTGTGAGAGGAAAATCTGCCAGCACTTCATTTTAACACTGAAGGGTAAAAGATTTTGTCGCAGTTCTTGTCACTTAAAGCAGTTTCGTTTTCGTAACAGCCCAAATGGAGAAAATTATGACTTTTAAACTAGGTGTGCTTGCCACTGGTTTCAAAAGTCTTCACGTATTTTGTTTTCTTTTTATATGCAACCTACTGACCGACTTTACATCTGATTCAATTTGCAGCCATATAAAAGTGAGGACTCTTTGAATGGCGGCTATAGCCAACCGAAACCGACATTGTTCAAGTTCCATTATGAGAACGACAGCGACATGTCCATTTCAACCTTGACCGACACTCACTACCACTTCACACAGGACTCTACTGAGCACAGTGGTAACTCTAGAATCGTCCTGAGTAAAAACCCAGGTGACGACATCTCATTTGAAATCATCAAAAAGTAAGACTGCCAATGTCACGAAATGTTATTATGCATCAGAAATGGAGCATTTGTCCTTTCCCCACTGCTTTTTTTTGGGGGGGGGGGGTATTAACAAAATGATTAGTGCTAAGGTAGCTCTCTGACACTACCGCACCCACCACTCCCACCAACCTGAGCATGCAAAGGGTCTATTAACTGGGTAAACTTGAAACATGAGAATTATGTACTTGTATTACACATAGTTAGTCGACATAATTTCTCCGAGAAGTGTTTGATCTCTTCTTTTTTCTTCAATACAATGTTGGATTCTTTTGGTTTTCTTCATCTATCATTTCTTACTGGTCTTTAATGAAGCCTGGTCCTTTATTTACGTAAGTCACAGTTTTCAGTCTCTTTCGAGAAAACCCAAAAAATCCCATACATTTATATCTGTAACGCACACATGCTGCAGATGACTTCAAATTTCCCCATGTCTAATTTATGCATATTACCAGACTCTGAGAGTTCTAAGGGTCTTTGAAAGGTGTTCTGTTTGCCAGGTACATACATGTACCTTCAGAAACCACAAGCGATATCTTATGACATTTAACTTACCTCTATAAATGCTGCATTTTATGCAAAAAGTTGAGCTCATTTGCCGTACTGACCACTGTCGGTTTAGGGTAATGAATGATACTAGGCACTAGAGTGATTCTCTGTTCGTTTTCTCTCGTAATTATTACATTTCTGACTAATTAAACGCTTGAATGTACACTTGAATGCCAATTTTGATGTTTCAAGCTGAGTCAAGTGATTTCCAGGAAACAAATTCCTATAAATAGAAATACACTATACTGTCATGTTCTCACACACTAAACATCCCATATTTCAGCTTTAAAAAGCTTTTCTACTGTCATCAAGTCATTTATGATGATAAAGGATTAAAAAATTCTTTGTTTGGTGTAATCGGATCATGTTAATTCACCCCCCCCCCCCCGACAAATAAAAATAAGGTAGGTCAGTTGGGAACTTTATTTTTTCAAGTTTTAAGGAAAGAGCTAAGGTTTTTACACAAATTAACATCTTGAGAAAACAACAACAAAGAAAAACAACAAATGCAACAAAAAAACTTTTAGCAAAATCCCAGGAAACTTAAAATAAAAAGGGTTTGGTGAGGTTACGCCCGACAAACCCATTTTCAGTGATGTCTTCATCCACTACATGTACCTGGCACAAATGTGATTAGGGAAATGATCCCTTTTTTTCACGTAAGAAAGGGTGTTCCTTCAAATCGATTGCTGAAGCTAACAAAATTCTGATTTCATCCTTGTGATATTTGAACAATATCATCAAACGCTTCCACATAAATGTGAAATAATTTCCTTAGGACATGTTACCATTTTCATTTTTATCTCAAATGAGTCATATCCAGACTTGTGATTCACCCATGCTTTTTTGAAGATTTATCTCCCTTGCCATACCTGCACTGCCATATGAATTTTACAATTAAAACATCAGGGTGAGCTTTTTATCACACAGTTTATAATTTTTTTTTTCCATTCTTCTGAGTGATGTTTGGAACCAAGATGTCTAGGTCAGCTTTTATTCCCCTCCCTTTCCCTTTTCATCATAAACTTTCAACAGCTCTTCTTGTTAAAACACAAACTGAAGAAGGACATGGCAATAACAACTGACATTATCTTGGGTTAAGGGAGGTTGGTGGGACAGGGGTAGGGACAGGGAGAGAAAGAACCTTGTTAAAATTCATTTCTTGTGACAGATTATACTTCTCAAAGATGTCCAGAGTTTATCGCTGTTGTTGTTCTTGTTAAGGACTGTCCCTTTTGTTTGTGATGTTAAGGTATACTTTTGAAATGTGCATGCGTTGCAGTTTCGAACTGTACATCAGCTGTTTTTCCTTGTTGTTAAACTATAACTTTTTACCACCAGTTGTACAAATTGTATATTCCTTGGTTCCCCTTCAATACACAACGTGTTTCAGTCACATGTGCCATGTAAATGTCTATTTAAACACCCTTGGTATCAAATCGAATGGTCAAGTATATAAAGAGTTGTTATGAAGATTACAAACAATCAAATTTGATTGCTTCATACTGACAAGCTATGGCTATATAACAGCCTCTCTGTATCTCAAAAGTGAAATAATAACAGCCTTTTTCATTAAATTATTTAATTTATTGTGTACTCACTGAAACCTTTCAACCTTGTCTAAATAAAACCTATGTAAGTGTAAATACAAGGAAATTACAAACCACTACTACATGCACATTTACCATAAAGTAGGACTTGTTTATAACCATACGTATAAAAGTTCAGGTTCGGTCCCTAAATCTGATGAGACGGATTCACATGTCCATGCTTAGGACAACTATTTTAAGTCTCAAGGAAAAGTTCGCCGGGACTTTAAGGAATAACAGAAATAAAAGGGCTTATTTTTGTCAACTGGCTAACAAATCTGGCTGAATCAGGCATCGATTAGATAACAAATTACAAATGCCATAAAGAATGACACCATTATCTCATGTTTGCCATATGAACTGACTCACAATATTAGCAGACCAATACATAGCAGAAAGCTGAATTTGGCTTTGTGTTACATGTATGTCAAATGTACTTGGAGATTAAGTGGTGCATTATGGGATATGAAGTGGAGGGTAGAAGTTCATTTCATCTAAATTTCAAACTTATTGCCCAGGTTACCTACAGATTCCACCATTTATGCCTGAAGACTGAAAATTAGGAACTTTACGATTAACACCACCTTAAAATGTTAATGAGGCTAATGGAACAACACATAAACCATTTTTAGAAATTTAGGGAAAAGACATTTACTTGCACATGTATAAATATATAACACATCATTTGCTGTGGAAGCCTTATGCGTCGTTACAAATAAATTACTGCCACATTAATTGAAGTATTTGTTATTTGAGCTTTCTGTAGCATGTTACGGTTGCGTGATCCATTGCACTAATGTGAAGCCTGATTATGATCATATCACCTATTAATGAAATAAAATACACAAATGAAAGAACCAAATGTGTGGCCTTTCGAAATAATTTTTTTTTTTTTTACTGTAAAAGATTTAAGTTTTGACTTAATTTTAGCCAGATTCTCAAAGCTGATCTTAGGAAGGTGTTTTGAAGTTTATCTGGAATCTAAAAAATGTAAGTTTCAGCCCCCCGGCACTATACTTTATGATTATTTATTTTTTTTTCTTAAAAACGCACATCTTGGTCAAAGCTTTGGTCATTCATAGTATTTTATTTGATTGTTGTTTAACACCACACAGAAGAACTTTTCACTTGTACAATGGTTGTTGGTTTTTTGGAAGACACCGCAGTTCCCTGGGCAAACCACCGACCTTTCGTAAGTTACAAGTGACATACAGATTTATACACCATATTTGTGGAATACAAGTAGTCTTCAACGGACCAACAGCTATGCGAGTGTCGTTCACCATTTACTGCCACTAAGGCCCTACAAGCTGTGAGAGTCGGGGAAATGGGAGAAAATAAATTCAGTTTTCAATTACTTGTTCAATTTCTCTAACACCATACACGTGCATTTACTTACTTTATAAGTGCTTAACGCCACACTCACGAATATTTCCATAATGCAATTATACAGGGTCAAAAGTGACAAGAGTTGTTTCCCTTCCTTGGGAGCTCTGGAACCCTCCTGGACAAACATACAGGGGCTTCACAATAAAGACAGGGGGCTACATCCCTTTCAATATCGCAAGCCTACCTATGTCGCTTGTCATGAGCGAAATCTTGTCTTGCATATAGTTGGATGCCAGTGGTGTAGTCAGTTCCAAGAGAATTTCATGTTAAAGAGAACTGGACATTATTATGTGGATATCCTTCTTTCTCACTTGTAGCGTATTTATTTATTTGATTGATGATCAACACTACACTGAAGA
This sequence comes from Acanthopleura granulata, assembly GCA_016165875.1. Classification (NCBI taxonomy): domain Eukaryota; kingdom Metazoa; phylum Mollusca; class Polyplacophora; order Chitonida; family Chitonidae; genus Acanthopleura; species Acanthopleura granulata. The sequence continues at coordinate 803,818 of JABBOT010000024.1, read as the reverse complement.
ATATTTCATTTATGACACGGCGGCCAACATTATGGTGGAAGGAGACCGGGCAGTGCTCAGGGGAACCCATGACCAACCACAGGTTGCTGGCACACCTTCCCACATATGCATTTGTACCAAAATGAGATGTCAATAATAATCTTTAATAGAGGCCATCTTACTTCTTAAAAGAAACACAGAGAACCACGGGCTTTGACGAAATCTCGTGAACATTGAAGGTCCATACAGAAACAAATGACCCGTCTAAAACCTGTGTTTCACAACAACAAAGACCGTGTATGTGGAGAACACTTCCTTTTGTGAAACCTCCGGATAATGTTATAAAATAACATTAATGTTAACAAATGTTAATTTCAAAGTATCACGCAGCTGTCAATCTTATTTTCTTGGCACATGTATCCTCGTTTCATCTCATACACTTGTTTTCAACATGGTTGTGGTTATTTAGCAATGTTAAAATAAAAGTCCACCTCGCAATGGAAAAATGTCCAAAAATGTCCCCTTTAGGGAAACATGCCCAGAAGTCTGGAAACTTACCCTGCAGTGGCCAAATGTGGTTTTCAGCAGGCGAAGGGTGAGGATCTGTAGAGAGTGGATGTGGCCAAGCTCCACAGAGTTATCTGCCCCTTGTACGTAGCGCACTGTGCCCTCCACGCAATCCAGTACATCCAGTAACAACTGGAACAGAACAACTCTGCATTAATCTGCCAGATGATGTCTGATGTTTCCTTCAGGATCAGTTGACATCATCTCTACTACCACATGTTCCCCTAAAGTGCCACTCTGGTCACAACACAAACTGCATAGAAATATTAACATCATTTGAAAGAAATCCTACGAAAAAAGTCTAACACCATGGTTCAGACGGATTTTCGATGAATAACACTATTTAACCCTTATAAAAAACAAAATCTTTGACTGTGTCTGTAAAATTTTCCTGATGTGATAACAGCCATTACAAGACGTTAAATCAGGCAGATGTGATGTCAAGTAAGGTTTTCATGCCGGGATGATTTCAAGAGTGTTTGAGGGCGTCATTTGTGGACACACATCAGCGATTTGTGACATCATGTGTTTGTGTGTGATCTCACACCAGAAAAAGAGGAAAGGGCTGAGAAAATTCTGTTTCCCTATTCTCTGAGGAAACCTAACACATCGGCTTTAGTACACTGCAATATTTTTACAGTTTAGGAAAGCAATTCACACTACTCCAATCTTTATCATTTCACCTCGCTTTTAACGCACAGATATTTGGACATCAAAGTACCTCTTTAAAGCACTTTTTCTTTATCACTCTAATTATAGTTCTGCATCACTGGAGCAACATTCCAAAAACTCAGACATGACACAGTGACATCCCACCGAGCCATAGTGTAGTGGCCTCTCAGCTAAGATTGAATAATGACTGGATGAACACCTATTACAGCTACATCAACCATTAAGATGAAAGGCTGTGAACAGAGAACCTACAGGTACAACAATGACCATAAGAACATTAACTGTCTCGCCGATGAGAGATTTCAGACGGCTGCACCATTGGTGACAAAAACAAAGCTTTAACCAAATTAGGCAGCAAGGCCCTTTCTAACGCATGTGGAGTAGCTGGCAACAGAAAGTAGGTACTGAGTAAATTACTGTGATGGGTTTTACATATACCTCAAACAGGGTTTCCACATTCTCCTTGACCTGGGAGTTTCCGGGGCTCCTCACTTCATACTTCACATCTTCAATGACCTTATCGTAGGATGCACATGTCTAGAGAGTCATAGAAAAAAGTCTGTCAGTGTGTCTGGGATCAACTATTCAATTACATACATGTATTCCGCTTTTCTCTTGAAACAATAGCATGGTCTAGGCTTCTTATTTTATTCCATTGTTATCCCTGTCATATATGTCATCTTTGAAAATTTACTTATTTGATTGGTGTTTTAAGACATACTCCAGAATATTTCACTTATACAATGAAAGCCATTATTATGGTGGGAAGAAACCGACAGAGCCCAACTTACAGTCGCAGAACACTCCCGGCAACTGCAATGGTGACAGGACCCTGGGGGCCTAGATGTTACATGTATTGACCAATGACCACAAACAGAATTCATGTGAGGAGTTAATAAATTTAACAATGATGGATACTTTATAATTACCCATGCAATAAGCTACTGATTGATTCTTGTGAGATGTCAGTTGTCAAAGTGAAAATTTCATGATATCCTTTGCAAAACATCAACCAAGACTTGTTAAACGAAGGGGCATAACTCTTGCAGCAGGCATGCTTGTAACTCTGGAATTGCTCACTGGAATGTCACAGCCACACTAAGGGTGACTTGAGTATGCTCAAGACTAAGGTATAAGAGCTAAATATCTGTTATTATTTCATCAAAACATAAACAAAATGCATGGAGAAGTTTTACACATACACAAAATACAATTTGTATGCTTGAGTTTTTTCCTTCGTTTTCAAAAATTTTTCAATTATATGTCGAGAAGAGGTCCTTAGAATATGTGCGTGTGCGGATATATATATACACACACACAAACACATAAATACATGAATACACTATGTCTCCTTGTGGCAGGGTAAGTCCATGCTGCCATAGAGCTGCCACTATTGGAACATCTTGCTGAAGACACAAGACATGACACCCTATCCTGTCACCTTATACTGACACTGGGCCGACCAGTCCTGTATCCTTGTTTTAACCCGTTAGTGCTGAGCGCCAAGTGAAAATGAAAGTGAAACCTATGATACCTGTAGGGTTATTTCTCGGAATATGCATCTCTCCAGGCTTCTCCAGTCCATGCATGGTACAAAGCATTGGCAGAGGATCTTTAACACACCTATTAGACAAAGGAACAATCAACCCCTTCAAATAAGATATAAAGAAACAACAGGTGAGCTATGGAGCATTGTGACACAAGGAAACAAGTTGTCAAGAGAGGTCACAAAGTAACTACCAGCGAATTTCAAGAAAGTCGACCCATAGGGAGCATGAAGCAAAAGCAGGGTGTTTTAGAAACGTGACACAAGACAACAAATAGTAAGGCAAAGAAAACAAATACCAGTAAATTCACATATCAATGACATGCTGAGAACTACTACAGCAGATGTTCAGGCCTGGAAAACTCAACCTGTACACATACAGCCTGAACAACCCTTCACAAAAGGGCCCTACTCTAAAGTTTTTATTGGTATTTTGGTAACTCTTCATGTTCACCTTTTAAATCCCTATCTTTTTCAAGCCAGAATGAAAAACAAGAATTCTGTACTAATCAAGTCCAATTTTTCTCCCAGACTGTCCTATGGTGGGGTTACGCACAACGAAGTCTTATAAGGATGACCCCAACTGTAGATAAATACAGAAAGCCAGAGGGCCAGACTTAGTCTTTATGTAATACATGTATATATGCGTATATCAAATTTTGCCGGCAACCATTTATAAATCCTACTCACTTCACACTTTCTGAATGTATCGCTGTGGACCCAAGGAAGTGCTGTTTCTAGTATCAAAAAATTGCTGATGCAAACTAGGCTATGTAAATGTTTTAATGAGCACTGCCTTTGACATGTTTGTTTTGAACAACACACCCATCACATCACTTGGGCTTTATACAGTGGCAATATAACAGTTATTGGTATATACTATTAAATTCCACACAGAGAAGTATTTTTTTCCTCTTCACCTACCTTACATTATTTTTCCTGATAGCGTCTGGTTACACCAAAAAAAAGATTTTTTTAAGGATCACCTTATTTACTTTCCATAAAATACCTTACTGAAGCCGGGGCTTCAACCCGTATCTACAGCCAGTAGTTGTGGATTGCGCAAATTATCATTGGACCATGTCCCACTCTCCTCCACACTTCAAAGACGTACGTGAAAAAGATACCTCTTGATCATTATCAGTGTCAAAACTGGTAACAAAAGCTGGTCTGTATTGTTTCTGGAGTCTGTAGACCTGTTGAAATACTGGTAAATCTCTCCTGAACTGCATACAAACCTAAGCTTCTAAACGTGATTATAAATACATTTTCCCTGATTTTACTTATCAGAAATTACTCAGGACTCAGAAATGCTGAGAAATCCGACACAGGTCAGAGGGCAATAAAGTGGGACAATCTGGAAACAGTTGGATATCAGTGCTGACGTACTTACCAATTTCACCATGGTAGTTCTCTGCCTGTTTGAAGAAGGACTTGCTAGGGTTAAGGAAAATTGATCAGAAACTGTCCTCTATACACATGCAGTATGTCTACCTGTGGATCTAACCACTCAAAAATACTGGTCTTATTATTATAAACATGTCACCAAACAGATCATGAATAACGCAGTTTTAATTCATTCCATGGAAACATGTTTGACAGGATCTTGGCACAGATACTTTCAGTTTCAATACTGGTTTTAGAACAAGAATCATATCACAGAGAAGTTTTTTTTTTTTCTGTGGACCTTCCTTACATTATTTTTCCTGATAACCTCTGGTTGCACCAAACCAAGAATTTTTTAAGGATGATCTCATTTACTTTCCAAAAATACCTTATCAAAGCCCGGGCATGAACCAGCATCTAGAGCCTGTAGTTGAGGGCTGTTCAAATTATCGTTGGACCATGTCCCACTGCTCCTCCACACTTCAAAGACATGTATGTGAAAAAAGATACCTCTTGATCATTATAATTGTCAGAACTGGTAACAACAGCTGGTCTGTATTGTTTCTAGAGACAGATACTTTCACTTTCAATACCGGTTTTAGAACATGTGTAATAACACATACAGGCCAACATATACATACACATATTGACCATCAACACATGAATGACCTTAAAGGTGTACTGTCCCCATTCTATTTTTCACTTTACTGAAATGAATGATACACCTATGACATAAAAAATAATGATGCAAACAAAAAAAACTGCATCTGATGAGAATTTTACTTGTGGAAAATTAAAAAATATTCTTTCCCCTCTTGAATGGCAACATTGTGTCAGATGTGTGTTATGTAATTGTAGGATTTCCAGGGGTGTTACATAACATTTTTTATGGTCACCTGAAACAGGTTTCGCAACTTTAAGGTAAAATGGTATGGTAACCTGTTTTCGGTTGCGAAAATCGCAATTATGGAAAATTAAGGTCACCTGTATGGCAACCTATACGTTTCCTTAGTGTAACTGTACTTTCATAGACTCAGACAGAATAAATGTTTTCAAATCTGAAAGAACCACATCAATATTTTTTTTACCTTAGAAAGCAATGCATTAGTTACATGTAGGTACAAAAAGCCAATAAATTCTGTACCACAACTTTAATCTGATAACATTATATTTCTGTCAGCAGTGTTTTGGTCGGAGGTTTCTTTTGAAGCCGACACATGGGCCTGGCTCCCACCTCTGCTTTGTAAAAGTTTCCACACAGTTTATATCAGGTTATCCTCATAACCAGACTCAAGTGCATCTAGATGGACTCAGGGTGTTATTTTGAAATTTTGACATTCATAGCAACCCTGAGTCCATCACCCGTTGTAAAAAAAATCCCAGCAGATCTTCAAACTTTAATTCGATCACACTTCAACTCACCTTTTCTACCCATTTTTATGTCGTTTTCCGGTTGAATCTCAAATCTTATTTCCTTTATTTGCTACCTTTACTGATGAAACTAATTAACTCACAGTCTTGTGGTCACAGTACCTGTGAGAACTTCAAACATACCAAATGGCTCACCGTTGGAAGCCATTTTGAAAAGTCTTGTAACCTACTCTTGGTCGTGAAATGTAATGGATTTCAGGTATCAAAAAACATCCTTCACGTATCCAAAGACATTGAAACATTCATTGCCGTTTGTAGTTTCCAAACCAATCTTAATGACACAACCTAGTAAGGCATGAAAGACTTTCGCGTCTCTCATTTTTAAATACAGGTAAGTTTGCGGAACACCAGTGCGGACCTCATCGACAGCAGTTCCACTGACTTCGAGTTGGGAGATCTACGACAATTTTTTTTTTAGTATGGGTGGAGTCAGTGTTCAATGAATGTCAGAATTTTAAAATAACATCGAGTCCATCTTGATGGAATAAACCTGACTCCAACTTGACAGGAATGTGAATGTTAAACCACAACATAAGGATGTCTGACCACAATCTGACATAAGAGTCCCAGTCAAACTGAATAGCCTTTCCACCATACCTTGAGCAACTGTGATTGACAGGCAAATTTCCAGGACTTGATGAATTTCCCTGAAGTTGTCTACTTCAATCAAAAAACTCTTTCACAACATAAACTAGTCTTCACTTTTCACCTCCGAGCGAAGTAAGGCCCACGGGTAGTGTGGAGCAGCAGGGTCCCCGTTATTCGGCCGGAAGTGTCTCACCAGACAGACTTGTACCGTGTTGATGTATATTTATTATTTTAGCAAGGTACAAGGCCTTTGTAGTAAGGGAATTCCGCTAGGGACCAGAATTTCACCATGGACCAACAGACTTACATCCGCTGTATGCACAAAAAAATAAACAACACAGAAATACCACCACGCCAACAACAGTGATTCCCCCTTTGGTTTTCTTTCACGCTGTTAAAAATTTATGGCTAACGATTTTGTTTTTTAAGGCACCCGATTACAGGTTGCCTAAACTCAATTTTGCAAAACTGGTAGGCCAATGCGTTCAGCTGTTTGCAATAACGTTGCATCCCTGCAATTCTAGTTTGGAGGAGCAATGTTTTCAGTCCATGTACCATCAAAACACTTTCACATCTCTTCAAAATGGCTAGAGTTTGAATAACACGGCTTATTCGGTACGACATGGTTATGGTTGGAATACCAAACTACATGAAACTATCGGTTTTGAAAAAGATGAGATTTAAAAAAAAATCTAACAAATTTTATTTTTTAAATTAAATTTAAATTTACAGTTCCTTAACTGAAAACAGGTTGTAATATTTTAATATTGCACATGTCGGTCTACGTAAAGGACCACAATATACATAAAAAAAGGCTAATATACTCAAACATCGCTGATCTAATTTTCACCATGTTTTATGTGTACAACATGACAACTGCCTAGTGTGATGGAATTTTACCACTGTGTTCTACAAGTGGTGTTATTCAAACACTGAGCAATTAACCAACATACACTGAATTTGGGAGAAGTAGGGTACTTTGGGTATGTTGTTTTCTCTCGTTCATGTACATACCATGCACCCGATAGTCCAAACAAACTGATGTGACTTTTTCTGTCCTGGGTCTGGATTTTCTTATTTGAGGTCACCCTCAGAGCTGTTTAAATGTTTCATGGTGCAAAGATGCAAGAAAGTAAAACTACCTGACAGTGAACTGAGGAGATGGCTTAGGAAAATAGCCATACAAGTGCCACAATGGATGTAAACATCTCTTACTGATTAAACGTAAATCATAATCTGGGACAACAATATTTTAAAGTTAGTTATCACCAATAAAATCATAACCATATGTGTATTTATTTTATCTGACTGGTGTTTTATACCGTTCAAGAAAATTTCACTGATACGACAGTGGCCAGCCAGTAGTTGGTGGCGGACCTTCCCCGGTACGAGAGAGGAAGCCAGCATGAGTTAGACTTGAACTCAAAGTGATCGCATTGGTGACAGCCACCTGGGTCATTACGTTGCACTAACGAGCTGGCCATGGAGGCCCCATAACAAACTGAAACAAGAAACAACCGAAACCACGATGTAAATGTACTATCCGAAGGAGAATTTACCAATATTTTCTGTTACGGATTCCACAAGATTTCAAGGATACAACAAGCTTGGGGACAGCCTCTTCTTGTCTTTGCTGGCACTCTTTTTCTGACCAACTCACCACATCTTCCAAGAAAGAGCTCTGAGACATTGTGGTGAATGTTAGGACATGGCATGTGTAAACTTCAGCTAAAGAGATGCATGGTATAAAGCTGATCACATCGGCACCTTGGTAAATTTGATCATTTAACACCTCTCATCAAGTTTTGGTAATGTGATCATTTAAGCATCACAATGAAGCTAGATAAAAGCATCACGGTGAATCTGATGACATCAGCACCTTACTGAACTTGATTGGGTCCATTACCACATCGGTAAAGTTGACAACATTAGCAAAGTTGCTCACACTAGCACCTTTGTGAAACTGATAGCCTGGAGAATCTTGGTAAAATTGATCTTTCAAAGAAACTTGTCAAAGTTGATCACTTCACTCAAAACCTCAATAAAGCTGATCACCTTAGCACCTCGATAAAGCTGATCACCTCAACACCTCGATAAAGCTGATCAACAAAGTACTTTGGTAAAGTTGATCACCTCAGCACCTAGGTAAAGTTGATCACCTCAGCACCTAGGTAAAGTTGATGACATCAGAACCTCAATAAAATTGAACCCCTCAGCAACTCAGTAAAGGTGATCTTCTCTGCACCTCGGTAAAGCTGATCACCCTCAGCACCTTGGTAAAGTTGATCACCTCAGCACCTCGGTAAAGTTGATTACATCACCACCTCAATAAAGTTGATCACCTCAGCACCCTGGTAAAGTTGATTACATCACCACCTCAATAAAGTTAATCACCTCAACACCTAAGTTACCGGTTAATCACCTCAGCACCTCGGTTAAGTTGATCACCTCAGCACTTTAGTGAAGTCGGACACACCAACGGTGAGCACTTGAGTAAAGTTGATCACCTCAGCACCTCAGTAAAGTTAATGACCTCAGCACCTCGGAAAAGTTCATCATCTCAGCACCTTGGAAAAGTTGATCACCTCAGCACCTTGGAAAGGTTGATCACATCATTGCATCTGCACTACAACACAGTAGTAATCAGGCAATTTTAAGACAAAATGAAGGCAGAATAAAGAATAGACATGTAGAATACCAGCTATACAGGATTGGGCTGGTCCAAGGCAGTACTACAAAAATAATGACATTTTTCCGATGAAGACTACCATGTTAAAAGACATTTGCAACTAGCCCTACTATGCCATCACGCACTGATGGCTACAAAATTGCACACTGTCAATAGGTAATAATAATTTAGCGTTAGTGCTAGTTGAGTAGTACTGAAAAAGCCAAACTGGCATTGCAGAAGTCTCTTGAGATTATCCTGGCCTTGCGCAAGACAGGGTGAGGGCTCTCGCGAACTTCTGTGATTTCACGGAGGTTAACAATGTTGTTGTTGGGTGCGGAAGCCCCCATCCTGTCTCGTCCAAAAAAAGCTTGATCTCTCAAGACTTCTGCAATGCCGGTTCGGCTTACTAGCACTAACACTAGCAGGATATTGCAGTGAACAATGCCAAATTAACTGGGGAGTTTCAAGACTGCTCTCTTTTATCGCTAAAGGTAAGAAAGGTGACCTGTCAACAATGTTAGGCAACTATTTCTGATCACATTTACTATAACATGGGCGTCTAAGAAAAGTTTCAAAAAAAGTTACTTAGACTAGACATACGATAGGGAAAATTGAGAAATTGGAAGTGTTTTTAATTTAAGAAGTTCCTGATTGAAGGAGAGGTCGTTTGTACCTCCCTAATACAGCAAGAGAGGTCATCAGTAAATAGACATCAACAAAATTGCCTGACATTTTTGACATGTCACATGACACATCTGAACTCTTTACACCCTTTATGACAAAAGAGTTCGAGCTCAAAACTCCCCTATTGTCAAAAAGCATGACAAGAAAAATGTATCTACTGTAACGCAGAATTTATGTAAATCGGTCTACATCGAATGAAAGAAACAAATATGACCAAAAAAAAAAAAAAAAAGGTGTTAGCAATCACTCCATAACTCGGCAGGTCACAAGCAGCTGTAGTGAGAGTGACCTCCCTTAATGTCCTTGTCGACAACGTCATGTATTATACCATGCCTAGATTTCGATACCAACCAAGCCCCCAAACACGACAAACTTATTTCACCGAAGTTATTCTACAATTTCACTGAAAGCCAGTTGTAAACGCCTGTTATTTATATGATCAGTATTTAAATTACTACAGTTGCATCAATCTCATACAGGAGACAAAGTTTTAAACAAGGTTTTTCGACGACTTTGTCAAATTTACCGCCAATGTTCCGCCATACGCAGCATCCGGGTGATTATCCGAGAGATCTCAATGGTAGAACAGGGGGTGTAAGTCATTATCCATAATGATTTTTTTTAAGTAACATTGCGAAGACATATAAATCAACGTACAATTTTAGCTCAGTATGAAACAGATGTAGTGGAAAGGATTCAAATATATTGTTAAAGCATAAAATCTATTGAAAGTTCAAACCGCCGGAAATGAACTGTGCAGCCTTTCCCCCTTTGAGTGAAATGGGTCTAAATAACGCGGGAAACTTACCTGGGAGCAAGAGGGAATCCCGAAAGTGGCGAACTTACGGTCTGCAGTTGGATTTTCTGAATTACCGATTGACCAGTCATGCCTGGAAAAACTCTAGATCGACCACCGTTACCAGAAGAAACCTTGGCTAAGTGTGTGAAACGCTATCTTTCATGATATACGATATATGCACTTCTTCTGTGCATTGTTTACATCATGCCCAAATTATTTTGTTATCATTTGTGTTAATACTGTTAGTAGTAGCATTAGCGTCATTTGCCAACACCGCAAATCTGCATGATGACGTCTTGTGGGGCCAGTTGGTCATGTACAGGACACCTGAACTGAGGTGTAATATAGTTCTGACTTGACATGGAATAATATATAGCAATGATGCAGTCTCATCGACGCTATCTTTCCAGACCCGAGACGTGGTGACGAACAGTTTGCACCGCAAATAAGTGGCCAATTTCAGCATTCTCCCTTTTCTCTCGGCACACCTAAGTTCGAAAGCATAATCTGATGAGGTATCATGTTTAAGGAGAAGGCATACAGGCTATATGCAGTCTTTGCATCTGTTTAAGACTACAGTCATACGAGTAAACATGTAAATATGCAAGTTTGGGAATGCATCCCTTTCAGAGACTGACTCTAGTCTTGTGAATAATTTTTGCAGCGCAACTTTTAAGTGTTTTGAACTTATTTGCTTATAGTATTATTGCCTTACACTATCTTGAAAAAATGTCAGCAGTAGTAAGGATGAGGGTGATATCATGTGGTAGGGTGACGTCAGTTCAGTGAAAAATGTCCTTTTCTCAATGAAAATCGGAGAAGTGGGTTAGTGATGAACAATAGCTCAACCTACTCTTTACAAATCTCAAAATGTCAATTGTGGTGTCGTCCAAGAGATCAGCTCTTGGTGATGATTCATATGTTCATCTGCATTCCCCATTTAAGGGTCATTTATTGTGGGCAGCGATGATAGCTGTCACAGAAACCCCTATATGGCTATTTATTAACCATTTCTTTGAAGTAGCACAACTGAAGCTATTATTTGCACACATGCTAATTTACTGGTAAATAATCTCCCCTTGTAAACGTGCATAACCTCCCCTTGTTTGGATTACACTTCATGCTCCAGAAGGGTTAATATCTTTGAATGGCTCATACCGCAGAATTTAAGAAAATTTTAGTCAATGTCCTATACAGTATATCTATGGAGATAACTCATCAATATATATAAGTCAGTAGTAATTTTATCTTCAAGAGCCTTGCGCATCTGTTAATTTCAAATGACAAGACTTTATTCCTCTTTTAATTCATAGTAACGCACAAAATTGATAAGCCAAAAGAAATAGGGAAATTGCAGTGTACATCTGCAACGAAAAGTAGTCCGGTCAGTATCAGGACATAAATAATTGTTGTCCAATCAAAATTCAAAATGATTTTTTTAGACATCAGACACATTCATAGAGCTATATAACCAAATCGCTCTTCACCCTCTTCACCAACCTGACTTACAAAGGTAAAAACAACACTGTCACCAACATCTCATGTACATGAGTGGAAAATGATTATATCTATATGTATGTCTTAACCACTATTACTCAGTGGCATGTTTAATATTTCTCAAGACAACCCTTTTTTCTCTGGTGTTTACTTTGCCAATCCAAAATGGTGGCCAGTGGCAAAAACTACCCACAAAGCGAGATAAGTTTTTATTAGATACTGTGTGGAGTATACGTCAGTGATGGCAGTTGACTGTTAGCGCTTTCATTCAGTGAGTTATCGTGACCCAAAAGTTGACCGTGTTTAATTTCTTTTTTTTTTGTGTGTGGCAGATAATTTCATCAAAGGAATTGATTTATCTTCCTTGTATAATGAATTAGCATGTGAGCAAATATGGGCTTCATTTGTGCAATGGTTGAGAAACGTTTGATAAATACAGGGGTGTATGGGACAGCCATGTTTGGCCAACATGGCTGCCCACAATAAATGACCCTTAAACAACGTGGGAAATGATTGCTGTCCTAAAATGACTCACAGTAGTGTAACCTGAGATTTTTCCTGAGAAAGAAAACTCTGTTGGATTACCATAACAAAATTACATGTGTGGAGATGAGAATGGAAGATGTTACAACATGGATGTGACAAGCTTGAGGTATTTGGGTTTCAGACATGGAATTTGAGCCTCGAAGGCGATGGTGTCATTTCTAATGCAAATTCCAATGCCCAAGTATTCTTGGAATATCGCCAAGAATATCGCCCAAACCATCATATATGATGATCTGTGGGCCTGGCAGTATGCTAAGGTAGACAGCGAGTACAGTCTATATTTATTTGTTTATTTGGTGTTTTATGCCATACTGAAGAATATTTCACTTATATGACATTATGGTGGGAGGAATCCGGGCAGAGCATTGGGGAAACCCACGGCCATCCGCAGGTTGCTGGAGAACCTTTCCACGTATGGCCGGAGAGGAAGCCAGCATGCAGTCTCTAGAAGTGCTAGATATTGTAAATATCATGGAAGTGAAGCCTATGCACCTTTACACAACGAAATGAGGAAAAGTTTTCTCTCATGTGGTGTACAGCAGAGGGAGGTAGCGTGGTGAAGGCAGATGTGTGTGCAACATTGTTGTTGACTTAAACGACTGAAGAAATCAGCCCAGTGATAAGAGGGCAATAACATATTATTGCTTTCAAATACACATGATTGAATACTACATCTACATGGAAAAGGACTAAAATGATTTATGGATTGTGTTTAATATTCACATATTACATATACTATTTTTTAAGAAGTTTGCTAGTCTGTGGTTGGACAGTGAAAGGCAAGAACAGACTTATTAACAGTGCTAGTTTTCAGATATTATCCTAGTTCAAACACGCAGCGTATAACATGTATGTATACGTACCTGGGAATATTCTCGGGGTTGCATTTGTCGCGATTTGTCGAGATGCAACTTGGTCGTTTTCTAATATGTTTACAACAGGATGATATTTCGAAAGTGTACCGGTTTAAAGAATTCAGGAACTTAACATGGAAAAACGTATGTAGTTTCAGTCTGCGTGTCACCCCACTGTGTTGATATAGTGCTAAACAATAATCAGTGTAAACATTCCGACACATTGATTCTTGGATTCGAGCCCGTGACAGTTTTCCCATTTTTACTGATAATTGATCTCTTTTTAGGGACAGTGAAAATAAGTCACAGATGACATTACTTAACCCTCTCTAGAGTCTGCATTTCGTCAGTACACCCAAATAGTAAGAACTTTCAAAATTTTTAGGCTTAATTAGTTGGGTTTAGGTGTACTCAGTTTTGTTACTAGTTATAGTACGTGCTGATTGACATGAAGTTTTTGGGTGCCCTGCGTGATGAGTTGTTACTCCGCTAACAAAAAACGTTCCATATTTTAATGAGCATGTTCTTCGTACTATGCCACTTTAGTGTGGAGAAATTTTTATTACATCTTCTTTGGCCAATATAGTATGGATTCATTACAAAGTCATGTAGACCCTCTCTCAATGGGACGTAAGTTCTTTTCTTAGCATCTTTCAGCGAACAGCATACGGCCTATTTGGACTAAATGGTATGACCATGTTTTTCATGTGATATAGTGCTGGACAAAGTTCACTTGGGTCATACCACTTACTACAAAGGGATGTTTTAAAAAATGTCAAGCACATATTTGCTGGCTTGCCCATCCCAGCGATATGACTTTTCAGCCCATTGTGGTGTTCAGGTTGCAATTTTTCAAAAACCTACGTGAATAAAATACTGTTCGCATGAAAACAGACTTGTGCAATCCATCGTTCGGTTACGTTGTTCTGTCTCTGCATGAACGGTAGGCTATGCGAAAGGTTAAGCAGTTTGTCACACTGTGAGACGAAAACTAGCAAGTTCAGTGCCAAAGTGCTGTGCCAGCGGCGATCTGTGAGTATTATGAGCTATATACAAAACGCAGGCCTCGAAATTTGGCGCGAACAAAACGACAGTTAGATGGGTTTTGCCGATCTGTCCCCAGAACGTAACCACAAATACAGTGCTTGAACTGCGCAGTGGTCAACAAAATTGAACGACCGCTTCAGTCTGACATGCCCTTTGAAGAGGCTCATTGACCTGCATGTAACTTAGGTCATCTAGATGGCACCTCTTTTGCCCACTTCTTTGTCATTTTCCGATTGAATATTGAATCCTATCTTCTTAATTCACTAACTTTACTGATTAAGTTGTCTTGTTGTCACCTTAGCTGAGAGGACTTCGTACGTACCAACAGGCTCACCATTGGCAGCCATTTTGAAAAGTCTCGCAACCTGCTCTTGATCCTGAAATGTAACATAGTTCTGGCATGGAAAACATATTGAAAACCTTTATGTTTTCATTGTCATTTGTAGGCTCCACTTAAATCTTCATAATACAATCTAGAAGGGTATGAATTTTTTGAGGTTAATTTTGAGCGCACGTATTTTTGGATGACATGAGCACGGACCCCATCGACATTGGCGGCAATTTTGCTGAGTTTGGGTGAAGGACTCAAGGTTACAAAGAATATCAGAATTTTAAAGTTTTCTGAAGCAATCTACCTGGATGGACTACACGTAAATGAACCATTGCGGCATTTGCAGGATACGTGTATGTGAAGCCATTGTCTGTGAACACCTACATGTTTTTGGGTTTTGTTACACAGGAATGACATTCCACGATCAAGTGAGGCTTAATTTTGTTTTGAAATATACCATAAGTGTCCGATCTCGCGTTTTCAGAAATTTAGTATCTTTTTCTTTGAAGTAATGGGGAGTAAGTCACAAAGTAAGTAGCAACACCTGTGGCAGTTTGCTGATGCGAATGGTGGTCATTTGCTTCAAAATGATGTTGCATAACCTCCATGTAACCTGAATGATTGTTCATGCCAAATATTACAGCCTGGTTGACCACCCTTGATGCTTTTTTTATGACCGGGTAAACATGAGTATGCCTGATATGGATGGTTCTGATCCCCTAGGACTGGGCGACCGTAAATGTGGTGCTTCCATTATCAGCATCACAATCCTTTCAAATCGGAGATGTGTCAGATTCACAAGAATTCATTCTTAAACCGTGTCAGTTTCAGGATAGAATGTGATGTAAACGTAATGGTGAATACCGAAATTCCATATGAGCGGAATATCTGTTGGCAGTTGTAAAGACAAGGTTACTACATTTGTTGTTCATTGACCAACTTCTCAGATGTTCATTCTCAAAAGCATTCTTCAGTGAGTTTACGTCGCTCAACCCCAACAGCAGCTTTAGCTTAAAACATCCTTATCTGTTTATATATTGTTTTCAAACTTTTCTTTTTAGATTGCAAGATCTAGATGAAGAACTGAAAGAGGAATTACTTACAGACAAGGTAAACTTGAACAAGTTTGATCATAAAAGTTTTCCTGCAATGTTGATTTTTATTCTTCATTAGCAGCTAAAGTTGTCTCCAGGATTCCCTTGTTTTTAAATAATATGGAAGTGTTACGTATATAAATACTCTAAATCATCTAATTTTTGGGACATCTGATCTTTTTAGCTAACGTAGATGTAAATCCAACAGGGCTACAATGGCTGTTTTGGCTCCCATGGTTAGACCATCTAACGGCCAATATATCCATATCTTCACTTTTTAAAAAAAAATGTGAGAGAGGTGTAATATTTTTCTTTTAGCACAGCTAAATTCAGTCCCAGTAATTAGAAAAGATTAAATGCATTAGTTATTCTTTCAGGTCTACCCTCTTACATTAAAGGTGGAGAAAACATAAAAATGATATAAAGTTCAGATGAAAAAGTGCGAAAAGTTAGTTGTTAATGTGGTCTTCATTATTTTTTTCAATTATTCCTTGAGAGAAAGACACCTGAAAATAATTTTTGTACGGTGGTTATTTGGGAGCACCTGTTGGTATAAATAGTCTCCGTTTAATAATGTTACAAATGAAGATGAAATACATGTTAAATAAATACATGTTAAATAAATATTTTACACTAGAATTTGTTCCTTTCAGCTAACAAGTGTATCCGACCTGGATTTGGATCATACTTTTGCTTTTACTGTGTTCATAAATATTTAAATCATAATTCAGGTTAACGTTATTATGCAACAACGATAAATACCAAAAGTTGGTCTCATATACCGACCATGCAAAAATATTTTCAAATATCCTTTTCTCCTGAAAAAAAAATCCAAAAAGAAACATTGAAGGACCATATTTTCTAATAAATTTTGATGCTGTTTCATCTGATTTCGGCATCAATTTTTATGTTTTCTTTTCCTTTAATTCTTTGAGGACTAATTGATAATGCTCCATGTGTTTGGCCTTACCCTGATATAGCAGACTTGACCTTTGTGGAAAGTTCATTCCCTCAAGACCAGCATGGGAATATGGAGTTTTCATTTGACAACATCACATTAATGTCTCTTTTATGCCTTTGTGCCCTGACTTTGTCACCTAACGAGCAATGCATTCTAACACAGGTAAATACGATAATGAAAATTAAGTATCCACAAAAAATGACATTAATTTCAAGACCGGGATGACTTGTCCATGGGGTTAGCATGCTAGTGCAGTACAATGGGCCTCTCACCAATGTGACCCCTGTGAGTTCAAGTCCAGCTCAGGCTGGCTTCAGCTCTGGTGCTCACATTTGACATGTTGAATTGCATCGATTTGCCCCAATGTGCATTAAAGCATCAACTTAACAGCACAAAAAGATGTAAGCTAATGTTGTAACATCATAACTCAAATGCTTGCCTGAGGTGGTGAGCTTGAATCCAGCAACAGCAGGTTTGACTGCAGCTTTGTCAACAGGTTTTCTTGGCATTTGGTGAGGTGCTGGGGTTCCCCCCTCCCAGCTCACTTTTTGGGGCGAAATTTTGAGTTATTTACAGTATATTCGAATACCACCTTAATTACCATGTGAATAATTTATAGGTAACTAAATTTGCCCTTATTATATCTGTTTTAAGGGCTACTGGAAGAAGAAGTGTAAACTGCTGAGGCCTGTGGTATCTGAGCAGATTGCGACAGACATTGACAAACTGGAAGAGGAACTGAAAAATGGAGAGATCACCGAGGTAGATATTGTAATGAATAGCCTTTATTTAACATGGTGATACATGTACTGTGCGTAGTTTTGGCTTCCTGACTGTACCAGAAGAATTTCATTCTGTTTTGAAATATGAAAAGCACAAACGGAAAGAGCATTCCATTGTTACACTGAGCCCTTCTGTCTTTACTCTGGCGTTAAATTATACACCGACACATGTACAGTAAGCATGTTTGAAAGGAGTTCATGTAGTATACAATTGAGTTAAAGACTGGTTTTATGAGGCAACTTGCGTTGTCAAAAAATAAATATTAACAACGAAATTTTTTATTTTTTTTTTATTTTGTTAAGTTGGGGAATTGTATGGTTGTGAGAAATGGCCTTGTGAAATGTGCCTGACCTGGAGCAAATGGTTTGTGCTGGCCAATGTATTTAACGGTTGAAAGAATATTTTTTGAGGTGATGAATCCCTGTTTTTTTTCATTTTCAGAAAGGATATTATGCAAGACTGAACACCATTCTTAAGCCAGTGCTAGTTGTCCAAGATAATACTGATGTTTCGAAAAATGGACAGTCACAAGACAAAAAAGAAACAGAAAATCAAAATGCGCAAAGCAACCAGAAAGAAAACGTAAATGGGGTATCTGGGAATAAGATAGGGAAAGAGAGCGGGTCTGGTGTGGAGAATGGGAATGTTTTGTCATTGGCTAAAGACGAGGATGCGGAAGTGTCCAATGGAAACGGAGTGGATAATGGCAATCAAAACAATGGAAACAAGACCTGTAATGGAGATGGAAACAGCGTGGATAACAAGCCGGAAGATATAGAAAATGAAGATACTAGAGACATTCAATTAGAGGATGAAGACAAAGTGAGTATGAGGAGTTCTAGCATGTTGTCCACCCATCCCTGACTGTCTGTCTGTCTGTCTGAAGCAAGATACATAATCTGTAGTATCAGTAGGCCATTTCGATGAGTGGTTGTCCGTCTGTCTGTTAACATTTCCCTCCAAACCCTACTCCTGTCGATTTTGTTCCATTTCAACAAGACTTGGTTACAGTGTAGACTGCATGTACATCAACATACATAATTTGTGGTATGAATTTTTAATTTTTATGATCAGTTGTTGGTCTGTCTGTCTGATGTCATTCAGGATATATTAACACATCTTTCAAAGCACTGCTACAGGGTTTGTCTGATATCAATGGAAATTTCTGAAAGTGTAGATTACATCAAGATACATAAATCGTATTATCGATTTTCCATTCCTATCATCGGTTGTCTGTCTGTCTGTTCACTCAGCGTATGTTAACATTTCTTTCAGAAAGCTACTAATTACTGTTAGAGTTTTTGACCAGTTTCAACAAAACTTGTTGCAAGTGAATCAACACACATATTTCGTAGTATTAATTTTGATTGTCCATTTCCATTATACATACATAATGTTGTAATCGACCCTGGAATAATTTGGTCCCAACCAGTAGAGCTGTACTGTCTCTTCAGAGACTCTGGTTTTCTGATAGTCTGGTTATGCCCAGCAATGTTGATGAAAGTTGATTGTAGCAGTGGAGGAAGATTTTTCATATTTAGAAAAACTTGATTATACATCATCTGGGAATATTTGATTCTTTTTGAGTTTTACCCAAATTTGGGTAAAACTTTGACTTAATTTGGGCCTCAAAATAATTATAAAAGCAATACTGAAAACCAGATGAAAAATTAGTGATAAACAAGCAAATCTGAACAAGGTTTTGCAATATGTTCTTTTGTCAGAACGCGGATGAGGTGATGGAGGTTGCCAGTGGCGATGAGACCACACCCAAATCAAAGAAGCAGCGAACAAATAGAGGAAGTGAAGGGACACCCACAGATGGTAAGAGAAGTCATCATGGCAAGCGAAATTACCTTAGACAAATTGACTGGAAGGCTCAAAATCTTACAATTAAGTGTGCTATGTTTTTCTTCTCCCTGAAATTTAGCTAAGAACCTGCTACTTTGACTAAAGTTGAAGGAAAAGAATACGAAAGAATATTTTTTCTGCTATGCCTGATGCACCTTGAATCAGCTCTTTTCAATGTGCATTTGTAAAAAAAACAAATTTTCTTTGTCACTTGCTGTCAAGAGAATAATGCCTATCCTTTGGTTGCCTGAACCTTATTGCTAGAATTCGATACTTTGGCTGCAGACCGATGAGGTTGCAAATTCCAGCTGTGCCCATTTTGGCGGGAGCTTCAAGAGAGGTTTATTAGGTATTCGTTGAAAGGCGGTTGTTTACCCTGGCTCCAGTTTCCTTCTTCCATAAATCTGACTGCCATTACAGGTATGCAAATAGGTGCCTCACATTTTTTAAATCACCCCTTTGGTGAAAGTGGTATGATCCAATATATATATATATACATGGACAACATGGTCATACCACTTTGTCCATAGGGTGTTTAAAAAAAAGCCAGGCACCTATTTGCAGGCTTGTATTAGAATGAGTGAAAAATTCCGAAGTGTGGCAGTAAACTCCAGTGAAATAAGTGATCTGCTTTGCAGTGCTGTCCTTGCAGTTATATTATTTAAATGGTTTTCTCTTCAGATACCCCTGTGAAGAAAACACGCAGTAAGAAACTGACATCCAATCAACCATCAGTGCTATCCATGTTCTCAAAAAGGTTTGTGTCTGCTGCCAGAAAACTTATGTAACTTAACTGTAGCTATGAAGAGTTATGTAGGGGAGTTTTGAGTACCAGCTCTTTTCTTGCCACATCTCAAGAAAAAAGAAAACAAAATTGTTGTATCTGAAAACAAAGATGCGCAAAAAGTTATTTATAATTGACAAACAAATCACGAGAGAGGATCTGAGCATTTTTGAACCTACAAAGTTCCAGGAGGAAAGAAAAGCCATTTATGCTTCCAAAAGGTGACCAACAAATCTCAATAAATCAAAATCATTCTGTCTTGTTTTTAAATGGATTAGTGCTAACAAAAGGAGTTCATCCGAGTTGGTGGAGGTGAAGATGGAAGAGGAGGTGGAAGAAAACCCGGAACCAGAGGGCAAGAGACAAAAGACGGAGGATGACTCAGCAAAACCTGAGTGAGTTTGGCCATCTGCCAAGTTTACACAGACAGTTGTTTCCTCATAGCTCTGTGGCCTGGTGATTTGCGTACAAGTAAAGTCTCCTTCAGCGCGTAGGGTTATTCCAAATTAGCTGAAACGTGATAAATCGTCATCAAAAATGGCTAATCCTTTAGGTAGTAGGGGAGAAATTCTATCCATTTTCGACTGGCTTCACCGTGGCCTTCCAGCAGATACCCAGTTTTCTCCAAGATGTGCTTAATTTCCTCCACACATTAACACGGCCAAATCTAGACAGGTGAAACATACGTCATAAGACACAAATTCAGATGAACCAAATTGACCGTGCCATTCAACACCAATCAGTGAATAGTGTGCTGAACAAATAGGGAAGGTGCAAGTTTGGTTTGCAAGATTAAGAAATTTAATGCGTCCTTAAAATGAAAACTAGGACAAACATCTATGTTTACTTGTCATTTACCTTTAAAACAATTTCTGTAGGCTATTTTCTGTTCTGTGAAAATGGAATCGAAAACAGCCAAAGTATTGAGGGATTAACAGCTTTCTGTTGAAGATTTTCCTCCACTAATCCAATGTATCAATCCTTCTTTCACCAACTAGGGAAAATGGCTCTGGAGATGCGAAAGATGTCAAACAGGACGTGACAAATGACCCTGCTGTGAAGGTCAAGGTCCCGCCCACTAAGTGTAAGGAATGTAAGCAGCTATTGGACGATGCTGACCTCCGCCTTTTCCCAGGGGATCCTGATGATGCAGTGAGTCTTATCAGATGATCAGGTCTTTGTTTTTGTTTTTTAGCAGGAATGTGATAATCACACCCCTTTCATAAGACCTGCAGTGTAATTTTCACACCTAGATGTACACTTCCCAGGATCCTCATCATTTCAGGCATGTGTTATTAGTGCACCTAGGCTTTGTTTCAGGGATGCGCCATTGGAAAGATATAATTGAAAATCTGAGAAAACCTGGCTGGAAATAGGGTTTATTGAGAACGATATTAAGGTAATTGTTGTGATATCCGAAGTCACATTGATCCCTTTGTCTGATTTCTACACACTAAAATTTCGCCCCCAAAATTGCCTTTTTTTTTTTTTTTTTATAAATGATAAAATATTACTTTTGGTGCTGAAATTCACTTTTTTCCAGTGGGATGTCATCTTACGTTCCAATACAAACCATCCAAACACTTTTCTAAGATCATTAAACACCCTCAGGATCTGGACAAAATTTGAAGTTTTGTGTTGCTTCATTACTACAGAGTGGTTGGCAAAAAGGCCCTTGCAAAGAGATATAAATAGCCGTCACTCATGTGGTTCAGTTTTACACAGGGTTGCACTTTCTTACCTCCACAGGTGGAAGAGTTCATCATGCTGACTGACCCTAAGCTGTCTGTGTTCACGGGGAATGAGGAGGAAATCAGCGGCTATGACGAGAGACCGCAGCACAAGCTGACAGATTTCAGGTTAGCAGTTTTTCATGACTCTAGCAACATGTTTACCTCGAGTTTACCTCTTGAGGTTGGCCTGGCACTTTGACGAAATTTTAGTGGTGTTCTTTGTGTATGCCCATAATACAGATCGTATTATGCCACTGTCTTATCATCCTTAATCTTTTCAGCATTATCTCTGAGTAAACAGAACTGCTTTCCTTATGATTGTAAAATAAGTTTGCTTGCTCTCTCTGCAACCACATTACAAACCTGTCTAAAAGGAGTCCCTTAAAATTTACTCCTTTACTTTCGTGATATGCCTCTTTTTGTGACGTCTTGATGGGCTTCCCTTAGAAAGTTGGAAGAGATTCTAATATTTGCATTAGCTTTTCATCAAGAAGAGCTTTTATTTGAATTTGCGCCAGAGGTAAATTAGAGTGTTCTGTGTGTTACATACCTTTTGATCAATGGTGTAAAGTACATATACAGAGAAATGAATTACTCTAAACTGTATCAAAATCATATTGGGTGAAAGTAATATTTGCCTTAATTCTAGTCTGTCATAAATTGGGTATATTTCTTTGTTTGTGTTTTAGTGTGTATGACAAGAACACCCACCTTACTCCATTTGACTCTGGCCTGATAGAGAAGAATGTAGAGCTGTACTTCAGTGGTGTCGTCAAGCCTATCTATGATGACAACTCAGGGCCGGATGGTGAGTTACATTGGTTTGGGTTTATTCAAAGTATTAAAAGAATGTCACATACACATATTAGAATACTTTTGCAAATGGTTGAGGGGGAGTTTCTAGCCACTTTCTAGAAATGTTGAAAAATTGAGTTTTAGACAGATTTTGTTTCGAGTTTTCATTAAATAAATTAAAATTTTTGATACATAGGTGACGAAAAAATATTAAGTTTTCTGGTTTGTTCAGATTGAGTTTCTAAAAAGAAATTGGCTAGAAAAACCCCGTGGTTGGAGCTGTTTAGAGCAGAATTGACTAACTTTCAACATGGTACATTTTGTGTTATGCTGCTCTTGTCATAATAGAATGGCATGAAGCATTTTCGGAGACTATCATTGACAAATGGTACTAGATATTCAAATCCAGCACTTGCTTGTTTGCCTCCCTTGTGAGTCAGAGACATGATTTAACACTAATGATTTGTGTTCAGGTGGGATTCGCACTTGTAAGATGGGCCCCATTAACGAGTGGTGGACAGCTGGTTTCGATGGTGGAGAAAATGCCTTAATTGGATTCAGCACAGGTAAGACATTGAACAACTTTCTCTTCAAGAATGTGCGATTGTGAACTACTTTTGGCGATGATTGAAACTATTTTCGTTGGGGTTAACTCAACTTACCCTCTAGGAAACAGGGTCCAATCAAAAGTTTTTATTGGGCTGTAGATGGAATTTCTTTTTTTATTTTTTTTTTTCTGTATTCATTTCTTTAAAAGCCATATTTCATTAACAAGAGTATAAAAACAATTGCCAACTGACCCTATTTCTTGTGATAGGGTTGTGTCACCCACAACAAAGAATTTTATAAGGATGGCCTTGTATTGTGTCATATAATTCTTGAGTACGTTGTAAAACAACAATGAAATAAATAAATAAATGACGCCATATAAATATTGCGTAAGACTGATAATTAACTACAAGAATATGCATTGCAAGTCATACATCAGTGTTGATTTAGCAAAAAAAGTATTATCTCTTTCCTATTAAAAAACAAACAAAAAAAATGTTTGTCAGCAGTGGTGTTTATGTATGTCTGTTTGTTAGAATGCATTACAGAGGTTTCTGTACATATTTTATGTATGTCTTGTTGTTAGAATGCATTACAGAGGTTTCTGTACATATTTTATGTATGTCTTTTTGTTAGAATGCATTACAGAGGTTTCTGTACATATTTTATGTATGTCTTTTTGTTAGAATGCATTACAGAGGTTTCTGTACATATTTTATGTATGTCTTTTTGTTAGAATGCATTACAGAGGTTTCTGTACATATTTTATGTATGTCTTTTTGTTAGAATGCATTACAGAGGTTTCTGTACATATTTTATGTATGTCTTTTTGTTACAATGCATTACAGAGGTTTCTGTACATATTTTATGTATGTCTTGTTGTTAGAATGCATTACAGACGTTTCTGTACATATTTTATGTATGTCTTGTTGTTAGAATGCATTACAGAGGTTTCTGTACATATTTTATGTATGTCTTTTTGTTAGAATGCCTTACAGAGGTTTCTGTACATATTTTATGTATGTCTTTTTGTTACAATGCATTACAGAGGTTTCTGTACATATTTTATGTATGTCTTTTTGTTAGAATGCATTACAGAGGTTTCTGTACATATTTTATGTATGTCTTTTTGTTAGAATGCATTACAGAGGTTTCTGTACATATTTTATGTATGTCTTTTTGTTAGAATGCATTACAGAGGTTTCTGTACATATTTTATGTATGTCATGGATATGGGAGTCTTGATTACCTGAAAGATTTCTGAAAAATTCGAGACTTATGTGTGAAATTAGTTTGATGTAAGTCCCAGCAACTGACCAGGAGTTAAACATGCAACTCTTGTGAAATATTGAATATTGTGATATTTTATTGTACGTGCAGCATACGCAGAGTATATATTGATGGCGCCCAGTGAGGCTTACTCTCCTGTGATGGAGACCATGAAAGAGAAAATCCACATGAGCAAAACAGTCATCGAATTCTTAGCTCGAAATCAGGATGCCACCTATGAGGATCTGCTTAACAAGATACAGGTGAGTTGTCAAAGCCTTGCTATGTTCAAATATTTTCCTATGATCTTAAAACCTCCTGTGTTCTCCTGGTTTGCAGAGATATCAGAAGTTAGGATAGGTTAAGCTAAGAAGACACCTGGGAGCTGGATTGCACCAGTGTCCTTCAGAAGAAAGGTTAACATTTTTTTGTGAATTCACGTAGTTGGCTTGGTTGGGCCATTCTAAGAAAAAAAACTGTTCTGTTGGGCGTTATCTGACACTGTGACTAAAAAGAGTGTTGGTCGGTTGGGAATTCTTTTTGTTTGTTTATTGTGGCTCTTGAAAAAGACAGGCATTTTAATGAAGTCAACATGGAGATAAAAAAAAAAAAAGAAGAAAACTTTCCCTTTTTTGGAGGGTATGTCAAGTTACGGCCAACGAGCATATTTTTAAGGCTGGCCTTGTGTGAGATAGGCTCTTTGTATTTGACGGTTTACTGAAGCCACTCTGACAATGTGATCTGATGCGATCTGCTGGTAAATGTTTGTTTTCCCAGTTGACTGTCCCCCCACAGGGCACCTGTATCAGTAGCTTCACCGAGGACTCCTTGCTAAGACACGCCCAGTTTATTGTCAATCAGGTGAGACTGCGTTAGACTCTTGAGTTACGTTTCTCTAAAGGTTGCAGATAATGTGAAACTAGATCATCTAAAATGATTGTAAGGAATCCACTTCAGTCAGTATTCTCAGATCTTCAACCGGGGCCTCTGTGACAGACACGTTAGCATGTTGGCTCAGCGTGGTGACACAGATGTCTCTCACTAGTGGGGTTGCTATGAGTTTAAGTTCAGCACATGCTATCTTCCACTGCAGCCATACATGGAAAGGCTTGCCAGCAACCTCCGAACGGTCGTGGATTTCCCCAGGACTCTGTCTGGTTTTCTCCCACCATGATGCTGGCCCCTTTTCTTTAAGTGAAAATGTTCCTGTGTACAGAAGTATATCTCCAATCAAATAAGTAAATCACTAAAGCGAATTTTCAGCACATGAAACAAGGCAGACAGGTGTTGAAAAAATTGTCAATTTGCATGATTTAGTCATTTGTTTAGAGTTTAACGTTTACAACTAGAGTCAGGTGTATGGATGGAATTTGATTTTATTAACCTAAGAAGCGTCCGTGATGTAAAAACTACAGTCCGCTGTGATTTAAGATAATCACTCCAGAATATCATTTGATTTGTGGCAGGAGGATCATCTGTGAAACTTACGATACCTTGTGGTCAGGTGTTATTTCCAGATTGTAAATTATAAGCTGTATATGTAGCTGAACTAACAGGTTATAAGCTGTATATGTAGCTGAACTAGCAGATTATAAGCTGTATATGTAGCTGTATATGTAGCTGAACTAACAGATGCTAACGTTACAAATGATGAGTACATATGACTCCTTAGTTCAGTGAGGTCAACTGGAAATTGGCACTGGTGAGGTTTTCTCATCTTGGTGATACCTGTTGTTACCATGGTGACAGGTGGAAAGCTACGATGAAGCCGCTGATGAAGATGAAGACTTGTTGATTACAACACCTTGTATGAGGGCTTTGATTAAGCTGGCAGGTGTCACCCTGGGCCAAAGGTAAGTACTGGGGTCTTGAGTTCAAATCCAGCTCTGGATATTGTAACTACATCATAATTGTCAGGATTGTTTTGATTTTTTGTCCGAGTGAATTCATTAATGCTTTATTTGATTCTTCCGATTGAAGCAACAAAATTGAATTGATAAAGAAAATCTAAAAATAAGAAATAT
This sequence comes from Acanthopleura granulata, assembly GCA_016165875.1. Lineage (NCBI taxonomy): Eukaryota > Metazoa > Mollusca > Polyplacophora > Chitonida > Chitonidae > Acanthopleura > Acanthopleura granulata. The sequence goes on along the minus strand of JABBOT010000024.1, from coordinate 777,377 downwards.
ACCTCCTGTGAATTTGTTCTGATTCAGTTCTGTAATTATCCAGATAATTGTCCTACATGCAGGATAGTATAACATAGCGGGTAAGGGTATTGGTACCTCTGTTGAAGAACTTCTTCTTGTGTGAGAACAAAGTTTATTCATGTGACTCATCACTCACACTGATAAGTTCCCAGAATAAAAACTACGGCAAGTGACCTCGAATTTCGTCCGTAAAAGTGCATTTTTGAGAGGCAAATAAGTGTAGCGGAGTATCATATTTGAAGCTGAAACTTACATTTCTCAGTAGGATATCAGCTTGCCTTCCAAACAAATATCAGTACCTCGTTCTGAAATTATTGAAACTTGGATTAGGCAAAATGAGCTTCAGTGTCTGGGACGAAATTTGAAGTTATTAAGGCTACCTCTTGTGTGAGGTCAATGCCCATTTACATCATCCATTTGTTTGTTTTGTACTGTAGGAGAGCTATAAGAAAACAGGCCCCGCGTGTGAAGAAGGAAAAACCGACCCACACCAAAGCGACGACCACGCCGCTGGTGCGCAGCATATTTGACCAGTTATTCCAGGAGCAGCTGGACGAGAAGGTGCTGTCAGAGGCCAGGAGGCGCAGGTGTGGCATTTGTGAGGTGAGCAGTAGTGACCTTGAAGTTTGACCTTGACATGTATGTGAGGTGAGCCATTCCGACCATAAAGTTTGATCTTGACTTATATGTGAGGTGAACAATTCCGACCTTGAAGTTTGACCTTGGCAGGTGTGTGACGATATATGCCCTACCTTGTCTGCAGCTTTGGGTTTAAGTGGCTATGCATCTTAACCACAAAATCATTGAGAGACAAGAGTGGATTTAAACCATCCTTAAGTCTTACAGTGAAACTGGAATTAATGAAGTGAACAGCTGAGGTTTGGCTTATTTGTTTCGAAGCATTCTCAACCAGGCCTGCAGGTCTTTTACTGTAACAAATCGCTCTGTCTTTTGACATTTATGTCGTTTATGGGCCATTCACTTAATCAGGGACTTGACTGCAAGATAAATTTCATTATTTGAAGATTTTGCAGCTCTTGCAAGCATTTTTTCTAGTGGATTCAAGGAGAAAAGTAGCTTAACCACAATTTTTTTGCAAAGCAGGTTGACACTGTTGTTAAAAGGAAGACTTCACAATATCACACTCAAAGTTCTGTTATTTTATGCCTGTTTTTTTGTAGGTTTGCCAGCAGCCAGATTGTGGGAAGTGTCCTGCGTGTAGGAATATGGTGAAATTTGGGGGGTCAGGGACCTCCAAGCAAGCCTGTGTGAACAGAAGGTAAGTCAGAACACAGAAACCTGCCTCGTCCTTCTTTCTCTGATTCATGGCTTTAAATTTATTTGATTTGGCTTTTTTTATGCCATAATCAAGAATACTTCATGTAAATGAGGACAGCCATATTTATAGTGAGAGGAAACCGGACTTTGGAAAATTAACAGTAGGCATAATATTGTGACAGCAGGCAAATGGCCCTCTAGATAGGCCTTTTTTGTGTGGGTAACAGGATAACTGCTGTCATAAATGTTCTGGGAGTGTTTGTTTTGATAAGTGTTGATTTAAACTCATTGCTTTCATTGATCTTGTGCACATTGTTGAAATAAGTCCTGCTTTAGATCTGTTGTACAAAATCATTTCTCTTATTGGTATTGTCCATATTTTGGAAATACATGTTTGAGGTAATACTGTTCTGTGATTGGTTAATTTCCTCTGTCAGGTGCCCAAATATGGCTGTGAAGGAGGCTGACGAAGATGATAACCTGGATGATGATGTGGAACAAGAAGAACAACAGGTTGGTGCCTGAAACTGAACCGTGACGAGTGTCGTTCTCCCCTTTGTTTGGAACTTTTAAGTTTTCTTGTTGCAAACAGGAATTCTGGCCATTAACCTTTATAAATTTTAAACTTTGTGTGAAAATGAAACGTTGTGAAATGATATCATTGTAACGGAGCATTTATTTAAGCTTCGCTATTGTCTGATTTTTCTCCGTATTGGTGTCTAAAGAGGTAGGCTTATGTTTATAGCTCTTGACCATTGGATTAGAAAATATTTTCTTATTTTTTTTTTGTTTTTGTTTTTTTCAGAAAGAAGAAAAGGAGCCAGTGAAGAAACACCGCGTAGCGAGAAGTCAAAAGGTAGTTTTGATCCTGTTAATTCTCTTCTTATTTCAAAACTTTAGGTTTAAAATTTAGGTTAAAATTTATGGCATGATAAAGAGATAATATGGCACACTGTCATGGCTGCTTAAACAAAAAAAGAAAACAGTATTCAGTTGTTGGCTGAAATTATAATTTGCCATTTTCTTTAAAATTTCATAATTTCTATCTTCAGACAAGACTGGAATGGGTGGGCGAGCCGTTCCACACAGAAAAGAACAAGGCATTTTACCCGGCTATCATGCTCAATGATGAAAAGGTAAGTTAAAGATGAGTGGAAGTTGATTAGCTGACTATACAGGTATGGCTCCTTGAAACCGTGTTCTGGTTAGGTGTGCAAGGCAAACAGTTCAGCTTAGTGTGAAGTTCATGGTTAGTTGGTGTGAAAAACTGTAAATCTCACAAGGAAAGTATGTCGTGTCACCGGTTTCCTCCGTCTGTAAACCTAACTTCTGTGATGTAAGACTGTGGCCTTTACCCAGGGTTTTTTGTAGTTAATGTTTGATTGAGTTTTGATGAAATATGTTGACTTTTTGATACATTGGTGATGAAAAATATTGAGTTTTCCGGAGTTCTAAACTGAGTTTCTTGAAGGAAATTGGCTAGAAAAAACCCTGGCCTATCAGATATATACAGTCTTCTTACAAAGCGTCTCGGTGTGTAAATTTTATACCTCTCGCCATCAATGGACCTCTTGATGGACCCCTCATCTTGTCATTTTCATTTTCTACTAAAAAAATCAAGCACCTGTGAGGTCATGTGATAGATAAAAGTGCAGTCGAACAATGAAGGTTTATCTGCCTTGTTGCTCTGGCCAGGTGTGCATCGGTGACTCTGTATCAGTCAAGCCGGATGACCCCAGCACACCTGTCTACATTGCTAAGGTGGCCTACATGTGGGAGGACGCCAAAGGGGAGAAGATGTATCACGCCCAGTGGTACTGGTAAGTAGGATATCTGATTTCACAGGTGTCACTTTAACTTGTTGATTGCCGTTAGGAAGCACAATAATAAGAGCGCCATTTTTGAATCGGGAATAAAGTGTTCACCATCCCTCTGGAAAGAATTTCTGAGGGCGAAGAATAAAATGGTGGAGACTAGGACAGCTACATGTGTCGAGGGAGTCAAACCATTGGGCCTGATAATAATAGAGCTCTTGTCTTTTTGGAGGTGAAAAGGACCTAGCTCACAAACATCCCAAGAGCCTCCTGAAAGGCTAGTTTCTCAAGGTCAGACAGCCAGTGTCAAGTTCAGATCGACATTCAGATCGCTCTATTTTGTGATTTGATGAGGGTCGAGGCATTGGATGGGTTCTCCTCGGAATGTGGCCTTAAAGGAGCTGTATTCGCTTACTTGATTAAAAACTCTGTAAAGGTTACTCTTCCATTAACACTTTTTGAGGTTATTCTGACCGTGACAGCCTCATAATGCTGGAGTTCCATGGTATGGCCGAAATATTGCTGATGCGGCATTAAACCAGGAACATTCGTTCATTCATTATGGTAGGGAAAAAGACGAACCTGCTGTTGGGAGTTAATTTTTCCATCCTTCTGTGTATCCAGTTTTCACTGAATTGTCTTAACAACACTACTAACCAATTCATCTTCCTGGTCACATGACTCCCTATCACTGTGTTTACACATGGATGAACAATCAGACTGAAGTATTCTGAGACACCCCTTTTTCATGCTGTCCTCTCATGGTTTGTGTTATGTAGCCGTGGCACAGAGACTGTGCTGGGTGCGGTGGCTGACCCTCTGGAGGTGTTCTTAGTGGATGAGTGTGAAGACACCCAGTTTGCCTTCACCCTTGCTAAGGTCAAGGTAAGTTTCTAGTGCGAACATCATGAAGGCAAAGAAACAGCTACGAAAGGCCATTTACTAAATTTGTTTTTAGGGTGTAACCAGAGCCCTCCCCACAAAAAAGTGCCCTGTTCCAAAGTTTATTTTGGGACTTTTCTCCATGTTAGTTAAATTCTTTAAACTCCTTATCATTATCATTGGCCATAATTAAAAAAGTTAAAAGGAATTTTGTCTGCTATGGTTACAGGGTTTTTTCCAGCCAGTTTTTGTTTCTCTAGATGCTCAGTTTAAAAAAGTCACAAACTCTGTTTCCACACCAATGTATCGAAAAAAAAACAAAACTCATTTCATGAAAACTCAACACAATATTTGTCTGAAGTTGAATTTTCTGACATTACTGTTGTGGTGAAGTAGAAAGTGTGCCACACTTTGTGAGAGTGTCAGGTGTAATAGTTACTGAGGTATCGCTTCCTGTGCAGTGGTGACACAAGGGCCCAAGCTGGATGAAACATTCTTTTTTTATTACATGAGAACTACATTACAAGTCTGGCCACAAAGTATCATTGTAGATACAGGAATGAACAGTACAGTAAGAAAACATTGACTAGAATCACTTTAGATTCCCTCATTATGTATTTACCTCCCCTTCCTCGTCTTCTGAATTCAAATCACAAGGCCAAGAATATGCACCATAAAGGTGAAGTACAGTGCATCCCACAGAATCTCACATGATAAACAAGAACTCCGCCTAAAGGCACAGGGTCCTTCAGGACAAAACTAAATGGTTAGATCCGTCACAAGCGATGCCCCACCTTCCCCTTATCATGACGCCACAGAAAGATTGAGCATTTGTAACCAGTGTGGGGGACGTCAAAGTTGACGTGCTTGAAGCAATGTTCATCATGATTGGTCAGATGCGCGTTTTTGATTAACAGCTCGGAAAAATCCATTGGTTTTCATTGTTATGTCGCATGCTTGGAAATAAGCTAAATGCAAAACCCTGTATAACGCAAATAACGCTCTGGGTTTTAAGGAAACTGCAAGTAAGTAAACTCCACTGTATTGTGACAGGTGGGTACTGACTGTCTGTAACCTAACCTGTTCTTGCGCCTCTGTTTTCTTGCCCCCTACAGGTGATCTACAAAGCCCCGGCAGAGAACTGGGCGCAGTTAGGAGGGGTTGATAAACCTGACGATGACCTTGTTGTGAAGGAGGAGGATGGGAAGACGTTCTTCTATCAGAAATGGTCAGTGTTTTTTTCGTAATAGTATTTTAACAAGTAGTTAAAAAAAAGTTGAAAGAGATGGAGGTATGAAGGTAACATTTTTCCACATAATTTTTTTTAACATTCTTGCTTGTTTGATTGGACAGTACTTAATACCTTATTCAGGAAGTTTCCACCTGTGTAAGATTTATTCTGTTAAAAGGAAACTTGTCAAATTTATGCTATGAAATATATTCATGTCGATGCAGACTAAATTTCCGTAGACTTGGTGAGTTTTGCTTTTCTCTGAATTACAGAGAATACTTCCGAGTTTTCACAGTAGCAGCAATAGAGCGTGCTATGTTTGATGCAAATGAGCCATTCCTGGAAAGCCAGTCACTACTATCATTTTTGTTTTTTTTTTTCTAAATAACCTCAAATGTTCTGACTTTCTATTTTGATATCAGGTATGACTCTGAGTTAGCCAGGTTTGAAGACCCACCTGTGTCAGTGAACACCAAGAGTGAAGTAAATAGCCACAGGTTCTGTGCCACCTGTCAGAGACTTGAGGAACTCCGCAAGGTGGGCAAGATCTCGTGAAGATTTCGTTTGAGCACTATGTTGAAGAAATATTTGCTATCATGGCTGGTTTCTGATGCAAAAGAACTGAGACCATTTGCCCAAAACTTTGAATTATTTCTTGTAACTTATCATAAACGACATTGATGGGTCATGGTGACGTTAGGCAACGTTATTTGCTTTAAGTAAAACTACTTGTGTGACTTTCAAAAAATTGTGAATTGTCTTTTATGAAAACTCGACTTGACATGTAGGTTTTGATTTTATTGCTTTCTGTAGCGAGAGTCTCCTCAGGTAGGAGATGAGATAGAACCCGAAGACGCAGACAAACACAAGGTGTACTTCTCTAGCGTAGCACGCGATGGCCACACCTACAAAATCGGGGACTGCTGTTACCTCATGCCAGAGGCTTTCAGTTTCTCCGTTAAGCCAGTCGCTCCCAAGAAACCCAAACAGGAGAAACGGGAGGTAAGAAGTTATTTCATTTTTTTGCAGTGTTGCACAAAACGTAAGCTCTGACATATGACATTAGGACTTCTTTTTTTTTTTTGGTAGTGGAGGAAGGGGTTATGGTTGGAGTGTTGTAGGAATGATAAAATTGTTTTCATTAAAAGAAAAAAAAACAACTTGTGCTGGTTTTTCTGTGTGTTATAGGTCAATAGGTCTTTCAGGTGTCTGTCCAGGCCCAGTGGTTTACACTGGACGTTTTGTTTTTCCTTCACCCATAAAAAGGATCCATTGGCTGAATGAAGTATTCTTGAACACTGTGTTAAATACCAGGCCAGTAAAAAAACATGTTGATGATACGTTCTCCAGAGATACGTCGCCTATCGAGATGTGTTAGCCCACCTATTAATCTGGTTTGCTTACAAACACTGCGGGAGGCTAGAAATATTTTGGGGGGGGGGGGGTAATGTTGCACTATGTCAATGAGATAAATTTGTCAGGTGTGTGTAATTTTATCAACTTTGTATTGTCGTTTGATGAGGATGCCTACCTCGAGGTTTCCAGGAGGTTACGTGTCAGGTCTGTGTGATTGTATCATTTTTGTGAAAGTTGTCCAGTTCAATGAGGATGCCCACCTCAAGGTGTCCAGGAGGTTATGTGTCAGGTTTGTGTGATTGTACCATTTGTGTGAATGTTGTCCAGTTTGATGAGGATGCCTACCTCGAGGTGTCCAGGAGGTTATGTGTCAGGTTTGTGTGATTGTATCATTTGTGTGAATGTTGTCTAGTTTGATGAGGATGCCTACCTCAAGGTGTCCGGGACGTTATGTGTCAGGTTTGTGTGATTGTACCATTTGTGTGAATGTTGTCTAGTTTGATGAGGATGCCTACCTCAAGGTGTCCAGGACATTATGTGTCAGGTTTGTGTGATTGTACCATTTTTGTGAATGTTGTCTAGTTTGATGAGGATGCCTACCTCGAGGTGTCCAGGAGGTTATGTGTCAGATTTGTGTGATTGTACCATTTTTGTGAATGTTGTCTAGTTTGATGAGGATGCCTACCCCGAGGTGTCCGGGACGTTATGTGTCAGATTTGTGTGATTGTATCATTTTTGTGAATGTTGTCTAGTTTGATGAGGATGCTTACCCCGAGGTGTCCAGGACGTTATGTGTCAGGTTTGTGTGATTGTATCATTTTTGTGAAAGTTGTCCAGTTCAATGAGGATGCCTACCTCAAGGTGTCCAGGAGGTTATGTGTCAGGTTTGTGTGATTGTACCATTTTTGTGAATGTTGTCCAGTTTGATGAGGATGCCCACCTCGAGGTGTCCAGGAGGTTATGTGTCAGGTCTGTGTGATTGTACCATTTTTGTGAATGTTGTCCGGTTTGATGAGGATGCCCACCTCGAGGTGTCCAGGAGGTTATGTGTCAGGTTTGTGTGATTGTACCATTTTTGTGAATGTTGTCCAGTTCAGTGAGGGATGCCTACCTCAAGGTGTCCAGGAGGTTATGTGTCAGGTTTGTGTGATTGTACCATTTGTGTGAATGTTGTCCAGTTTGATGAGGATGCCTACCTCGAGGTGTCCAGGACGTTATGTGTCAGGTTTGTGTGATTGTATCATTTGTGTGAATGTTGTCCAGTTTGATGAGGATGCCTACCTCGAGGTGTCCAGGACGTTATGTGTCAGGTTTGTGTGATTGTATCATTTTTGTGAATGTTGTCTAGTTTGGTGAGGATGCTTACCCCGAGGTGTACAGGATGTTATGTGTCAGGTTTGTGTGATTGTATCATTTTTGTGAATGTTGTCCAGTTTGATGAGGATGCTTACCCCGAGGTGTACAGGAAGTCCACAGATTACATCAAAGGCTCTAATGAGTTTGTACCTGAGCCATATCGCATCGGCAGGATCAGCCAAATCTTCTGTAAGCGCAACCCCAACAGTAAATTTCACAATCTTAATGAGCTGAAGCTGCGTGTGCAAAAGTTTTACAGGTGAGGGCGTAGTTTTCGTTTGTCAGAAATATCAACACCTTTATGACACAAATGTCTCCCTGCTGGAAATTCTTGCATGTCTTAAATGCCTTGCTGTCACAAATGGATTTCTTGTCAGATCACCTTGCCTTGTACCAATATGCCACATGTCCTTGCGGAAAGTCAGTGGTTTTTTCTGGCTTTCTAAGATTATGGAAACATATGGTAAGATAATTTATTAATGTCAGTTTTAAAATCATAAGCTTTCATTGGAAGCTTTTATTACAGGCTCTCTGGGGCCACTTACGCAAAACCTCATGTGTCACTTTTTTTTGTAACTTCTCGTAAAAGGTGTCATGTAGGTAACAGTACCATAAGTGGATGTGATTTACAAGGAAAGTTAAGAGAGATTGATTTTAAAAGTTTTGTGAAAGTGGACTCAGGTTTCCTCCATATGTAATATAGCCGCCGTCATTGTACATGTGTTAAATTCTTTAGTAAGTGGACTCTGGTTTCCTCCGTATGTAATATAGCTGCCGTCATTGTACATGTGTTAAATTCTTTAGTAAGTGGACTCTGGTTTCCTCCGTATGTAATATTGCCGCCCTCATTGTACATGTGTTAAATTCTTTAGTAAGTGGACTCGGGTTTCCTACGTATGTAATATTGTCGCCGTCATTGTACATGTGTGAAATTCTTTAGTAATTGGACTCGGGTTTCCTCCATATGTAATATAGCCGCCGTCATTGTACATGTGTTAAATTCTTTAATAAGGCTTTATAATACCAAAAACACAAAAATGAGTTCAGTTTGAATTTCTATCCTGTTTTAAATATGCCTCTTTCTTTGCTCGTGTCTTGCAGACCTGAAAACACTCACAAGGGTGTTGTGGCGAGTTACCAGGCTGACCTCAACATGCTCTACTGGTCTGAAGAAGGTGAGCTTTAAAGGTTGATTTTTTTAGAATAGCTTGAAAGGCATCAAAAGAATTTTATGAAATAATTATTACTTCATTTTTAATTTCCTTATTTGGGAGGTATTTGCATTTTAGAAGTTAAAAAAGCCCCCCCCCCCCCCCAAATTGTCACATGGAGGTGGGGGGGGGGGTTGAGGGCTCAGTGGCTAAAGAGTTAGTGCTAGCACAACGCAATGGCTCAGTAGACTCCCACCTTTGCGGTCTCTGTGTTCAAGACCAGCTTTAGCTGGCTTTCACTACAGTCGTCTGTGGGAACGTCTGAGAGCAACCTCTGGATGGTTGTGAGTTTCCCTGAGCTCTGCCTTGTTTCCTCCCACTTGAATGCTGACCACCGTCGTATAAGTAAAATATTTTTGAGTATAGCGTAAAACACCAATCTAATAAATAATACATAAAATAAATCGAAGCAAGGCTACTATAACTCAATGTATTTGCAGCACTGACTATTCATGTATAAACATTGCATATCCGTTCGGATTTGAACCAGGGATATTCTTGCCTTAAACACATGCCTTTTACCCTACACTAGTCCAAAGATTTCCATGAGCCTAATTTTAGTTAGACAATGCATTTTTGCCTGCTATGTTTTTTCCCTTCATGTTTATTTCAGAGGCGACTGTGCGATTCTCATTGGTGAAAGGCAAATGTATTGTGGTGTACAATGACCTCTCGGTCATGAAGGATCGATTTTACGAATGTCCAGACAGATTCTACTTCTCTGAGGTAAGACTGTCCACGTTGCTATGGTTACATTGCCACATTTATCTGCAGACAAATTGATAGATCTGCTGTGTTGGATTCTTTGGGACCCTGACAACCATGATCTTTGTCTTCTGTTGACATTGTTCACTTGCTTTGAAAACCTAATCAGAGACAGATGTAAAATATTTTTTTACACAAGTTTTCTAAAGTGTGAGCAGGTATGAAAATGAGTTATTGTATAAAATAAAGCTGATGCATTTTTTGGGGATGCCTAAAGTTTGAAATACATTTTTGAGTATAAAATGTATTTCTGGTACAGTGGAACCCACATAATCGCACACCTGATAAACACAAACTCTGCCTAAATGCAAAGAATTATCCAGCACAAAACCAAACTGTATTCAGTCTCATTGTTTTTATAGCGTATATTTGCAAATCGGTTGTATAAAAATCCCTGTTAGTGGGAAGGCTTTGAGTCCTAAATTTTGGGTTTATGTCTGGGTAATCTCATAAAATCCAATTCTGAAAGGCCCATCTATGCGCCGCGAGCCTTGTCGACATCATGCCGGGCATCATGGCATCAGTGTGGCTAGAACTGTGAATGAATGAGCCCCTGTTTAGATTAATCAGCATGCCTTCATATAATGTTACGTACCGTGTCCAACAGGCTGTAAACTTAAAGTTTCTGAGGATTTGATAAGCCATGCATGCAAGGATTGTGTGTTGTAAACAACTGCCCAGTGATCTTATAAAAAAAGACGTGCTACCAAACATGATTTCCCTCTTCGCAGGAATGGCAGTGTTGTTCAAAAAATAAACCCGAAAGAGTCAGTACATTGGCTTGAATTGGCTATTCTCCTGTAGTTTAAACCTTTGAAAATCTGTATAAATGAAAGGTATAATAGATATGCTACATCCATCTTCTTAACTAACCTCAAGTTTCAAACACACATAAAATGTTGCGTCATACCTGTCGTATAGACATGGCACATCCCTGGCCACAAAAGTCAAGGTCCCTGAGTTCATCGATTCAGGCAAATCAAGTACCTTATGAGATTTACATTTTTTTTCTACTTTTAAAGCATAGTTGTGCTTACAAACAAAACATGTTCTTTGTGTAAGTGAAATCTCGACTTTAAGCGTCGTTGCGAATAGGTCACGTGCAAGTTCGAGTGCCGGTAATTCACTATCTTAAACTTGAAATCTGCATAAATGGCAAACCCTGTTAAACGCAAACAAAGCTCTGGGATTTAAGGTTTGCAAATAAGCGTGCTCCACTGTATGGAAAAGAGAGCCATCAACCTGTCAATGGTTATGGGTTTCTCCCCTGGCTCTACCCGACATCCTCCCACAAGAATGCTGGCCTCCATCACATCAGTGAAATGTTCTTGAGTACGGTGTGAAACCACCAATCAAATATCTAAATAAGTAAAAGCCATTTCTGATGTTGATCTATGACTGCAGGCCTATGACAGCACTGCCAAACAGTTCATTGAACCCTCTGACTCTGCCAAGACTGTCGGCTCCAAAGGAAAGGTAAGCATGGAGGAAAAGCTGAAGCATCTTGTTTGATGCGATCTTAAAATTACATTTGAAAATCTTATTGAAAGTGTGTATTTGTTATGATGAAAACACAGGATGCCCTGAAAGTTTTGACAGCCTTTTTTGTCTCCCATCCAACAACATCCATTGAAGTGTAAGAAGGACAGGCATGTTTTTTCAGTTTGTTACGTTTTTATCTTGCTGTGATGAAACAAGTCCGGCCGAGGGGTTTAGTGCAACAGCGTGGCATTAATTTTTTTTTTTAAAGGTCATCTCTCTGGTCATCTTAGGCTGCAATTTAAACTGAAGCACTTAAGCAATGGGCTGTTTCTACTAAACTTTGTCATTTGCATCTCGTATTGCCATGGTAACAGGGCAAAGGTAAAGGAAAGGGGAAAGGTAAAGGGAAGGCTAAGCAGGAGGAAGAGCCTGCAGAAGAGAAGCCCATACAGAAGTTACGTACCTTGGATGTGTTCGCTGGTTGTGGAGGTAAAAAAAACAGGTTCTTCATCTCGCTGGTTACTTCTCCCTGACATCAGGTGGCGCTATCTCTTCAGCCACACCAACTTTGTGCCACGTGTTCTGACGTGAATTTATGCATCGGTTTTCTTTTATTTATGGATAGCTGTGCAATGACACAAATGTGTTTTAAAATCTCTCAGTGTTATGATATCACAGCCTTTTCACACGATACAGTTTTGTGAAAGGATAACGCACCATCATTCAGAGGAAAAGTTGACAGTTACCTGTGTATGCATAAAACATTTTTGAATTAGGATATTAACATCACAATTTGTATTTACCCTGGACAACCACAATATAATGCAATAGGTGTGCTGGAATATAAAGTGCTAATCCTTGGATGACAGTTGTCTCCCTTGGTTGCCTCGTCCAGGTTTGTCTGAAGGATTCCACCAGGCAGGGATTGCCGAGTCACGCTGGGCCATTGAGAAGATGGATGCGGCTGCGCAGGCATTCCGGCTGAACAATCCAGGGTGTACGGTATTCACAGACGACTGCAACACTCTGCTGCGATTGGTCATGGATGTGAGTGGGGGGATATTATCTCAAATGTTGTTTGTTGTGTCTTCATAATGTTTCTGCTATAAACTGAAACTGTTTAAATAAAAGTCACCTGCGAGGGAAGAAGTCGAAAGTTTTCAATGCCAAAATTGTCCGAATTGGTTGAAAATGAATTTTGCAGTTATCTGTAAATCTCAAAATCCCACAACTTGTGAATTTATTAGCAGAGCATATTATTCAAGGTTTGCTAGACATCAACATGAAACCATAATTATCAGACAGTTCTTCAGTGGCATAAATTCATTAGATGGTCACTGAATGAGAGTATACCTTAACAAGAGGGGATAGTAAACTTTAGCTTCAGGTGAGCATCTACTGATGTTAAGTGACTGTAACCATCATGAAACCTGTAAATGTTTGGTGTAAATGAACTAAAATTTCTCTCCAAAAATTGCGTTTTTAGATGCAAATAAATACCATAAAATATTACTTCTGGTGCTAAAACTTTTAGTTTTCCTGTAGGATATTATCTTACTTTGGAAACAAACTTCAAATCACCTTTCTTCAAGCAATACATCTCAGAATCAGGATAAATGAGCACCTTTGTCATGGACGAAATTTTAGGTCATTTAGGGTATTATAATTCAGTGAAGTTTGGATTCTCCAGTTTTCTTGGATTAATAAGGATCGTCTCAACTGTTCTAGGGAGAAGAGACGAACGAGATGGGTCAGAAGTTGCCTCAGCGGGGTCAGGTGGAGCTGCTGTGTGGAGGGCCTCCTTGTCAAGGATTCAGTGGCATGAACAGGTTCAATCATAGGGAGTACTCTCTATTCAAGGTACTTCTGCGTGTTCTTACTGAAGTTAGCAGACGCTTCAAATATTCAAGGTAGCGTGTGGAAAAAAAAAAAAAGCCAAGAAATGCCGGATAAATACTCTGCAGTTGTGCAGAAAATAAAATAAAAGTTACCTCATTTCTGTTGATTTTGTGTGCAAGTAAAGATTCTGTGCATAAAATAGTTGCAGTATTTAACAGCGTGTATCATTTTTGCTTGAAAATTCTTGAGAGTTCTGAAGTGAATAAGAAAACCCTTCAACCAAGGGAGTTGAACATTGAATCCAATTCTTGCTGAATTGGCTGCAGCGTTTTGTGGTCTGGTATCAGGCTTTGCTATATATTTCTGGTATTGTGATGAATTGGCTTTTGCCTTAGTTCACAGACCTCTTGATCTGGCCTGTGGGTAGAATTGTGGGTAGAATTGCAAGCTTCCTGATATCATTACATAAACCTGTAAACTTAACCGTTGTCATATGTCAACAATTGGCCGATCTCTTTCAAAAAGATAAAGCGCAAGGTTAAACTACAGGTATTGTTTTCTGTGGATATTTTTCATAAAATGCTTTATTTATTTCCCAGAATTCCCTCATCGTGTCGTACCTCAGCTACTGCGACTACTACAGGCCGCGTTTCTTCCTGCTCGAGAACGTGCGGAACTTTGTGTCTTTCAAGCGCAGCATGGTGCTGAAACTGGCTCTGCGCTGCCTCATCAGGATGGGATATCAGTGTACGTTCGGAGTCCTGCAGGCCGGAAGTTACGGAGTCGCTCAAACCAGGAGGAGGTGAGACTTAAGGCCAGGCAAACTTAACTAATCAGCAGAAATTGGCTTTTCTGATCATTTTTACTATGGTAAATGAAGGAATTTCTTTGAATTAGTCATCAGAAATATGCCTGAAATAGTCCTGTTGCCACTTGAACCCAGATTATTCTTGTATTACTTTGGATGATCTTTTTAGTGTTAAACCGTTAATGTATTGGGCCAAATTTAAACACTTTTACGTCATATTTTGGGACACATGAAATAACGCAAAAGTTTGTTCTTCATTACTTATACATTACAAGTTTCAGACACTTTCTAACCTAGTCAGTAACATTTCTGAAAGAAAGCTAAGAGAAAAATAACCATCTGAAGTTTGTGTGAATGTGGATCTCTGGTTTTTATGGTTTGTTAACCAGTTTAGAAAATTATCCTTAATTTTCCCCTCAGATGTTTGCTTAACTGTACTGCATTATCCCATTTCAGGGCAATCATCTTGGCCGCTGCCCCAGGGGAGAAGTTGCCCTTTTACCCAGAACCCCTCCACGTGTTTGCACCCAAAGCCATGTCCCTTAGTGTCATGATTGATGACAAAAAGGTATGTGTAAAGATACAAGGCCGATTAGCTATGATAGATCCTTAGGTATAAATGTCAGGGGAAACAAATGAGATTTTGCCTTCATGAAACAAGAATCGCTGGAGTGCTGTTAAAATATGACTTGTGCATCTTTTCAAAAATTGCACCTTATGGTAAAACAAGAACACCATCCCAAGCAAGAAATACAACGCAGTCCTCTTATAGAGCTAGTTGTCACAGATATCAATCAATAAATCAGATTGTTTTACGGGAAACATAAGACGTAACCATCATTGAGCAAATTCTGATTAGTGTCGTATGCTTGTAATGCAGCATCTTAACGAAAGCCAGCCTACACTGGATCCCTACTTTGCATTGGGTGCTTTCCATTAAAATATAATTCTGGTTTTCTTGTCCTTACATCCTTTTTATAATTTTTTGAGGATTTTTACTTATCAGCAGATGATATACACCGTGCTTAAGTCATACAACACAGATTTACAAAAAGGAAATAGAACTTACCACCAGAATTGTAGCCTGCCAGGCCTTGGGGCTCTTTCGCCAAGAGTGCGTCATGACTACACATACTGTAGAGATACGTTGCTATGGTATGTGCAGGAGACATTTATGTAGCATTACATCCTGTTCATAGAGCAGGGCCCTGGACTTAAATGAAATGTATTTTCTTTCCTCCTTCCCGTTGTAGTATTCATCCAACATCAAGCGGATGACATCTGCTCCGTTCAGGACCACCACCGTTCGCGACACCATGTCTGACCTCCCGGAAATCAGGAACGGCGCCAAGAAAGAGGAGATCTCCTACCAGGGGGAGCCACAGTCACACTTCCAGAAAGTTGTACGTCTGTTTTTGGATATGATACAGCTGTAATTGAAATTATGCCACCTTACATCTGTCTGCCTCTGTGTGTTCGTGTACTTGCTTGTGTGTGCATGTGTACTCCAATTGGTCTGATTTTTAGGGCGATATTAGTAGTCCATTTCTCTCAGTATTTTGGGGGAGAAAATAAAGATTTGGATGTGTTGTTTTCATTAGATGGACCAACCATGTGAATGAAGAGGAACTGTGTATTCCTCTTACAGTTACGTGTATACTGGCTGAAAAGATCAAACGAAACGGCCGAAATATGAGAAGATTTCGGGTATTGTTCATGGATGCAATTTTTCAAAAACTAGTAGTGACAGAGGGCTTCCAAATTTGACGCACACGTTCTCGATGGGGATATGATTTGATTAAATTTTTAATATATTTTTACCTAATTTTGCACATTTTCAGCATTCAGGAAATGTGTTAGGTTGTGAACAGTAGTTCTCTAAAACTATGCGAGATAAAGTCGTGAGGATGATTGCAAGTGGATAAACAACACTCAGAGATTTTTTGGAAACACATTGTACCTTGCCCTGAACTGTAACATTTATAGAATTTGTATATACAGACTATGTTGTTGTTGTTGTTGTCAGATTCGCGGGGACCAGTATCAGCCCATCCTGCGAGATCACATCTGTAAGGAGATGAGTGCACTCGTGCATGTGCGCATGCAGCACATCCCATTGGCTCCGGGCTCGGACTGGAGGGATCTGCCGAACATTGTGGTGCGCTTGTCTGACGGAACACACACCAAGAAATTGTAAGAACTACACTTTATTTTGTTATGCTTTTATTCAGCATGTGTGGTGCAGCGAAAGCAAGGCATTATTGATTTGGAGCTGTTCCTCTGCCAAGTTGCTGTGCAACATATGCTGCAAAAAATTATCTGGTTTTGCTAAAATCTTGAATGTGGGATTTCTTTATCAGAAACTCGCATCAAGTTTGAAACCAACTAAAGTTTTGCATATTTATTGAATTGTGCGTCTCTCATTGATTGGTTTCTGATATATTTAAAATGTTAGATAATATTTTGAAAGCACATTGATTGTGTGTAGCCTCAAATTAAGTTTGGTATGTATGTACTAATTTTTGAATGGCTAAGTCTTTGGTATAAGAATCCAAATGATATTGTTTTGGCGCCTATTTGTTCGTGTTTCGTGTACATGAATCAGCCTGAAAGAGAGCAAGAAGCCTATATATGTATATTGAAACTCAAGAACTACCGTTGTGGAAATGTTCTTAGTTACCTTGAAAATGTACTCACAGCCTTGAGGAATATTTCATGTGGATGTAATTGAACATGTAATCTGTTTTTGCAGACGTTATACTCACCGAGACAAAAAGGCAGCCAAATATTCAGGTGGTGAGCTGCGGGGCGTCTGCTCATGTGCGGAGAACAAGCCTTGTGACCCGATGGATCGTCAATTCAACACGCTTATCCCGTGGTGTCTCCCTCACACTGGGAATCGGCACAACCACTGGGCGGGGCTTTACGGCCGTCTGGAGTGGGACGGCTTCTTCAGCACCACGGTAACCAACCCTGAGCCAATGGGAAAACAGGTGGGTGAAATTGAATTGTCCTGAGAAACTGTGAACAAAGGCAAGCTACATGTATTCTTGTAACCCAACGAAATGTGATTCCCTGCACCTATTATAATTAAATAACAATACCAGTGACTTCTATTACAATACAAGTGGTTGTGAATAACCATAACTGGTATTGTTTTTAAAGTTGGCAGAGGGCAATGCTGTTCCTTGGATAACAGGATTTACTTCCCTTGGTAGATGGCTGGTGATCTGCATTATAGTTGATTCATTCAGGATGTGCCTATGAAGTCAAATTTGCATCACTCCACTTATGGAAGGGCCTCTTCTTTTCAGAGAAATTCATGAAAAATTTTGGTTTTGCTTATAGAGTATGGTAAAGAAAAAAAGTGCTGGTTGATGGAGTTTTTACTGAAGTTGCTGCCAAATTTGCGTAGTGTTGATGTTTTTTAATTGCACAAATATTTTACACTACCTGTTTTGAAAGCAGTCACTATGGTTAAGCCATTGTGCGACTCTTCCACCATTAAATAACCTTACTTTAACTTCTAGTGATATATACTGTCTCTTGTTTGCACTCTCCAGGGCCGTGTCCTCCACCCAGAACAGCACCGTGTCGTCAGCGTCCGGGAGTGCGCTCGCTCTCAGGGATTCCCTGACACCTACAGGTTCTTTGGTAACATCTTGGACAGACATCGACAGGTGAGTCAGGTGGAACCCCAACTGGCCAAATGAGTTGTGGTTGTGACCAAGTGGTCAAGTTGCTTGCCTTTCAGTACGCAGGTTGCGAGTTACATTGTTACGACAACACAGCGAAATGACATCGCCGTTTTACGGCATGGTTGGGTCACTTGGCTGTCCTTAAACATGGCAGCGTAGGTGTTCAGAATGTAAAATGAGAATTTTGTTTCTGTTGAACAAAATGACATCCAACATTACTGGAGAACACCTTTGATAGTTTTTGATAAATTGTCAGTATTGTATCTACCGACTCATGTTAAATTGTGCAGATAGACCGTACTGTGGAATAAAGCACTGATGTCACGTCACAAAGGGACGTCACTCTGTAACATTGCATCTCGAAAGCTGTGTATTGCTAGAGCCCTGAAAGTATGGGTTCAATCCCAGGCTTGCATGGGAAATTCATAGATTTCTTTGTTCTCACTATTCACGAAACCTTGGAAACAAGCGGTCAACACTGCAGCCTTTTGCTTAATGTAAGACGATGAGTGTGGTATTGCAAAAGAAAAGTACTCCAATGAATGTTCATTATAGGTGAAATATTCTAGAGCGTGGCATAAAACACCCATCAAATAAACAAATAAATAAATTGTTCAGGCAAACGATTTAAACCTAGTACTATTGGTAACTATTCTGTGTTTTGTTGTCTCTAGGTTGGTAACTATTCTGTGTTTTGTTCTCTCTAGGTTGGTAACTATACTGTGTTTTGTTCTCTCTAGGTTGGTAACTATTCTGTGTTTCGTTGTCTCTAGGTTGGTAGCTATTCTGTGTTTTGTTGTCTCTAGGTTGGTAACTATTCTGTGTTTTGTTGTCTCTAGGTTTGTAACTATTCTGTGTTTTGTTGTCTCTAGGTTGGTAACTATACTGTGTTTTGTTGTCTCTAGGTTGGTAACTATTCTGTGTTTTGTTCTCTCTAGGTTGGTAGCTATTCTGTGTTTTGTTCTCTCTAGGTTGGTAAGTATTCTGTGTTTTGTTCTCTCTAGGTTGGTAATTATTCTGTGTTTTGTTGTCTCTAGGTTGGTAACTATTCTGTGTTTTGTTCTCTCTAGGTTGGTAATGCTGTTCCACCACCAATGGCGCGGGAAATTGGTCACGAAATTAAGAAATGTTTGCTGTGGAAAATGCAACAGAAACTAGAGGTAAAAGAGGAGTCTGTGGAGAAAGCGGTTTCTGAGGAAGTTATAAAGAAAGATGATAATTTGAAAACTGGAGATGTGAATAATGATAGTACTGAAAGGAAAGAGGAAGATGGTGCCACAGAAGATTGTGATAGAGAAGATGGTGTCACAGGAGATTGTGTCACAGAAGATGGTGTCACAGAAGATTGTGATGCAGAAGATGGTGTCAAAGAAAATGGTCACACAAAAGAAGAGCAAATGGAGACTGAGTGATACAGAATAGCTCTGAGAGAGAAAAGCCATTGATTGAATGTTTTTTGCTTTGGTGGCTAATGAACTGTTGAAAAGAAAAAAAGCCAAGAAACGCATGTAAAATGAAGTAGAATGAATTCTAAAAATATTTAGAGATATGTATTGAATGAAATTTTTACAGTGCTATACTCAGCCAGTCAGCCTCAGATGCATCAGGGGTTAATTTATCCAAAACTATTAAATCAAGTATATTAGTCAAGTTCATCAAGAATTTTGAAATAGGGAAATTTGTTTGAATCCACCACAATTTAAATCTATTTTATAGACTACATTATAGTTTTATTGTAAGATTTTCAAGTATTTATCTCAGTGTTTTATCCCTATTAAATTTCATGAATCTGATAAAATGCCTTTAAAAGTCGATTTTAAATTTTACTTCAAAATCATTAAAATTTAACAAAATTATCGTAATGAATTTTTAGTAAGTTTTTGGTTTTTACTCTGTATATCTTGTAAGCTGTTTGAATTTGTTACTGACTTACATGTAAATCGCTGTCACATTTTCTCAATTATTTTCACTCTTCCATCGTCTTCCAATTAACAATTCAAATAAATAATGTGTTCAACTTTCGAGTCAAATGAATCAAAACTAGAATTTATAATTGACAGTTTTTTTTTAAGCCTGTGCATGTAGTTGTAACACGAACGCCTTCTGATAAAATGTTAAATGAAAGTTAAATGACATGTTCATCTTTATGATGCTTGCATAAGGAATAGATTATCCTTTCAGTGCTTCACTTTGCATGTACTCACCTTGGTGCAGCCATCATTTCATGGAATAAATCATATGATTTACATAGTTGGGTTGCTGTATTACTACATATACAGTGTTAGTCCTTACTTACGTTTTCTGGTCACCTTCATGATAAAATCCGAGGCAAAGGGGCAGTTAACTCTGGCATCTTTTTAAGGAGACTATACTGCAGACTAAACGACATTTGTATCAGCCTGTTGATGTATTTTCAACAAGATTGACGACATATGCATGTTCTTGAACGACGGTTGAGAAACTGCACCACCCTACGACTGAATACTTGTGAATTTATGAATATCACAAATTTATCATTTATTTATATGTAAGTCACACAAGTCCCACGAGACCCAATCAAGAAATTCTCCGGTGTTTTTGATATAATTTCAAAATGGTCTTGTGAATCTCTTGCCTTACACCAGGTTGGCATACGCATTGATTGTGCTCTGCACTTGAAAATCAGATATTCACGTGTGTTTCATTTTATTGCCAAAAACTGATAGTTCTCTCCACAAATTTCTGTATTGGTTAAGGTGTGATGGCCTCCTCATCAACCTGAGTGGTTTCTCCTATCCAGCTAATGTCAGGAGGATTACCATGTGCCTGTTAAAGTGTGATGGTTTCCTCATGGCAATGACAGGTTTCCTCTACCCAGTTAATGTCAGGAGGTTTACCATGTGCCTCTTAAGATGTTATGGTTTCTCCATGGCACTGAGAGGTTTTCCCTGCCCAGATAATCTCAGGTTGTTCATCATGTACCTGTCAAGGTGTGATGGTTTCCTCATGGCAGTGAGAGGTTTCTCTCGCCTAGCTTCTGCCAGGCAGGTTATGTACCTGTGAAGGAGTTATGGTTTCCTCATGGCACTGAGAGGTTTGCCCTACCCAGATAATCTCAGGTTGTTCATCATGTACCTGTCAAGGTGTGATGGTTTCCTCATGGCAGTGAGAGGTTTCTCTCGCCTAGCTTTTGCCAGGAGGGTTATGTACCTGTGAAGGAGTTATGGTTTCCTCATGGCACTGAGAGGTTTGCCCTACCCAGATAATGTCAGGTTGTTCATCATGTACCTGTCAATGTGAGATGGTTTCTCCAAGGCACCGAAAGGTTTCCCCTACCCAGATAATGTCTGGGAGTTTATCATGTACCTGTCAAGGTGTAATGGCTTTCTCACGGCAATGCCAGATTTCTCTCGCCAAGGTTGTTCATCATGCACCTGTCAAGGTTTGTTGGTTTCGACACGGCACTGAGAAGTTTCCCAATTCCTGCTAATGTCAGGTTGTTCATCATGTAACTGTCAAGGTATGTGTGATGGTTTCCTCAGGGCAGTTAGAGGTTTCTCTCGCCTAACTTAGGCCAGGAGGGTTATTATGTACCTGTCAAGGTGTTATTGTTTCCTCATGGCACTGAGAGGTTTCCCCTACCCAGATAATGTCGGGGAGGTTATCACGTACCTGTCAAGGTGTTATGGTTTCCTCATGGCATGAAGAGGTTTCCCCTACCCAGATAATACACTTGGAACATGTCTTTCTTATGGATATACAACTTCTTGGTTTATTATCACGACGTTTCGATGTAGATACTAACATCGTTATCATTCACATACTTCACATGGGGTGATACAATTTACGAGCAGATTCATGGCCTCCCCATGGGATCCCCACTCTCCCCGATAGTCTCAGAGATCTACCTGACAGAATTGGAGAACAAAGCCTTGTCGACATCACCTATCCAACCCATTTGCTGGATGCGTAAAGTCGACGACACTTTTGTAGCTCTACACCAGAACGATGATCCGACCGTATTACTAGACCACCTGAACTCTCAACACCAGCGCATGAAATTTACAATGGAGACAGAAACAGACCGTGAAATACCCTTCCTTGATGTCCAAGTAAAGAGAACCACAGATGGCCTACAAACCAGTCTATCGCAAAGCAACCCACTCTGACCAGTACATCCACTACAAATCCAACCACCCACCCAAGATTAAGACTGACATCATTTCAACCCTCACTAGGAGAGCCACACACATCTGCACCAACAAGCTAGATGAGGAGATAACACACCTGCGAGCGGTCTTCACCCAATACAATGGATACCCAACAAACAAAGTCAACAAAGCAATCCAGAAAATTTTACACCCGCCACCCAACCAACTGACTAGAGTCAGAGATGAAGGCCCTGGAATCCGAATAAGCCTTCCATATATCGGTCCAACCAGCCACAAAATTGCCCGCCTATTAAAACAATCCACAGGAATAGAAACCTTCTTTAAAAACCAGACTACACTCAAATCACTCCTCCATGCCACAGGGAAGAGGAGAGCCACTAAGCCCTCACCACCCAAAGGAGTTGTATACCAGATAAAATGCAACTGCAACGCAACCTACATCGGAGAAACGGGAAGACCTTTAGGAACCCGAATTAAAGAACACAAGTCATCTGTGGAAAAATCTGATTCTAAATCCGCCATTAGTGACCACATCCAAGAAAGCCCACACCACAACATCAAATGGAACACAATCAGAACACTAAACTGTAATCAACCCAACTGGAAAAAGCGTAAACTACAAGAAGCCATTCAGATTAAGAGATTAAAGCCTAGCCTCAACAGAGATCAAGGGATTTACCTTCCCTCAGCTTATGACCTCTTAATCCTCCAAACTGACCTGGAACCCCATCGAGCCTAATCTCCCCTGAATATTGTTCTACATGTTGACACTTGTATCTCTACTTGCTATATTTAAGAGTGTTGATGTCTTGATTTCACTCACTTGATAACGATGTTAGTATCTACATCGAAACGTCGTGATAATAAACCAAGAAGTTGTATATCCATAAGAAAGACATGTTCCAAGTGTACTTCCATCCCAACTTCTAAATGCCACTTAAACAAGTTACCCATATAATGTCAGATTGTCCATCATGTATCTTTCAAGGTGGTTTCCACAAAACACTTAGTGGTTTCTGTCACCTAGCTTAAGGAGCTGTTTATCATGTACCTCTCAGGGTATTCATCGATGGTTTCCTCATGGCTCTGAATGGGGTTACACGAAATGTTCGAACCTGTCAGAAACACATACATAATTTAAAGAAGTCTCCCGAGATCACGCTGGTTTTGACTGACGCAGAGTGGTGGCTCTTGCGAACTGTCGTAATTTCACAGAGGTTTACAATACAGCTGCTGTTGTTGGGCACAAGAGCCCCCAACTCTGTCTCGTCCAAAACCAGCGTGATCTCGGGAGACTTATGCAATGCCGATTTGGCTTATTACAAATTCCGTTTGCAAGCACATCCATGCAGGAAAAAAACTGGGGGCGTAAAGAACAAACACGCAAACAAGTGAAAAACCGGGAAGGGTTTTTTTTTTTTTTTTTAGCACACGGTCATAGGCTTATTGCGCAATGCAATATTTTTATACAAATACATGTACCTCACTTCTTTAGTCGAATAAAACATAAAAAAACAGCATAATTAATTCAGAACTAACGGCATGTAACGTATCGAATAGGTTTGACAGTCGCGCTAAACCTGACCCAGTTTTGGGAGATACACGGTACCGTCATTGCAGATGCTGAGTTGACTGAAAACAAGATGGCGCACAACCAAGAAAACGTTCGCTGGGTTCCCCCTCTGCCAGCCGGTTGGGAAGCAAAATATGATCCAACACAGAAACGCTAGTAAGATATCGTGTTGTGTACGAATGCAATTATGTACATTCGGTTGAAAAATATTCTTTGTATCGTTCACATGAATCAGTGACAACCCTGTAAATTTTCTGACCATTCGTCATCATGGAAAGACCAGTTTTCGTTCGTAAACAGCTGATGCATTTGTTCGGAATTGAATTTTTTCTTAGGTAGATAAATATTCAGATTGGACAGTTTACTCTTAAAAGTTATGGTCGTTCGTATTTTATCTTTGACAAACGAAGAAGCGCCTTTCAGGATTGTCGAATGAACTGTTGTAACACTAAACATTGCGAAATACCGTATGAGTACATAGGGGAATTTACATGAACAGATGCATTGGAGCGATGCGTGGAGATTTCCTTTGAGTAATAATATTTCGAACTTCTCATTTGTTGGTGTTGATTTTTCCAAGTGTCCTCTATCTTATTAGCTCAAAGCTAAGCAGGCTGTAGTCTGTCTATATGCATTTGGCGCATCATTAAATTTTGCCATTCATCGTAACATTGAATCCATCACGGCGTCTTGAAAACATTGCCACAGATTTCCGAACTCAAACTTGAAAGTCAGTGGACACAAGTGGGGCTCCTGTTCACTGCATTTGCACTCCATGTCATTTTCTTGCGGAATGTCGATAACCAGAACTATCCTCTTAATTTACAAGACTACTCTTACCAGTGAAACTAATTAACTCACTGTCTTGAGAGAACGTTGAGAGCACCCGATGTTGATTTCCTGAATGTCGAAGGGTGTTGGCATTGAAAACATCCTAACAACTGTGACATTCTCATTGCCATCTGATATACAGTAGCTGAGGACATAAAAAAAGAACCTACTGGCACTTTGGATGCAGGTAAGTTGCACTCACACACCTCGTTCAGAGCAGTTTGGGTGCAGAAAACTGTGGTGAGTTAATTCATTGAGAGGCGTGAATGCACTCAGTGTTATGATGATCGTTAGAATATCAAAACAGCATTAGCTGGCAACTGATTTAGTAAGCTAGTATCTTCCTCACATTTCTTAACGTCCTTCCTTTTCCCAGTTTCTTCATTGATCACACCACGAAGAAGACTACATGGGATGACCCTCGATTCATTCGCCCCGTAGCTCCTCAGCAGCAGGCTCAGCCTCAGGTAATTTCGTGGATGGTAGCAGGTATCAGTATACCTGACCTCTTATTGTGAATCGTGACCAGTGACAACTACACATCTTCCTTATTATGATGCTGTTGTTGAGGACAAATCTGCCTACTGTGCTATAAGTGAAGTGCGTAACATGAATTTTTTTAGCTACTGATAGCGCATGACTTATATAGGAACAGATGTGTGATGCAAGATGGTATCTGTAATGTAATGCAGCACAATATCATGGTTTTTATGTTTAATAATTACTTGATAACCAAACTTCTGATTGCATAGAATGAACACAGATTTTCTTCAATGAAACTTTTGAAACTGTATTTAGATGTGTGCAGCTTTGTGAAAAATTTTGTGGATACATTGATGACCGAGTTATGCTGAAGTCCATGTCGTAATGAAACGAGCTATAATGAAGGGGAGGTGTATCTCTGTTCTTTTGGCATATTTTTACTAAAAGTACACCAGCAGCAGACAGCTTTGTTTTGTAATTACTGTATTGGCCCTAAAACTTCGTTTGGGAAAAAAAAAATAATTCAAAGGCAGATAAAAGTATTAAAATGTTACTTTTGGTGCTGAAACTGATATTTGTGAAGTAGGATAAGGATATTGTTCTTCCTTAAAAACAAATCTAAAACATTCCAGACCTTCTAAGGCAACTCTCAGAATAACTCAAAACGAATGACTTAGTCATATGTAAAATTTTAGGTCAATGACAAGAATTTTTAATAATGTGGGAATTACCCTCCCAAGGGAAATACTCTAATTCTTCCAACTTTTTCAACCACTGCTGGAAGGGTTACTTCATTACCTTCTTGGTGAACTGTAGGGTCTAGAGAAATAACTCTCATAGTTTTATGAAGCTTATACCTATGATGACACACACAAATCATTTTTTGCTTCATTTTTACAATAACGGCATTCATGAACTACCCATTAAAAACTGCTCTAGTGATTGAAAAGGTTGAAGATTTACAGGATAAGTATGTGTGAAACTTACCAGTAGGACTGTGTCTGTATTTTATTGTTACCACAAAGGGCATTTAAGAAAAATAATGTCAGTAGAGTCATTAGTAGTATGAAATTTTTCATTAGTTCAGATGGATATTCATTTATGGTTGGACTGTCTTTTTGCAAGATTGAGGTACTCCTCAAAATGTAGCATAGAATTAGCCAGAATTTGATATCAGGCTGTTTGATATCCAAGTTTCACACTATTTTCCATATCTTTTGCCATATTGATCTTGTTACAATAGGGTGTCTTGAAGACTCTGAGACATCCACTGCCTAAACCTACATGTACATGTATGAAATGTAGATAATATTTTCTTTTACATGTTGATGATCTTGGACCAATGTTACCACATTTGTATAGCCCATAAAAAGCTAGCCCATTATGAACAGTCCACAATTAGAGCAGCAGTCATCTAGCATCTTCACTTCTAAGTAAATGTGAAGTGTTCCAGTGATTGAAAACATAAACAGCTAGCCTTCAGTCTCCACCGTTAAAAAGCACTGTTTTAAAACATGCAACTCTCCGAGAGAGATAAAGAAATGAATGTTAGATTAAAGAACAAAATAGCTGTCATTGTGGAAGATTTGGCTTTTATTATCTTTTTGAGCAGAAGGCTGCCCTGGAAAAGTGGACAGTTACATGTACCTGACAGAATTCACCGACTATAAGCCAATCTGTTAACTTGACAATGTGTGGTGCAATGTATGTAAATGGGGACCCAAACTCACTCAAGAACCTAATTCAGGAGATCAATATATATGCATGTATATACAATATCATATACATTTAACTTGTCTATATTCTATATACCATCCCATGTCAAAAAGATCAGTTCGACCTGACCAGGCCAAGACACGAAGTCACATCTCAAAGGGACATCACTCTGTTAGTGTTACTGTAATGTCATATCTTGAAACTTGTGTATTACATTCTATTTCATTTGTGTTCATTATTTAAAATTAGCACAAAGCTGAATTGTAATTTCATGATGTTTTGACAGAAGTGGTCATTATGTAATGCAGCTGAACATTGAACTTGTCAAAATCAAGAACAGAATCTGTTACGGACAGACTTTTTGTTTGTCACTTCTCAAGATCTTAGTATTGCATTTAAGAACCCTTGGTTTGCAATTCACATATTATACAATGTGCATGTTTTTAATGCACTTTCACTTTGTAACACAGTCCAGATGACGTGTCAAATCTCCATTCTGCTCACATCTACACCCTACCTCATTCTGCTGTCTAAAGACAGAGTCAGCATTTCAGGAGTCTCACGAATTCACCCAGGTTGAGGTAAGATAGAGGGGTATTCTCGCAAACCAACGCTGCTGGAACGTGATTTTACATCAATAGATTAGGCCGACTTGTTTGGAACTTCTTGGGCGTGGAAGTCTGATGTCTGATGAGTAAAGGCCAACAACACAACTACCTTCAACTCCTGTCTTCTGCTAGGATAGTTTATGAGGGCACACCCCTTGTCTTGCCTCAACCGGCGCCAATATGTGAAACTCCAGAAATGCTGACTCGGCTTATTAACATCCTAAACCAGGTTGTATCGGCTGTTGCATAAGATAGATGTGTATAAAGCATGGGAAAAAATATACGCATCTACCAGAGATAGGGTGGTAGGGTGTAGACGTGTTTTGCCTGAGTTCCAGGTGTAACCTAAAAGCATGCCCATACTTGGAGACATATAGTATTGTAACCTACACACCTGGCCCATGACTATCCCATGCCTGGCCCCCCATGCTATCCCATGGACTGATTGTCGACAACCTCAATATACTCTCTACGCCCAACAGAGCCCTGAGTACTTTATTCTCCTTGTTACCTTGTGGTTTTTCGTTATTTCTCCATATCTTCCTGTGACTTCTATTTCACTCCTTGCAACCAGGAGAAGAACCAGCGAGTTTGTTAGGAGTAATCATCGGAAGGCGATCAGGACGTCATCCATGACAAGACTGACTCTGAAGGTGGTGATTCCAAAGTGGATAAATTTATGGATTTATTGTCCAGCTCTGTTAGCAACATTCGGCGTATAAAATCAGTTAAAATGCAATCAACTTGAACTCGCAGACCGTCTTACAGTAGCAGAGCGCAAACAAAATAACCTGTGTATTAACCTTTATAATGCACATAAAGACTTCCCTGAAGTCAAACAGAAAACGTAGAAAATGTACGGAAAATGTAGAATCAACTGTAGCACTGAAAAAACGTGTGACAGAACTTGAAGCATGTAATATCTTGCAGAGGGTGCGTTTACTGGATCAAGAGCAATACAGCAGATCGTTTAATTTACGATTCGGTGGCAGAAAGGAAACTTCAGGAGAAAATGGTACAGAAATCATACAAAATGTTAAAACCAACGAAAATTGAAAATGTGCACAGTGCTGGGCCGAAGAAGCAGGATGTTCAAATGGCAGGGCAACATTTTCTGAAGGAAAGTGAAATATTTGTGTTGGAGGACCTAATTTTAGAAGATAGAAAGGCACAGGCGATTTTCAGAGATCTCCTGAACGGTTCATTTCATTCCGATTTTCAGTGCCAAAATGTGCTGTTCGACTTCATCACAATAAAAGGAACGCCTTTTGTCCATGCTGCAGTTCCAGTTCGCCTCGTTTGTCGTCCCATTCCCAACAGTATATTTCCTTGTGTATATCCCTAAGTGATCGTCGTCCTCACTATTGTCTCATTTGTGGTAGCCTTTGTTTGCTTGTCAACAGAAGCCATACAGACCTCATCCTTCGCCACCAGGCCATACCTACCATTGCCTTCACTGCGACACTCAAAGTTAAAACGAATCCACAAAGCTTAAACCAATAGTTTGAACAGACTATTGCCTTTACATAAGCGCTGTTCTTTTCTATACAACACAACTACAAAGCATGACAGCTCATTCTCTAGAAAAAATCACCGGGCTCTCCAGCATTGTTATGTATGGTCTTCAAACAGCACGACCTTTGAGTGCCTTGTTAGTATTTTTTACAATTGTTGTTTTTTACTGTTTACCAGTATTTTCTACACGTTTACAGAGCTGCACTTATTTCATATACGAGCACCCTCAGAATGACATGCACATATTTCAAAATCATGCCTACAATTGCTTTGAAATTTACCTCCCACAATGAACATGTTTCTTCGAGAATTGCCTTTCTATCATGAACTTGAGATCAACACTTTTACTTCAGTTACAGTTTCTGAAAATATGTCACTTCCTGATTTTGAATATACATGGGGCATTTTCGATTTTCTTCGCATTCACATTAACAGGAAACTTAATTGGGAAACTCACATAGAATCGCTAAGAACCAAACTAACCAGAAACATAGGATACAGGGATATTCAACCACATCAAACATTTCGCAAACAGCAAAACACGCCTCATTCTCAGCTACACACTCTTTTTTTTGTATGGTTCATACTGCAGCATTCTATGGGCTAACAACTACCCAACACATCTCCAACCTTTAGTACTACGGCAGCATTCTATGGGCTAACGACTACACAACACATCTCCAACCTTTAGTACTGCGGCAGCATTCTATGGGCTAACGACTACACAACACATCTCCAACCTTTAGTACTGCGGCAGCATTCTATGGGCTAACGACTACCCAACACATCTCCAACCTTTAGTACTGCGGCAGCATTCTATGGGCTAACGACTACCCAACACATCTCCAACCTTTAGTACTGCGGCAGCATTCTATGGGCTAACGACTACCCAACACATCTCCAACCTTTAGTACTACGGCAGCATTCTATGGGCTAACAACTACCCAACACATCTCCAACCTTTAGTACTGCGGCAGCATTCTATAGGCTAACGACTACCCAACACATCTCCAACCTTTAGTACTGCGGCAGCATTCTATGGGCTAACAACTACCCAACACATCTCCAACCTTTAGTACTACGGCAGCATTCTATGGGCTAACGACTACCCAACACATCTCCAACCTTTAGTACTGCGGCAGCATTCTATGGGCTAACAACTACCCAACACATCTCCAACCTTTAGTACTACAGCAGCATTCTATGGGCTAACGACTACACAACACATCTCCAACCTTTAGTACTGCGGCAGCATTCTATGGGCTAACAACTACCCAACACATCTCCAACCTTTAGTACTACGGCAGCATTCTATAGGCTAACGACTACCCAACACATCTCCAACCTTTAGTACTACAGCAGCATTCTATGGGCTAACGACTACACAACACATCTCCAACCTTTAGTACTGCGGCAGCATTCTATAGGCTAACGACTACACAACACATCTCCAACCTTTAGTACTGCGGCAGCATTCTATGGGCTAACGACTACACAACACATCTCCAACCTTTAGTACTGCGGCAGCATTCTATGGGCTAACGACTACCCAACACATCTCCAACCTTTAGTACTGCGGCAGCATTCTATGGGCTAACAACTACACAACACATCTCCAACCTTTAGTACTACGGCAGCATTCTATGGGCTAACAACTACCCAACACATCTCCAACCTTTAGTACTGCGGCAGCATTCTATGGGCTAACAACTACCCAACACATCTCCAACCTTTAGTACTGCGGCAGCATTCTATAGGCTAACGACTACCCAACACATCTCCAACCTTTAGTACTGCGGCAGCATTCTATGGGCTAACAACTACCCAACACATCTCCAACCTTTAGTACTGCGGCAGCATTCTATAGGCTAACGACTACACAACACATCTCCAACCTTTAGTACTGCGGCAGCATTCTATAGGCTAACGACTACCCAACACATCTCCAACCTTTAGTACTGCGGCAGCATTCTATGGGCTAACAACTACACAACACATCTCCAACCTTTAGTACTACGGCAGCATTCTATGGGCTAACAACTACCCAACACATCTCCAACCTTTAGTACTGCGGCAGCATTCTATGGGCTAACAACTACCCAACACATCTCCAACCTTTAGTACTGCGGCAGCATTCTATAGGCTAACGACTACACAACACATCTCCAACCTTTAGTACTGCGGCAGCATTCTATAGGCTAACGACTACCCAACACATCTCCAACCTTTAGTACTGCGGCAGCATTCTATGGGCTAACAACTACACAACACATCTCCAACCTTTAGTACTACGGCAGCATTCTATGGGCTAACAACTACCCAACACATCTCCAACCTTTAGTACTGCGGCAGCATTCTATAGGCTAACGACTACCCAACACATCTCCAACCTTTAGTACTGCGGCAGCATTCTATGGGCTAACGACTACCCAACACATCTCCAACCTTTAGTACTGCGGCAGCATTCTATAGGCTAACGACTACCCAACACATCTCCAACCTTTAGTACTGCGGCAGCATTCTATGGGCTAACGACTACCCAACACATCTCCAACCTTTAGTACTGCGGCAGCATTCTATGGGCTAACGACTACCCAACACATCTCCAACCTTTAGTACTGCGGCAGCATTCTATAGGCTAACGACTACCCAACACATCTCCAACCTTTAGTACTACAGCAGCATTCTATGGGCTAACAACTACCCAACACATCTCCAACCTTTAGTACTACGGCAGCATTCTATAGGCTAACGACTACACAACACATCTCCAACCTTTAGTACTGCGGCAGCATTCTATGGGCTAACAACTACCCAACACATCTCCAACCTTTAGTACTACAGCAGCATTCTATAGGCTAACGACTACACAACACACCTCCAATCTTTAGTATTATTGCAGACAAAAATAGTACGTATTGTGTCTCATGCTGATAGTTTAGCTCATGTTAAGTCTTTGTTTATGCAGCGCAATATCTTACCATTTGTGCAAATCATTGACTATTTTCGTACTACTGTGTGTGCACAGATTTTAACACTGCCACTGCCTCAAGCCATCTAGATTAAGAAATTATCTTACTAAACAGTCAGATGTGCATAACTATCCAACCCGGCAGTGTGCGCTAAATCTCTACAAATCTCATTTTACGTCCCAGCTAATGCTGTATACTCTAAGAGCAAAAAGTTCTGAGAATCTGGAATACTGTTCCTCTAGAATTAAAGCTTATTAATTCAAAATCACTTTCAAATCCTCAATTTGACAATACCTTACCAGTTCCGCATGAAAATGGACATTCACTGGATTTTATCTTACCCATTCTTGAGCATGCTGTACCTATGGTAATAGGTATTTGGTGTATCTATAGAACATATGTGATTGCAATTTATGTGAAACCGCTTAATATTGAATATACATTTATGATCATACATGTTTATATATCTGTAATATCTATATACATAATACACATGTATGTGTATTCGTACTTAAATTATGGTTATTTTATACATGTGTACAGGCTAAATAAACATTAGCCAATGCAACAACAACGTAGTTACATTTTTCTGAACTAAGCCCGTACCAGCATCTTAATTCAAACTTATGGTACAATCGCCATCATGGCTCATTCAGGATTCTCAACTTCATGTTTAATGTACTTTTACGTTCTTATAATTACTAGCTGTGTATCTATATATATTTGTACCTACATAATTATACATGTAGGTGTTTTTTCGCATGAGAAATTATTTAAATTATTATTATTTTAAGCTTACTGTACACATATATACAGGCTATATATACCTTTGTCTTTGGAACTATTACTCTCTTTTTCTGAACTAATCCCCGTGCCAGCTTTTTAATTAGATTTACTCTCATGGTACGATCATTGCCATGACCCATTCACGATTTCTGTATTCTTAAAGTGTAAAATCGATTCGTCTTTCTGGCTAGCCATGACATCTGTTACTTATTGCTGCATCTTACCTTGGACAGTCTCATGCTCTTACAACACATGAAATTAGCATGTACCTTCATTTGTACTAATCGGACTCGACATCATATTGTGAGATGTTGCGCGTGGCACTGTATTTTATTTATTTACTTGATTGGTGGTTTCTCCGTACTTAGGAATATTTCACTTATACAACGCCGGCCAGCATTATGGTGGGAGGAAACCGAGCAGAGCCCGGGGAAAACCCATGACCATCCACAGGCTGCTGGCAGACCTTCCCCATGTACCGCCGGAGAGGAAAATGCGCGCTTACCGACTGAGCCACAGAGGGCCCCCCCCCCCCACATGGCACTGTATATATCGTCACTGATACTGTATTCTGCATTATATAATCAATATCATGTCCAAATTTGTAAGCCTTTACCCTTAAACGATTTATTATAAATTGGGATAAAACAAGCCCTTCAGGGTTTTGTTCACCTTGAAATATTACCTCCGGTAACACATCCTTTACGTCCTTTAGTAATTATACATTTCAATGAATGATGTATTAAATCAAGTCAAAATACCCCATGGGGAAAGGATCCAAGACAAAGTGGATTGTTAAAGCTTCCAAGTCTTTATATTGTCAGAGGGTATTTTTGAGTAGAAAATTGGGAGCGAGTCTGCGTCTAGTGGTTAAAGGAGCTTGACTCACACTTTGCCAGGACACCCAAGTATGGGGGCTCAAAACTCGCCGTGGACATTGAATTTGTAAATGGTCACCATAATAAACTCTCAAATATCACTTGATAGATAATTTGTTTATCCCTGACTCCCTACACCCCCTTCCCCATTCTACTGCACCAGGCACTATGATTTTCTTACCTACATGTACTGGTGCCTAACTCCTGACTCAGGTCGGCATCATGTATTTTCTTTTTTATCTTTGATCTCATATATTAACCTGCCTAGCAAAAAGATGAGGTATACTGTTTTTCCTTCACCCTGTGTAAATGAATCGCTTAACGGTACATTAATTTTGCACGTTTTTCTAATAAACTCAGCACATGTGCTATTTTCGGACAAATGGTCGTATAATCAGAAATATTTTGATCTCCCATTAACATGGTTATGTTTATACTTGTTTTTAACTTGGGGCTTGCTTAACCCTGTTGCCTTTGCTTATACACTGCTTTGCTCCCTTCCTTATCCCCTTCTACCAGCAACAACAGTATGGTTATGGGCAATACCACCACCCACAACAACAACAACAACAACATTATCAACAGCAGCAACAACAACAACATTATCAACAGCAACAATATCACCATCCCCAGCAGCAGCAGGCGGAGGCGATTCCCATGAAGACGCTGGCACACCAGTATATCGCTGCACAGGGTCAGAATTTTTATGACCAGGCAACCCGTAGCTGGCAGCCCTATCCCACGGCTGCAGCTGCAGCCCCCCGCCAGCCGTCGCCCAAGAGACAACTCCAGCAGCAGCCACAACGAGAGGAAGAGTCTAGCTTTGTTGAGGTATTGCACCTAACTGTTTGTTTGTGAGATTGGTAACTGTCACCTGGTGTTTGTGATGTACAGCCTGAGAGGAGGATTCTCAATTTGCTCCTGGATTCTGAATTTGTACCCAGGGTTATTTCTCTCTTCCTTGCTTTTTTTTTTTTTTTGTTTCTTTGTTTTTTTTTCACCCACACTAATGTTCAGCAACATGCTATGCTAAGCGCCAGTGGCTAAAAATGCAGTAAAGCAGCGAAAGTTGTACATGATTGCATGTGAATGGGCCTTATTGCAGCAAAATTTTCTCTTGCTTTGAAGAAATCGCCACACTGACTAGTAAGTCTTACCATCATAAAGGTGTAGCTTTGCATCCCCAGCTTGTTATTGCCTCCCTTGTTCTGAGTTTTCGGTTTCAAGAGATTACAAAGGTGTTATTCCCTTAAATAAGAGGTGGAAAATATTTATGTATTTCTTATCCGTTTGTTCAGTATTGTGTAAAATTTGTGCAAAATTCACGCTCTGTTTATCTACTTTCAGACCTAGTTGACTGTGGCTTTAAGTCAGGAAATGTACGAGGTATGGTGGTTTTACCTTGGGGTCTGTCTGGTTTCTTCCTAGCCAACTACATACATGGCATTTACAGATGCATTAGTGTAGTGTATACCTAAATGCCATATACATGTAGATACTTGGCTAGTTTCTTTCACCCATAAATATGACAGCCATCAATCAAGTGAAATATTCTTGAATACAGCATTGAAATAATAACCAATACAGAGAATGGAAAGGAATATACTTCGTACAAATACTTCAGATTTTTGGCTCTTGAATACGGTGTTAATCGCTTGTAAAGTAAATAAATAAACAAATTGGTCATTTTTTCTTTGTGGTGATAAGCTGTTGCAGCTGCATCCCACCCACCTCCCACCCACCCCCCTACCCACCTCCAAAAGAAAAACATTCACAGCGCAAGAAGTTTCAGGCAAGATACTGACCTTTATACTTCCCCCTCCCTACAACCAGACTCTGTATTTACCCAAGTAAAGTGAGTGTCTGTAACAGTTAAGGTCTTTACTGATGAGGACATTTAACAGTGTGAAAAGGTAAAACCTAGTTTTGACTTGTGTCTCAAGCCAGTGGTGGCTGTTTTATGTCGGAAAAGTTCCTACAAAGGCCAGTTTTTACTATGGTTCATTTTAGAGATTTTTGTGATTGATTTGATGCATTTGTGACTTTGTATCATCTTTTCCATCCCATCATCGTACCTATGATGAATCATTTCAGGACTTGCCAGCATTTGAGGTGGATGAAGCCCTAGTGAGGCAGCTGCAGGCAACTTTCCCCACCTGCCCCGTGGACAAAATCCGCAGGGCCGTGGAGAGGTGAGAGGTCAAGGTCATGCACCTGGCACTGTAGGTCCAAATTGACCTTCTTCAAATTTCCAGCTTTGCTCTACAAGACTTGACATTGTGCAGCATTGTGGCAGCAACCATGTGACGTTCATTGGGTCGCACTTGATATTTGCTGATGCTGCTACACCCTTTGTCCAAATTTCAAGATGTACAATGAGTTTTTTTTTGGCAAGCAATTAATCAGACTTCACAAAAGCTTTTAACTGGATGTCAGAGATGAATAAATCAGTTTGGGTCAGGTAAAATGTGTCACTTGCAAAATGCTAAACTTGAAATACGTACGCGAAATACAATATTTATAAATTGTTTGTTTATTAATTGTGTATAGCATTAAGAATGGAGTAAATGTTAGCGGATGAAAAAAAAAAACAAAAATCCAAAAATTATATCTTAAACTACATTTTAATTCTTTCTGTTGTTGGGGTTTTTTTTCACTGAATTAAGTGTGATTCATCATTGATCTTTTCAGGAACTGCAACGCTCACCGGGCATCTGAGCTGGAACTGGAAGTCTTCGGTTACAAGAAAGTGACATCTCCACGTCGGAGCCTCAGTCCAACCAACCAATCAGCACAAGCCCGACAGACCAGTAGCCCGGCAGGCAATAACCATATTGTGCAGAAGTTGAAGAGGGAATTTCAAAGAGCAGAGGTTGGATTTATTCAAGACATTTTGGCAGAGTAAGCTATGTGTGCATTTTTCTTTAGATTTAAGTATTACCATATGTGACATAAAGTTTAGCCAAAAACCTCACAGACTGCATCCCATGATTTCTTGCAACTAGTTATCATTGCCCAGTTGATCACATCTGGGTAGCAGTGAGGTCGGAGGAGTGTGTTGACAAAAACCAATCAACACACTCACACTCCGCTGAACAACAATCAGGGTACACGTATTTTACATGACAAAAACCTCACAGACAAACCTCACTAGTTATCATTGCCCAGTTGATCACAGCTGGGTACCAGTGGGGTGGGAGGAATGTGTTGACAAAACCAATCATCACACTCACACCCCACTTAACAACGATCAAGGTAGACCTATTTTACATGACAAAACGACGGATAAGGTTATTCAGATAAATACTAGAGGTTCACTAAATCACTAAATAAATAATGACACTGGAATTGGCTTGTCATCCATTTTGTGCTGCTTCAGTTACCTGTGAATTTGACTGGAATTGTAGTACGCTTGTTATGCAAGACCTCGCAAAGTCTTGCATATACGGATGAATTTACTGAAATCAGCCGATAAAAATGATGTATATATAAGAACTTGCTGTCAACATGGCCAAGAGTTTGCTAAAAAATTTTGACCTCAGAATCAGCGTGAATTGAAATACCTTGTCAGCACGATTTCAAGCCCAATATTGTCTTCAAATGCAGCTAAAATGTTATGTGGTAAGTGCACTGGCTTGTGCATTCTTCCTCAGTAATTTTATCTATAAACCTCCAATTCATTACATTTGCAATACACAGAGCTACCTACATTTGTGGAATTAATAAATTTACATCATATTATCACAGACTGATTGCAGGATAATTTAGCTGAATGATCCGAAGCATGGTCATAAATGTCAGGGAAAATTCGGGGAAAATTCGGGGAACATCAGCTGTTTTTTCTCCGCCTATAGTTCATATAAAAGTGACAAGCCCAAGACAGACACTTAAAAACCGGTACATGCACACGTACACGGTGTGAAGGTCTGGAGTGTTAATCCATTGCTATTACATAATGAATCCGTCTGTATCAGCATCAAGTGTTGCCGATGCTTCTTCGTACACATACTGGTAATCTGAATGCTGTATATGAACAGAACTATCCCGTCTGTACTTTTACAGCTGATACTTTTCAAACCCACAACTGTCACTGCATAAGGAATAGATGGTTTGCTGGCTGAAGTATAAATTTTGGCTGCGTGTTTTGCTGACCCGTCGCCTATGCTTCAGGCCACGTCACTCACCCTTCACGGTACTTGTACAGCTTATTAGATGGTAACTTCATGAAGTTCATGTGAGCGGAGTTACATTTTAACCCAAACCTGAATTCTCTAAACGCTGCAAAATCCAGTGATACCAGACAGTTTAGTCTTTATATGTAATACAGTAATTCTCATAGACTGAACTCACAGTGTGGATGTTTGCCATGGCCATGCCCAGTGGCATTCTTATGCATATTACCTGTCAAGAAGTGACGGGTTGTAATGCCTGGATTTACAGATTACAGTCTTTACTGGAAATTCTGCAAGCTTTCACTTGTCTTCTTTCTGAGGAGTTGGTGGTAACATTTAGCAGTTGCTATCCAGTATCGTGAAAGCCTAGAACTCTGGACCTATATACCCATGCTTTGAACAGTTTAGTTTGGTATGATACATCATTACACGCAGCTGATGTGTGACGACCAGTCTGTCAAGAGCCTTATGTGACAGAGCTTCAAGGCTTCCCTTCTGCTGAAATTGCATCATTGTTGTGGCTATTGAAGGCTCAACATCAAGTTCCCACAATTAGAAGTCTGGTCGAGGCGCAGGTCTCAGCCACTGATATCATTTGTTACACAAAAAGACATGTCGAGGACTGCTTATTTTTATTCTAGGAATCTTGGACAACCATGAACAAAATGAATATAAGATATATTACCAGATTTGTCAGTCACGTCCGCGTACTGCAACCAGATCTGTGTTTTCCCGCGATCACTACCAGCCAGTTGGATTACTCGCTACAACCACGCCACTTTTGTCAGATGTCGCTCAACATTTCCTTCAGTAAAATTCATGGGAAACAAAATAGATCTGCTATTCAAAAATGACCTGTCTTTAAGAAGCATATCATTCACAGTGACATAGTGTGTAGGCATATGTAAACATCCTTCAGTTAATTCATGTCTAGGACACATGGCCAGTGGCCCTTACTGCACAGCTGGGAGCTGATCACTCTCTTCACTGATCTCTACTGCCAAATCAAATCGGCTAAACCTCACGGCTAGAATTTATCAGCTAAACATTACGTCATTTACGGTAATGTTTGAAACTCTTAATTTTTGTTCAGCATATTTATTTACACCATTTTTTTGCTGCTTCTAGCAACATTTTTTTTCAAATGTAGAATTTGAAAAGATGCCAGAGAAAGGACAACACCTATGTGTGATAATAATGTTGAGGTCTTAATTTTTGGTTTGATGATTTTATGAAGTTTTTACTCTTCACAAAAGTGCAAGAAAGAGAGAATTCACACACGTGCAGTAATGTGTGCACAAGCATTGCGACTGCCTCAGTGTCCTGGTGGTTAGAGTGTCCTCCTCCGGGTTAGGAGATCTAGGGTCAGGTCATTCCATTGACTTTAAAAATGGTACTTGGTGCTGCTTTGCTTGGTGCTCAGCACTGCTAGGTTAGAGCAAGGAAACAGGACTGGTTAGCCCGGTGTTAGTATAATGTGACTGGATGGGGCTTTACTTCAGTTCATCTCATCACTACCAGGTGGGAGTACATTTATCATAGGATACACTGAAGGAAAAACAGCCGCCGCATTCTTACATGTACATGTAGTTGACACGACGTATGGTACGATGAGTGTTATGACTTTCGTGGAATTTTCCCACTTCTGTTACAGAGTGAATAACAATGAACATAGGGCTCGGGAACAGCTGAAGAGAATGGGCTACAGCAGCAGCTCTGCAGCAGGTAAATCCCAGTGTACCATCGTCAGTTATTAAAAATACATGTTGTTTTTTTTTTTGGTCAACCAGTTTTTCAAGAGTAAGCATGGTGTGATATAAATGTTTAAAGATCATTTCTTTTTTTTTATCGTGTTTTTTTTTTTTATTTTGACCAGACTTGACGGATTTTTAAGTTTGTGTGTTACACTGTCAGCTGGTCAGCGGGTGTGTTTTTTGGATGTTCAGAGGAGGAGGGGATAGGTGGGTGAGATACTACCCCAGT
Source organism: Acanthopleura granulata (assembly GCA_016165875.1). Taxonomy (NCBI): domain Eukaryota; kingdom Metazoa; phylum Mollusca; class Polyplacophora; order Chitonida; family Chitonidae; genus Acanthopleura; species Acanthopleura granulata. The sequence goes on along the minus strand of JABBOT010000024.1, from coordinate 737,968 downwards.
ATCTGGATAGCCTGTTAGTTGTTACCCCTGAAGAGCAATGGATTTAGTCCATGATTATCCAACCTACCCAACTGAAGCAGATTATTGACAACCTGGGTTAAAAACGCGATTCCAAAGCCAGGAAATCAAATCCCACCCACTTTTCTACATGTGCGTTTGATTGGTCATACATTGAAAACCTCTTTGATAAAGCTGTCACCATTGGACAAATGCGGCCGTTGTCAAGTGGGCGGACATTTCTATCGAACCAGATTTAGTTGCCTTGAGATCACTGATCTGAGCAGTGTCTGGTTGCTCGCAGTGGGTAGTAGGGGGAAGACACATAGCCTACTGCACATTCGGGTAGCTGCTTATCGATGGGTGATTACAGTACTGTTATGTGAGTGTTATTTTGTCTTCTCTTCCTCAGAGTCCTCTAGTACTGCGGTGAAGACCACCCCTGCCAGTAGAGGGGCCGCTGGAACTGCTCAAAGGTCAGCTCATGGAGACACGTCTTCCTGAATCATTGTTTTCCTGTGCTTCGCTAGTTTAATAATATTTAAAATTCTGGAAAATGTTTCCACCATTTCTGCTAAGACTGCGTGATGTGGGACAGGATGTTTTGCATTTTTGTTTCAACACCACTGGGGAAGTGAAATGGCAAAGCTAATGTCGATTATCTTGAAAAACTGGCGTCATCAGATTTAGCTGACCAATTGCAGAAAAACCCAGCTAGAGTGGCATAGAGGTTAGAATGTCTGTCTCACAAATGGTAGATCCAGAGTTCAACTCTGAATCAAGATAGCCTTGGCACTATCATGCTAGGTGCTCAACATACGAGGAAAGTACTGGTCAGTTCTGTGTCAGTATAATTTGGCTGTGTGGGACGTTGTGTCTGGTGTCTTCATAATGACATTCAATTGTCACAGCACTAAAGTTAGTCGGCATTGTCTAACATTTGTTAAAGACCACTCGTCCTGCACAAGTTTAGTGTCTATAAGTGTTCATCAGATTTGAGGAAGTTTGTCGGTGACTTGCCACAAGGGCGGTGAATTGTGCCAGGCACTCCCAGTTTTCTCCGCACCATAAAGTACACTGTCATGAATCGTATTAGTGAAAAATCCTCAAGTGCTATGTTAAGCGGTAGTGAAATAAACTAATAAATCATTCTGGCTGTATGTACGTGGACTGAAATTTTCTGATTGTCGTTTCTGAAGGCTGGCTTTTCATTGTTTGTGTTTCTGCTAACCAATTCCTTGTCTCTCTGTGACAGTCCGAAACGAGCAGCGCAGCAACCCACCATGACAATTGCCATGAAAGCATCCCGTAAGTAATGTACACTGTGTGCGTGGTATTCACCATATGCAAGCATTTACAAGTGTGTACCGATAAACTGAGCCTGCAAAGGCTGCAAGGAGTGGGCCGTGGTCTAGTGGTACGAGGTGCCTGCCTGTCACTTGATATGACACGCAAGGCACAGATTAAAAACTAACGTATGACACGGGATTTGTAGAGTCCCCAGCTCTCACTGCTTCTAGGGCATTCTGACAAGAAACTGTCGTTAGCACAGTGTAATGTTCCATGAAAACAACTTGTTTTTCCACCAGTGTGGTGTGCATGTGAGTACATCACGTGTAGGATTGTCAGTAACGTGCCAGATGTTGGTGGTTTACCCCAGACACATCGGTTTCCTCCCTCCGTAAAACTGAATGTGGCTTAGAACAGCAAGCAAATAAATAAATAAGTAAATAAATAAAACTGAATGTTGTCATGTAAGTGAAAAACTGTTTAATATGGCTGTAAGCAACAGTTGAATAAATAAAGAGGCTTCATTTTAACGTGAGAAATTGGAAAGATGAATGTAACTATGAAGGTAGTTTTGGTTGAGTGATTGTGATGAGTGTCCTGGGCTCATAAGATGCAGGCTCAATTCCGGCTATGGGCGGAGAGAAAAAATTTCTGGTTTACCTGCAAATGTATGTCAGGAGTTGTGGCCTCACCTGACTTCCTCTGTTTCCACTGCTGTTTCCTGTGGTGTAATCCGAATCGTCTTGAACATCTTGAACAAAAGTTTATACAGTAAATAAATAAGTGTTGGTGTTGTTGTTGTAGTTGTCGAAGGGCTGGCCAAAGACCACTCAAACCTGGATAAGACAATTGTGGAGTTAGCTCTGGAGACAGCAGATTACAACGTACAGAAGGCCCGGGACATGCTCACCTTCATGTATGCTGACAACACTACAACCAGGTGAGTACCTGTGGAGTTAGCTGTGAGACGACAGGTAACAACGTACAGAAGGCTTGGGACATGCTCACCTTCATGTATGCTGACAACACCACAACCAGGTGAGTACCTGTGGAATTAGCTGTGGAGACGACAGGTAACAATGTACAGAAGGCCTGGGACATGCTCACCTTCATGTACACTGTCAACACCACAACCAGGTGAGTACCTGTAGAGTTAGCTGTGGAGACGACAGGTAACAACGTACAGAAGGCCCGGGACTTGCTCACCTTCATGTACACTGTCAACACCACAACCAGGTGGGGAGATTGTGTCATATTTTCAAATTCTCCCCCTTTACTAATCTTGATGGACTTATTGTAGTTTGCGGAATTTATGGGTTCATTTGCCATCAACTGGAGAATAATAGCTATTGTATTTCGTCATCAAATTAGCTTGTCTACCTGTTGTTTGAAAAGGAAAGACGAGCTCTAGACCAGATGTGTATCGATAAAGAATAATATTCATAATTCAAAAAACGTCACCTTTGATTTTTTGATGTGTGATAACTGAGGTAGTGCAGTTCAAAGTAAGGAAAAACACCCACGTGGCTAAAATGGAACAGGCTGCCACGCTGTCAGTTTTAACCAATTAAGGACAAGATAATTCTACCACCCGAGAAGACATCTGCTCCCGCTGTGATATCACCCATACCTAGCTCACCGCTTCGCCATATAGAAGTAGTGTAAAATCAGCTGTGTTCCTTGTGATTGTGAGACAAATCTGATATGCATTAATGCCATTTTCAATGAGAAAATGTTTGTGTGGCCTTCGATTGCAGTAATGAAGGGGGCGTACTCATGAAATCATGCTTCCGTTTTTTTCTAAAATGGTGTATCCTGTGGCCTCTTAAGAATTCCAGATTAAAAGATGATTTATAGAGATACCAAGCATGTTATAAAACATACCTGTGTCCATTTAGGTCTGTATGGACCCCTCTTCTGAAATAACTTTTATGATATTTTTTGTTGTCTTTTCTTTTAAGCATATTTTCAGGATGTTACTCTGATTAGATTTTGAAAAAATTGTATTTTCTGTAAAGCTCTGATAATGCAAAACCAATGGAAGAAAAATCATAGCCATAATCAAAAGGTTAAGTGTGATAAATTGCCTTTAAAATTTTCCACGGGTATGTCAGAGCCAACAACAGAACAAAAATGGGGGCAATGAATGAAGGCGACCAAAATCTGAACTTGATCTGAGACTTGTATTGGTGAAGCTATAGCCATGTACAAAGTTTTGATTCAATATGATGAACTGGTGTGAAAAATAAATTGTTAGAAAACTGAGCGGTGACAGAGTGGCGGACTGTCAGGTGAGGTGTAAATGGATATTTCTGTCAGGTACGCGTAAGAGATTAATCAGAGCTATCTGTGGGCCACTGTACCTCCATAATTAATAGAACTTTCAGACAAATGACATATGTTTCTGTAGAAAAGTCTCTGTTGAACATTTGATGAGCACTCATATGTAAGGAAATCACATCATTTACTCACATGTTGTTTAAAGTTATTATGTTTTGCTTATATTACAGCCCAAAGAAGACTTCTCCACCCAGACAAACTACTTCCCCAACCAGACAAACTACTTCCCCAACCAGACAAACTACTTCCCCAACCAGACAAACTACTTCTCCAACCAGACAAAGTATGTGTATTTATATTTAAAAAAAAAAGAAAAGGCAAAAATTCAAAATAAAATTGAGAAAGTGTAGAGCTCTGGTAAACAGTGTGATTGGATTCTGATACTGTTTGTATATGGTGTACTCTAGAGTCGTTCCCTCATGTCATCAGGTTTAGGGCTAGAGAAAAGTGGATTTCCAGGCCTTTACTTTCGTCGTTTCTTGCCAGAATCTTAATGAATTCCCATAGATTTTCCTTTGCTGGAATCCACTAAAATCTGGTACAGATGTAATAATATAAAGCCTTTGCTTCAGGTGAAGATTTTGAAGTACATAATAGTAAAAATATTTGGGGGATTTATGATTAGTACTTTAATCATCCTAAGTAATGTGTATTATTGACAGATTGTCATAAAACCATGAAATTAAATGGGACTTTTTTTTCACTGAAATCCAAGCGGATTCCTGCGATTTTGGTTTTCATGAGTCACGACGAGAATCTGATTCCCCACACAGCTTGGAGTAAACCCTTGCACTTTGGCATGTTTATGACACACCTGCTTGTGTGCAAGGCCAGGAGTGAATCATAGGTTGTTATTCTCTTATTCTGTTGTAGCAGCTGCAGCAGCCACCAGCAGTTCAATCCCGGACATCTCTATCAGCGCGGGGACGTCAGACGCAGGATATGACGAAATTTCGCAGGATTATTACCTCTATGATAACTACGCCAGGCCAGCGTAAGTCCACATTGTTTAGTCCAAGGAACTATCTTCAAGTATTTTTATGTATTCTGTGCGAACGCATAGCAATGCATTATGCAGTCATGACAATTTCCGGAAACTCTCAGACCGGAAGTGGTTGACCAAAGTACAACAAAAATCAAATTGTTATAGAGATGATGCACAGGTTTAACCTTTCTGGTATCCAGTTTTGCAACATGTTCCTTTTAGAAAGTAGTATAGTGAGGAGATGTGAAATAACAATTCAGGAAAATGAATTCAACATTTAAAATCGTGAGTTTTTTCTCCTCTGCTTGCAGGAATATTTTGTTGTTTTCGTGAGGGTCGTTCGGTAGAGGTAGATGATAAAGGGGACAAATCTTTTTCAGTTAATAGAAATAAAAAAAAAGTTTTAAGTGACTTGGTGCCATTGTTTTCACAGTGTTAGAGGTGAGATTGCTGCTTTCAGTCTTTAACGGCCCCACACCTGCTTTATACTCAGCCGCCATCTTGTAAAATCATTCATCACCGAATGCTGTGTGTGAATGCCATACTCAATAAACGTTGCTTCACTCGCTGAAGGCCAATAACAGTTGAACAATAGTGGATTTGGATCAGTGCTTCTTGAGGTTTTGTCAAATACCCAGACCCGATCTCAGATCGGCAGACTGGAGATCAGACTGAACGGCTGTAGGCCAGCACAACCGTGGAGAAAGCCAGTAGTTAGGTCGAGTCATTAAATCATTTTACAAGGAATTAGATTGAAGATGTCCTATTCTAGAATGGTACGGATCCATACCCATGTGTGTCTGGTATAAACAATACAGATCTAAACATAAGTTTAGGTTTAAAACTGTTTAAAGCACGCCAGAAGTCACAAGTCGGTAATAACGAAAATTGGACACTGTATAACGTATCAAATGTCGTTGTTGAAGTAACACTTCAACATTATGTGAGGCAAGCCAAGAGAAACCTTATAAAGCTCAGCATATCTTGTTACATGATTTTTCTTCGGTTTACTTGGGTCATCTGAGGTGAAATGGAGTGTTCATAACGATTCAGATGGGGTTGATAGTGTCCGACCATATGCTTTAGGAATCTATACCTGCTCTGTGTGTAGGCTACCGTTCCTCACCTGAAGCATAGTTTGTACAAAAAGTACAGAAACTATATGTTGACAATATGTACACTTTATCTTAGCGAAAAAAAAAAAAAATGTTTTTCATAACGTCCTTTCATGAAACCGATTTTTCAGTTCTTGATGTTCATGTTGATACCCATGAACGTGAAACACAGAACCAAAGAGTTGTTGTCACTTAGGCACTTACAAATTTTTAGGGTGAAATTCGTATGTTTGTCACTAACTAGTATTTGCTTTCCTCACAAAGTGATTCTTACACCTCCAAGCTTGCACAACAAACAGTTGATTGATAAAAGTGTGAAATTATATAGATTTACTTCAGTGTCGTGATCATAAACAAAGGCCAGGCAACAGAAGTATCCACATGCAAGAAACCTGAGCATTCATCCAAGAATACATTTCAGTGCCTATGGGCTCTAGTCATTTTTAATATTTCCTGGTAGTCGAACTCATCAAGAAAATTTTGCAGTGTTTATTTCTTATATTTTGATATACCTGTTAGAAGTTTTGGAACATAACCATGTGTAATGGGTAAAGGTGACTTTTAGTACTGTCTGCCCAAACGACAACCATCACAAAGGACCCAGGCCAGTACAACTTGTGACTTATGGTTGTACATATCAGAAAGAAAACATAAAATAAACTAAAACTGTGAACAGAGGCTTGACTATTAAGTTAGGGTTTTTGATTTGTCATGGTATTTTAAGCTAAAAATGCAAGGTTGTGTAATTTTATCCTAGTGTCCCTTTAATGTTAATATCCCTTCAAAATGGCTGATGAACCATTTGTATTGCCGAGACCATGACGTGACATGTTGAATCATCAGCACCCTCTGAAATGAGGCTTTAAAACCAAATGAAATAAACAGATAAATAATTGTGAAGATATTGTAATACTGACCTTGAATTATATCTCCCCTCATACATCGATCGCATTTTCTGTCTGTCAGTCCGTCCATCTGCCTCAACTTCATGCGGAGAATATTGCAGCAAGTATTACACATAAGACTCTCAAACTCAGACAAAGTGTGCCTAATGACCTGAAGTTGGGCATTGTCACGGTATTTTTTTCGCATTTCAACCTATTTTAGGATTCTTGTGCCCTCGACCATATTTTTCATCTTGATGCAGATTGAACATCTCAGCAACTGTTAGGTGTAGGATCCTGAAACTCACAGAGAGTATGCAAAAGGACCTGAAGAAGGTTATTTTTTTTGCATTTCGATCTATTTTAGGAGTTATCTGCCCTTGACCATATTTTTCAACTTTGTGCAGAGCATATCCCAGCAACTATTAGCCGTAAGATTTTCAGGCTCACACAAAGTGTGCAAATTGACCTGAAGTTGTGCATAGTCGGGTTATTTTTTCATGTTTTGATCTATTTTAGGAGTTGTCTGTTTCTCAATTCATATTTCTCAACTTCATGCAGAGCATATCTCAGCAAATATTAGGTGTAGGATTCTCAAACTCACACAAAATGTGCACAACGACCTGAATGGGTCACTGTCAGGTTATTTTTTCACGTTGTGATGTATTTTCCAAGTTGTCTGCCCTTACGCATATTATTCAAATTTGTGCCCAGACCCAATTCCTCCCTCGACTTAAGTGTTCACCAACACGATGTATGGTACGGATTGTAACCTCCCCATGCTATTTTTCTTGCCATGCATTTGTCCATTTGGTTGAATCCATGATACTTCTGTGAAGTATGTCTTTTTTTTTTTTGTTTTCTTTCATTTGCATCTGATGCAGGTTGTGCATTTGCACACAAGTGCATTGAGTGTCTTAAAATATATTAATACTGTGCAGCGGCTGATTGTGCTATATTTATAATTCTCTAGAGGGGAGGGGAGACATACATTTTTGCAATCTCTGATTGCTTTCTTGTTCAGATCTGTGACGAGCATGGGTAGAGATCGTGTAAGGTCCCCATCTCCATCTCCGAGCAAAACCAAGGGAGACAACCAGAGACAGCACACCAAGGCCCAGGAGCGCAGAGCCAAATAGTATGTATCCAGTACCGTAGTGCTATCCATCTTAATTCTTTTCACTCTTACAGGCTACACATTGACATACCAGGAGAGGTGAAAAGTACCTGGAATGCTGTACAACTTATTTTTGTTCTCATTGTGGTTGTTGAAGTGCTACTACAGTGTCAAAACCTCAGTGTCTTAAAAGCAAGGTGAAGTGGGAAAGAATGAAATGGGTTGAATTGCCATACTAAATTGTAAAGAAATTGCAGGGTATAAAAACTGATTTTGTGAGTTCACAGGAGAACAAGGAAACAGAATATTTCTGTCTCCTCCATCCACAAATAACGAATTACAAACTCTCTTGATGGCATCCAAGCATAAATGCCGTACTGGACAACACATCTGCCTGAATCATAGCCATATAAGGAAACACCAGGAAAATTTTAAGGACACAGCCAAAGATTTTTCGTTTCTTTGAGGAGTCTTCACTTACAGGTGTTAAATGGTGTTATTCATCATAAATTCATTCTAACTATTGTGTTAGCTCTTTAACATTTGTACCCAGTTTCTATTGGCGCTGGAGTGACAGGTTAAGAATCTTCCATGTACTCTGTGGGGACCAGTATCAGTGGTAGTCTGAACGCCTCAGTGGCTCAGATGACAATAGGTCCCTCGACCAGTTATGTTGGTTTACTCTGGTTTCCTCCTCCAATAAACCTGACTTGAACATTGCATTAAACAGCAAGTGAGGTAACTCTAGTGGGTGGACTGACCTGGTCATGGTCAGTGGGGTCTCTGCCTGGATTCCTCCTACCTTTATGCTTGCTCTCATCATAGGTGTCAAATCTTCTTTATTTATTTGTTTGACTGATATTTTATGCCTCGGTTTCTCTAACTGGTTGTTCATACTGCTCCTTGTTAGTCGGCAACTGGCTTACTTTATAACAAGTCTTAAAGTATGAACTTTCTGTCTGTCTCTCTGTCTGTCCGTCCGTCTTCTAATCAGTTTGTGTTTTTGTGTAACTTAGTGACTAGCCATGGTTTGAGTTTAATGAATTAATAATGCATAGATGCTGATTAATTGAGCTAACCGCTCAGGTGTCTGTCTGTCTGTCTGTTTGTCCATATGGATGATCTGTCTAGCTGTGTCACAGTCCACTGTAAAGTACTTGACACTAACCCTAATGTCTATCCATGCTGCCTGACCTCTCAGCACCAGTGACTATCTGTACCAAACCGCTAGTTACAATGTACTCGGCCTTCTGGAGAACTGCTGCCCGCGACCTTTGGCCTCGAGCTACACGTCTGTTCAGTCTGACCCACCAGATGACAGGTGATGTCGTCGTTGTCGTTTTACTGGTCGTTGTCATGGTTACATGTACTGCTGACTCATTAATTGCAGTGGATTGTGTGGCATGATTTTACTCCGCAGTCAAATCGTAGTGTCGAGCATTAGACATATTTTTGAATTTTATCAGCTGATTTTTAGTTTATTGTTTAATATAGTTTCCTCCTGGTTTGCTTCAGTTTAATTTTTAACTGCTTATCATATATATAAGCATTCTGTGTGATCATGTACTTAGCCATGCACTGTCAGATTAATATCATGGGCTGTTCATAGTATTTTCATTTCCAGTAGTTGATTTTCAGGCTTTTGTTCATTGTACTTCATTGTTTGAAGCTGTGGTGGTCAGAATAACTGAATAAGCTTTACATACGGTTAGAGATAACTGAATTGTTGCTACTACATAGTGGTCTCCCTTTATGAGAGAACATAACCTCTGTATGACGTTGCTTTGCCTTTCTTTGATTTGGCATTACCTGTATGACATGGTGTTTTCTCTGTCTGAAATTACGTTGCCTCTGCATGACATAACATTGCCTGTGAAAGACATGATGCCTCTGTATGTCTCTGCATACATGACATAGGCTCTGTATGACATGATATTGCCACTGTTTGACATGATGTCGATTCTGTTTTTCATGATGTTGCTTCTGTATGACATAATGTTGCCTGTGTGTGACATAATGTTGCCTGTGTGTGACATAATGTTGCCTGTATATGATCGGACGTCGCCTCCATATGACTTTTTGGGCTACTTCATTACCATGTAATATTGTAGCTCATCATCAGTCATAATTTTATGTAACCCATAATACTATTTGCAGAATTGCTTTGAAATTATGCTTTGGTATCCAGCGATACTGAAATCAGTAATTCAGGAATTGAATACATTTATAATTGTCAAATGCATATGCATTTAATCATAAATACATCATGTACCTTCAGTTAAACTGCATTGATACACATTACATAGTAACGGGATGTTAGAGTTGTTGTGCACTGAAACGCCAGATTGCTATTAATAAGAATGAGCTCAACATGTTTTCATTTGTAACTTTCATGTGAAAATCAGTCATTCAGGGATTCTCTTCTGGCTTGTTTACAATCTGGATTGCAAAATCACCTGAGATTTTGACTGTGACATTAACTTATGTTTTCCAGTGTTTCCAAGATAACAGTGAGTCCCAAAAAGGTGGTGACGAGTCAGAAGCAAGTGATGACCTCTCAGCACAAGACAGTGGCTAAGGGACCCGACCCAAGTCTGAGTCAGGGAGCGGACTTATCCCGGGTTGAGTAAGTCGCCTCACTTATGCACTGCACAGTGGATCGATCAAGGTGCCATTTCCAGTGCACCTGGGGACAAACTCAGGGATTTTTGTTTGGTCATTTTTGGGGGTGCCTGTTTGGTCATTTTTGGAGATGCTTGTTTGATCTTTTTTGAGGGGTACCTGTTCGGTCATTTTTGAGGGGTGACTGTTTGGTCATTTTTGAGGGTGTCTGTTTGGCCTTTTTGGAGGTGCCTGTTTGGTCATTTTTTGAGGGTGTCTGTTTGGCCTTTTTGGAGGTGCCTGTTTGATCATTTTTGAGGGTGTCTGTTTGGCCAATTTGGAGGTTCCTGTTTGGTCATTTTTTGAGGGGTGCCTGTTTGGTCATTTTTGAGGGTCTGTTTGGTCATTTGGGCCGAGGGCTGTTTGGTCATTTTTGAGGGGTGCCTGTTTGGTCATTTTTGAGGGGTGCCTGTTTGGTCATTTAAGAAAGGGGGAGGGGGACCTGTGAAATGTAACATTTACAACAAAACACGAATGAAGAACACTGATATTAAGGAATAAAAAAAATTAAATATATGCAGTCCAGTTTGTTGGCAACAAGAATTTGGGGGCCCATACTTGTTATACAACCGTCAAAGTAGATCGAGACAGTTTCCTGGAAAAGTTGACTTTGTTCTGATGTGCAATGACTGTTAATGTCATGAAGTGTCACAGTAATGTGTTAACAGTTTGTTCACAAAACATCATCACAGAAAGGACGGAATTAACAATGGACTACCCAGCTTATAAAAGCTGATTGACAAGGTAGGAAGGCTTCTGCATTGATAAACTGGGTTGGGATCCCAGCCTCCACTGCATTCCCAGATTGAAGACCAAGAACATGTGGCTGGGAAACTCCTATATTTCACTCCACCGCCCCTCTCTGCGGAATGGGAGGGTTTGGTTGAGGAGATAGGGTTTATAGTTAACACGCTAAACTTAACAGTAATCGGTTTTTTATACTTTCTGTGATAGTTACAGGTAAATGCTGTCTGGGGTTTCCTAATTTTATTCACATATCCCCTTTTGAATGTCAGGCCCATGGTAATTAGTGGTACTTAATAATTAGTGGAACAGATGAATGTTATTAGTGGAACTCAAGCATACTTTGAGATTTTAGCATAAAAAATCAGTTTGTAGGATTGGGCTTTAGGTTGTATAAAATATTAGTAGAGTTCTGGCCAGATGATATTGCTTTTGTCTTTCTGAGTCGGTCAATCATTAAATCTATGTCTCTCATCTTCAGTCTCAAAAAGGGCAATATTTGAAAGAAAAAAATATAATATTACATATGGCTATGAAGAAATATCAGATTATACCAAAATCTTTTCATTTAATAAATATCTGCAATAACAGAGCACTCTTTAGTATTTGTGCTCTTCAACTCCATCAGTTTGAGATATGTCAAATTAAGATTAAAGTCTAGCACCTATATACTAATTTTGTAACTTCACTAAATTGTCATAGAAACAACGTTTCATCAATAATGTTTAATTTGCCAGACGCTATGGTGTGGTTACCAATGGACCTAACAGAAAGCTACGCCAAGGACCAGACCCCAGCCGAGTGAAGGGGTCCCAGGGGGCCAAGGGACATGACCCCAGCCTGTGTAAGGGTCCCCAGCCCGAGCATCATCAGGGTCACCAGCCTAACCTGTGTCGTGGACCAGCTACCATTATCACAGCCTCTCGCACGATCATTTCACAGGTGTAAAACCTCGGCTCCTGCACCTGCAGCTTGTGCAGGTGTCATCAGGTACTTTATGTCGAGATTTATGTTTGAGATCCTTGTTCATACACATGTCATCGCTTTGTTGAAGTGGCAACCAGAAGACTGTTTGAGCTGATTATTGCTGAAATCCTGCACCAAGGTCACATTTCATTAAATTTCACAGTAAAAGGTGTTTCAACCCATCAATCTTGTTCCCAACTGCTACACCCACAAAGTATTTGTGTTTTGTCTGTGACATACAATATTGGAGACTGCATGCCAAGGCCTTGTTTGGTAAAAATGCCAAAAATCGGTAAATGGCTTAAATCTGCATGGAATGTCTCTCGAGAAAAATACACTGAATGTTGCCGAAGTTACATAAAAAAAAGCCTTAGAAGTTTCATGAAAAAGTTCTAGGCTTAGGTTTGCGCACCTACATTTTCTCATCTACTCCAGTGAAATTTCAAAGCTTCATAGTTTTGTCTTTTGGCCAAGATCTTCTATAAGATTGGCTGGAAAATGGGTGTGACATGTACTTGCAAGAATGAAGATTTTTAATCATCCAGATTAGCGATAAATAAAATCAAATCTGAGACCGATCTACTGGAAGAGCTTTTGTATGACATGTATTTGGTTTATGCTCTAATAAACGGAAGCGTTTTGTGCATGTCAAATGTAGGACTCAGAAAACTGACATTACCAGCAGACCTATACAAGTCACAATCTTCAAATTATCTCCCTTGATCCTTATCTTGCACTGTTAGAAACATACATTATAACTTTGGCGACGTACCGAAAGATTTACCCTGTTCTGCACAAAAATATAATATAATGGCCTGTGTTTCTGCCAAAAATTTCATACAAATTTGTGCATGATTATACTAAAGATGTTGTGGTAATGTTCAGAAAAAATACAGACAGATGTACAGACAGACAAACAGTGGTGAGAGAAAATAGTTTTAGCAGGATTTGTTGGTGTAAAATGAATTTCAGTGCATTCATCGTAATTAGATCATCGTAGCTCTGAAATGTTATGTTTGCTAAGCTACTTTTGCCAAGTTGTTTTACTGGGTTTGTTCAGCTTTCATCTTTATTTTGCTGAACAATGGATGGCAGATCGAAATTATTGTTGTTTGTACAAATTTTATCTTGCAGAAACTTTTGCTTGTGACGATGTTAAAAAACCCCACTTTTAACATACTCTGTTGCTTGTGGAAATCTAGATGTTATACATTTACCTTGTGATTTTTTTCATGAAAGTTCACTTTTTGTCACATATTTTCCACCATGGTTCACTTATTAAATATTTCACGTGTTATAAACACAAAAGTTAAACTGTTCAATAGATTCCTGTGATATTTGGTTGCCTGAAAAGGAAGTCATTTGTGTAGAACTTACTATAAATCCTGACTTGGCCATGTTAAAATTATCCATTGACGTGTGTAATTGCATTGCAGTATCTGATTTGTGTTCTGATACATAATGTTCCTTTTACCCAAAGGATATTTGACAAGTCACATGAATGAGTGTTCCATGTTTTAAAAATGCATTTTAGGTATGGGTTTAGCTATACAGTCAATGGTGACTGTGTCGGCTATGAAAGTTGTGAACAGCCAGTAAATGGTAAACTCACGCTTCTGAAAATGCGAGCAGTTCACACCTAACGCCACTGTCAGAGATTTCGTTGTACTGTTTCATGATGGCACTGATCCGATATGATCTTCAGGGGTATTTTAGGAAATGGCCCTGGTTGGCTGGCTGGCTGACTGTCAGAAAAGAGGATCATCTCTACTCCAGTCCCATCACTGACATGATGTCCCCAGCATTTTACATGGCCATCCTGTTTCACCAAGTCCATTTGAAGGATTCCTTTTTTTCACAGATGATACCCAGACAGCTTTGACACATAAAACTGCCAGACACTGGTGACAAAGGTCAGTCTTTAATGGCTTTCCTGGAATTTTCAAGACCTGAACTCTTGGAATGGCATTATTGTTTCAGTGCACAGACTGGATCTTTGATTTCCAATTTCATGGAAATTTATGTTATAACTTGAGTGTTCTTCCCAATTTCATAGAAATTTGTTCACAAGTGGTCAGGGAAGAATGCTCATACATGTATGTGGTTATACGTGGTACTAATTGTGTTATGTTTTCGAGGTCGTATTGTTAAACATGGTAGTAAGTTTGGTTATTTTTTTCTTTTTTGACGCTTTGCTTTGTTAGTACATGTGTAAAGTTTCGGCCTAGTGATAGATCTTGACTTGGCCATGTTATAATTCTCAGAAAACTGTTCTGTAGATAACCAATGTCTTGCAGTTACTAACTTGAGGTTGAGTTGAGGTTGAGAAAAATGTCTTCAGAGAATTTTGTAGAAGTGGCCCAAAACATTTGATCAATTTGTTAGATTAGTCACCAAATTGTTAATTATTCTTGAATACGGCATGAAACACCAATCAAATAAATAAATAAATAAATCAGAATTGTTAAAACGGTCTGATCAGAGCTGTGAAGAAACATTGGTACGTGTTGAATTTGGTTGAGATTTTTTTCTTTTTCAACATTCAGTTCATTGTTGCCTGTCAAAAAAAACATCACAGAATTTTATTTGTAAATCTATGTGAATATATAGAAGTTTTAGATGGTGAAGTGCACATAAATTTAGACTGTGATCCTGGTAGTTGTGAACGTCACTCAGTTTTGTGGAGTGGCCATAATCCAAGGTTAAAGCTGATGTTGTAGTCACTCAGTTTTGTAGTGTCTGTAATTCAGATTGTATTTCTTTTCACTCTCAGCAGCAAATCAGTGATGACTGAGTTTTCTGTTGTTGAAAAGTTAATTTGTAAGCCATATTGGTGCACTTGTTGGCCATCTTGAAACTAACTTGACACTGGCTGGACCGTAGCTTGTCAGGCATCTAGGAACCAAATTGGCACTAACTGAACAATGGCTTGTATGCTGAACAAAGGCTTATCAGCCACATTGGAGTGAAATTGACATCTGGCAAACAATAGCACTGGGTGAACAACAGCAATGACTGGATAACATGCTTTGCTGCACCACTGCTGCCAGTGTACATGTAATAGGTAATGAAAACCTTGTATGCTTCTTTCGTTGATCAGACAAACTATGGTTCATGACATAAACGTGTTGAAAAAAGATTTTTATTGGAATTTAGTCCGTTATTTTATGTACATAATCTGTAAGCTTGCACCTGTGCTTTGTGGCTAGTTACAGTGCAGAAAAAGTGTGGTGTATGTCTGTGATCTGCTTCTCTTACACTTTTAGTCCGTTTTATGCTGGTTTATGATGTGTCAGTGACTGTAATAAACTATGTTTAACTTCCTGACAACTCAAATCGTTATTATTTTGTGTAATATGGGTGTACATAATTAAATAATTTTTATTTTAGTTTAATGCCAATCTTCCTACGTGTGTCAGCCTGTCAGAGGCTACTGAGGCTGCAGGGGGTAACCTGCTAGTGCAATGTAATGACCCAGGTGCCTATCACCTGGATTCATCTCCAGGTCACACATGGGAAGATGTGCAGGAACCACTTTATGGGTTTAGAGTCGAGTTTCCTCCCACATTATTGCTGGTCGCCATTGTATAATAAACATGTTTTTGAGTATGGTGTAAAGTACCAAACAAATAAATAACATGAATAATTCTCCTGTGTGTCCAGTCTTAGGAGAGTTGAAAGGCCTTCTGTGGCTGAGTGGTTTACTCTGTTATTCTGGTGATCACTAACCCCATCACATCACATACAGCTTTGCTGGCAGCAGAGTTCAAGGCTAAGTTATTAAGTTGCCTGTTTAACAATCATTGGTACGCACGAGATGCTGGTTCAATCCCAGCCTTGGAGAGCAAATTTTGTGGATTCTCGCATGCTCTCGCAGGCCTTGTTGACAACAAGCTCTCCATGACACTCTGGTGTTTGCGCAGTCTTACATTTGTTAACCTGAAGACCACTTGTCTTAAAACAATCCGGTGTGCATTATTGTCCTTGACGCATGGGAAAGCATGTGAGTAAATGACCAAGATGGGGCAGTTTACCCTGGGCTCTACAGTTACTTCAATCAAGAAATAACTGATTTCTATGATATAAGCGAAAAATCCTTGAGTGTAGTGTTAAACAGACAAATACATAAAAAACAAATCTACTACATTGCATTGTCCGCTCTGGAATGGTTAGCACACTGATTCAGACTCTTACCAAAGTGGTCTCCCTTGGGCTCTGAACACCCTGGTCTCTCTTGGGCTCTGAACACCCTGGTCTCTCTTGGGCTCTGAACACCCTGGTTTCTCTTGGGCTCTGAAAACCCTGGTCTCTCTTGGGCTCTGAACACTGGTTTCTCTTGGGCTCTGAACACCCTGGTTTCTCTTGGGCTCTGAACACCCTGGTCTCTCTTGGGCTCTGAACACCCTGGTTTCTTTTGGGCTCTGAACACCCTGGTCTCTCTTGGGCTCTGAACACCCTGGTTTCTCTTGGGCTCTGAAAACCCTGGTCTCTCTTGGGCTCTAAACACTGGTTTCTCTTGGGTCTGAACATACTGGTCTCCCTTGGGCTCTGAACACCCTGGTCTCTCTCAGGCTCTGCACACCCTGGTTTCTCTTGGGTTTCCTCCCTCCTTAATGCTGGCCGACAGTGTTTAAGTTAAATGTTCTCGAGTACAGTGTAAAGCTCCAATCCAAAATGTAAATCAATTAAAAAAAAAAAAAAACGACTGATTCTCAGTTATTAGGGTCCATCTGAGGAGTTTATAATCTGTTCAGGAT
The DNA here is from genome assembly GCA_016165875.1 of Acanthopleura granulata. Classification (NCBI taxonomy): domain Eukaryota; kingdom Metazoa; phylum Mollusca; class Polyplacophora; order Chitonida; family Chitonidae; genus Acanthopleura; species Acanthopleura granulata. Next base: position 721,112 of record JABBOT010000024.1, on the reverse strand, counting down.
GATACAAACATCGTGGAAATTTTCGGAGATAAAAATCTGCTGTCACTAAAGGACCATCCCCATCGCGGGCAACAACCACAACTGCCACTTCAATGTCGATAAACTTGATGGCTCTTTACTCTGTAGTACCGTCCCTACTGTCAACATCATGTCCCAGTGATGATATCCATGTCGCCAAGGAAAGACAGAACTGGTTGCCGGCAGTGGGGACAGCACACAATGTCATGCAATTGTGGTTGTGGTTTTGGCTTGCAGTCACCTACTGTATCATATTACTTGTCAAAATGATTAGGTAACTTTTGTTGACATTATCGATGTTCTGTCTTTCAGAACTTCAAAAACACTCAGCTCCGTAAGTTTCTACACCAATCGTCTATCCCTAGTAACAGTAACTATCCATGTTATAGTACATGTAATCAGAAATACGTGCATAACATTTCTGTGGCCTGGTACAGGAGGATTTTATGACTTTCATGATGATTTCATGAAACTCCTCACTCCCTATGATCTACAGCATTTAGGAGACATTTAAAGAATTGAGAATAAAATAAAAAAAAAAAAGATGCAGAAATTTCCCTTCTTGCAAATAGATAATGTAAAGAAAAATGTTACACAACTATTTAAATAGGAGTTACATGTATTTTCCTGATCCCACCAAATGTTGGCCTTACTTTTTCGTTTGATGGAAGGGGAATTAAAAATGACAGTGTCATCAAAGTCTTAGAATGCCACGACCCATACTAAAGATGATACAAAATATCAGCCATTTCTTGATCATCCACAGTGGACACATCTATTGGACAAGGGCAAATACTCCTGGTGTAACAATTCTGAATTCTTTCCTGCTGAATAAATATTCAGAACTGCTTGATACTATATGTTGTTTCTCAGTGCATGTAGAGAATATGTTGAGGCCTTTCATATCTGAGTCAAATTCTCCTGACTGAGACATCTGAGGTTATTGCAAGTCCTTCACAGATAAGAAATCTGTCAACTTCTGACTTTAGTTCATTCAAGTCAAGTCTATGTTAACATTTAGTCCATTTTTGTTAACAATACATTCATACGATCTTCAGAACACAGCTGTTCTCACACTTCAGCCTCATTTAAGAGCATGTTCGGAATTCCATTTGAAACCGGGAATTTTCGCCCAGTTTCAGGGCAAACCAGATCTCCATCTTTAATTTCAATCTAAAATTCAAAAAAAAAGAAGGAAAAATAAATGGGACAAAAAAGATATTTAGCAAGTTAGTTATCTTGGATGTTAATGTCTAAGTTAACAAAATCTGTACTTACAAAACTTGTGGCAAAATTAGAACTAACATGATGTCCCATCCAGTCACACTATACTGACACCAGGGATGATGTCCCATCCAGTCACACTATACTAACACCAAACATTATGCCCAAGCCAGTAACAGCATACCAACACCAAACATTATGTCCCACCCAGTCACAGCATACTGACACCAGTCATAATGTCTCACCCAGTAACAGTATATTAACACCAGGCATGATATCCCACCCAGTCACAGTATACTAACACCAAACATTATGCCCCACCCAGTCACAGCATACTGACACCAGTCATAATGTCCCACTCGGTCACAGTATACTAACACCAGACATCATGTCCCACCCAGTCACACTATACTAACACCAAACATTATGTCCCACCCAGTCACAGCATACTGACACCAGTCATAATGTCCCACCCAGTCACAGTATATTAACACCAGCCATGATGTCCCACCCAGTCACAGTATCCTAACACCAAACATAATGTCCCACCCAGTAACAGTACTACTGACACCAGACATAATGTCCCATCCAGTCACAGAATAATAACACCACACACAACACCAAACCCAGTCGTAGTGTACTGACACCCAGCATGATGCCCAACCCCAAGTCCCACACTAGTCTTTGAGGTTTACTCTAAAATGCTGAATGAAACTAGGAGAATTGCTCTCTAAGGGAAAATTCAGGGTTCAAAGTTCTAATACTGTAAATAATCAAGGTCTTATGGCACTACAGGAAACATATGCTCCCAAGACTCTTGAAGGATTTGTAGATTGGAATACCGCTCTACCAGGTGCAGCTGCGACGTTTGTCGGGAGGTATGTCAGGCACCTAACAAAGGGCAGTGGTTTTCTCCAGACCACAAATATACCACAGCCCCTCAGCCACTTGCATAGCCATAAGTGGGGAAATATGTCAGTATAGCATTAAATAGCAAATCAAACAAATGAATAAATACTGTAAATACACATACAGAATAAGATTCCACACTTTTTATCTTCAAATCTGACACTATCAGAAGATATGCAATTTACAGTTGGTAACAGAAACCGAGGGATAAAATTCAGGAAAGTCCGCCATTGCATAGTGTTGATTTAGGCCATACTCAACTTCAAAAGCTGATGGTCTGAGGATCATGTAACAGCAAAGATTGTGCACAAAAGCTGACCCCACTGAATAAAAAAGCAAAAGTATAGCTGGCAAAAATAGTTTAGTTGAAGTGAAGCATTTTTAAAAATTTGGTACAAAATAGCATACTGTATGGCTTCTCCCTTATTTTTTTTTTTAAGTCCACTAGTTGAAGTTCGCTTCACAGATGTGATGCCTCTTATGATTTTAAAGACAAGGTAATTTGCAAAGCCAGTCTACTACAAACCATTACGATGTGTTCCCTAAACCAGCCAGCCCAACCACGGTTTTCATCACTGTTTATTTACATTCGTTACACTGGGCTGGTGGCTTGGAGCTGTTCACAGTCTGTGCCCTGAGCTGGCTGACATGTTGAGTTTCATTGTGCATAATGTAATTAGTCTGGGGTGTTTTCTTCAGGGTTTGACAATCAGCATTACATTTAGTGTGTATTTACAGTGACACTCTGACACAGAGACCACCTATGGTAAAAGTTTTCAGACAAAATTCCATGTAAATATATTCACAAGTTTTGTTACTATCAGACGGATCCTGGTTTCTTGCTTGACAAGCTCATTTACCACACAAACTGCTTCCCCTACCTCCAGGAGAAGGTGATGGGCTTTTTTCAGGAACTCCTCATTGTTTTCGAACTCAGGGACGATCTCGGGCGGGCACTGGTCTGTTTTTCCAATCTGACAACATCAATGTGGTGTGCTCAATCATGCATGAAGTTTAACGACAGACTAATTTACGTGCAATACATCCAGCTGAGTTATTTTGACCTAAATCAAATATCCCTCCCCACCCTCTACCCTTCCAAAGTTCTCAACACCGTCACATTACCATAACTCCCCCCAAAAAAGGAAATAAATAAATAAAAAACACAGACATCCACTGCCAAGAATATCCTACATTATTTTTAGAGTACACACAGGAATCAATCTTATCAGACTAATATACATTAAAAGACAACAAATGATACAAGCTTAGTTACTTCAGACGAGGTGTGAAAACAGATGGCAAAGGCCACTTATTTTTTAACATGGCAGGGTTTTTGTATTGTTCCTTGGTGTGAGCTATTTTGCCAAGATTTTGAATTGCCACGTCACAAAAATAAAACTGTGTGCTTTTCAGACTGTATACTTTATCAATGCATATATACAGTTGCTGTTAAGCGTTTTCGCTTCTTTCACATTCTGCAATGGGAAACTTGTAAAACCCCTTGCTACCTGTTACTATGCACTCTTTTGTTCTTTATTAGGTCACAATTATCAGTATGTGCTCATTAAACGCTGAAGTAGTGCACAGCCACGAAAACCTCACAGAAGACAAAATTCTGTTGAAGAAAAAATTCTTCTGAGTCCAAGGCTGTCCTCCAGTCTCCCATTTTGTCATAATTCTCTCAGGCACCGTATTCATGACAATCATCCCAAACAGCCTGTTACATACCTGATCTGCTGCCTGTTTCAAAGCCGACCAATCTATCTTTGGTATCATCCGTGCGATGAACTCCGGGTTAAAATCTACTTCTTTCACTTCCACTGCTGTTGGCTGGATGGTTGGGAAAGTGGAAAGTGAATACAGCTAGAATTTACTGTGCTAATAAAATGAACTGAATATATTTATCAAACTGATCAAGACTCTTGTGATCAAACGCTTAAAGCAATGATGTAATTTTCAATGTTCATTCCTTTTTTTTGTTCAATATAAGTCAAAATTTTCATTTCACGTTGGTTGAATTTTGATGTTCTATTTCAAATTTTGTGCAAAAGGCAGTTAAGGCAATGACCACAGTAAAAAATAAAAATTCATGCATAAGCAACATTTCATTTGATTTTCGCCAGCTGATGTAGACAACAGAGGTCAGATGACAGCCTTGCACGTATATAATGAATAGAGAACCTCGCCTCTAGACATACCACAGCTGAGGCTAAACTACTGATTTCGACGAGTAGCCTACATGTTAAAACGTTAGCAAAGTAAAGATCTTCTACCATATCCCAAATACTCACCACTATGTTAAGAGGGTAACCTTTAGTTACACCTTTGATGATATTAGACGTCAACATGTTATGCGTGAGTAGCTTCATTTTAAAGAATTTAATAATAAACACAAAGCACGTTTTCAGATCTCGCCTGAGAGCCGGAAGTGTGGACTCGCCACTACAAATGAGCATCAAACAATCCAATATTCGGATCTATAAAGTTTTTCAAATATCGGACTTTACAATGGGTTAGACAGTGGGGCTGAGATAAATATTTTATGAAACAAAAAGTCTTTTTCTTTAACAAATATTCCATTCGCCTGATACCTGAAACAAGCGAACTATGTAAGGCTTAAAATCCGTATAACTTAAATTAACTTGTCCCTATTCGTAGTTATTCCAGGTCCTGGACTTAGCTCGATTTTCATTAGTGTTGACAAAGTGAAGCAACACGTGGTTAAGACACACGTAGTATAATCACTGTGTTCATGTTTATAGATATTGCCCAGTTGTGAAGCAGACGATATTATTTAGCAAGGTTTTGTTTATTTAGTAAGCAAACTACAGCTTCCGTAGCACAGTTACGGCTTCGGTTCTGGATGTGGGAAATTTCAACCGTATCGGGCACATTGCACCCAGGTCTAGGCCTACATGTCTGTTTATTGAAAGGGCAACAGAATATGCTTCTTATTTTTCACTCAAGACGCCGGAGGTTTACAGCTCTGGATGGAAGTGATCTTAATCAGTGAATGAAGAAAAAAAGAGAAATCCGTGACTTTATTTGCGTTCTTTCCTATATAGAGATATAGTGAGAAACATTAAATTTCAAATAAAAAACACAAATAGTTTAGAAAATGTCTGAAGATTCTGTTTTCAAGACAGATGTAGATTTCTGCCCAGACTGTGGCACAATTCTACCCCTCCCTCGGGATGAAGATGATGTCGTCTCTTGTAAGAAGTGTGGGTTTCAAGTTGATATTGTGGGTAAGCCAAAGCTCAGTTATCAAGGTTAAATTATCAGTTTGTATTCATATGCTAAGATTTAATTTTATGTACTAGTAGATTTACATCTTAGTGTTAAGTCGAACTTATTCCTAACTTCAAAACCGTTTACTGCTCTAAAATTCTAACTCACCTTAAGCAGTTTTATGTCAATTCTAAGTGTTGTCCAAGAGTTTCACAATAGAAATAAGAACTAGTGCTTGTCTTAAGTTCAGATTTAAGCCCAGGACTAATACTAAATGTTTCAGCTTCATGATCCTGGGTCTAAGTACTTAAAATGCCCTGAACCAATATGGGAAAGGCACATGTTTTGTCATTGCTTTCAGCTGGTACATGTACATGCATGTCTGATTGATTTAGCATGTTAGAGGGTGTGATTTCATCAGGGCCTACACTGTCACTGTGTTACAGAGTTTGATGGCATTGAGGTGCACTCTAGGATTGTATTCAACAGTCCTGACCTGAAGGCAGAGAGTGAGGAAGGCACAGATGAAGTCACTGGACCCCTGGTGAGCCTAAAAGGGATTTGTTACTCTTTTCACTCAGAACTGTTTTTTTTTTTTTAAATACTTTAATTTTCATGTTTAAATCATTATGACATCTGGTCTTATACTACTTCAGTTTATGACTGTAAGGAAAAATGCTGAAAGAATTTCAGTGTTTATATTTTTTCACTAATAATAACACTCAACAGTACTAAGAATGTTATTCACATAATTGGTTGATATGTTATCTAACAATTGTCACTATTAAACACAGATTAAATTTCATTTACTGAACCAACTTTGCCGTATAGCGGTAAAGTTGTGCCACAAAAGGCTGTCTGTTGATGTATGTTGTGATGATATTTCACTGTCCAGTATGACAGCAGGTGTGAGTTTGCAGTTTAGGAAGCCTAGCATGTGTGGGCAAGGATACTCCATTTTCTGAACTTTTCAGGGCATTAAATCTTGACTTTAGATGTATTGTTTCAATCAAAATCAGGACTTGTCCAAGAAAGTTCTTTCCTTTAATGGTTGCTCTTTTTTTTAGTTCTTTACTGATATATAAAATATATAAAATAATACAGATATCTAGTGCCATGTTGTCAGAGTGTATTCAGATTTACCTTATGTGAATTTCTGCAGAAGTGTAGAAAATAGACCGTGCAAAGGCGTCAGGTGTGATTTTTACTGTTAAATGATGTTTTTTCCCCTTGTATTTTAATCCAGGGCTTTGTTACTTTCAAAACTCACAGAAAGTTTGCCTGTATTTTTGTTTAGTTCATTGTCATTACTAGTCATATTAGCCATAAAAGTACTGAAGAGATGCTCCATGTTCTAATTTATGACAAAGAGTTGTCTCCCTTCTCTGCCAGGTGGACCGTGCATGTTCCAAATGTGGCCATGAGGGTATGACGTTTACTACCAGACAGACAAGGTCGGCTGATGAAGGTCAGACTGTCTTTTACACGTGTCCAGAGTGCAAGTAAGTCTGACCACTGGACAGTTTTACCATTATAGTTCACCTGAACTATCCCTTGCATGATGGCCTGTTTTTGTTAAAATGCCTCAAAAGTCCAAAAGTCACATTATTTTCTCATTTATATTCAGATAACAATTAATGTATTTTCTCTAAAAATTAGGCCAATAACAACAATGAAACAAATCAATTGGCAACAAACATTGATTTCAGTTGATGCTGCCAAGATTTTGAAAGCAGTGGGGCCATCCTTGACAATATGTTTGTTTGGCATAACCTGACAGACCCTTAAAAAAACAGACCCTACTCAAAAGTTTGTATTGGTATTTTGATGAAAGTTTTTTTTTTATATTTTTCTGTCCATGTTAATTTCTTCAAAATTTCTACCTTCTCAACCAACTGACCTTAGTTTTTATTTTAGGTAAATGTTTTTACTTTGCAATTCTGATCCCTGAGTAACTTTTTCTTCTGTTTCCAGGTTTCAAGAGTCAGAGTTTTCGTAGCTTCACAGCCAGTAGTGTATATATTATGTGTTGATCTGAGACAAAAGAAGATGACATCTACACACTGACAAGTTATACATAACAGTGCTTCACAGTGTTTTCCCTATTTTCATGCTGGTAGACTTGCATTGCTCCATCTATGATCGCGACTTCGGCCGTATACACATATATATATACATATATATGACTGTGTCACTAAACCCCTGTTTGACCACCTCAATGGCCTGGTGGTTAGAGCGTCCGCCTCTAGGTTGAGAGATCCAGGATCAGTCGCGGGCTGGGTCAGACCAAAGACTTTAAAAATGGTACTTGTTACTGCCACGCTTGGCGCTCAGCAGTGAGAGGTTGGAGCGAGGAAAGAGGACTAGTCGGCCAAGTGCCAGTGTAATGTGACTGGGTGGGGTGTCATGTCTGGTGTTTTCAGCATGATGCTCCAGTGGAGGCAGCACTTTTGCAGCATGGACCAGCCCAGCCAGGATATGACACAGTATATATACGTTCAAAGGACTCCTTTTCATCATATGACTCAAAAATTTTAGTCATTGTTAAAAAAAATTGTTAAGTATGATATAAAACCCCAAACATGCATACATACATATTGAACCCCAGTCGGGGTTTATAGAAAAGTTTATAGAAAAGTTTGAGTTACATGTGAGGTTACGTTGAATGCCCTGATGTGTTGGATACAGGCCTTCAGGCATCATTTTAGCATTGTTATAACAACTGTGAAATATAAAGTGAAATAGGGCGTAAAATGAAAATGTTTGTTACATGCAGGTGTTTCATTGTTACATTTTTCATATGCATGGAATAAAGGTATAATGTCCAGAACATGCAGAGGCATCCTGTTAAATGTATACATGTTTACATTTTTCCAGATTTTGTCTCATAATTTTCATAGTCTGCCTTGTTCATTCAGAATGGAGAACCTCAAAGATAATGAGATAGAGTTCTGGCTAAGCATATCTTCAACTTTAAAATAGATTGTAATGAAAAGTTGGTACAAAAACTTTAATGAATTTGAAGAACTGTTTGTTTTCTTTTATTGATCATTGTGTTTTAATACAAAAAAAAATAAAATAAAATGTGTAGTACTTTGAAGTTTCACTTATTTATTCCTTTCTGTATTAGATTGGTGTTTACACAGTAAACTTGTAGAGCACTTCCTAAGCTACCCACAGGCACAAAGAAAAAAAATAAAACATGATTAGGTTGTTAAACTGTGCATTCGGACACTAAAAACGTTACCCTGTGTGCCCAAGGGAGATAACCCTCAACACCACTGTCGACGTGGTTTCACTGGGAGTTACCTACCTTGATTGGTTACGTACTTCCTTATTCCGTGGACTGGTTTTTTAACGCCGGTATTGACACAAGGCTGCCAACTGAGGGTTACAGAGCTTATTTTCACTTTTGAGTGTCACTGAGTGGAACATTATTCAGATGAAGCTGTGCAGCTTTCATCAAAAAAAAAAGGCATAAGACTGTGTCGAAGGCAGAGAGGAAAACAACACGTATTCCTTGACTGGCATACGACTACACCACCTTGCAAAACAACAGCAACCGGTAAGTTTTTTCTTCATAGGGTTTACGCTGCAGGGGTGAATATAATAACAATACTTTAGTTAGCGGCCAACTGGCCAAAGATTAGATGAATAAGGACTGTAATTATTGGTAATCCCATTTTCAGGTTGTAATTATTGATTTATAAAGGCTGTCATATAGCCCCGTTAAAGACCAGTCATACAACTCCTGCCATAGTTATCCAGAATGAAGGTGTTCTCACGGATTTACTTGTCATTTCTTAACCCAGTCACCAAGACCCTTGAAACTTGCTGGTCATCAAGATTAATATATGGGGAAAGTTGTGCCGCAAAGGTAAACGATATAGCTCAAAAGACAACAGAATTCTCATGACCCTCTTTGTGGCCACACAGCTCCATTCATATCCTCACTGCTAAAAGCGGTAAAAAATGTAGATGTAAATTCCACGAAACCTCCTCTGCGTAATGCTGCTAATATTTACACTCAGCAACGGATCTGACCTCTCGAAGTAACAAAAAGTTTGACACCCACACTCGCTGGCAGCCATATCATTGCGCGGAGTCCTCAAAACAACAACACGGCGGAAAGTAGCCCGTTTTGTATTCGCGCTCCTGTAGCCCAAAATGGCTCGCTTACAAACCAGTATTGGTTATTATTGTGCTGAAAAACATTGTTTTACAAGCTAACTGGTGGTCATTAGCTATAGGATATGCTCTGTGCACAAGTTGGACTTCGATAAAGACTGTAAACATAGTGCACCATGTGATCAAAATGACACATACTTGGAAATGGCGTATCGTGCAGCTACTTGGATTTTCATTTTTTCACGGAGTTAGGGATATTGTTGTATGAATATGTTAGTAGCATTGCATAGACAGTGTTCCGAGGAATGTTTCTAGAACGTTTATATTGTTGCTGGAGATACGGCCTCTGAAAGAACTGTGTAGCACTAAAAGGTAAGTTGAACATTTGACGAAAGTGTTTGTGTGTCGCCAAATACTCTTGATTTGCACTGCAAAATATTTTCCAAAGTCCATTGCACATTTACCGCCAAATTCAAGGCCCTATGTGCCCTGATTCCAAAATGACAGTAACATCTGCGAGAAGGCATGTCCTATGGCAAAAGGTTGCACGACTTGTTTGATTCCCCCTTAATTTAATTGAACTGTACAATTTGACTGTGTTTTGTCTGAACAGATATAGTCATATTGTACAGGACTAGTATATATTGGTATATGTAATTATTAGCTGCACTCACATATATAGGTTTGGTGTGGTACAATCATTAACTCTCAAAGCTGTAATTTATTGGTAGTGGATAGCTAGAGTTTCAGGCTATAATTGTTTTTAAATTATATGTAAGCTCGTATAGTTTTGGGCTTTAATTAGTGATAACGCTCGTCTGATTTCAGACTGTTGAAGTATGAGTAATACTTATTTAGTTACACATTAAGATTCTTAGAAATGTTAATATTACTTCAGGATGTAATTATTGGCAACTTTCCTACAATCATGACAGTGCAAGTTTTAGGATGTGATAATGGTCAGTGCTCATACAGTGGTAGGATGAACTTCTCAGTGATGTCACTCATTCAGTTTGAGGCTGTAGTTACTTGCCAGGGTGATGTAGTTCTAGGATGTAATTATTCTTAATGCTCCTGAAGTCTTAGGGTGTAACTGACTATGGAATAACTCTTCAGATTTAGGATGTAACTGACTATGGGCAATAACCCTACAGATTTAAGATGTAATTATGGTCCATTCTAATACGGTTTTTAGGGTGTTCATGGAATTTTTGGCAACAGTAGTATAAGTCCATACACATTTTCATACAGCCTCAGTTTATAGTTGTTAGCAACATTTGTACAGTTTCAGGTTGTACGTACAGGTAACACTTATTGATTATGCTGATGTAGTTTGATGTCACAATCTTAGAGACATTTGTTGCAATATTAGTTATGCTGATTGAGAGTGTAAAAAATATTGGCAATGCTCAAAGTTTCTGCTTGTAATTCCTGGCAGTGCTCACAGTTTCTGCTTGTAATTGCTGGCAATGCTCACAGTTTCTGCTTGTAATTGCTGGCAATGCTCACAGTTTCTGCTTGTAATTGCTGGCAATGCTCACAGTTTCTGCTTGTAATTGCTGGCAATGCTCACAGTTTCTGCTGGCAGTGCTCACAGTTTCTGCTTGTAATTGCTGGCAAGGCTTACAGTTTCTGCTTGTAATTGCTGGCAATGCTCACAGTTTCTGCTGGCAATTCTCGCAGTTTCTGCTTGTAATTGCTTTCAGTGCTCACAGTTTCTGTTTGTAATTGCTGACAATGCTCACAGTTTCTGCTTGTAATTGCTGGCAATGCTCACAATTTCAGGTTTTATTTAGTGGTAATGCTTGTATGTATACAATTTCAGGTTGTAACACTCTGCAAAAGAGATGGGAGCATTGGATTTCATGATGCAAAGTACAGATCAGAGAATATTAGAAGCATTTAAACTGCAGGTAACTTTGTTCAGTATTCTCTTAAGCCCAGTCAGGAATGTAATAGTATATATACCTTATAGTTCTGGACGATGTTCACTTGCCTCATACGATTTCCAACAAAGGGGTGTTTTCTAAATGTCAGGCACCTATTTCCAGGCTTGGTGTTGATGTCTGTTTATTTTTTGTCTTCTCCTGGGGGGAGGGGGGAGGGAGATGTTGAAGGTATGTGCATTACTGCGAAATCAAATGGGACAAAGTGTGCAATGGCATATGAATATGTGAGTTTTGGAATTTGGGTACAAAAAGATCAAAACAATTTCAGAGGGTAAAATTGATTCTTTGCAATGCTTTGAAAATATGATGTTTTGGAAGAGTTTGTTTTTAGAAGCTAGAGATTTACATTGTTACGGTTGATGGGATTCTCATATAAAGCTATAGCAATAATTACCAGTAAACAGGATGTAAAATGGCCTTGGGCACTAATTTTATAGATGTATACTTAAACCTGATCTCGACCATCCATATATGGATATGCACAAATATATTTACACGTATATCCTGTAGCACCACTCCCTCTTACAGGGTTAAAATAGTGCATATTTCTTGTTATTTATACACTGATACACCTAACAGATGTATGAAGTCATTTATACACTTGCATACCTAACAGATGTATGAAGTCATTTCGTACTCCCCTGGGATATAAATTGTACTACATCAGTACATCAGTGGTACATCTGTAGAAAAATAATACCAATACATATAACATGATAAGCACTGAAAATGCACCATAGTTCAAAATTTCTCATGATATCAGTTTAGAACTACAGGTAAAGCTCTTTATTGCATTCATTAACAAATTGTGACACTGGCTTTTTTCTTTGTGAAGAAATGCTTTTGTATTGTTATTTTTTGTGGTGTCCTTTTGAAAAAATGCTCTGGAAATAAGAAAATGGCTTTAATGTAACTTTAATGAGAACATTAAGTTTGATAGATTTTTTGAACTTTGAAGTTAAATTTTAAATAATGCCGCAATATGAGAGATGTAGCATTAAGCCATTATCATTGTCATGAAATTTGAAGAATTCTTCCATTAGACAATAAAAAAAATCAGGGTTGTAAAAGTGAAATATTTTTGACTACAGCATAAAACACCAAATAAATAAATAACTAAATTTAAATTTGTACAATTTCAGATGTGAAGGTATATAGTGTTGCTGTGTCTAACCTTGATTTGAAGTGAAAACTAGAGCTGGTTTTATACTGTACGGTGACATGATTTTGACATGATTTTCGTGAAAGTTGTCCTGATTGTGATATTTTAAATACATCAGGGTAGAGGGAATATGTCTCTGATGGAGAGGAACAATGATAAACAAATGCCTTGTTCAACTCACAGACAGTAACAGGCCTTACACAAGATCTAACAATGAAACAAGAAGAAGCTTAATTAAGTTGAACACATATATCTGAACAAAACAGACAAATAGTACAGCTGACAAAAATGTACAAAACAATACAGATAATTGCAAACATATGTAGTTTCTTACTTATGATAGCATCCAAATCCAGATGGAATATTCCAGTTTCCACAGGCAGGTCAGTCCACATAAGTTCAGTACATATATTTGAACACTAGAATCAACAGTTCTTGGGAATTCTCAAATCAAAGGATGACACTCCTGTAAGTGACAAACGGTAGGGTACGCCATGCCGATGATATCCAATTGCCCATGTAGATGTAACTTCTTAAGGCAGACAGGTTGACAGTGGCGTCCGTGATGCCTCAGAAATGTAGACAAAGTCCCTTTCAGGGTGAACTGAGATGAAATGTACATAATTGTACAAATAGACAATGGGCGATACAAGCTCCAGAAGAACGTCTCAAACAAAATAGCAAGGGACAAAACATAGGTTTACAAAGTGCGAAGTACAGAAAAATGGAGTATAAAATGACGTGGAATGGCATGAAAGCTGAAAGCTGATGTCTGCAAATCCCACGAAATCCTCCTCAGTGGATGAGAGTAAACGTATACAGAGGGGAAAATGTAGGTCAGACACTGACCCGGTTAGCGCATACACAAATGAAAAATATAATACAATAATCCAAGGACGGGGTTCGTCATAGAATAACTCCAAATTCAAGATGGGTTTCATATTTTTCTGTATCTAACATTCATTATTAAAGTGATGAGTGTGAAATTTCGAAGCTTCACATTCAAAACATTAAAAGTAGTTGTCAGTTTTAAGAATTATACTATCGTTTTTATATTCCTCACATTTCAGACTCCCGGCCAGTTTTTTCATAGTTATAGAGAAATCGATTTCTATTGACAAAATAATTCAAATGTTACCTATCATTTGAATTGTTACGTAACATTTGAATTGACGTGGAGATTTCATTTCCCTCATCATTTTCACAGAACCCAAAAATAACTAATCCCGAAGCTGTATAAATTGATTTCACGTAAAGTTTAACTTCTTTTAAGTGCTGGGTCGGGTCATACCAAAGACTTTAAAGAATGGTACATCCTGCTTCCTCGCTAGGCGCTCAGCAATAAGAGGATAGAGGGTGGACTGTTCGGCCCGGTGTCAGTATAATGTGACTGGGTGAGGGGGCTTGTTGGGTGTCTTCGGCGGTGAGGCAGCACCAGATAAAAGATACGGTGGAAATCCGTCCTGCACCAAGGAGACACCGCCTTCGTATAAGTGAAATATTCTTGAGTAGGGCGTTAAACAATAAGCATTCATTCATTCTTTTAAGTGACACATTTTACTTGATTCTGGTTCATCCATCTCTATATTAGGCCATGTACTTTAAGAAGGTTTTTGCAAATTTAATTATTTTGGGCAGCCTCCATGGCTCAGTTAGTTAGCGCACCGTAATAACCCACAAGCCCCCCACCAATGCGGTCGCTGTGAGTCCAAGTCCAGCTTATGCTGGCTTCCTCTCTGGCAGTATGCCGGAAGGTCTGCCACCAATCTGCAGATGGTCATGGGTTTCCCCCGGGCTCTGATGGGTTTCCTCCCTCCATAATGCTGGCTGGCGTCGTGTAAGTGAAATATTCTTGGGTACAGTGTAAGACACCAATCAAATAAATAAATAAATAATTACTTTGATGTAAGAAAAACCTCAGTGTTGTCATGAGAAGGATCATTTTAAGGCCTTTAAGGTGCTCTGGAAAGTGAATTTTTTTACAGACGTGCCTCTAGGTGAAATACAGTCATTTTCTTCATGATTTTGAATCAGGTGCTGGGAGAACAGCGTGACTTGTTGTGTCGGAGTATTATCCCCGACCGTCACTACCCCTACCTCCGCTCCAGGGCGATCTTAAGCCTGGACGACTGTGAGGAAATCGACGCCGAGCGCACAAGTCGCAAGAAAGCTGGGAGATTCCTGGACCTCATTGTGTCAAAGGGACCGCCGGGGTACGACCACCTTTGTGAGTCTCTCATGCTGGACAAAACACAAATGCATGTGCTGGAACGGCTGAACACCGAATATGAGGATAAGAAAAATAAGTACTTAGGTAAGATAGACCTGAAATGGCAAGCCTGCAAATAGGTCCCGGACATTTTTGAAAACACCCCTTTGGTGAAAGTGGTTTGACCCAAGAAACCTTTGTCCAATAATATACGACACTGACAACATGATGATACCACTTCATCCAGAGGGGTCTTTTTGAAAATGTCAGGCACCTGTTTGCAGGTTTGTAATGGGGTCTTTTCAATCACCCAAGAGCAGGACCGTGATATCTTTTTATTGACATCAAATGTTCCTTTCCAGGCTCATCCTAATGACGTCAGGTCAAAGAGAGATCGAAATCACAGCAGAAAGTGATACATTGTGACATTGAAGACTTGTAGCAGTTTTGGACCTGACAGGGATTCAAGGTCCTGCTTCACACTAGCGCCATCTCTGGGGATTAAAAAACATGACTCCTCCCCGTTTTATTTGCCTTTTGAAAACATCTATATTACACGTTGTTTTTTCTGTGTGTAAGTGAGTCACGTTTTCCACAGTTTGTTCATGTCAGGAAAATTAATTGGAAGAGAATCATGAAACCCACAGGTTATACATTCGCAGGAGTCTGTGAAGTATTTGTTGCTGATACGTTTCTTTGGTATATCACATTGATGTCAGTCCCTCTGAATGTCTGCTTTTGTCTGTGGGTCAGGTTTTCTGTCCTTTTCTGGTAATATTGTGTTATATTTTGAAAGTTAATGAGAGCAGAATCGTGAAACACCATTGTCCATCTTTGTAGCTGTTTGTATGTATGGTTCCGTGGGTAATACATGTATTTTCTGGAATTTTCTCCCATCTAGAAAACTTATCTTTAAACTAGAAAGTAATTAGGGGGCCTCTGTGACTTAGTGGTTAGTGTGCTAGCATAGCACAATCACCCAGGAGCCTCTTACTGATGTAATCAGTTTGAGTCCTGACCCTTCTCGGGGTGGCTTCCTCTCTGGCCGTATGCCGGAAGGTCTTGACAACAACCTTCCAGCGGATGGTCGTAGGTTTCCTCCCACCATAATGCTGGCTGCCATGGTATAAAATTGATTTGAGTACAGCGCAAAACACGGATCAAATACATATATGAAACAGTCTGATTTTTCTCCTTGTATATTTTCAGCGCTTGTGCAGAGCCAGTTTCCTCAGATGAGAACTGACCTGGGGATTGACCCCAGCAAGCTACCTCGACCCAACAGCAGTGACGTCTGATGTTAATTAGCTGAGTCGTAAACTTCTAGTCACCATGGCGATTCTCATAGGCCTGTAGTCTGAAAATTTTCTTAGTTTGTCAACATGTTTTGGAAAATATATCAGGGTATTTGAAAGTGCCATTTATATTTTATAGCAGGAAAGTGTATAAGCATAGTACTGGGCGGTTATCATAATGTGACTACTGCAAAATACTGCATTGTTTTAATCCTTGCAGTGTTGAACATCAGTTGCATAGTATTGTGTTCTAACTCTGGATCTCTGATGGTGAATGATGGCACAGGTTTGGGCGGTTGCGGCACAGCTTTAGACAGATACAGTCTTAGGCAGTCACAGCACATGTTTGGGCAGTAATGGCACAGTGTTGGGCAGCTACGGCACACTTTTGGGCGGTTACCAGAAGGCACATGTATGTTGGGACTACAGTGAATTACGGCACGGTGGTGCCTGCACTCGCTTAGTTGTACTCTACATCTGACCTGAAACTTTTATGCAGTATTGGACAGCATCTGTCTAATGCCATTACAGCACGGCACTGCAAAGTTGGGAACAGTGTATTTTTTAACCGATGTAGGCATTATATTCTGGCTGGGACAAGTTTCCAGGATTATTGTCAAATGTGCAAACAGTTTGAGAAAGTAATGTGTCAGTTGTGATTCACACCGGACAACTGTTCCTGGCCCTGTATATCAGAGCCATGGGATGTGAGAATGCAGCAAAATAGGAAACCACAAGTGTGTGGTGTACGCAGGGATCGGACTTGTTCTGTGGTATCAAGTTGGAATTAATGGCTGTGTGCATTATTGTATACATAAGGTGCTTGATATGCATTATTGTGTGATGTGCATGGTAATGTGTATCAGCATAGATATTACTGTATAAAGTGCTTGATAATGCACAGGTGTCATTGCGTGATTTATTGTGCCTTGTGCTGTGTAATGCATATTGGTGTACATGTAGGCATTATCATGTACTTGCTTGATAATGCATATTGGTGTACACGTAGGCAATATATAATTGCTTGATAATGCATATTGGTGTACATGTAGGAATTATTATGTAACTGCTTGATAATGCATACTAAAATGTGCATTATTCCATTGAACTTGGTAATGAATGAGTGAATCATCATGGCTTAAATTGACATTGGCAATGTTTCAGCCTTGTCATGGCGAAAGCTTTGTAATAAACCTCCATACTTTAAACTGAATGAAAAAAACTATTATTAACCTTGTCACTTAACCTTCCATACACAGTATTCAAGTGAAAGGTTATCTCTAATACACAGTACTTTGGGGCTGTTGAGGAAACAGAGAAGGATGTAAGTATAAAAAGATGGAACTATACAGATGAGAACCAGAAAAAAAATGGCAGTTAAATAGTTTTTCCCGAGGGCCCATTTTACTAAAGGTCAGAAGTGAGAACTCAGGTCACACAACCGTTTCACAAAACAATATTACCTATGCCTTACTATGTGCTAACTGGTAAAACTTAGGACAGGACATAAAACTTAGACTTACAACTTAACGGTTGGTAGTGAAATGAGGTCCAGGCCCTCTACAGCCTTCATTGCCCTGGATCCACATTGCAGTGTTGTGATGGCTTCTTTCATTCCTGGCGCATCAACTGGGATAAATACAGGCACAAGAAACACACATGTAGAAGCACAAGTACACAAGACAGATATCAATATACAGGAAGTACAACTATGTCTACTTGCAAAAAATGTGTGGATGCTAGTCATAGGGAGGTCAGCTGTGTCAACCACAGGTCTTCAGGGTGCAAACGCTCTCTGTGGCACATACTGTACCATTCGGCAGGCTCGTAGCATTTCACTGGCCATGGCGTCATTCCACTAAGCTTCAGCGGCCTAGGATACAGTGACCTTGGGCCACTTTCATCAAAATACATAAATTTATGTGTTTGCTTTTATAACAGTTTGTGGGAAATGTCCAAGTGTCATACACATGAGGAAATGATACGACCAGGATGACTGTGTAATATGTATTGTAGCAACAAGCATGGTTGATGTTTTCATGTTTGTCTTAGTTACGAAGTGTTTTATTACATAGGTAGGGTTTACACTGCTTGGAAGCTGGAACATGTGTCTCAGCTGCCCTGTTTTACACATAAGACTCATTCATTAAATTCATTATTCTTTGGGTTGTTTCGTAACTGATGTTATGTGCATTTTAGAGTCACAAGGCGATGTGATTGAATAGGAAAGTTACAACGAACTGATTTACAAACTGACATTATTATTGTCATTAGAGGTTACACTTTCTGGATATAATAAGGTTAATACTGGTACTTAAATCCACTTTCTGAGTGACATTTACTATTGGATTTACAAAGTTTTGTGAAAGCAGGCCCAGCATTTTTTACCTTTGGTGCAGGTAAGTCACTATCATTCCATAGGTCATAAAGGTGCACCATAGGCATTCCTCGGACAGTCTGTCATCTCACTACTTACATGAGAAAGAATATTACAGTGTTTATTTTTAAGATGATCATAAAGGCATAATCCTTTTTTGATTGTTTTTTTATTTAATAATTATGTATTATATTATTTTAAAAGGCCTTAAAAGGCAAAAAGCAAACAAGTTGTTGAAAGTTTTGGGATAATTTTATTTGTTAAATAAAATGTGAAAATTTGCCCTGAATTTGATCATATACAGTACTGAGTAGAGGAAACTTGGATCAGTTGTATCTGTTTTTGGTTTAATTGGATGTTTAATTAATTCAGTTACTGTTGTAATAGTGTTGATTCACTTTACATGTATAAAAAAAAGAATTGTCTCTGAAGAATTGTATTTGCGTGGTAAAATTTTTAACTGTTTTTGGATTGGATTTAACATTGGTAAGGTTGTTAATAGATACTGTGTGGTTTAAAAAAGAAGGAACACTGGAATAAATGAGGTCTCCCTGAAAGCTTAAAGTCCTTAAAATTTCCTTCATATCCAATAGCCATCATTGCAACTGTTACATTCTTTGGAAATATGATAGTATTACGGTTGCACATAGTAGCAGATTATCAGGCTATGAAGGAAATGCATGACTCACTTTGTTAAGTTTACAAATCTTTTGATCAGATTTAAATCTTGAAAGAAATGGACAGACACATAGAATTTTCAGGACGGCTGATTTGTATGTGCATATTGTATTTGTTAAATCATCATGTTTAATGATGTTTAGCGCAAATACAACATCCTCAAAACAAACAAACAAACAAAAAAAATCCTGACAAGGAAGGAAGTTTTCATAAAGTTTACAAGTCCTTCAGGAAGACTTCATTCAGCGATCATAAAATTCATCATTTGAGGATCAGAAAATTGTATTCCCATTTGTGTGCCACAGTTATATACTTTAAAGCTTTTGTAAAAAAAAAAAAAAAAAACAAACAAAGAGACGCCCATAAATTCTAGTGATTTATCAAATGAATTGCATTGGTCTACGCACATTGTATTAGTCCTTCCAGATATTTTATATCCAAAACTCAGGTCATTGAATTCCATATAAATTTTATCTATTCTTTCGAACATGATTGAGATGTTATTTACATAGATAACCATGCACATGTAATAGGTACTCGTATGTATTAAAAGGTGTTGGTGCATCATGTTTGCATTGTGGAAAAAAGGGATTACATGATTGTTGGAGAAATTCTGTCTCATTAATCAATGAAGTTATGTGTTATTTTTTCAAACTCAATCCTTGATACTGGGCATCTGGTTTCCTCCATCAATGTATCACCTTCCTGAGGCAAAGCATGGTCAAGTTTTGTGATGTTTGTCATGATATCGAAACATAATTTTTTTAATTCTTAGGAGAGGCACATTCGTTTTCCGTGTCCGTGGATGTTTTTTAGTCCTTTTTTGTCAGCTCATTTCCTGCTGTCGATTTATAACCTTCCTGAGAAGCGTGATGAGACATTGTGATGTTTGGCAGGAGACTGAAGTACAGTTTCTTGAATTAGTGATTTGGGAAGTTATGAGAGCCAAATTCCTTTCATATGTTATGGGAAGTTTTAGTGCATACTTTTATTTGATTGAGGTGTTATGTTGCACTGAAGAATATTTGACTTCTATGATAACACTCAGGGGCCAGTTTCATGAAGGATACTTAGTGCTAAGTAGCACTTAGCGAAGTGAACTTCATATCTGTATAACAGCTGTTGTCACGGTAGTTAAGGCTTACTTAGCTTAAGTATGGGTCATGAAACTGGCCCCGGGTGGGTGAGCTGAAGGGGTTAGTGCAGTAGTGCAGCATAATGGTGCAGGTGCCTCTCACCATCGCTGTGAGTTCAAGCCCAACTCATGGTGACTTCCTCTCTGGTCGTGCATGGGTAGGTTTGCCAGCAACCTGCAGATGGTTGTGGGTTCCCCCCCTGTTTCCTCCCACCATAATGCTGGCTGACGTTGGTTAGGTGAAATATTCTTGAGTACACGTTAAAGACTAACCTAATCAATTTAGGTAAAGCAGCCTAAAGAAAACCAAAAGTCTTTCACCAGGTAGACATACCTTAAGAGACTCAAGCTGACCAGGGAGGGATTTGAACCTGAGATACGGGATTTCTGGTCCACGCGTATACCACAAGACTGAACGGAAATAACCTCCAGCCTTCAAGTTGACGACACCCGTATACATCTACTGCCAGACTTAGCCCTATGCCTGACCTCCTCATATAAGGTGGATTTCATGAATTTCTTTGATCACTATTTAATGCCATAATTTTCCATTCCGATTGTTGGTTGTCTGTCTGTCTGTCTGTTTATCCAGCATATGTTAACATTTCTTTCAAACTGCTACCAGTGACTTACAGTTTTTGAAGCGAATCAGGATACATATTTTGTGGTATTGATTTTCAATTTTGATTTTCCATTGTCTGTCATATATACATAATTTTGTAATCAGTAAGTTTATTCCAACCACTAGAGCTACTGTTTCAACAGAGTCTGGTGGGCGTATCCCAACCCTATATTTATTTATTTATTTGATTGGTGTTTTACGCCGTACTCAAGAATATTTCACTTGTAAGACGGCGGTCAGCATTATGGTGGGAGGAAACTGGGCAGAGCGCGGGGGGAAACCCACGACCATCCGCAGGTTGCTGGCAGACCTTCTCACGTACGGCCGGAGAGGAAGCCAGCATGAGCTGGTCTTGAACTCACAGCGACCGCGTTGGTGGGAGGCTTCGGGTCATTGTGCTGCGATAGCGCGCCAACCGACTGAGCCATGGAGGTCCCCCACCGGCCCTATAAGAAACCAAACACTTTTTTAAGAATGACCAGATTTCTCAGTTAATGCACACCATATGGGTGGAGAACACACTGGTTCATTAAAGAGCCACTTTGGGGTTAAAACATCTGTGTCCAAAGTAAGGTGAAATGCTTGTCTGAATTACTTTCCTATACTGTAAGAATATCGCAAAGTATTAGAATCGATATTGTAAGTTTCGTCAGAGAATAGGGAAACAAAATTTTTCTGTCCTTTGCACTTTGCCTGGAGTGACGTCACACATGAATACCTGAAGTTGTTAATTGCTGTATCAACAAATGATGCTGCCCTTTCAAACGCTCTTAAAATCATCCGAACATAAATGACTTACTCGACGTCCCATCTGCCTAATTCGATGTTGTATAATGAATATTATTAAGTCACGTCAGGAAACTTTCACAGACAAAGCCAAAGATTTTGTTTCTTTATAGAGTCCAGTTATATGGTTTAAATAGTGTTATTTATCAAAACTCCATTTGTACCCTGGTGTTGCACAGGATTTCTTTCATGTAATTTAATATCTCTACACAGTAATCTGACCAGAGTGGCGTCAGAATATACATGTACGGCAGGATGTCAACAAGCAAAGCTTAATAACTCTCAGATCTTCCTTTTTTCCACGCATTGTTAAATACCTCTGTTTCCTGCAGAGGGAGGGAGAGGGAACAGCCCACCCTTTGTCTTGAACAGGAGAGACCTCACCTGACAGTAAGTCAGTGAGACTAAATTTCATCAGCACATAATCCGGGTGCTGTGCATCCGCTTAATGGCTCCAAAATTTTAGAACCATCATATATCATGATGAGAATTACTCAAGCACACTAAATGATACAATTCACCGGGTCAGGAAATGAACTTCTCTTTGTACCCAGTTTGGAAATGTAACCTACTTATACAGTGAACAAAGTAATGATCCCCTCGTCCCAAATTTCCTCTTCCTTGACTGTATACTCTCTTTGTGGATTTGAAATCTGAACACTTTATTTATGCTACACACTTGTGTAAATGACGTAAAATTTTGCCCTCAAAAATGCATACATTTAGAGGCAGATAGATGTCATAAAAATATTACTTTTGGTACAAACATAAACTGTTTTTCACATTAACTTGCCTGCTAAGCAAAGCCTTAAAACAACATTCCGTGATCAACAGAACTCACGGAAGGAGGCAAAATGAGTACGTGTCATGGACAAAATTTTGGGTCATTTACTTGATTTCTATTGACTAAATTCCCCATACCACTTTTAAAGTTTGATGTGTTACCTATTGTTGACAATCCAATACGGTTATTGGTTATTTAAAAGGTGCTTCCTTCTTTCAGAGAAGCTAACTTACCACGTTTGTCACTTAATCACTATACCTGACAAAAGCATCGTGAGGTATACCTGATGAGATTACAATGGTACTATGATATGTGTCACAGCACAGCTTACAAGTTCAGCAGGTTGTTGTGGCCTTACAGAGATATTACCAGAGTATTTCTATTTTATGACTTGTACGTACCTTGAATTGATAAAGTAGCTTAGCCTGCTCAGCTGTAAGCTTCAGTATGGGCGTTTAAAAACAAGTTGGGTTGGAAAGTCGTGTTTCTGCAAACTTCTGTTCGATACGCACAAACACATAAATATTCAGCTACAGGGCAAGATGTTTTCCAGACTGTCACTTAAGAACATGCATCATTTTCCATCCTCCTTTGCCACTGCTATTACTGAGAATGGAATGAAATGCACAGACTTTGCCAAGTGTAGTTCTACATCCATATATGCTAATGCTCATTACCTTTTGCGCAGTCTGTAACTTCTACACTTCTGGTCGAAATACAACAACTTGGAAAATCCATTATTGCATAAAAACAGAAAATTTCAAGATACCGAGGGTGGAATTTTCTGTAAGTCCATGTGTCGTTTATAGAAGGAAAACTAAAGATGGTTCTCTTTGAATTGATTGAAGTGAAAGCTTGCAATAATTCTCCAGTGTAGTCTCTTTAAAGTCCACCCACTAAAGCTTTATGCACAGATGAATCTCGCCTCTGCTGTAGAAATGAAAAACTCCACAGAAGGTATTAAATGAGGCTCAAATAAATAAATCCTGGAACTATCACTATATTTATTTATCTGATTCATGTTTTATGCTGTACTCAAGAATATTTTACTAATATGACCATGGCCAGCATTCATGGATGGACGAAAACACACAAACATTCACAGGCTGGCAGATTTTTCCACATAAAATCAAAAATCTCCCTATCTTCCTGTCTAAAGCCTAAATAAGCCTTGTGCTTAGGTTACATGAAACACCATGCAAGCATGCATTAATCATATTTTTTTTTATTCCCTTTAACAAAATATTTTTTTTTACAGAATACATGTATGTATACACATAAATGAACGCTGTAAATAAAATGCAATGGGAGTGTGCTGTTGTTCTCTAAATACTTACAAGAGCAATGCTATGAGTAATTCACTTCCAAATGGGAAGTCTGGATGACCATACATTGATACACACCTACACCTACACAAACATGCATTACAGCACTTGACCACATGAGTTAAACATGTAAACACATTTCACACTTCACCACAGCTCTCCCAATGGTGCATATGCCCTGAAAATTCACCCATCGGAGAGGTCAATCTATTCAGGTCATAAGGTATTAATTTCACTGCTTAAATTTTACATTCTGTCAGAATATTTCACCTTCTAAACAAACCCCAAAACACCTCTGACAAGTCGACAGAACTCTCAGGATGAGTCAAAATGAGTAACTTTGTTAAGGAACAAATTTTCGGTCATTGTACAGTAATGTTTAAACTTTTTTTTTATTATTATTACTGCCTACTTTACACTGTTAATAATGAGGTATGACCATTAATCTTGTGACTAAAAATATGTTTATTACAAGACTCACATGACTAATTAATTACAATAATGATGAGAAGGGAAAATGATGAAAAGTCACATCAATGTACATCGACACATACAAAGTTAGTCCACTTACAAAAAAAAGAAACAAAAAAACTGACATATTCTATAATACAAATTACTGTACTTGTAGTTATAACAATGTACATACGGTTAGTCAGCTGCCCATCTACCCCTCAGAGGGGCTGGGATGAAACAGAATATCAGTGCTATTTGGAATTCATGTTTTTACCACTTTTAATACAAGACAGACATGCCAACGTGAAAACTGGACACCCATCTCAAAAAAAAAGGGCTGTTCAGAGGCCCTCTGTCGCATTTCTGGTTAACCCCCAATGATGCATAGAGGACTAAAGCTTAAATGTAATTTTTACATATATACAAAAATACAACCCATGAGGATGAAAAGAAAAGGCACGGAATAAAATGACAGGCTATATAAGGCTAACAGTCTCAGCTCGTCAGTTATCTGCCCTTGTCTGTACAGTTAACAGTGTCAAGTGGATTGAGTAATTCGTGGAGCACGAGCTAGCTTGTTGTCGTTCTGTGTGACGGTGGATTCGTGTAAGGCTTCTCCTTCAGGTTGTGAGACTCGCGTTTCAGCACGTTCAACAGCGTCTGAGAACTCTCCAGTATCTGGAGGAGAAAAAAGCCAAAGTATTTCACTTATATATATTTGGTATGTGATTAACTCCGTAATTCATGAAAATTGCTGCTCTGCTTTAAATTAAAAGAAAGAGAGTTGAATGTGGCTGTGTGGTTAAGACACTTGTCTTTCAATCGAAAAAATATATTTCATTAGTGTTTTACGCTAAACTTAAGAATACTTCACTTATACGACGACAGCCAGCATTATGCAGGGAGGGCACTGACCCATGCTCGGGGGAAACCCTGACCATTCGCAGGTTGCTGGCAGACCTGAACTGAAAATAGTAATCTGGAGTTGTTGGTTCAAGCCCATTACCGGGCTTTACATAGGGAATTTACCAATTTCCCCGACCCTGTTATTGCTGTTTGCAGGGCCTTGTTACAATAACCAGTTGACAACACTTATGTGAGTCAGTCTTATGTCCTTTTGTCTCCCACCATCATGGCGTTTGTATCTGTACGTCACAGATTCACTAGCATGTATATGAACCTAATGGCAGCCACTTTAATAGGTGGAGGGAAATCTGAGTGCCTTGAGAAGACCACTTTTGGTAAATGACTGGCAAACTATCCCACATGCCACACGTACGTATTTAATATTGACATAGACAAGTTTTGTTCAGTGAGCTCCATGTGAGATGACACAAAGGAGCACTTATTGCTACCAGGGTCCCATGAACAATGAAAGCATGGGAATCTTAAAAATTCTCTGCCCATGACCGGGATTAGACTAAATCTAAGATCTGTTTCATTCTTCCCAGCTCAGCTTTCAGAAATACAGATCTGTACTCTCCCATTTACTGACCCTGTCCTCAAATGTCGAAGCTCTGTGCTACAAAAACATCTTTTCTATAATCAAACAGTAATTCTGACTTAATATCACCTGGTCATTCATGAATTATAATAACTATAACATCCCAATCAACACAAATGTACCTGGTCTATCAACAGCAAGCCAACCTTCTCTAGCATTCTGATTTGAGTTGGGTTGTACCGGGCATTGTGCGGAAAAATTGTGTGGAATGTATTGATTTAAACCAAGAACGTGAACAGCATTAAAATGAATACTGACAACTTGCTTGACAGGCATGTGGTCTGTATTATCCCCACATAATGATGTCACATGAATTCAGAGTCAAATTAAGACCACAGAACACCTTTTTTGTCGCAGACAGTTTTGACACTTTGAGGACAGTGCAGGCAAACAGGTCCAGATTAGTGCACGTAACAATTCACAGCAGTTTATGTTGAAGCTAAGCTGGTAACATGGACAACTGATCTTGGAGCTGTGATTTGGTCACATCTATTTTGCCTTAACCACTTGGCTATGGCCCGTTTCCTGTATCACATTTTGTAACATTTTCCCTATAGCTCTATCATGGACTGTAAAAAACATGATCCATCTAGACAATGATACTGGCCATGTCATCTCTTACTATTTTCTCATACTGTAACCTTTTGTGACAATTTGAGGGAAAACAAAAAAAGAAATCATGAGGCCCACCCCTAGGGGTAGAAGCCTGGACATGTGGAAGGTGAAGAAGAGGGAAATCAGGAATCAAGTGCGATAGGTTTAATGTGTAAACCATTTCTCTACTCAAACTACAGCCTAATTGGTTTTCATTTTATGTCTTCAGCCACCGATTAAAACATCGACAAGACAATGTCTGAATGTGGCTAGACATGTATAAAGAGGCAACCATTATCAAGAATACTATATCAACAAGATAATGTCTGAATGCTGAATGAGCAAGATGTCTGAATGCTGAATCAGCATGATGATATTCAAATGCTGAATCAGCAGAATAATGTCTGAATGATGAATCAGCAAGATAATGCGTAAGTGTGGAATCGGCAAGATAATGTCTGAACGCTGAATCAGCAAGATAATGTCTGAATGTTGAATCCCCCAAATTATGTGTGAATGCTGAATCAGCAAGATAATGTCTGAATGTTGAATCAGCAAGATAATGTCTAAATGCTAAATAAGCAAGATAATGTCTAAATGCTAAATAAGCAAGATAATGTCTGAATGTTGAACATGCCAGATGTCTGAATGTTGAATCAGCAAAATAATGTTGAATGCTGAACCAGTAAGATAATGCCGGAATGTTGAATCAACAAGATAGTGTCTGAATGTTGAATCAGCAAGATAATTTCTGAATGTTGAATCAGCTAGATAATGTCTGAATGCTGAATCAACAAGAGAATGCCTAATTGTTGGATTTGCATGTCTGAATGTTGAATCAGCAAGGCAATGTCTGAATGCTGAATCAACAAGAGAATGCCTAATTGTTGGATTAGCATGTCTGAATGTTGAATCAGCAAGACAATGTCTGAATGTTGAATCAGCAAGGTAATTCTGAATGTTGAATCTGCAAGATGACATTCAAATGCTGAATCAGCACAATAATGTCTGAATGGTAAATCAGCAAGATAATGCCTGAACATTGAATCAGCATGATAATGTGTGAATGTTGAATCAGCAAGATAATGTCTAAATGTTGAATCAGCAAGATAATATTTGAACGCTGATTCAGCAAAGATAATGTTCGAATGTTGAATCAGCAAGATAGCGTGGAGATGTTAAACCAGCTGATTATGGCTGCACTGTGGCTATTCATGCCAATCCTGCCTACCTTCATGTATGCAGCCTCTGTTTCTGCTATCGTGCGATCAAACTCGTTTTTGGTGGCCATCTTCTTAGCCAGGCTCTCATTGACCTTGGCCATTTTCTCTGTCAGAATCCTGATGTCGTTTTGTAGCTTCTGTTTCTCATCCTCCTCCTGGAGGATCTGTTTGTAAAGCTCATCTCTCTTGGAACACAGCTCCTCTATACCTGAAACACAACAGGTGAGGATTAGATAAGCACACCGCTCCTGCTAGCCATGGGGTGGTTTACAAAAAGTCCATGCACAAATCGCATGGCAGGTTTTTAATTAGAGTAAATGACCTAAAATTTAAAACACAGTTGCATATATGGCCTTATTCAGAGAGTTCTGTTTCGGACAAAATGTTTTGAGGTGTGCTTGGAAGGTAGGATAACATCCTACAAGAAATAACTTGGTAGTGAAGCTACCAGCTGGCCTGTAGCAGACACATGAATGCAAAATTCCACCTCAATACATAAATAACTTTTAAACATTTACTTTGATCAATTTTAATACACCAAGGAGGTTTGAAGGTCACGAATTTTGTAATTTACTGTAATTAATTTGACACAGGGCATTAAAGATGAAACATGTCTGTCATGTTATAGACCTTGACATGTATACAAAACAATAACTGCATTTCACTTAAGTTTGACATGTACAAATGCACATTCAGAAGCATGCAGAAGTCATTAAAGAGATACTCGTCACGCAAACATTAAGGTTTTTCTGATAAGACATGAATCTAGTACTGAAGAAAAACTCTTTAAGTGGCCATACAAGATGGATGAATTAATCAGAATCAAACAAAATGTGTCATTCGAAAAATCCTACACTTTAAGTGAAATACTATATCATTAAGTGCTAACCGAGTACAAACTGGTTCGGAATATCAAAATGACATGAAGGAAATCCTGTGAAACAAAGCTAACACCCTGGTTTAAATTGAGTTATGACGAATAACACTATAGAACTCTTATAATTCAAGATTCTTCAAAAAGAAAAGAAAAAAAAAAGATCTTTGGCAGAGTGTGTAAATTTTCCTGATGTTACATGCATGTAAAGATATTCCTTATACATTGTATAATGTTGAACTGAGGGGAAGTGATATCGACCAAGTCAATTATGCTCAGATGATAGTGTTTGAAAGTACAGCATCATTTGTGGACATAGATCAGCAATGGACGGTGTTAAGTGTTAGTGCACGAAGTCAAACTAGGCAAAGTTAAGATGAGTGGTAAACTCCGATGACAAAATCCTTTTTACATAGACTGATTTGTTTTTTTACAATTCAGGAAAGCAATTCACATGATCTTAATCTTTGTCATTTCACATTCCTTTGAAGACAGGGGTTTTTATAAGTGTAAACCATGATGTAGCTCTTTATCACTGATTCCAATGTACACGAGGCCTGGCCACAAATTTACAGTAATTAACCTGAAGCAGACCATCAGCAAAGGGGCTACCCCTTGCGATATTGAACTTTGCATGTATGCAAAATCTGAGCTCAATTTACCTCAACATTAATTCTAGTATTTACACAAGAGGTTAAGTCATGAACAGAGTGATTTACGGCAATTACAAAGAATATAAGATGTGAACGACAGAGCCTTCCGCCTTTTGTTCAATACATGCAGTATTTTTTAAAATACTGCACCTAACATTTGTCTTAAGGTTACATAACCAGTTACTGGAAGCCAGCACTTGGGGCAATACTACCTATGCAGGCCTGCAGTTTGTATAGGAAGCTTTTTGTAAATGTCAGCACAAAAACTAAAATTTTATGACAATGTGGCTGAAATATAGCAGAAGCTGTCATAGTGTACAGCCATAATTATTCAACATGGGCTACTACTGAAGAATAAAGGGGCCTACATGAAGGGTCAGGAAAAAACCCGTTTTAGGCTATGTTTTAAAGGGCCACTGTCAGAGTTTTTAGAATGACCAAAGATAACATCTGATAAAAATTAAAAAGAGCAGAATGCATGTATTTATGACTTAAACTGGCTTCTAGTGACGCGTTTTATATACCAGTTTCACCACTTCATGACGAAACGTTCAATGCAACCATCCCCGACTGAAACAAGTACACCAATTAAAATTCATTTCACCATTGTTTACAAAGGCCAATATAGGCCATAAAACATTACTTTTGACGCTGAAGCTCACATTTTCAAGTTTAATTTCATCAGACCTTTGATACCAAGCTTAAAACATTTTTAGAACACAACTCTCAGAATCAGGACAAATGACATACTTAGAAAATAGGCAATCATTCTAAAAAATTTGATGTTTTCAAACTCGAAAGAAAACACTAGCACTTACATTTTACGAGTTCATTGTTATAATTTTGAAGTGCTGCGCCTTGCTGTGACATCTGGAATGTTCGAACTTCTGCCTTCAAAGTTTAAATCTAATTTTACTACAAAACTTGAACACGTACTGCTAAAAGAGAAACAAATTCGCCTTAAAGTAATCCTGTCAAAGCGTGTTGAAACGGTTGCCAACCAAAGGCGGTGCGAAATACGTCATCGATTTCTGTGTAATCTGCAATCTGCTTATTGCGTGTAAGATACTCTGTGGAGATACATAAACTCCTTACAGATTTAACTTTTGCTCACACTCGCACATTTTCCGAGTATTATTATACTGAATAATCTTAAAAACGTACCAGTCTGTCGCTTTCTAAACGTAGCAAAATGGCGACTTCCACCAGCACGCGAGACCCCAGGTAAACAACTGTTGTTTTGACCGCCTGATCATGGATAACGGACATGAAAATCATAGTTTTATTAAAACAAAAATCAGATGAACAGAATGTAATGCAACCCTTATCCTAACTTCAAAACCAGTTTAGTTATCTGGGGTTCGCTGACACCACCCTCATGTTTACTATAGCCAGAATTTATCCTAGCCTGATGAATAAGCTGAATGGGCATTGCAGTCGTGTCGAGAGATCCCGCTGATTTTGGACGACTCAGGGTGGGGACTCTCGTCGCGAACTGCTGTGATTTCACGGATTTTAACAGTGTTGTTGTTAGGCACAAGAGCCCCTACCCTGTCTCGCCCCAAACGAGCAAGCCTAGGCAATAATATATATACTACAGAGCATACATAGTCTATTTCATTAGGCTACAAACCAGCGTGATCTCGAGAAACAGTTGCCATGCCTATTCAGCTTATTAGTCGTAACTGTAGAATACAACATCAAATTTATTAGGCTAAATTTATCACTGTCCCAATAAGCCCAATCGGCATTGGAGCCATCTCGAGAGATTAATGCTGTTTAGGCAAGACATGAGTGGGCGCTCTCACAAACTAGTGTAAAATAACACTAAAAAACGAGATTTCTGGAGTCCAAACAAAATACACATCTGATAGACATGACACCCAAAAGGTATTATGGTGGGAACTTGAAAGGTATAGCGAACATTTGGTTCAGTATTCTGTTGCCTGAAGCAAAAGGGATCAAATCTGTCTGGTTCGTAGTGATGATGGCTGCTTTTGTCCAGTCGTTGAGGCTTTTATGTAAAGGTGTTTGATGAATTATACATGCCTGCCTGGGAATCTGTCTGAATTAAGTTTTCAGTGCAGGTTTTCTGTGTATTGGTGTGGTTAGGTGAATAGAATTTGATGTGGTAATATGTGAAGTAATAAATAGAGCCAGAGTGAATATTAAGTTTTATGCGATATATTTCTATTTGTAAAATGACAAAATTTGAAACTGAGGCTGAAAAAAACAAGTAAACATTATTAGCATCAAGCGGTTACTCTTCTGGCCAAAGAGGAGCTTTCTTTCTAACCACTAAAAGACAGGAAAGCGAAAACAAACAGCAGGTGAAAGTTGTGAAGTTTAAGTTGCTGTTTTGGTCATGTTGTGGAGGATGTACCATTGAAGAATTCATTTTTCACAGTGAACGTTTGAGAAGCAGGTCAACAAAACCTGTGTCAGCGAGCTAAATTTTACATTTCTAATGCCTTTCACCCACAGACATTTCTGTTATCATAGTAAATCTGTTTGATGCCCTGTTTGTATCTTTTGTTTCTTTGTGTTTCATTGTTCCAGCTAACAGTAACCTTGTCATTCTGACTGTGGAACGGCCCATGCCTTCAGAGTGACCATGGCTCAAATGATCCAGACATGGGTGAACGACCAGCTACACGATATTCTGGGAATATCCGACAAGTACATTGCCCAGTATTTAATCGGGTTGGCAACAAAGGCAACAAGCGCAGATGGTTTCATCGAAAAGCTGAAAGACACAGGGACAGTGGAAGTTGATGCCAATATGATCAAATTTGCCCACGAGCTTTGGGGAAAGGTTTGTTCGCTTGGCATAGAAATGGTATTCATTCTGTACTAACTGATACAGAGCTTAGATATATTTATAAATACTGTCCTGTTGATGTGTTATTAACTTTTAATGTAAAAGTTGGAGATTTTTGGCCTGTTTCAATTAATGCCTGACGTATTCGAGAGGCTTGAAAAATATTGGTCTTTAGGCCCTCAAAATGTTCTTTTTCTAGAAATGCAAAAATGCTTGTTGGTGCTGTGCTTTATTTCCTAGATTTCTTGGTAAACTGCTTGAGTGAAAAATCATTTTTCAAGTTTTCACAATACAGGTGCCGCACAAACAGGTGTTGGAGAAGCCAGCCAGGGCTGCAGAGAGGGCAGCTGTGGAACTGGAGAAGAAAAACCAGAGTTATCGTCTGTTGTCTGATGATGAGGAGGAGGAACTCAATCCTACACCTGTCAAGGTGAGTCTAGGTAATGAAGAATAAAACACCTGTAAAGTTGAGTCAAAGTGATTAGGAGTGGTTTAAGTGATTCTACCCTGTAGCACTTAGGAGTAAAACACCTATGATAGTGGATATAGTCATCAGGAGTAAAACTCATGAGTGAAACACCTGTCAAGTGGTGTCCAGTCATCAGGTGTGAAACACCTGTCAAGGTGACTAATAATCATGAGTAAAACACCGGTCAAGGTGAGTCTAGTGATGAGGAGAAAAACACCTGTCAGAGTGAATCTAGCACTCATGAGTGAAACAACTGGCAAGGTGAGTCTAGTACTCATGAGTACAACACCTGTCGAGGTGAATCTAGTCATCAGGGATAAAACACCTGTCAAGGTGAGTCAGTCATAAGTACATTCATATAGGAGTATAGATTGAGGCTTAAGTCATGGCATTTTTCAGGTATCTGGTGAAGGATGGTGATTTACTCTGAGCACATTTGATTGCTCCATCCATAATAAAGCTGACTGCAGTAAGATACAAAAGTTCCAAAATACTGTGGTGAACTCCAATCAGATAAATCAGCAGTGGGCAGTAGGGCAAGGAAAGTATTTGTATTATTAATGCATCAGAGAAATCCCAATATTTCCTTCACTGATAAAAGTGTTATCACATTTTGATATTTCACACCCAGACGTCATGATGTCAAAAAAGAAACATTTTATTTTATAAAGTTCCAATCTGATCTGATATCACTCTCTAGGCATGTCTGTGACAGCCTACGGCTGGAAAAATGCAGAAAACTCTTAGCAATACACAAAATCATGATACTGTTAGGGTATAAATAATAAATAGAATATTATACATTGAAGGCTGAATACTATAAATATTGTTCTCGTGAAAAGTGAAAATGATAACCCACTTGACGCTTTGTGTCTCTTGAGTTATCAATTCCACCTCTCACTCAAACAATATTTATGGTATTCATCCTTCACTGTGCAATGTCCTCTCTATATGCTGTTTGGAATTCACACTTGTACATGGTTTCTCTAATAATAATAATGAAAAAAATAACAGTGAAAAACTCTAGGCATCAACACATAACTTTCACGTGCTTGTGTTTACTATGAAACATCATATATGGTGATGCCTTGAGTTGTTCATTATTATTTTTAAGGAAATGATAATAACAGTAATAACAACAACAAATTGTTGTAAGTGTTGATATATGTGTTTTTTTTTTTCGATGTTTTTGCTTCAGAAATCCAAGGTGGAGAAGAAAAAAAGAAATATTCGCAAGAAGAGAGAATCTAGTTCAGAGTCTGAGAGCGACAGGTAAGTGAGTAAGGAGTAAACTCAGCATAACCCAGAATGCCAAGGCCCCTGTTTTACGAACCAGTCACAAATTGATGCCTTGCGTAAGTTCCATGACAACATACATTGAAGAGATATGTCTCCATGGTAATTGCGCTTGGAGTAATCTTGCGACAGCTTTCCAAACTTTTTTTGCCCTTTTTTATTGACAGCCACAAGATGCACGCTAACCGACAAATAGGGCTGAAGTCTCATGTTCTCCAAGTATGGTAACCTTAAAAAAAAAACTTCGAGCTTGGAAAAAAAAGTGACCTTGACATGTCTAAGACTCCTTACAAATTCTACGATTTTGCAAGCTTTTCCAGAGGTGAAAATGTAAAACCTCCTCACAGTGATAACTTTATGATACTGAAAGTTGAAATTGTGACACATTTACATTAAGACAACAGTTGTGTAGTGGTCAAAAGTTTAATGTAAAACCTCCTCACAGTGATATGTTTATGGTACTGAAAGTTGAAATTGTGACACATTTACATTAAGACAACAGTTGTGTGGTGGTCAAAAGTTTAATGTAAAACCTCCTCACAGTGATAAGTTTATGGTACTGAGAGTTGAAATTGTGACAGATTTACATTAAGACAACAGTTGTGTGGTGGTCAAAAGTTTAATGTAAAACCTCCTCACAGTGATAAGTTTATGGTACTGAAAGTTGAAATTGTGACAGATTTACATTAAGACAACAGTTGTGTGGTGGTCAAAAGTTTAATGTAAAACCTCCTCACAGTGATAACTTTATGATACTGAAAGCTGAAATTGTGACACATTTACATTAAGACAACAGTTGTGTGGTGGTCAAAAGTTTAATGTAAAACCTCCTCACAGTGATAACTTTATGATACTGAAAGCTAAAATTGTGACACATTTACATTAAGACAACAGTTGTGTGGTGGTCAAAAGTTTAATGTAAAACCTCCTCACAGTGATAACTTTATGATACTGAAAGCTGAAATTGTAACACATTTACATTAAGACAACAGTTGTGTGGTGGTCAAAAGTTTAATGTAAAACCTCCTCACAGTGATAAGTTTATGGTACTGAAAGTTGAAATTGTAACACATTTACATTAAGACAACAGTTATGTGGTGGTCAAAAGTTTAATGTAAAACCTCCTCACAGTGATAAGTTTATGGTACTGAGAGTTGAAATTGCGACAGATTTACATTAAGACAACAGTTATGTGGTGGTCAAAAGTTTAATGTAAAACCTCCTCACAGTGATAAGTTTATGGTACTGAGAGTTGAAATTGTGACACATTTACATTAAGACAACAGTTGTGTGGTGGTCAAAAGTTTAATTGATAACAGCCCAAAGTAAAGTCAAGAAAACAGTAGTGACCAGTTACGTGACAGTCTGTCTCTGTCATTGTTTCAGAGAGGCCTCAGTTGGCCGTGGTAACGTGAATCCCGATGCGGACGACAGCGTGGACTCTGATTCATCTGACGCAGATGAGAGGGAGAGAATGTCGGATCTGAAGGAGCGCGACCAATTCGCCGCAAGGCTCCGAGATAAGGACAAGGAGAAAACGCGACAGATCATGTCCAAGTCGGACAAAAAAGTGAGGCACAGTTTTTCGTCTTGGATGAGGACTTCTATTTTTGATTTGTATAGGTTTTTTGTATATTTGTTTGTTTGGTTTTTCACATTGTTCTCAAGCTTTTTTTTCTTGACCTGCAGTGTGTTGTGCTTTTAAGAAATCTATGACGAGCCTTTTATTTCAATAACTTATACATGTGATCAGCTTGCAGTTTGTTGTCATCTGTTTTGTTTTGTCATCTTTCCCTGTTGAACGATAAACATTGTGTACAAAATAATCTTTTTGGCAATATACATTTCACATTTTTATTATAATTAAATATTCTCAGAAATGTGCAAAGGCACATGTGGTCTGTTGGAAACTAGTTGTGCTAAGTTTTGTTTAAAGCAAGTCTGCCCGGTTTCTTCCCACCATAATGTTGGCCACTGTCTTATAAAAGAAAAATTCTTGAGTATGGCACAAAACACCAAGCAAATAAATAACGAAGTAACAACTAAGTAAAGCATATCTGTTTTATGTTTGTTTTTACAGTCTTATGAAGAAGCAGCGAAACGGTTGAAACTGGAAAACGAAGATCGTAAGAAAATAATTCCAAAGTTAAGGGAGAAATCTCGACGTGAGTACCTGAAGAAACGTGGCCTTGACAAATTGGATGATCTGGAAGCTGATGTCCAGGATGAAGAGTACTTGTTTGGGAGCGTGAAGTGAGTGATGGGTCTATGTTACATTGATTTTTGTGTCTGTGTAACTAATTATTTAACTACTGTATGATTTTAATTAAATACTTTTGTTAATAAATTAAAGCCGACCACCTATAGATGTTAAAGTACGACACATCATCTTAAAGCACATGTCGTGCTTATTCCAAATATAGTCATTGTGATTTTTTTGAAATTTTCTTACTGTGAATGAAATACAGTTAAAGTGATTGGGTTTCTACAGCGTCACTGTGCTTCATCTTATTCAGTGTAGTCTAGAACGTTCACCATAGAAACTCAGTCGTATCTTAAGGTGTTTACCTTTAGAGTCATTTTGGGTACGGTTGTCACTGGACTGCCTACTGACGCCAACTTTTTTTCTTTACCTTTAACAAAGCAGTGGTTTACTGCACCAATGCACATGAAAATTGTTTGGTGGAAAAAAAATTAGCGTATGAGTATTAGTATGTGATAATGTTAGAATTGTCATATGTCAGTACTTTGTACGCACATTGTGAGTACTAGAATCAAACAGGAAAATGTAAATTTATTCCCTTTTGACTTTTCTTTTGCTCACATTTAACATTTAATTTCTTACAGGTTGAGCCAACGAGAAAGGAAAGATTTAGAGTACAAGAAAAAAGTTTTAACCCTTGCCAAAGAACACAAAAAGTTGAGAGATTCTGAAAAGGTAGATCGGTACTACCTTCCCAAGGATGATGTGGTAAGTGATGGAATAAGCTCAGCTTTTTGTTACTTTGTTCTGCATAAGTATTCCTCCAACTAATTTTCTTCTTTCTAAGTATCAATCTTAAAAGTTTCACTTTGTGGTAATGTCCTGTATTCTACATTTTCTGTATTCTACAGCTGTATTCTACATTTTCAAGCATTATCCTTGCCTTGAATTAAACTTTTGAAAAAAAGTAAAAACTGTCATATTTTGAGTCATTTATGCAAACTTAAAATTATTTTCACAAAAAAAATAAGCATTTTTGTTTTTTCTGTTACCCAGAAACCCTCAGAACGCTATGTTGAGGATGAGACAGAAAGGGGGCCAAACTACGAGCAGAGGCGATGGGAAGACGACCATCTTCACTCGGCAGTGCACCAGTTTGGGGCACGTGACGCCAGACAGAAAGCCAAGGAGAAACAAAAGGTTTGCTTGTGTTGATATATTATAGTTGATATAAAGAGGTCTGTGCATTTTTCAGCTGTGACAGGCAAATCTCTAAGTTGCTTTGTCTTTGGCTCAATAGGTTGGTATGTCAGTGAAATTTTTCACATTCTATCTTTCACTTGGGCCATTCACTTAATGTCGCAGCTATTGTGACTTTGTGACTTTGCAACTGAGTTGTGAGGGATGAACATTCATTGCATCTATGTTATGAAGAAGGGTTTGGCCTGGGTTTTGGAACTGATTCCACATAGCCATTTCTGACTTTCAAATATGATTGTATTCCCAGGCCTTTGGGCCATAGAAATCAAAATTGTGACTTATAGATTAATGCCATATTATGATAAACATTTCAAAATCTCAACTTCCAGTACGAAAAACTAAGCATTGTTAGGACGTTTGAAATTTTGACGGAAGTCAGAAATGGTTGTCTGAAATTGGCTCCGGGTTTTTGAAAGTCCATGGCAAAGACTTTCAAAATTGTAGGATCTTGAGCACTCAGCAGAAGAGAGAAGAGCAAGTGTCGGTTGGCCTGGCCTAGAAATACTGATACTGGGTGGGGTGTCGTGTCTTTTGTCAACACACTGGCAGAACACTGGGTGTTCCAGTGAGGCAGTAGTAAGATAAATCTGTAGGATAAGTGCACTTGTGGATAGTTGGTCATCAAGAGGCCAAAATCATGTTTGAAGCAAAGTTGATCTAGCAGACATACCAACAAAGACTTCTGTGGGCATAAAAATGTGATATATAGTGTGCATTTGATAGTTCTGTAAACTGGTTCCTGCTAAACCAATCAGTATGTTGAGCATTGAGTACATTTCTATTTTGGTCGTCTTTTAGTGTTCAAAAAAAACTGTGATCTACTTCCCACTTCAAATTTTAATAGCAGCTCTCAACTGGTTAAATGTAAACAAACCTGGCAGTCCGGACTTGTCTCAGTTCAAAGTACTGGCCCATTAGCTGCAGCTTTGAGTCAGGAGGTTTGGCAAGTTTTGTTACATTTTTTCTATAAATGCATTTACCATGGTGACTTGTGTCTCCACTCTGTGTTGCCATGGATATTTCGCAAAGCACAAGTTATCAAGCGCTTTGTAAAAAGAGCATTAAGTATTGCGCTGCGGTCTTTACTGGGTTCTTCCACTCATCCTTCTCTGGCAGAAGTTACTGGCTGCAGATGTGAATAAATGAGGTTTTAAACCCTGAAATTGAAATAAAATAAAGAAGTGCATAAAAAAGTTTGTTGTTCTTGTTGGTCAGATCAAGGATTATGAGATGATCATGGATGACGAGATAGAGTTTGTACAAGCCATACAGATGCCCGGAACAAGGAAGGATAAGGTGGGTGTTCGTTGTCGAGTGTTTGAGCTACTATGTGTTTTTGAGCACCTCGTACTGTGCTATTAAGGTGACAGCAATTTTATTTTGGTGGGGGGGGGGGGGGGTTACTGGTGATAAGGTGCTAGAATATCCAAAAATGGGTTCCAAATTTTTTGGAAATCCACCTATTTGTGCATATTTTTTTTTTTTTTCAAGGTTTTCACACCATGTAAATATGTCTTTAAGAGGGAAAAATGGCTGTGCCCGCGCGCATTTTTCACAAGCATGGGAAATGTTTCCCATTTTCTGACAGTCTCATTTATCTAAATGTTAGGTCAACCTTTTAATTTTAGGAGGCAGGGGTATTTTCACTCTGAACATGCATATATCAGATCTATTTGTTTAACTGATAAAATTTAGCTTTATTTAATCAAGATTTGAAAAGTTTTAACTGATAGCAGTAACATACCATGTGACCTGGCAACATCGTTGTTGTTGTTTTCAGGACAAAGAGCCGGAATTGTCAGAGGCTGACAGGAAAAAAATGACGCTGGAAGAGACTAAAAAGAGCCTCCCGATTTATCCGTTCAAGAAAGATTTAATCCAGGCAGTGAAGGACCATCAGGTGTTGATCATAGAGGGCGAGACGGGATCAGGGAAGACAACTCAGATCCCCCAGTATCTCTACGAGGCGGTGAGAAGGAATTGCATTTCTTAATGAGCTTTGTGGAGGCATATCTGGACCTTGTCATGCAGGGTTGGTGCAAGGAGCAAAATTTAGGGAATACCGAATTTTTTAAGTTCATACTTCTTAATATTTCATCAGTGTTTTAAAAGAATATTCCCTTAGGAATTCTAAAAGCTGTAATATAAATTTGGATTACAGTTTCTCCAGGAACCCCCGAAGCTCTTGCACTCATTATGTTGACAGCGCCGAAGCTACAGCTGCTGACATTGCAAGATCGTGTAGTAAGTCCAGAGTTCTTGCATGCTGTCTTCTCGATACACACAGCGGGCATGTAGCGAGAGTTCAGACCCACAGAAACTAGAAAAACACAAAGGCGGTGTTCCTACCTTCGTCCATTACCTCCCTGTCAGCCTCAAAGTAGGAAGCCCCATGTTAAAACATCTAAATCCGCATCGATGTTGTGCCAAAACACACAATAACCCTGTACGGCTGTAGTGGCGCGTGTAACAGCCATGGCAATGGATGTGGAAGCTTTAACATGGGGCTTCGTACTTGAAGGCTGGCTGGAGGGCAGTGGTGTTCTAGTTGCTGTGGATCTGAACTGTCGTTACATGCCCTCTGTGTGTATTGAGAGTTCAGCGTGCAAGAACTCTGAGCTCGCTGCACGATTTGCAATGTCAGCCATTGTATCTTCAGTGCTGTCAACGTAATGGGTGGAAGAGCTTCAGAGCTACCTGGAGCTACACTGTCTGTGCAAATGTTGACATCTTCCATGTCTAAGGACTTCTTTCGGTTTTTTTCAAACACAAGTTGGTTTGATTGTGCTTACCATTCTCCTCTATAGGGATTTTGCCGGAACAAAATCAAGGTGGGATGCACTCAGCCTAGGAGAGTGGCAGCCATGTCAGTTGCTGCCCGCGTGTCCGAAGAGCTGGGCTTTAAACTGGGGAATGAGGTGAGTTCTCGTTCAGCGGTCATAGAAATACAGCTGATGGACACTTCTCATCATATGAGTGGCAGTGAGTTTCATCCATTTGCAGAGAAACCATTCGGAAATATGATGGTATGGAGTTTTTGCATCCAAGTTTACTGAGCATCTGAGTATTAGATATCAGTTGGCAGAGCATACAGTTTATTTCTTTATTTATTTGAATTTTAAAGCCAAAGTCAAGAGTTTATCACTTGTACTGTGGTGGTCAGTCTCATGCCCTGTCTTTGGCAAGTTACTGACAAACTTTCCAATGTGTGATTTAGCAAAGACACGCGTTCAACAGCTTACTGTCACCAAGAGTGAAGGAATCTACAAATTACCTGGCCCAAGGCAAGTCTTGAACATGCACCGCTTGTTTCCTAGCAGATTTTCTGATAGCAATTATTGACAGCCTCAGGGAGCCTGGTAGTTACCGGGTCATACCAAAAATGTAATAGTACTTGTTGGCCTGATGTCAGTATGATGTGACAGGGTGGGCTGTCATGTCTGGTGTCTTCGGCAAGACTTTTCCAGTGGCAGCAACAATTTGGCAGCATAGAGCCGCCCAGCTAAAGAAGACACAGTGTATCTAAGGACTCCTCCTTGCCTTTTGACCAAAAATTGTTAAGCACGATGTAAACCTTAAGCATAGATACCTACTTTTAGCAGTTATCAGTTAATAGAACCACATTCTGTGGCTGTAGCTGCAATCTCAACCCAGTGTTTCCTAAGACTTTTGTAATCAGAAGTCATAGGCCCCGCAAAATTAAATAAGGGTACGTAACCAACAAGGGGACGTAACCAACTCAGAGCTAAAATTGTTGTTGTTGTTGTTATACAGGTGGGCTACAGCATTAGGTTTGAGGACTGTACATCAGAGAGAACAGTGATAAAATACATGACGGATGGAATGCTTTTGCGAGAATTCCTCGGGGAGCCTGACCTGGCAAGTTACAGGTCTGTGTGTTTTTAGGAAAGTAGGGGTTGGTAAAGTAGCAACACAGGAGTAAACTGGAGTTCTGTTCTATAAAAGTAACACAGTCAAAGTTTTATTAAATTTCGCAGCCCTGGGAATAATCAGATAAATAAATCAGTTCATATTGAACTTTTGCCTTTGCTGATATTGGAATATGATTATAATTTACTTCGATGATTTCTTGGTTTCCCTTGACTATCTTTTATTTTACTCCGAACCAAAAAAAAAGACTTGTTTTACTTTATGAAATTTAACTTGTGTGATGTATGTTTGAAACTTAATTCCTTATTAATTTGTATTGAATTTCTTCTCTTTTGGACACCAAATGGATAAATACATTACATTGGTAAAAATGAATTTTCATTATCCTTTTTTGACAACAGTGTTTATGCAAACTTTCCTTCACTAATGTCCAGGCTCTTCATATTGTGTTACAGTGTGCTGATCATTGATGAGGCTCATGAGCGTACCCTCCACACTGACATCCTGTTTGGATTGGTCAAGGACATAGCCAGGTTTCGACCTGACCTTAAACTGCTCATCTCTAGCGCCACAATGGATGTGGAAAAATTCTCTGAGGTAGGTTCATTATTCAGCAATTCTCAGGAGCTAAAACCTGAACTTAACAAATGTTGGCTGACTTTGATAGTGATACAGTGGTTGGCTGAATTTCATGGAAGAATCTCTCAGTAAGTTGCCAAAGGCTGGTGGTTTTATTCTGTCACTCCTCCTTCTAAATCAATTAAACTAGATCACCATTGTTCAAGTGAAAATATTTGTGTATGGCATAAGACAAATAAACAAATGAGAGCAATTCTGCTTGTTGAAATACATCCATTGAGAATCTACATTTATGTAGTTTGTTGTAATTTTGAAATAACAGTGAAAACTTATGTTTATTACAAACCCATATTTTCATCTTGAATTTAATTTACCCTTGACAGTATACGTTGTGTATAGCTGCATATATTTCAATCCACCTA
The DNA here is from genome assembly GCA_016165875.1 of Acanthopleura granulata. Classification (NCBI taxonomy): domain Eukaryota; kingdom Metazoa; phylum Mollusca; class Polyplacophora; order Chitonida; family Chitonidae; genus Acanthopleura; species Acanthopleura granulata. The sequence goes on along the minus strand of JABBOT010000024.1, from coordinate 679,035 downwards.
TTCGTCTATCATGTACATTTAAGCTATACAATATTCATCTTGATTTATGTACTATAGTATGCATATGGTTATTTTTCTCTTTTGTTTTCAGTTTTTCGACAATGCCCCAATATTCAGAATACCTGGTCGTAGATTTCCTGTGGATATATTTTACACCAAGGTGAGCTGTTTGTGAATAGGTGAACCATAACAGCTTATTCTGTCTTGGGAGAGTTTTGCATAATACACAGGTAGTGTGACTCTGGCCTAATTGCAATTCAGTGTTTAGGCCAGTATTTTGTTTTTTGTCATCGTCAACATCTTCTGATGACGGCACAATGTGTGCAGTTAAATGAGTGTTGTCAAACCTTTTCATAGCTCATCAAAATGCTTTGGTTAAAGAGCTACTTGGTGTCAAAATCTCAGTGTCTTAAAAGCAAGTCAAAATGACCAAGATTGGGATAGCCTAAATTGCGGTGCATTACAACAGATATTGAACAGTTCTTTGCAGAATACAGTAACAAAGTTTTTCTGTCCTTTCCACTTCTGCTGTTCTGACATCAAGTGCTGCTTTGATCTTTTTAACCAATATACATGTAATTGTAATAGAGCCAAGCAGTCTCTTTTTCTCACATGGTTAACCCCTCTAAATGCTTTTTCTCACATGTTTGACCCCTCTAAATGCTTTTTCTCACATGGTTAACCCCTCTAAATGCTTTTTCTCACATGGTTAACCCTTCTAAATGCTTTTTCTCACATGGTTGACCCCTCTAAACGAACAACATATCCGTGTCTTTGCTTTTCTGAAAAAACTGGAAGAGAAATGTAATTTTTGGGGGGGGGGTCAGCAATACTGATATCTGTCCCAAAAATAAGAAGAATTAGGGTACTCCACATAACCATTAATCTGAAACTAAAGTCTTTGTTATTTCTGTTCTCTGCTTGTTTGTTTTCACCTAGGCTCCGGAGGCTGACTACATCGACGCGGCAGTGGTGTCCGTGTTACAGATCCACTGTACCCAGCCGCTGGGGGATGTCCTTGTTTTTCTCACTGGTCAGGAGGAGATAGAAACTGCCAGCGAGATGCTCCTCGTAAGTGTCAGCCAGTGTTATCTCTACCTGTGCAGTGTTATCTCTACCTGTGCAGAATTTCTGGGCCAATTGCATGAAACCATTTCTGTCTTATGTCAAAATTTAAAAGATGATTTTAGAGGTTATGTTTGGGGGGGCGTCAGATGTTAAAATATTGATCACCATCAACGTACTGAAGCACGGTGACATCACAGAATCTTTTCTACACATCCTCTGATAGCTGTATGTCCACACTCTACATGAGTATACAGGTAATACAACACCTGTATCTGTATATAATGTGGGAAATGTAACAGTTGCAGCATTTTTAGAAGCAAAAAAAGAATCTGTGATGTCTCTGTGCTTCAGCCTGTTGAGTATGCTCCAAAAAGTCCACTGTAGCACCTCAGTCTTTCTTTCCAACTTAATCGCTGTAAAAGAAAAATGACAAAAAATAAAGATCATACTTGGAATCAGCTGGAAATGGCCTATTAGATTATGCATACTTCGTTTAAAGGTTATATGTTCTTTGAAATCAGAAATGGGTTTGTGGAATCGGGCTCAGATGACTACAGAAAGCTGAGTTTAATGTCAATCTTCCTACGTATCTGTAATATGATGGATTCATAAGATGTACACATTGGAATAAGCATTAAAACAAGTAATTCATTTGTTTGATTCGTTTTTTTATATATTTCCCTTATATGAGAGAGATAAGGTTTGAGCTGCTCATATGTCAGCAGGAATGGGATTGAAAAGTACCCATGCATTTATCAGCGACAGCTTGTATACAGGAATAATCCAAAACGCGACTTCATTATTAGGGGCCATTTAACATGTTTGCACCTCTGCACTAATGCATTGTCTTCACAGACACAATTTCCCCAAAATACTGGACTTAAAACATCATATTGTTTCTATGTTCCTGTCTGCTGTGTTATGGCTACCTCTGTCAGGGCTTCAAATCCGACAGAAATCCAGGAATTGGATTTTCCTAGTGACTCCTGTGAATAAAAACTACAACAATCTACATGGATTCCCTTGAAAGTCACATTCAGAGTCTTTACTATAGTAATAAATTATACGTTGTTAAATATCACTCAAAGTTGTGAACATGGAATCGCCCAAATCTTAGATTTTAAATGCATATAAAAATTTACTTACGTCAACTTCTTGTGATACTAGTTTAGTACAAGATTCTGTTGGATTCCGGCCAAGAAAATCCACAGGAGCCTGTTTAGATTGTGGTAAAACATTATGAAAATGAAGCTCTGACTGGATTTATTTTCCTGTCATTTGTGTGATGGTTACCATGGTTTCTATTTTCATACCTGCCATTTGGTGGCCATAAGTTTATAGCAGGAACTTTGCAACTTGCCTGTTTCAGGAACGAACCAAAAAGTTGGGATCAAAAATAAAGGAGCTGATCATTGCTCCAATTTATGCAAATCTTCCCTCAGAGCTTCAGGCCAAAATATTTGACCCCACTCCCCCTGGGGCAAGGAAGGTAAGAGAATAGCAGATGTTTGACAATTTAGGATGAGCTGAGATTGGTTTGACTTTCTTTTTGTAGGCCTTGGCAGCTTTGAGCAGAGAATTTGTAAAATTTATGTTGGGTTGTGCATAATTTCATGTTCAGTTTCTGCATCATGTGAGCCATTATTAAACATAGAGGATATTTAATATTTTTGTTTTGTTGTACTTAGTTTCACTTTCCATTTGTACATTTTGTCATCCGTTACCATTGTATTGTATATCATTTACACTGCGTTAGCATTTCGTGTTGTTTGTAGGTTGTGTAATGTTACTGTCATTGTTATTTATCAGTTCTGTTGTGTTGTATTTACTTTCACATTCTGTTTTCAGGTTGTGTCAAGTCATTGTCATTGTTATTTATCAGTTCTGTTGTGTTGTATTTACTTTCACATTCTGTTTGCAGGTTGTACTGGCCACTAACATTGCAGAGACATCCCTGACAATTGATGGTATCATCTATGTGATCGACCCGGGCTTCTGTAAGCAGAACAGCTATAATGCTAGGACAGGGATGGAGTCTCTGGTTGTCACCCCAATATCAAAGGTCTGTCAATTGGCCACCTCCCATCTAAACAGTAATTACAGTTTGGTTCATGTAATACACCCTAAATAGGGGAGTTTTGAGTTCCGACACTTTTATCGCCGAAGGTAGAATAAAACGATAGTGTTCCTTGCAACCTCTCAGAAATTTTCAGCAGCTATTTTTGATTACGTTCACTGTAACATGAGCATCTGATTAAAATTTTAAAAAACGATTTTCTTATCGTAAATGAACAGAAAGTAGAAAGTTGAGAGGAAGATTATTGGTGAACCGAAGAAGTTCTTGAAGGAAAAGAATGTGTCGTTGGTGCCTCTGAGACAAGAGGGTGTCGTTGGTGCCTCTGAGACAAGAGGGTGTCGTTGGTGCCTCTGAGACAAGAGGGTGTCGTTGGTGCCTCTGAGACAAGAGGGTGTCGTTGGTGCCTCTGAGACAAGGGACTTATGAGTTAACGTCACCAAAGTTGCCCGACATTTTTGACAAGTCAAATTATACAGCATGATCTTTTAGTACCTTTAGCAACAAAAGTTGTGAACTCGAAACTCCCCTATTACAGTTCAAGTTATTGCACCTTGTATTTGACACATCAGTCTGCCAGCATTCAGGTAGCACTACATAACAGAGTTGTAAACTTTTTTGATGTTAAGTTAATGTATAAATGCAAAGCTATTACTGACAAGAAAATCATTTTGCTTGGGTTATAAGCCTTTATTCTCGTCTGTGTGACTGTTGTAGGCATCATCCAATCAGCGAGCTGGCAGAGCTGGGCGTGTTGCCGCAGGAAAATGTTTCCGACTGTACACAGCGTGGGCATACAAGAATGAGCTGGAAGAAAACACCATACCTGAGGTGAGTAAGGTTTGAAAACACCATACCTGAGGCGAGTAAGGGATGAAAACACCGTACCTGAGACGAGTAGGGGATGAAAGCACCATACCTGAGGTGAGTAAGGGATGAAAACACCATACCTGAGACGAGTAAGGGATGAAAACACCGTACCTGAGGTGAGTAAGGGATGAAAACACCATACCTGAGACGAGTAGGGGATGAAAACACCATACCTGAGGTGAGTAAGGGATGAAAACACCATACCTGAGGTGAGTAAGGGATGAAAACACCATACCTGAGGCGAGTAAGGGATGAAAACACCATACCTGAGACGAGTAGGGGATGAAAGCACCATACCTGAGGTGAGTAAGGGATGAAAACACCATACCTGAGACGAGTAGGGGATGAAAACACCATACCTGAGACGAGTAAGGGATGAAAACACCATACCTGTGGTGAGTAAGGGATGAATGCACCGTACCTGAGGTGAGTAAGGGATGAAAACACCATACCTGAGGTGAGTAAGGGATGAAAACACCGTACCTGAGGCGAGTAAGGGATGAAAACACCATACCTGAGGCGAGTAAGGGATGAAAACACCGTACCTGAGAGGAGTAAGGGATGAAAACACCATACCTGAGGTGAGTAGGGGCTGAAAAGGGAGCAAAACACCATACCTGAGGTGAGTAGGGGATGAAAACACCATACATGAGGTGAGTAAGGGATGAACAAGGGATGGAAAGATCATACTTGGAATCAGCTGGAAATGGCCTATTAGATTATGCATACTTCGTTTAAAGGTTATATGTTCTTTGAAATCAGAAATGGGTTTGTGGAATCGGGCTCAGATGACTACAGAAAGCTGAGTTTAATGTCAATCTTCCTACGTATCTGTAATATGATGGATTCATAAGATTAAGGGATGAAAACACCATACCTGTGGTGAGTAAGGGATGAATGCACCGTACCTGAGGTGAGTAAGGGATGAAAACACCATACCTGAGGTGAGTAAGGGATGAAAACACCGTACCTGAGGTGAGTAAGGGATGAAAACACCATACCTGAGGCGAGTAAGGGATGAAAACACCGTACCTGAGACGAGTAGGGGATGAAAACACCATACCTGAGACGAGTAAGGGATGAATACACCATACCTGAGGTGAGTAAGGGATGAAAACACCATACCTGTGGTGAGTAAGGGATGAAAACACCATACCTGAGGTGAGAAAGGGATGAAAACACCATACCTGAGGTGAGTAGGGGATGAAAACACCATACCTGAGGTGAGTAGGGGCTGAAAAGGGAGCAAAACACCATACCTGAGGTGAGTAGGGGATGAAAACACCATACATGAGGTGAGTAAGGGATGAACAAGGGATGGAAAAACACTCATTCTTAAGGTGAGTAGGGGATGAAAACACCATACCTGAGGTGAGCATGTTGAAAAAAACACTCTACCTGAGGTGAGCATGTTGAAAAAACACCATACCTGAGGTGAGCATGTTGAAAAAACACCATACTTGAGGTGAACAGTGGATAAAAATCACCATATCTGAGGTGAGCAGAGGTAAGAAAAAAACATCAAACCCGAGGTGAGCAGGAAATAAAAACACCATGCCTGATGTGAGCAGAAGATAAAAACACCATTCCTGCAGTGAACATGGGATAAAAAACACCATACCTGAAGTAAGTATGGGATACAAAAACACCACACTAATGGTGAGCAAGGGATAAAAGAATGTACCTGGGGTGAGTAGGGGATACAAACACCATACCTCAGATGGCCAGGGGATGAAAACCCTATTCCTGATGTGAGCAGCGGGTGAATACCCAATAACTGAGGTTAGCAGGGGATAAGAAATACCATACCTTAGGTGAGCAGGGGATGAAAACCCCGTTTCTGAGGTGAGCAAGGGGTGAATACCCAATAACTGAGGTTAGCAGGGGATAAGAAATACCATACCTTAGGTGAGCAGGGAATAAAAAAACACCATACCTGAGGTGGGCAAGAGTCAAAACACTGTACCAGGTGAGCATACCTGACCTGAGGTAATCATAAATAAAACCAAAAAGGAGGCAAGGAAGGGACAAAAATCACAACGCTTGAGATGAGGAGGGAGTAGATAAAGATTCTTCAGCTTGGATGTTTATTTACATGGTGCATTTTATTGGGTAGGGTACGTGTGTATTTGGAGAGCACTTGACCATGCCTGTTTACTCATGACATTTGATACTTGCAGAACTAGGTTTCACCTCCGTAAAAGTTGAACTGGTGAATTCGTTGGTTTCTGATCTAATGTTTTGTGTGAAAAGTTTTAAGATTCAAAATGGTCCTGGTACTGGTGAACGCAGAAAGCTATACATTCACATCAAGGTCTGTTTCCTCTCGGATGTAATGGAGTAAACTACTAACCATTCAGGGGACATCACTCTGCTGTGATTTCAGATTCAGAGAACCAATCTGGGCAATGTGGTCTTGTTATTGAAGAGTCTGGGCATTAATGACCTGATTCATTTTGACTTTATGGATCCCCCACCCCACGAGACCCTCGTGCTAGCCCTGGAGCAGCTCTACGCCTTGGGGGCGCTCAACCACCAAGGGGAGTTAACCAAGTTAGGCAGACGCATGGCTGAGCTTCCAGTAGATCCGATGCTCTCTAAGATGATCCTGGCATCGGAAAAGTGAGTTGTTGAATGTGTTGTCAGGAAATTTGTCTTCCATGCATTTGTTCATTCAAAGTTTTTCACATTTCTTAAGATTACCAAGTTACCTCCCCCCCATAATGCACGTCGACATGGCATCATTGAAATATCGTTGAGTGTCACATACAACACGAGTTGAATTAGTCAAATATTACTTAGCTGTGAAGCTGGTGGATAGGGTTAATGTGGCAGAGCTGTGGGAAACAGCATTCGATAGATACTTCAGGAGAAATTTTAATGTGGCTCACAAAGTTTGTGATTTCATTTGTAAAGTCATCTTTCTCAGCAGTTGCAGTTTTGTGATATATTACTTTTGGTTGTCACAAAAAGAATAGTGATAAAAAAAAATTTAAAGGAATTTAAATTGCCTTGTTTGAATATGCTGTTTGTCATTGATAAATAGTAAGTAAATGCTGAATATAAGTACTCTCACAAATTTCTTAAAATGATGATGCACTCAAGTTCTGCTAACTCAAGTTCTGCTAATTTGACTGGGATAGTGAGGTTTTACCCATGAATCCCGTGCCAGTTTACATTACTCATTAACATGACCCCCTGCAACAGTAGCAAGGTCTGCCAGCAACCTGTGGATGGTCCTGGGTTTCCCTCGGGCTCTGCCCTGTTTCCTCCCACCATAATGCTGTCGCCATCGTATACATGTAAGTGAAATATTCTGGATTATGGCATAGAAAGATAATAAGATAAATGAATAAACGTGACCACCTCTTCAAGGTTCAGTGAAATGCGTGATTCCTTAATTAGACGATAACTCACTTTGACATACATGCATCTACACTGTAACACAGTTCAACTCTCCCTGTTGGTTTTCTCTCAGGTACAAATGTTCCGAAGAAATTCTCAGCGTAACGGCGATGTTGTCCGTCAACAACGCCATCTTTTACCGGCCCAAGGACAAGATCGTCCACGCTGACACGGCTAGGGTTAATTTCTTCCGACCAGGAGGAGATCACTTGACCCTGCTGAACGTATATGACCAGGTTTGTTGAGGAAGTTTATGTCAAACAGTTTTGCATTTGAGCTTGAATTACATTACATTTAAATATTGTGAGTTGTAAAATCCATATGTATAAATTTTGAAAGAATTGATAATCTACAAAAGTTTTTGACTTTCATGCATAACTTATGTCTCACTGAAAATGACTCTTATGATTTAATTTATATAGTACAGAATTTGTCTTTTTTCATACCTCAAAACTCCATGTATATAAGTTTTGAAAAAGGCATTAAATCATTTTGACTGGTATTTATTTACATGTATATATTTTGCCAGTAGTGGATAGAGACGGACTTCTCCATGCAATGGTGTAATGGGAATGTTGACCATGTCTGTTTGTAGTAGGTAGAGACGGACTTCTCCACACAGTGGTGTTATGAGAACTTTATCCGCGTCTGTTTGCAGTGAGTAGGGACGGAATTTTCCACGCAGTGGTGTTTCGAGAACTTAATCCATGTCTGTTTGTAGTAGATAGAGAAAGACCTCCATGCAGGGGTGTTTCGAGAACTTTATCCATGTCTGTTTTTAGTAGATAGAGACGGACTTCTCCATGCAGGGGTTTTATGAGAATGTTATCAGTGTCTGTTTGTAGTGGGTAGAGATGGACTTCTCCACACAGTGGTGTTATGAGAACTTTATCCGCGTCTGTTTGCAGTGAGTAGAGACGGAAATTTCCACGCAGTGGTGTTTCTAGAACTTAATCCATGTCTGTTTGTAGTAGGTAGAGACAGACCTCCATGCAGGGGTGTTTCGAGAACTTTATCCATGTCTGTGTGTAGTAGGTAGAGATGGACTTCTTCACACAGTGGTGTTATGAGAACTTTATCCGCGTCTGTTTGCAGTGAGTAGAGACGGACTTCTCCACGTAGTGGTGTTTCGAGAACTCAGTCCATGTCTGTTTGTAGTAGGTAGAGACAGACCTCCATGCAGGGGTGTTTCAAGAACTTTATCCATGTCTGTTTGTAGTAGATAGAGACAGACCTCCACACAGTGGTGTTATGAGAACGTTATTAATGTCTGTTTGCAGTGGGTAGAGACAGACTTCTCAACACAGTGGTGTTATGAGAACTTTATCCATGTCGGCTTGTAGTGGGCAGAGACAGACTTCTCAACACAGTGGTGTTATGAGAGCGTTATCAATGTCTGTTTGCAGTGGGTAAAGACGGACTTCTCCGTGTTTGTTTGTAGTACAGATAGACTCCACACATTGGTGTTATGAGAACTTTATGCATGTCTGTTTGTATTGGGTGGGGACGAACATTTCCGCACAGCGATGTTATAAGAACTTTATCCATGTCGGCTTGTAGTGGGCAGAGACAGACTTCTCAACACAGTGGTGTTATGAGAGCGTTATCAATGTCTGTTTGCAGTGGGTAAAGACGGACTTCTCCATGTTTGTTTGTAGTACAGATAGACTCCACACATTGGTGTTATAAGAACTTTATCCATGTCTGCTTGTAGTGGGTGGAGACGGACTTCTCCACACAGTGGTGTTATGAGAACTTTATCGATGTCGGCTTGTAGTGGGCAGAGACAGACTTCTCAACACAGTGGTGTTATGAGAGCGTTATCAATGTCTGTTTGCAGTGGGTAAAGACGGACTTCTCCATGTTTGTTTGTAGTACAGATAGACTCCACACAGTGGTGTTATAAGAACTTTATCCATGTCTGCTTGTAGTGGGTGGAGACGGACTTCTCCACACAGTGGTGTTATGAGAACTTTATCGATGTCGGCTTGTAGTGGGCAGAGACAGACTTCTCAACACAGTGGTGTTATGAGAACTTTATCCATGTTGGCTTGTAGTGGGTAGAGACAGACTTCTCAACACAGTGGTGTTATGAGAACTTTATCCATGTCGGCTTGTAGTGGGCAGAGACAGACTTCTCAACACAGTGGTGTTATGAGAGCGTTATCAATGTCTGTTTGCAGTGGGTAAAAACGGACTTCTCCATGTTTGTTTGTAGTACAGATAGACTCCACACATTGGTGTTATGAGAACTTTATGCATGTCTGTTTGTAGTGGGTGGGGGCGAACCTTTCCGCACAGCGATGTTATAAGAACTTTATCCATGTCTGCTTGTAGTGGGTGGAGACGGACTTCTCCACACAGTGGTGTTATGAGAACTTTATCCAGCACCGCAGCATGAGGAGAGCTCGGGACATTCGGGAGCAGCTGGAGGGGCTGATGGAGCGGGTGGAGATAGAGATGACCAGTAACCCTGGAGATACTATCGGCATCAGGAAGGTGGGCACACAATGGTTGTATTACACACCCACCAACATTATACATTGTAACATGTCATTCAGTATATATATATCCATTACTGTCACTTTCCATGCTGTATTTGTTGGCAAGAGGTGGTCGGTGACACTGTGGCCATTTGCGTAGTCTAACGTTCATTGAAGACCACTTGTCTTCTGCCAGTGTCCGTATTGGCGTCAGGAAGGTGGGTACAGCGACACTGTGTCATACAACATCCAGCAGGAGTGTGAAGCCTACGTGTAAATGCCTCTCGTATTAATACAACCTGTGGAGTCATGTGTAGGATCTTCCGTCCGTCTGCCTGTTCCTGTGTCTGACAATTAACCAAAATTTTCAGGAATCTCCTCAAATTTGGCTTGTGGGTACTTTGTCATGAAAAGTTGCTGTGGAGTGTATTCTGCTTGTGTACTTCCCACCATTGTCTGTCAGTTGTTTGTTTGGTACAGGTGTTTAATATCTGCATTGGCCTCAAATTTGGCGTGCAGGTACCTTGGTATGAAAACTTGACTGAAATTGTGTTTCGTCAGCGATATTGTTGTTCGTTTGTCCAGCATTTGGTTCCATGTGTTAGCTCAAACCTTGTGGGATTGTCCTGAAATTTAGCTCATCGCTATCTTGGCATGAAGTCTTTGATAGGAATGGGTTTTTTTTCCTGCCTGAAAACATCTATTGTGTCTTCCATTACTCAATTAATTGATGTACATTATGTAATAAAAATTAAATCTTTTTTTTTATCCCACAAGCAGTCTTGCTACAAATATGATATTGCCAAAATTTTCTTAGATCAAAACTTCTTTTACCAAAAGGGATATTCCTTATCCTGCTGTATAAAATTACCCAGTAAAAAAAAAAACCCTGTATCTTGTTACCTCATAATTTCAGGCCATCACAGCAGGCTTTTTTTACCACACAGCCCGTCTGAGTAAGAGTGGGGAGTACAAAACTGTTAAACACCAGCAGACAGTCATGGTCCACCCTAACAGCGCCCTTTTTGAGGACCGGCCCCGCTGGGTCATCTACCACGAGCTCGTCTTCACCACAAAGGAATTCATGAGACAGGTGAGGCAGATGACAAAATGGCAGCCATCTTTAATTTTGGCTGGGTTTGTTCCTGCATGTAATGTAGCAAGTCAAGCAGTCTTTGGGACTTTCTTTTCCGGTGTCTTCACTAACTTAAGTGTTTAGCAGCTGCTTTACACCGAGAACATCCAAGAATGGGGTCAGATGTTAAGCATACTTACTAGTATTAGTAACCATGGTAATGGGACACGTGAAGACTCCAGAAGAGAAGAGCTAAAGGACATCATAGTGAATCAGCACAGAGTCATCACATTATGATACATGATGGAGGGATTTCAGAGAAGCCTATCAAAATGCAGTCATATTTTTTTGTTTAATTTAACATTGTACAGTTATGGGCCCTTTCAACATTGGAATGTTAGTTGTGTATTGATACCTAATAAAACAAATTACTTTCCCCGTTCCTCTGCCCAGTTTCCTCCCACCATAATACTGGCCACCATCGTGTAAGTGAAATATTTTTTTGTACGGCGTAAAACACCAATGAAATAAATAAGTAAATGAAACAATAAAATAAATGACGTAGAGTAAGCAGCTTTAGATGTAATAGGTATCAAGGGGGTCTTAACAGACTTGGACATAATTTTTGTATGAGGAATCCTTGATACGGGAAAAGAAAGTTTTGAAGGAAATCCATGCCACAAGTTGGACAACAGGAATAATTAGAGTATGTGTTTTAAGTTTCCACTGGTAAGCCAAAACCAGTGAAAATATTAACTTGAGTGGGACTCAAATTCATGACAGGGTGACAAGCCCTACTGAGTTACCAACTGAGCTATCCTGTCAGATAGAAATGATGGGCCTCAATACCCAGTTGTGTGTTTGAGTATCACTGGAGCAAGTAGTTTCACCGATTTCTCAATTTATGAACGTCTGAAATCATATCTATTTAATGTATCCCTGGTGATGATTGCACTGGAATAATAATCTTGAATAAGATATTTATTTCCATGAAAGGTGGTGGTTGGAATTGCAGGCTTTGTTTTTGTTGTTGCAATTCCAGATTCTCGCTGTTGTTGTTGCAGGTTGTAGAGATTGAGAACCAGTGGCTGTTAGAAGTGGCACCTCACTATTACAAGGCGAAGGAGCTAGAAGATGCCTCAGGGAAGAAAATGCCGAAGAACACGGGGAAAGCCCGCAGTGAAGTGACTCGGACATATGATACATAAGACACTGATGTGAGGAGTCGGCGTTGGCGTATCTTTTTCCTGGTGAAGACTTCCGGGAATGTAGGCTACATGTGGATAAAGATACTCCAAACTGTAAATTTGTATATAATTGACACATTGGTATGATCCTATAACATTGAGCTTTGTAACATCTAGTGTGATGGTTCGTTGTACATACATTGATTTGTGAAGGACTATGACCACAGATCAGTTTTGTGTAAAACAACATGCGCCAGTACAGGGAAACTATGAATATTGTAGTCAACTTGATATTCTGTATTTCGACTTGCTGTGAATCACTCTTTAATAGTATGCTAAAATATAGAATGTCATATTGAGTTCAGTATTTAGAATTTTGTTTGTGGTGTTTTATACACGGTACATGTATGTAAATATAGTAAATACATATTAAAAGTTTTGAAACCAAAACTTATTGCTTTCTGTTTTGTTCAGTTAGATTGCACACAGTTAAGCTAGGATATAGCCGGAGCATGTTAAAATTATTGAGATGCGTTTGTGCATTTGATAAATTCACTGAAAGAAAAAATAAGGAAATTCTTATTAGCTACATTTCAAGTCGCTTGTATTTCAATTAGAAGGACTAAAGGGGTTTAATAACACCCTTAATCAGCTGTGTTGAAGAATGTTCCACTTATTTGATTGGTGTTTTACACTGTACTCAAGAATATTTCACTTATTTCATTGGTGTTTTACGCCGTACTCAAGGATATTTCACTTATTTGATCAGTGTTTTACGCCATACTCAAGAATATTTCACTTACAGGACTGCAGCCAGCATTATGGTGGGAGGAAACCGAGCAGAGCCTAGGGCAATCCCACAACCATCCGCAGGTTGATGGCAGACCTTCCCACAACCATCCGTAGGTTGCTGGCAGACCTTTCCACAACCATTTGCAGGTTGCTGGCAGACCTTCCCACAATCATCCGCAGGTTGCTGGCAGACCTTCCCACCACCATCTGCAGGTTGCTGGCAGACCTTCCCCTGTGCCGCCGGAGACTTTTTTCTGTCCGATTTACTTTCTGAAGTTTTAAGGAAATTCTTGACAATCCAACTACACCATATATTCTAATATTCTGACAGGGTTTTGCGGGTGCTACTACCTAGGTTGTTTGCTATTCCCTATGTTAACTGTATAACATGGACTGTTCAGTGGTGCTTGTTGAACAAGATGCCTGCTCTTACAGGTATTTTTATCAGATTTCTTGATTGGCTAGGAAAAATTTGGGAGGCATAGCCATCAAATGGTCCATTATTTGGCCAATCTGTGCATTGGAAGCTACTGCCATCATCATGATGTAATACATTATCTTTAGTAACCACAAATGAACAAAGAATCACAATGAGGGTTTTGATGTTTATTATTTTCCAATTATCATTTACAATGGCAAACAACTTCATCTGTGCCAAGCCAAGTGTCGACTAGTTTCGGCTTTTGACATATTTCACAAAATATATATATTCACACAGCTAAAATATAAAACAATTTGTTTGTATAAATATTACAGAACGATACATTGTATACTTTGTACAGTTGGAGGACTTGACAACAACGTTGACCACATGCATGCACCGGAGAATGAATTTGTCCCATTAATAGAACCCTAGCTGAAGCTGAAGGTGTGTTTAAGCACACTTTTCTATGGCATCCCATTTAATGTGAAATGTATTAGCACACTTTTCTATGGCATCCCATTTAATGTGAAATGTATTAGCACACTTTTCTAGGTAAAACATGGAAGTACTTTTCCCATGGCATCCCTTTTTAACGTTGGCACACTTTTCCACACCTGCATGACATACTCTTTAACATGCAAAATGTTTTACCACACTTTTCTCAGAGAGCTTTGTAAGGTGTGAAATGTGTGGTGACAAGCTTTTCACAATTTTCTCTGAGAGCTTTGTAAGGCGTGAAATGTGTGCTGACAGGCATTTTTATGACCTGTCTTAAAAGTGTGAAACGTGTGAGCAATCTTGTTTGTGGCATCCTAGCAAATGTGTGAAATGAATCAATATCTTTTCTCTATACCCCATTTAATGTGAAATGGCGACGCACACTTCTGCATGTGTCCTCCCCACACTAAGATATCTAAGCAGACTTTTACACAACATACCTCAAGCAGAAAATTTTAGCACTCTTCCACACTTGTTAACAAGCTACAAGTATGTGTGATGTGTTGGCACAGTTTTCTATCAAATGTGATGTGAAAAATATCTTTGCACACTTTCTCGTACATGCTAGCTATGTGTGAAACGCACACTTCACTGTACATTATGGGTAATGTGTAAAAAGTCTCAGTAGGCTTTTCTGAACATATTAACTAATGTGTGAAATGTCAGCACACTTTACAGGACATTATGGTTAATATGTAATATGTCTTAGCATGCTTTTCTGTACATGCTGGCTTCTAACTGAACTTTCTCAGCACACCTTTTTATGGCACCCTACCTGATGTTAAACCATGGTTGGTTTAATCAAATGTGTTTATACTTCATCAAAATTAAACTTGAATTGGCCGAGAAACTGAAATGGGTCTATTAAACAAATTTCCGAACAGAAACTGCCGCAGTGCCTTGTGAAGCTGAATGTGAACATGGGAAGTCTTCAGTGCGAGAGGTTATTAATTATGCGAGACTGAGAATGCCACGGCGACAGCGGGTCAGCTAGGGGATCTACATGGGGGACTGCCTGAGCATAGGTTAACTCTTCATAAACCCAAACAATGAATGTCAGCAGTTTAGAAATCTCATTACGAAGACCAAAAAAAACAAAAACAAAAACAAAAATTCACAAAAAAAAACCCCAACTTTCTCTGTAGAATCATACTCCATCCTGCATACATATACTCTGATAAAGGCATACTGTGATTGTCATATACCTATATGAATTCATTAATATTACCATACAGATGCACATTGCAGGTCCTATATCATAACACAGTTTGGCGTTATGGGTTGTGCTTTTTAAATCGGGTACAGTCTATATATGTACAGGAGAATAAACCTTCCCTTTTGTAGTATATCAAAGCTGTGGTATGACATAAACTTACTACATAAGGTGTATGTCATAATGCTTGTAAGCATTATTTTGAACCTGCAGAAGGACACATTATATGGCACCTAACATAATGCAGATGTGCATTAATTAATTTAAAAACGTATAGTATAGACATTATACAAAGCCTCCAGATAATGCAGATATGCATTATGAAAATGCAGAACACACATTACAAGGTGTGTAATACACTGACACACCCATACTTGCACATGTGCACACTATCAGAACTGTGCACCCTACCAGAACTATGCACACTATCAGAACTTTGCACCCTACCAGAACTGTGCACACTATCAGAACTGTAAACCCTACCAGAACTGTGCACCCTACCAGAACTGTGCACATCTCAGATAAATATGCTCCACAAAACTCCACACTTGTGAACACACAAGACCTACTTAAAGTGAAAACATACACTCACATGGGGTATTTCCAAATAATTCATAGCAGTATGAGATTTTTTTCACGAAAACTCAATTGTGTGACAAATAAGCATGTTTATATCCATTCGAGTCTTGTAACTCATCTGAACAAAGTTTAGAAAGAGGAACTTGGGGCCAAAACAATCCACTTCCTCTGCTTTCTGAAATTCAAGATTTAGACTTCCTTTTTCAATTATTGTCGTAATTTGATGCGTTTCCATTTTGTTCAACCTGTAGAACCACAATTCACACATAAAGGAATTTTTCACTTCACCACCTATACTTGGCAAATAAATGCAACAAACATGGACATACATTAAGGTTTAAGTTTTTGATATTTTGTGTTTTTTTCTTGACTCCCCACCTCACTGTTTCCTTTCAACGTCTTCAAGGCCTGGTCTACAATAAAACTTCCCACATTTCTTAAATTGCTTAAATGTTCCCAAGAAGTCTGTAGCTGTTGGTTCAAATACAACATGGAGTGTTTCACACAAACATTTGCGTCAAACGCCAATTTGAGACCTAATTTGCTTCAGTAGTGTGAAGATTTCGCTCAAGCAATTCACAAAAGCTTGGAAATTTCCATGATGCCATGCCCCGGGAAAAGTACCAGCTGCTCTGGTCCTTACAACCTGTTGTGTCCATATACAAATATGAATACTTAATCCTCATCCTCTGAGTAATCCTCGGTTGCATGTGAAATCCTCATTCCTGACATTACAGAGGTTAAACAACTCATCAACGAGCTACGAGTACGACCCGTGCACGCGAGGCAGGTGAACACGGGTCGGTGCGACGGAAAACTGTTAAGCTACTCGAGTAACATAAGCAGGACCCATGAAGTAAATGGGACTAATTTCCATGAAGTCCTCAGAGATACAAATCAAGAATGACACACAGCAATATGCTGTTTGTATGTTGACAGCACGGGAGTAAAGGTGCATAGGCCAGCCCCGTACAGTAGGCCAAAACTGCTCACTGTAGTCATGAAACACATCTGCAAAGAATAGGTTGAGCTACTGTTGGTCACTGACCCACTTTTCCGATGTTCATTCAGAAAAGGACATTTCACAATGAATTGACGTCACCCGAACACGTGATATCACCCTCATCCTTACTACTGCCCAACGACGCACAGTGTAGTCATGAAACACACGTACAGCTGACTAATAATTTCTACTTTTTGCAAACAAAAATCTGTACTTACGATAAAATAATGCTTCAGGAGTAGATCGTTCCCATTTTTATTTCACATTTAAACAGATAAAACGGCCAAATATTGACTCGGAAATTCATAACGAATAACTATCGCTCAGCGCATAAAAAACATGCAGGCAGCACGACCTAGATCTGCCAAGTGTGACGTCGCACACAAATAACGACAACGTCACTCGTTACTCGCAGGTCGTTTATGAGTGGCTTAACCTCTCTATTCAAATGCACATACTAATACACAACTCCCAGCTTTAAATTACGTCAATATATCACACCACTATTAAAAAAATCACAAACAATGATAAGCTCTTGAATTCTACAAACACGAACATGTACAGAATACAACATTCTAATCCCACCCAAAACAAAAAAAAAAAAAGCACGTCTATTCACAATTGTGTAAAGCATTGTGAAGAAAAAAAAAAAAAACACGAAAATATGATGGCTTTATTCTAACCCAGGAAGCACTTCTGTTTATTCACAGCCTTAGGTGAATTGTAAGTATTTCATGTAAGTGGCAAACTTTGTCAACGACTGACATAAGTAAGGTACCAGTATGTCCTT
Source organism: Acanthopleura granulata (assembly GCA_016165875.1). Taxonomy (NCBI): domain Eukaryota; kingdom Metazoa; phylum Mollusca; class Polyplacophora; order Chitonida; family Chitonidae; genus Acanthopleura; species Acanthopleura granulata. The sequence goes on along the minus strand of JABBOT010000024.1, from coordinate 661,574 downwards.
ATCTACCGCTATTATCCACGATATCAGGTGTGTCAACAAAACCTGAGAACTACTTGAATAGAGGATCAGGTGTTTGAACAGTTAACAAAATACACAGATAGCTGATTTTTACATTGAGAAACGTTTAACAGAAAACAGGCTGTAAGATACTGTCTTCCACATTAGCTATGTGTAATGTACTGACAGGGTAACAACTACAATGACCATGTTACATGATTACCTGCTTTTACCATGTTACCTGATTACGGTCATTCTACGATGATCAAATTCCATTCTTTACTTATCCTTAGCTTTTCCAATAAATCTAATTACCTTTTTGAAGTCTTCCTTGGACAGCACCATTTGCCCAAGAAAATACAATTAAATCTAGTTTGGTGGGACTTAGCCTAAACATTACATACACCAAATCTCAACTTATGAGGCAATATTACCAGTTTTGATATTATTTCCTTAAACGAAGAATTCAACTTCTGACACTCAAATCCCACTTCTGACATCAAACTACTCCCACCCTGACACAGGGAAATTCTCCACATAACACCTGAATCATGCTAAAGTGACCAATATCATACATTTGTACTTCTAACACTGAAATCTGACCTTTCTTATTCTTCCACCAAATCTAGCCTCTATAGCAAAAGTTTCACAGAAATGGAAACCTGTTTGTATGTAGTAGTATTTTTCTTCTCACAGCAACGTTTATTTGTTGTTTTTCACGAGGACTTTAAGGCCCCATTTGCTATTAGAGGCATCTAGCATATTTGGAGATACCCACACACATGGTTATTATATGTAGAACATGGAAGAACATGACTATTTCATAACATAAATGACTAGCACTCCAAAATCGATGCCATGTGAGCTAACTTTCAATTTACAGATTTAACAAAAGGTCACAGCAGGCCTACTCTTACAAACAAGAGATTAACATTGCAAGGTTTGATTATCTAAATTAATATAAGACCTAAAGAATTTTGTACAAGTTATTTCCAAATTTAAAATATTTTAAAGTAATAATGCAATTTGAAAACATTTTAAATTACTAATTATATACATGAATATTTAGTTGAATTTTTAATGAAGAAAGGCCATATAATTTGAAAATAGAACTTTTTTTTAAACTGACAAAAATCACACGGAAGGTACATGTAAAAGACAGGTCAAAGATCATAGCCAAATTGCATCTGGTATAAGCTAATAAAAACAAAACAAAACAAAACAGAATGCCAGGAAAAGCTCATAATGCCAATGTGATGCATTTCTATTTATCAAACTGACTATGGTGATGATCTGTATAGGAAAACATCACAACATGATCTTGTTTACAACTCTGTCTCTGACAGTTTCAAGCCCGTCCTAACAGCATAAGCAAAATGATTTGTATGCATATGAAACAAGACACCAACAAAAAATTCTCAGTCTGTGATTTATAACAAACCTGATCTTATCAAACAAATCCAATGTGAAAGACAACATCCATTTTTCCACTAACCTGTAACATGTGGACTGACTAGACCTGACGGATCTTCATAATTGTTAACGGTCGTAATTCCAGGAACACGTTTCATTGCAAATGTTCAGTGTTCAAAGAGAACGACAGCTCCCCTCCTATTCAATCTTACCCTGGATATGAGTGTGACATTCGCATCTTGGCATGTTGCTCAAATCTCCACTAACCAATATGCCTGTCTTGCTGGCTACAATTTTAGAACACACACTGTTTCAGGCAAAATCACTTGGATTGAGCCTTCTAAACATCGCACTACAAAAGAGAGCAACGTAAAATGTTGTAGACTGAAGTGATGAATGCATGGCAAGAGCAGTGGATTCCTGGGATTTCTGAACGTCACTGCTTGATGAAGTCCAACGTAAAAGACTCTCTTGACAGCTTCAATGTCACAGAAATCACACTTCTTTGCACAGCACCAAAATTTTTCAGACATTTCACATCTTAAGTCTGCACTCATTGGACAAGAGCTACATTAGGCTGACGTCAGGTGTGAATGGGCCATTTCGTGTACACGTCACCATCTTCGCTCGCTCCTTCTGACCACGGTTGAACTGGAACGCTGCAGCCCGTCATCTCCAGATTTCTGAGTTTTCTGTATAATGCAGTGAGATCCATAACATGACGGCAGTTTGTGGGGCAATATACTTCTCACATCACTTCCTCATAACAGTCACAATAGCTCTTCAGGATACACTCGTCCAGCATCCCTATTTAAACTGCATCCTCCCTTTATACCTGACATCTTTAGCTTTTGCCGGTTGGTGTCCGCTTCCCTCCTTGCTACTTGGCGATGATGATGTCACAAGTGACAGCACTACCACTACTCCCCTCGAGAGCCAGCTTGAGGGAACACATTAATCATTCTGCCAACAGATAGCTTTGATGGTCCAAAATGTGGCCAGTGGGCTGCCTTATGCCAAAATATGGTAAGTGGACCACCTCATGCCAAAACGTGGCCAGTGGGCCACCTTCTGCCAACAAGTGGCGTATGCAGCTCCATGAGGTATCCAAAGTGGACTTGCCAGAGATCCACCACACCATGTGACCAGCACAACAAGAACACCAATAACACAAAATGTGTTAATGTACAGTTAAGACTAGAAATATTCTTCATACAGTTTTGGATCCTCTAGAAATGGTCTTGGGATTTTGAAAGAACCGTCTTCTGTTATTTTCTGCAGCCTGAAAAGAAACAAGAGAGAGAAAATGCATGCCTATCCGCCTGATTTACTGGAGTGTGGTTCAGTGCCAGATGCTAGAATTAGGACTTGTACCGTAAGAAATGCAATGTATATACTTTTAATTAAGATAACTTTAAAATATGACAAAGCTATTTCAAATGTGTATAAAAATGAATGACCCTAGCTGGACCCAACTAAAATAACCATGTACACTTTGTACCATAAAATTCTGTATAGGGCAGTTTCTTTTTGGTGTAGCAAAATGGTGTACTGGTATGCAATGGCTTCCACCAATTATTAGAGCAGATACTGTGCTCTGTTCTGATGCCGTGCCAGCCCTTTTATGATGATGTTCAACACAACTCTTTAGACTAGATATCAGAAAGTTTTCTCTTAGTACATTTGTCTCTGAAATTAGTTGGCCATACTCCCACCTTAGTTTCCACACTGCTTTAAATCAATATACATGTATTAGCTAACTTAGAACTTTGCCTGCTCGCTGCCCTCAAAGATTGAAAGCTGTATGCGACAAAATAAGGTTTCCTGTGATCTTGAAGTACTTCTGAATTCATATCAATGCATTAAGTGGAAATAGCACAAATGTAACTGATGCTTCCAACTGGGCAACAACGGTACTTCACAAACTGTCGTTATCTAATCTTGTGACTCCATTGCTATGTGGACTTGGCTGCTCTTCTCAAAATTTAGATCTTCTTTTTTCATATTAGTTGCACACATATTGCTTCTGTTCATAATTAAAACATAAACTAAAGTTAAGGCTCCCAAATAATCGTCCTTTTAATGCTGTACATCTTATTGGTTTTAATCCAAGTGTTCTGCAAGTTTCTTCTTCGAACTTGTCGAGTGTCGCAGACCCGAATCGAAAATGGCACTTAGCCGAATTTGGCTCTCTGTTGATGCGCCAGGTACACTTGTGTCAATTGCAATGTTATGGCCTTTATTATTTACCATTAACTCGGTTATATGAACTCAGAATAACTGTAAGATATAAGGGGAACATGTTTATGTAGAATACAGCTCAGCACCCTTGAAACGTTAGTAACTTGTGGAACAGAGATCTGTATTCCTGTAAGCTAAGTTGGGAAACATGAAACAGATCTTAAAAGCATGTATGATTATCATGTAACTGAAATAAACTCATTAGTAATGAAGTTCACAAAACTATGCACAGTTTCAAGTGGTCCTCATAAATCCCTTGTTCACTGAAGAACTATTGAACGTTACTCACTGTTGGAGAAAGGCTTTGTTGAACATAGTGAATGGAGGAATTTCAGGTAGTTCTGTGGACCTAGAATAAGAAAAAAATGAACATGATCTTCACATTACAACACTGTTGTTGACAGTTCCTGACATGATGTATTTCTTATGAACGTATCTTTACTTCTGCTGTTAGCTCACAATACATCGACAATCCATGATAACCCATGTACTAAAACTGAACAAAAGCTTCTGCCATATATACTCTTGATACTACATTTCACTTCTACCATGAAAAGTTCAGTGATAACACCATTCTCCCACTTCTGACACCAATAATCCACATATGATATTCATCAATCTTGTGATACAATCATACCACTACAGATACTATCATCCCAATTCAGACACCAACATTCTATTTCTCATGCACACATTCCACTTGCGATACAATCACACCACTACTGATACTATCATCCCACTTCTGATGCCAACATTCTATTTCTTACACACTCATCCCACTTGTGATACAATCACACCCCTACTGATACTATCATCCCACTTCTGATGCCAACATTCTATTTCTTACACACTCATCCCACTTGTGATACAATCACACCCCTACTGATACTATCATCCCACTTCTGATGCCAACATTCTATTTCTTACACACTCATCCTACTTGTGATACAATCACACCCCTACTATCATCCCACTTCTGACACCAACATTCTGTTTCTCACACACTCATCCCACTTTTGATACAATCACACTCCTACTATCATCCCACTTCTGACACCAACATTCTGTTTCTCACACACTCATCCCACTTGTGATACAATCACACCCCTACTGATACCATCATCCCACTTCTGACACCAGCATTCTATTTCTTACACACTCATCAAACTTGTGATACTATCATCTCACGTCTGATGCCAACATTCTATTTCTTACACACTCATCCCACTTTTGATACAATCACACCCCTACTGATACTATCATCCCACTTCTGACACCAACATTCTATTTCTTACACACTCATCCCACTTTTGATACAATCACACTCCTACTATCATCCCACTTCTTACACCAACATTCTGTTTCTCACACACTCATCCCACTTCTGATACAATCACACCCCTACTGATACTATCATCCCACTTCTGACACCAACATTCTGTTTCTTACACACTCATCCCACTTTTGATACAATCACACCCCTACTATCATCCCACTTCTGACACCAACATTCTGTTTCTCACACACTCATCTCACTTTCGATACAATCACACCACTACTGATACTATCATCCCACTTCTGATGCCAGCATTCTATTTCTTACACACTCATCCCACTTGTGATACAATCACACCCCTACTGATACTATCATCCCACTTCTGACACCAACATTCTATTTCTCACACACACATTCCACTTGTGATACTGCCATTGTATACCACAGTACCATAGTATACAGATAACATCTCTCTTCTGATGCCACATATTTCCATTGCACATAAGTGACTTTCCATTTTAAACACACATATCTCACTTCCCTCAATGCAATTTCACTGATACAATCATCCCATTTCTGACATTGTAACACCACTTTTGACACTGTAACACCACTTTTGACATTGTAACACAACTTCTGACACAGTGATATAATTTCTGACACCCAATTTCTGTCACTATAAGTTCTATCACACACTTCTCGATCCAATTTCTGACATGCTACCCATTTTTGCAACCAAAATTCCACTCCTCGTATTATCCTCCAGCTTCTTGTACCATGAGCCCCTTTCAAACTTGCAAATTCCACTCCAGTTAATATTCTTCCAAATCTAAGCATAAAGTGCCACATTCTTCTACCACTTGTAGACTATGAAGGTGAGTTTCATTATCGCAAGATCTTTTTCCAGAACAAGTAAAATTCCAGTTTGCACAGTAAATATGCAAGTCCTAATATTTAATTATCTGTATCAAACAAAGCTGGTAATATGAAAAGGAGGAGCAGTTGTCAATTTCAATGGTGTACGGTAGACAGACGACATTGCACACATGACATTCAATTTATATTCTGAACTCATAATCAGAGAATAATTTCCACGTAGAATACACAAATTTCATTCCTGACACTGACATCCCACTTCCCTCAGCAATATTCCACATCAAATTGTTACAAGAGACAAAATTCCATATCTTCTTGGCAATATATCCCACGTTTGAAACTCAAACTTCTTTCTGGTACAAATCGTGACTTCTAACACTAAGATCAGACATACTCCAGTGGCTCCTGTCGTTTCTTGTGTTTTTGTCTGCACAGGATCACAGACACGACAGTGATGATACTGACGAGGACAACAGCTCCCACTGCGCTCAGCACACCGATGATTATTTCTGGTAACCAGCTTTCTTGTTTTGGGACTGCAAGCAGAATAACGAACTCAAAATCAGGTCTTTTCAGGGCGTGTACCCTAAAAGAGGTAAACTGACAAATTTCTCCAATGCCATCGATTTGCTAACCTGAGTGTAATTTTGCTTAACATGATGTGATGCGTACAAAAACATTCTTCTATTTGAGAAATAAACAGGTAATCGCCAATTTTCAAGCTATTTATACATTAAGGAAATACATAATAAATCCGTACAGACTGGATGGTTTTCTTTCATTATATAATGTGAAGCAAAGTCACATCTGGGGAAGTTAAAAGGACAAAAAAGTGAAGAAACAGTCGTTTTCAAGTCACCTCTTTCTAATAGGAGGCATTTTACCTTAAGGTTACTGGAGGCATTTTACCTTAAGGTTACTGGAGGCATTTTACTGACCTTTTCCGAAACACACAACACTGTCGCTGCTCCAGGAACCATTGCCCAAACAGGTGAGACTGTAAGTGTCCCCAGTGTCGTTCAGGCAGGTATAATTTACTACATCATTCTCCTTCAGACCTTCAAAACTTTTTGTGGCATTCTCAATGTCCGGGGGGAAATCACACCGTGTAACTGGCAGCAAAAACAGAGAAAGTTATTACGCTAATTCTTCAACCTTTCCAACCACCTCTGCAAGCAATATTTTGCAACATTCTGAAAGGGTCATGGGATGTACAGATATAATTTGCAGCTTTATGAAGCTCAAATCTTTAATTAGACAAACAAATCATTTTTAGCATCATTTTCACAATCAGTGTATGCATAAATTCAACCGAAGAATGTGCTTAAGTGGTTAAAAGGGTTAAGATTTACAACAGACTGTGTTTGGTTATTCAGTGTCAGTGACAACAAAAACAACTGAGACACTCATTTTGTTGTTGCTATCTAAAATTTTGACGTTATCGACTGCAACTCAATACAACACATATCATATTATTGTGCAAATTCTACTGAAATGGACACATTTATGTCAGGCCATTTGCTAAAATGGAATGCCGGCTGTAGAGTATGGCTTTACACAGTTTTGGCCTTAATATCATAGTAATAATAAACAAACACAAATATTACTGGCTATCCACGCCTCTTAGCTCGTTTTTATGGTTATAACATTTTCACATACCGAATGCAAGCTGCATATTTTCTATGTACATTTTACCCATATGTTTTCGTGTATAAATTTCTTTAAATTGAAAAAAAAAAAAAATGTGAACCAACAAATACCCGTCTTCTAATTCTTTATAAATTTATCTGAGAAAAAATCTCAATGAAGCATATTGTAAGAACTTAAACACAATACATCACGTAACCATAAATGTAAAATCTGACATACAAAATCTGAAAAAATACAGGTAAACTCTTACCTGGCTGAGTCTGGTTGACAATATTTTCGAAAAACTTCACAAATTTTTTGGTTTGGGCGGCAATTTCTTGGTTTTGGGTAGTTTCGTAGTCAAACAGACACTCTGGGCTTTCCATTCCGCAGAATTCAATGATATCTTTGCTGAACTGTCCCTTCAGGTCATCGAGATAATAAGGCCTAAAGGTGAGGTCCGTAAAATTGGCTGTGCCCATGCCGTCTGGGTAAGTGAACAGCGATTCTTCCGGAGTTATTGCCCCTGAAAACAAATTCAAACATGATGTCAAAAACATCGAGTAGAAAATAGTTCAAACCTTGTGTTTGACAGGGAATCTGTAGATTCCTGCATTCTCACTGTTCTCGAGGCCTGAGTCATGTGGGTGACAAAGTGGTAACTGCCTCTGCAATTTGTTGAGGACCTCGTCTTCCACCAACACTCAGATCTGTACTCATATCTGTACCTTACCAAATCTCAGTGGCTAACTCCTGGCACTCCACCCATAAACCTGATGGCCGGTCAAGTGAATAAAATAACGAGCATGCATATCCTACAGGCAAATGGCCCCAAAGAGTAAAACAAGTGTTTTTCCGCGAGGGGGTTTATATACTAGAATGGTGCATGACTTGGGAATTGATTTCATTCATCAGCCTGGAACATTCATTGCTTCTTTTCGTCATCACTGAAAACTGTTGACTGCTTCTCTTTGCATGAATCTGTCCTCATTTGTATATTTTCTACACTTTCTTAGTTCTTAGTTGATTTGTGTTACTTGTCGTTTTTGGAAACTGGTCTTGCGATTCATGACGCGGAACACCCATTGTGGTTGATGGCTGAGGTACAAATATTGGTTGTGACGCCTGGGTTTATACCCAATGCAGGGTGGTGTCAGCTTCTTCTACCGAACGGTGATGACACCATCATATCAGACAAAATTCTTTTCAGTAAGGAATTATACAAGCCTGGGGATTTCATCTGTAAGCGGAAACTATTTTTCAGGTCGGTGCTTTACCTTAATGGGAACCAATGGGAAGCACAAAATCGGTTCTGTGCTATAGCTTGATGGGAAACAATGGGAAACACAAAATCGGTTCTGTGCTTTAGCTTGATGGGAAGCACAAAATCGGTTGCGTGTTTGCACTTCTTGGGAAACAATTTTTTCTTCTATTCAGAACAGGCTTTTCACTGAATGGATCAGGGAGTTCTCTTGTGCCAGAGCATAACGCCCTCATTACATCCGTCAAGATACGACACGCTCTAAACGGCTATATGAAGATGTTTTGGATCCTAAAAAAACAATTTTAATTAGTATTGCATGTGAGCAGAGAAAAATATCGTATCATGTAATAAAAATATGGAACAATTTTTTTCTTGTCTTATTACACAGAGATTATGTTATCATTTCAGAGCCACAGACCTTTTCATCTAACAAACCCTTTCTCTTCTTTATGAAGACCTAAATTTTGGTACACAAAACCTCATGTTTATATTAACAAAAAATACTAGCTGGGCCATTTCATAAACAATCCATTACTTTCTTCTAGGCACATAAAGCTAAAAGTCAAATAACAAAACTAGTTAAGGCTGATGATGCTCTAAGGTTAGAGCAAGCGTATAAGAGTGTAGTTCTGAGCATAAAATGAACAATCTGACATTGACATGCTTCCTCATAAAAACACACGTCATGTCACTTTCTCTCATCTCTGTCCACGTTTCAGAAGATGCAGTGCATCCATATCGTCAAAATTAATATCACTATTTATTACCCAAGGCCTCTGTCTGCACATATGGACATGTAGGGCTAGGCTTTTGCGTTCTCTCTATCCTTGGTTGTGCAGTACACCACAGGAGTAAACAGAGCACATGCTGCTGTCAGAAACTGTGGGTTCAAGTTTGCGCAGGAGGGCCGTGAGGCTCGCCAGTACATCAAAGTTGTTGGAAATGAGTACTATTTTTTTACATGGTATGCAACCTAAACCATACCGAGCTCACAGAGGGCATGGCATATGGCATAAACCATAACCTAGGTCAACGATAGAAGCAGTGATCTATAGCAACATATCCAGATTGAAATGACATCCAACTGTCCACTGACCAATAAATGTAGTTAAACTCTTCATAAAGTCTACTATGCAGTGCACAAACTTGACAATACCAGTAGGCTAGCTGACAGAACATAAGCAAATAACCACGAGTGCTTCGCTGGCCAAATCAACTGAGCGAACATCTGATTATAACAGAACTGCTGTGTTAAGACCAAAACGGGAACAAATAGCAGATAAAGAAATGATGCGATCAGAAATGTTTAGCAAAACAGGTGAAAAGCTCCAGCATCCAAGGTTTACAACAGAATATCAGAATTTTCAACAGAATATCAGAATTTTCAACAGAATATCAGAATTTTCAACAGAATATCAGAATTTTAACACATCAGAAGCTTCAGAAACTTACAAGATGGCCCAAATTTCTCATGAATGTCTTGGTCTGAGAGTTCGGCACCCAGCACAACTCCATCACGGGTCATGAAGTCATCTTCAGCCTTGCCATTGAAGTTTCCAAGCAACCCTTTTAATTTGCCTGAAACATACCAAAACAACAAAATGGCACATGAATATTTTCTCAAATCTCTTATTTTTTTCTTATTTTTGAGAAAATTTTTTTTATTTTTATTTCTTTTTTAATTTCAATTTATTTCACATTCCACACTGAAATGGATGCAGTTTTAACTACCACATAAGGACTGAGGATGGACAATAATGACAATAATGATAATGGTGAAGATGGATAATAATGATACTGGTAACTAGAATTTTTTCGTTCTAGTAGACAAAACGATAACATCCTCTGAACACACAAGGGTTAGCAAAAACCTGGCACTTTGTGGACAAGTGCTCGAGTTTAAAATGCACCTTAAGTTGACTAGACATTTGACCTTAACAAAAAAGCTTATCCAGACATCTACATGGACTCCACTTCTCCACCCCACCCCTACCCCAGACTCACAATACCTTGCCTTATACTGTAATGGCAGGCTAAAAAATCTAACCAGCCAGTTTACAGGCTGATGAACAATACAGAGTAACCTATATTTCAACATATACAGGTGACTTTGAACACAAATCATAATAAATGTAACCATAAATCGAACAAATCACTTGCCATATCTACATGTACAAACACTTTTGGTGACTAACATTTTTGGCAATTAACACTTTTGGTGACTAACACTTTTGGCAATTAACACTTTTAGCGACTAACACTTTTAGTAACTAACACTTCATTAACACATTACCTTTCAGCTTGGAGCCCACAATAAGAAGGATGTTGAGTAGGTAGGGTGTAGGCTCGATCTCCACAGACAAGCCTTCCTTGTCAAACACGACAAGCACCGAGGACACCCCTGTACCCTCTTTCTTGACCGATAAGCTAAGGCCTGCAAGAAAACAGCAAACACTTACACAATCTGAGCAAGCATTTTCTGCAGTTACCCTGACTGGAGGCGAATCTCATACGAGATTCAGCTTAGAAACAGTTTTGGAAAGAATAATTTAGTGTGAGCGGAACCTATCTGTACACAAGGGAAACATTTACCGTCTGTAAAATTATCTGTATTCTGTGTTTGTGTTATTTGCAGTTTACCATTGATATGCCAATCAGTAGTTTTGACAGCATTTGTGGTATGTGCAACTTACCACTGATATGCATATCAGTATTTTTGACACCGTTTGAGGCATTTGCAGTTTACCATGGGTATGCAGGTCAGTGTATTTGTGGTATTTGCAGTTTACCATTGATATGCAGATCAGTATTTTTGACGGCATTTGTGGTATTTGCAGCTTAGCGCTGATACGCAGATCAGTACTTTTGATGATGTTTGTGGTATCTGTAGTTTACCATAGATATGCAGGTCAGTGCTTTTCACAGTATTTGTGCTATTTGCAGCTCACCGTTGACATGCAGGTCCGTTACTTTTGAAGGTATTTGTGGTATTCTCAGCTTACCATTGATACGCAGATCAGTACTTTTGATGGTATTTGTGTTATTCTCAGCTTACCATTGATACACAGATCAATACTTTTGATGGTATTTGTGGTATGTGCAACTTACCATTGATACGCAGATCAGTACTTTTGATGGTATCTGTGGTATTCTCAGCTTACCATTGATAGGCAGGTCAGTACTGTTGACGGTATTTGTGGTATTCTCAGCTAACCATTGATATGCAGGTCAGTACTTTTGAGGGTATTTGTGGTATTCTCAGCTAACCATTGATATGCAGGTCAGTACTTTTGAGGGTATTTGCGGTATTCTCAGCGTACCACTGATATGCAGGTCAGTACTTTTGACGGTATTTGTGGTATTGGCAGCTTACCGTTCATATGCAGATCAGTTTTTTTGATGAAGTATGTGCTATTTGCAGTTTATCATTGATATGCAGGTCAGTACTTTTGAGGGTATTTGTGGTATTCTGAGCTTACCATTGATATGCAGGTCAGTACTTTTGACGGTATTTGTAGTATTTGCAGCTTACCGTTGAAATGTAGGTCAGTACTTTTGAGGGTATTTGTGGTATTCTCAGCTTACCACTGATATGCAGGTCAGTGCTTTTGACCGTATTTGTGGTATTTGCAGCTTACCGCTGATACACAGATCAGTATTTTTGATGATGTATGTGGTATTTGTAGCTTACCAATGATATGCAGGTCAGTACTTTTGACGGTATTTGCAGCTTACTGTTGATATGCAGGTCAGTACTTTTGATGGTAATTGTGGTATTCTCAGCTTACCACTGATATGCAGATCCTGACCAGCGTGCAGGTCAAGCTTAATCCTGTCCACCAACACCTGCACGTGCTGGCTGCCCTGAGATGTACGCTCTACTTGGATTTGTTTTTTGCCCTCACCACCCATCACTACGGCGTCAATAATACTGGCGTTTTGTTTATTATCTGCAAAAAAACAAAAGCAGACACAGGCTCTTAAGAGAACATCAGGGAAAAGAAACGCCATTCAAAAGACTTTTGTCTAATAAAATGAGACCAACAGGAAGTGATGCACATGACATAACTTCATTCAGGTGGATGTCTTTTACTTGCTTAGAGACCAGTAATTCCCTTTTCGTCATCTCTGAGGAAAAGTTTTTCAAAAAGAACTGAGATTTGAAACAAGAATTATTTTTTGTCTTTTTCCTATGAGTTGAGATATAATACACCACTTCTGAACTGCTGCTTATCTGGATAAAGCTCTGTTAAAAAGCAAAAACCAAAGCTGGCAAATTTAGGACTTGCTCAATTACAACTAAAATTTTGCTCCAGAGTTACATTTTTACAACCCAAACAGTCATCAAATATTACTTTTGGTGCTAAAAACTTACATTTTCCCAGTTCACTTTCCTTTCTTCCAAACAAACCTGAAAATATCTATGATCAATAGAACCGTCAAGATGGAGTAAAAGGAGCCACTTCAGTCCTGGGCAAAATTTTACATCAAATCCATGTATGTATTGGTGACGCTTACTGTGGATATCTTTGGCTTGTGTGGTTCGTATCTGAATCACACATTTCTTCTCTGTGTCCTGAGTGAAGACGAACTCCCCAACCCCATTAAATGTGTACTTTTTCCCATCCAGTGTTACAAGATGAGGGTCGCCCGCGCACTGCGCTGTAATGCAAGAACAAATGAATTCAACATTTATTTTTATTTCAGATTCATTTTTTCATCAGACCTGCTAATTTGTACAATTCACTTACACGAAAGGTCGTCATGGCAACATTTATGCTCTACTGGGAAACAGAGAAATTCAAGATTAACTTTCAACTGAAACTATAAACATACTTTGGAAAAAAGATGCCCATTATCTATAATGAGTAAATCCATTATCTATAATGAGTAAACCCATTATCTATAATGAGTAAATCCATTATCAATAATGAGTAAACCCATTATCTATAATGAGTAAATCCATTATCTATAATGAGTAAATCCCCTTACCATATCATCACCACGGCAAAATATGACTGCAGCGAACATGTGTCACCATGATAAATTTTAATGACCTGCCTTGGTTATGCCACCTCTCTTTAGGTGGTCAAAATTTCATTCATTTATGTTCTTCATTGATTTATGTTGGGACGTGGAAGACCTTGCAGCTTGTTACAAACTAACAAATTTTACTCTCTTATCCATGATCTGGAAGACAATAAGGATGCGCATTCAAAATGTGCTGAAGCCTTGTTGTTAGTTTTTCACACATAATAGGGGAGTTTCGAGTTAGAACTCTTTTACACATAAAGGTTAAATTCCTACAGTTGCATTTAACCAGTCAAAAATGTTAGGCAACTATTTTTCATTACATTTACTGTAACATGGGCAGCTGAAAAAAAGTTTCACAACAGGCTGAAATAGACAAATGATTCAGTCAATTGAGGAGCTAAGTGATTACAAACTTCAGAACCTTATTTGATTACATTTACAATAATATGGGCATGGTGAAAAAAGTTTCCCAAAAAGATGAACCAGACAAATGATTAAGAAAACTGAGGAGCTGATATAGACTGTGAACACATGAATTTCCTGAAGGAAAGAGGTGTCATTTATCTCAGGAACAGACAGTTGATCAGCAAATTAATATCAACACAAACGCAGACGAACAATTTTGACAAATCACAAGCAACAAAAGAGTTCAGTGTCAAGACTTTCCACTACAAACACTGAACATTGCATTTTCATATCCACAAAGGGAGAGAACTCAGGGGAGCTCAAAACCAACCTGGCTTGGGAGGCAAATAACCTTTGGTGGTGGACTTGGGTCGAAAACTTTCATAAGATTGCCTGAAGTCCCTATCATCTTCATTAAAATAGCGACAATGTAAAGCTGGCAAAATGTCTTGTTCAAAATTTTCTAAGGTGGGAACAGAATCACTGCTTTCAAAATGATAGCGTTGTTGTGTGCCCCATCCGTACAGATCATCAGCCGACATGAGATCACCATCGTCGCGATAGCAACAGACTTGATCGCCTCCTTCCCTGGAGAAAAGAAAAGCAAATACTCTATCCTCATTTGTGTTTCAGAGAGGTGGGTAAATCTCTGGCTAGCAGAAAAGATTTTGAGCATTAAAACATGTTATAATTCTGTTACTGTTACTGTTACTTTTCAACAGACCTGTATTTTACTACGGCATTTCGCCTAAAGTTTAGCACTTTTCAAGTAGCAAATCTTGCTTCATTCTGATTGATCCATTCCTGTTACAGGACCCCTTTTTGTGAAGTTAATTAATTTCTTATCACAATCAAATGTTGGCTTCCAAAGTATCATTTTAAGGCCTTTAAGCTCTTCTGAATGTGCATATTAACATACCAAACTGTCGGCGAAATGCAGTAATTTGAAAGTTCAAACACTGACAAATACAGGATGTACCCTAAATCCTCCAAGAGTTCAACCTTTTAAGTACCGTACATGTATAATGCTAAATGCAATTTGAAATCACAATTCATAACATTTCATGAGATTAAAATGATTCGTTCATGTAGGGATCATATGAACTTCACAGAAACTACAAAAAATAATGTAATTTGTTGAGAATTTACCCTATCTTTGTAACACAGATAATTAGACGTACAATGAATATGTATCTGTTTAGCAAATTTTTATTAACTTTTACCTACAAAGATAGATCGAAAGTCATGCTGACATGAGCTAACGAGGTAAAAACATGTATATACCCTGAACTTAGAATGTATACCAAAATCAAGACAAATTCCCCAGAGCACAACTTAACAAGATAATGATATATTGGATTCATCTGTGAATCAGCCTTTGAAGCTGACACACTACTTTTAGGCATCCATTCACCACAATTTATAAGAAAACGGGATGGAATAGGTTACCATAGCAACACAACTCATTATAATATTGCCCAACATTTATTTTCTATAGACTTTCTTCCTTTAAAAAAAAAAAAGGTTAATGGATCCTGCATTTACAAGATTGTTTTGTATACTGAACAGACAGGCAGCTGAACAGATAGACATATACACAGACTTGGGCACAAACATCTACCCTTTTGGCCAAACATGGCTGCGAGGACCTAGAATGAAGCTCTCTCTCTCTCCAGGACAAAGAGGTTCAGCGACCAGATAACATAAAACAACACATACCCCAAATGACCTAAAAGTGTGTCCATGGCTAAGTTGCTAACTTTTCTTAATTCTGAGAGTTCCATTGATTGCAAATCAATTGAGGTCGGGAGGAAAGGAGGATCTCCTACTGGAAAAATGTAAGTTTCATTACCAAAAAATGATAATTTATCATCGTTATTTATTTATAAAAACGGACTTTTTGGGCGAAATTTTAGGTTGCTTACAGCTAGCATTTACAGTTAGCATGGAAATCCAGTACATGTATAGTATGAGTTTGTATTGATCTCCATAGGGCTCAGATGCCCAAACCTTCCTGACAACAGAGACATCTGCTATATATGTGATCTTTCCAGCGATTACTAAACCTGTAGATCTTCCAAAAACGAGAATTACATGAATTTGCTGCGGTGTTAAATTCCACACACACGAATGTTTAACGCACGTGTTTACGCACAGTGAATAGAGAATGGAATATATTATTTAAATTTTTAATGCAGGCAAGGATCTTTTGCTGTGGTGGATTTACAGGGGAGTAGAATTACATGTATTGTACCTTGACATAGCTGTATGGGCCGTTAAACCACTACAGTGAATGCACCAAGCAACAGTCTTGACAGAATGCAAATGCAAATGCAATCGCATGTCCTTGAAAACAAAACTTTAGATTATATATCCATGATTTCACGAGGACATACTAGTCATTTACAGAACAGCAGTTGCAGTTGTGGTCTATGAAGCTGGATTTGAACCGGAACTGACACTGGTGAAACTCTACTGTGGCTGAAATGCAGTATGTGTACTGTACTTACACCGGAGATACGAGTCTGAAGCAGGCCTGGACTTTGCTGGCGTGACTACAAGTAAGGCTTGAGGACCTGTTACAAGTAAGGCGAGAGGACCTGTTACAATAATCACAGAAAGGGTCCATTTGAAAATGGGCAATGTCATTTTTGGCTAGATCGTAGATGGTCGGACAGGGTTGAGGATTTGGGAGTTTCTTCAAGTCCCGTTCTCGTTTTATCCATCTATCGCACCATCGTCTGGAGAAATCAGCGTCCTGCGACACTGGAAAAATGTCTGACCAGATGGCCCTCACAGCACAGTCTTGTAATCTACAACAGAAAACCGAGAAAAACACGGTTGGGACATCTCAAGGGCGTTTCAAGGTCAATGTGACAAAAGATGTTCATGACCTTCAACAAAGATCGGAGACACACCAGAAACATCAAGTGAAAGGTATTTACTTATTCCTTGAAGTTCTTGTTAACTTAGTGGTTGCTTTCATAGAAACAGAGTTCCTACAGAAGGTGAATGGTTTAACGATTAGGCGGTACATGCTTGCCGTTACCTTCAAATCACCTATATGTATGAGGGTCTTCACATTATATGGCCACCCACAAATGAGGAGTATTGTCTAATCTCTACATTCACATTTATGGCTCAAGACATAAACTCTGATTTCCTTTAAAACTGAATATTTTTATTTATTTATTTATTTGATTGGTGTTTTACGCCGTACTCAAGAATATTTCATAATGCAGCCAGCATTTATGGTGGGAGGAAACCGGGCAGAGCCCGGGGTAAACTCACGACCATCTGTAGGTTGCTGGCAGACCTTCCCACGCACGGCCGGAGAGGAAGCCAGTATGAGCTGGACTTGAACTCACAGCGACTGCATTAGTAGGAGGCTTCACGTCACTGCGCTGCGATAGCACGCTAACCGACTGAACTACTAAATATTCTGAGCATGACGCTCAAACTTGACTGGGATTAGACTCCCAAAGTACAAAATCAGGAGTCAAAATTTTAAAGATTTAATGCATACAGTGAAGAATTTTATTCTTCGGAGTATTTTTGAACCTCTTGTCCACTCCAGTGTTCAGATAAAGCCTCAAATTGCCTACTCACATTTACTGCTGGAGACATAAACTTTGATCTCCTTTATAGAGCAAAATATTTGAAGCATGATGCTCAAACCTGGCTCAAAATTTTAATGCACACATTTTTATCTGGATCACAATTTTCAGCTATCCTTACCTTCCTGACCGTCCACAGGACTCGTCAGAGATGAGCTCTGCCACCCTGATGATGCAGGTACTGTAACCTGACGGAATCCTCAAGGGCATGTTTGCTGAGGTTGACCTACTGCCCTTAGTGAAGTATTGACCTTTCAACACCTCCCAAGCTGGAATACTTGACTGCAAAACAGGACAATAATAAAAAAGTCACATTTTCTTCCATTACTTTACTTGATTGTTATGTTATGCAGACCCCGGGAGGAACCCACAACAATCTGTTTGCTAAATTTTCCTCCAGTAAATGTCCTTCAAAAAAGGGTGGGTCGCAAACTGAGTACATACTGGTCTTGTAGTGTAGAAATTAATCCAAAATTTTAATTTGCATATAAATGAAGAGGTCTCACTTGCTAATCAGTGTAATATGCTTTCACAGGATGTGCCAGATACCTGTCTCCAACAGGTTTCTGCTCAGGTGATACAAGTGTAAAGCTAAAATAATTCATAAATTTAAGTAAAGTTCTTTTTCTAGTGTTAACACCAGAAAGTCTGCAGGGCCTCAATGGCCAAAGGGTTAGCACGCTAGTGCAGTGCACTGATACAGTAGCCTCTCACCAATGCGACTGCTGTGAGGTTAAGTCAAGCTTATTCTTGCTCCCACACATTTCCTTACGCTCAGGCTCTGCCCACTTCCTTCCCACCATAATGCTGGCCGCCATTATATAAGTGATATATTCTTGAGTATTCCAAAAAACATCAATCACACACATAAATAAATGAATAAATAAATAAATAATCCTATATAGATGGACAACTTCATACCATAACATAACACAAAACATGGACGTTAATAAAGAAATATGAGAAACGGTCACCCGATGAGTGAATCTTACATTATAACCCAGGACTGCCACCTGTAGTGTACTGTTGTTGAACTCGGACGCATTCCACTTGAATTGAACAGTCCTATTCAACAGCCAGTTTTGTGGATCAACACGTTCTACTTTGGGTGCCACTCTGACAAAATTATCTGGAAATTCAGAAAAACAAAAATCACATTTCCATCACATTTGGCCCAAATTTTACGAGGAATATTTGAATGCCCTTGTCACCATAGAAAGGGAGGATATTATGAAATTCAGTCAGAGTTGAGAGAAAACATGGAGGTGCAAAAGAAAATGATTTCTGTATCTGCCAAAAACATTCACATCCACATATGCATTTTAGAGGCAAATAAAGTCTCTAAAGCATCGCCCTGGTTCTAAATTTCATGTTTTTCGGGGTGCATATTATCCTACTTTCCAAACAAACCTCCAACAGTTCCAAACAAACACTCTTGATATTAAAGAGCTAAGTGAAATGATAAAGCCTGAGATAATCTGGGTCACTTTCCTAATTTGTAACAACATTGCAATGCATGAAAACCTACATTGTACGCTTCTTCAGAAAATACAGAAACAAAATTTTTCTGTCTGAACACATGAAGTCCCTAGTCGCTGTGTATCCGAAAATCACATTGTCCTTTGAACAAAATTGACTTCATCCCAGCTTAAATGCCTTACTCACCGTCACATCTGCCTGATTCAAGGTCATGTAAGGAATTCTATCACGTCATATCAGGAAAATTTTACAGACACAATCAAACATTTTGTTTTTCAAGGAATCTAAACAGTGTTATTCATCAAAATGCTTTTGAACCATGGTGTTGGGTTTGTTCTGTAGGATTTCTTTAATATAAATTTAGTATTTCTATGTAGTTTGCAGCAAAATGAGTATTTCTGTCATGGTCAAAATTTTAAACCAGACATGGAGAAGATTACATACTGGTTTCAGATTATTACTGAGGAGATGGTCAGCAGTTTCATGGGTGCAAGAAACCATTTACTGACTTTCCCACCTGGGCTGTAGACAGGAACACAACATTGGTAGAGGACAATAGGTCCAGTAATCACCATGAATCTGTTGTTATCAAGGCCCCGGAAAACAATCTACAAATTACTTGTCCACACACTCTCAGAATCGTTATAAATCTCGAAATAATTGTGCGATCATTCATGGATGATCTTGTCAAATCTTGATGAACCCGAAGAAAACTGCCAGTGATCATAACATCCCTGAAGTGGTCGGAAGTGGTTTATGCGCATACAGGAAAACTAGCTGCAAACAAAATTTATCATTGGCTGTCGTGGATTGTCGTACATCAATTAAAAGTACAATTTTATATCAATTCCAGTGTGACTGCAACAGCTGTCTAAGATCTGAACTGGGGTAAATCGGCTGCAATTGACCATGATCAAAATATCATGGTAAATCGCAGAGGTTGTAGGTCGTCAAAGCTCAGGTGTAACGGAGGCTTTCTCCAAAAGAACGACGACAAAAGGGATGCCATGGCTGTGATTCCATGGACGAATGAGTACTGGCGTATATGTGAAAAAAGAGAATGAATAATAAATATTTTAGGAGATTACAATAGAGGAAATTCAATATTACATGGTGAAAGGTAAAAATGATTTTCAAATCAGAATATCGACACACAGACAGGCACCATCAAAAGCAACAGCAAAAACAACAATAATGAGTTTAAGTTTTAACACCTTTTTTTCCTCACAAGTGAATTCCAAGAACCTGACAGAAGGAAGCAGGCGTATACAGGTGTAAAGCCACAATGTCATATCAGTTGAAAGCTCTAGTGGACAAAGCTTATACACAGACAGACAGACACGCTGACAGAAAATAATGCTGTTCCATTCAAGTTTTGGAGCTGTAGGTTTAGCGGACTGTTGAATTAGAGGACTGGACTGGCCATTGGCTGTGGGAACAACATTCTACCTGGAGGAGCCAGCAAGTCTTACTAGGGCATATATGTGGGAATATGTTCTGTCACAACGAACTGGTAAGGTACATGTTTTATTGCAGTACACTGCCTTTGAATATGACATGGGAATATAAACAATATACAATAAAGTTGTCAAATTATGAGAACAGAGTAAAATGTAAAAGACTGTAAAATGTGTGAAACCTATATTTGCTGTATTAACTGATTCTGGCTTCAAATATGTTAATTTTTGTTTTTTGACTTGCGAGAATTATGACATATACACAAAACAATTTGCATAATTTCACAGATATATTACTTTCTCACATAAATCTTGCTTTCTTGCACATATTACAAACACTTTCTCAGACATGTCTTTCACAGGTACATGCACCTTGCTTTCTTAGACATTCCCCTTTTACACATATGTTGCTTTCTTACATATATTACTTTCTCAGACATTTGTCTTTCACAGATACATATACCTTACTTTCTTGTATGTTCTGCTTTTGCAGATATATTGCTTTCTTACATATATGACTTTCTCAGATACATATCTTTTATATATAGATATAGATACCTAGATATATAGATAGCAATATAGGTACCTTGCTTTCTTAGACATCGTCTTGATGTAAGTACATCAAGATGAGATATATGACAGGAAGCTTGTTTTCAATTAAGAGAAAGATCCCATGAAATGAAGGCTCATTTTACTGGCCAACCAATAAAAATATGTCAGTTACAATGTTAATCAGACAAAAAATTCAGTACGTGCATTTAGCCATTGCATTCTGAAACAGCAAAATGCGGATGTAAACTTCTATTTTGTAATGCTTACCTATAAATTTCTGCTATACAAACAAACTCTGCAAATATTTTGAAAAGTTGCTAGCCGGTACTCGTAACAGTCTTCTCTTATTTGTGATGTCAAATTCTCAGAATTTCAACACATCACAAGTGGATCAATCTTAAAATGGCTACCTTTGGCAATGCCAAACCTTTCCGTGCAAGATTTGGACAGGAATTCATAAGATGTACATGATATGTAAATTAATACTACAAGAACATCAATCAATTAAACTACATCAAAGTTTCCATAAACAAAACCAGTGGTCATCAAAGTTAACTGGAAAAAACACAAAAAAACCCTCTGCAAAACAGAAGTTCTAACTTTTTGCTTGCATCATGAATAACTAGATTAGATAAAACTTGTAATTTCAATACTCTACCATGAGATACTGAACACTGAACACCTGGCTTGTATAACAGACTACAAGAACACCAATTAATTAAAGTAAATCAGTTTCAATAACCTTCCCCCCCCCCCCGAAAAAAAGTACCCAGAGGCTGGAAAAAACAAATAAATACAAAACGGAAGTTCTAAATTTTAGGTCATTTAAGGTACTGCTAGGCTCAACTGACACAAAGCTTGGATTAGCGATGCAAAGGGTATCAAACTTGTCTAGTTCGAAGTGTCACCCTACTGAGGATGGCCTCATTTTGTCCAACAGTGCCTTATTTGAACAAAGACTTTTGCAGTGTTGAAGGAATGTAACATAAATTGAATTCACTGGCCCTCTAGTTACATGTTTCATACATTTATTTAAAATTATCACATATTGCTGGCACAGTATCTGACAATCAACCAAGCGTAAACTTATCCTCAGCAAATGAGCACATCATATTATCACAGTACAATATGTACTTTTCTGAGATAGAAAGCACTCTGTACATTTCTGACCAATGGAAAGTGAAAAATGTGTGTTACGATGAACAACAAGTTAAATTCAATTTTCACTGTGGTTTCTATGAGGCACAAGAAAATACTTTGGAAATGGATTGTGGTGCTCAACACAGAGGAGACACCTTCCGAACTTTGTACCCCAAAACTAACCTGCAGCTGTTAATATGTCTGCATCTTCCCTTGCACTCCATGAACACTGGCAATGCTGCCAAACCTCACCCTCTTCTCCAATCCAAACAAGCATTGAGGCCATCCTTAAAAATATATTTGATGGGCATAACCCAACCAACCCTTCAAACAGGGGACTTGCAAAAGTTTTTATTGGCATGTTGATAAAAGTTTGTTTCCTTTTTTTGTCTCCATGTTAATTTCTTTACAATTCCCATCTTTTTCAAGAGCCAGAATAAAAGAAAGAATTCCCTGCTGACTGACCCTAATTTTTCTCACGGGGTCGGGTTACGCCCAACAAATAGTTTCTCAAGGATGGCCTGATGTGGCAACCATCAACTGGAGTAATAAGTTAATTTTAATAGTTGTAGGCCAATAGGCCTAAGCACTACACTATTCCTGAGGAAAACTACAAAGTTCTAACAAACAGAGCAGCTTAGCAAACTGAATCATTCAAAAAACAAATGCAAGCAGAAACCAACCTGAAATGGAAAAACACATACCCCGGATGTTGTCAGGAGCCACACTGATCAATCCACTGAAAGTATATTGGCCAGTCGACAGCAGCGAAACACACACACTGTAAATCCATGGAGTCATCAAAAACACAAAGAAAAAAAAAGACGAGGAATACTTACAAATGGAAAATGACGTCGACACATTAAAGTCCCGCCCACACACTAGTCTATCACAGGTCAAGGAAGAATCCTGAGTAAAGCTCAAGGTCACTTTGCCGATTCGGAACACCGATGGCAACACGCATTCGGCACGCTCCCAGCTCACTTTGCGGCACGTAAATGTCACATTCCACTCTACGTACATAGCCTTTATCACAGAACAGCACGGCGGAAAGCAAACTCCATACACGATCAGTTTCTCTCCTCCCAACATGGAGCCTGAGGTAGGGCACACTCTCACTTCATCTGGAACACAAACAAATCCTCTCAGCACTGATCGATTGATTGATTGATTGATTGATCGATTGATTGATTGATTGATTGTGACTGACTGACTGCTGTTATATGCATTATTCAAGAATTTTTCACTTTTATGATGGCAGTCAAGGTCATAGGTGGAGAGAACTGAAGGAAACTGCCAACCCGACAATCTTTCCCAGATGCTACCTATCCTTACACTGGTGGAAATTTAGAACGCCACAAAATCCTTGTCACCTGCTTCAGCGCCAAGGCTCTACCAGTGGTGGGAGAGGGGGAATCTTCAAATTCTCTGTCCAAGACCGGGATTGAACCAGCACCTAACGTATGATTCTGGTTAGGAATCACACACCTTATTTACAGGTTTTCACTCATTCCAAGTCCTCTTAGGATGGGTTGGGTGCACAAACACTGCTTCAATCAAAAGGAAATTTATGCCCAGCTGAGAAGAATTTGACACCATTAAGGTGTTTCAATTTACTTACTTACTTGATAGAAAAAGTAAAGTCAAAAATTAAAGAATACATAAATAGATAAATAAGTAAATAAAACTCACCAAGTTTGGTTGAAGATGGCCTCTTAGTGTCAGAGGGTTCAGTAAGCTGAAACAGATGTCTTCCAGGTAAGTGGACATTTGTCGAATCCGTTAAATTAATAACCGCCTCAGTGGCCGATTCCATAACGTCTTCGGAACGATTGCCGCACTCAGCGTTATATCCAGCCTGTGTCAACAACAACGACATCCCTAACTTTGAGAGCCAGTGGCTAACGAATCTTAATGTCATCAGTTCAGGTAAAAAAAAAACAAAAAGAAACATATACCTACCAAAATACTGCAAAGGAATAAAAGATGTTAGAAACAAAATGCAAGAGTTCCACAAAACCTGTAATGGGGAGCTTTTTGAAGGCATCGTAGACAAAGCTTGGAATAACTGAGAAAATATGCTGTTAGACAGGTTTTGTGGAAACATTTCTGAAATAATAACACAATTAAATGTCATTACAAAGAGAGTGTAGTTTAGTGCCCATTATGAACAGTTAGAAAGATCCTCAGTGTGAACAGTGTTAAAAGTGCAGGCAACTGAATTCATCCCAAGAAACTGTCAT
Source organism: Acanthopleura granulata (assembly GCA_016165875.1). Classification (NCBI taxonomy): domain Eukaryota; kingdom Metazoa; phylum Mollusca; class Polyplacophora; order Chitonida; family Chitonidae; genus Acanthopleura; species Acanthopleura granulata. Next base: position 636,951 of record JABBOT010000024.1, on the reverse strand, counting down.
GATAACAGCTATGCATGTTTTAAGCACCAACAAGGGATCACAACTTAAGTAACGTAAAAATTGTTGACAAAGTTTACAAATCTATTACAATATTACTTTGTTTTTCTTGATCTGACTACAAGAAAAGATCTTACCATATGGATGGCTTGAGCTGAAAACAAATCGAATTGGCAAAAATGCCCAAAATTTTTATGGCATCAAATCACAACCATTTCTAGTTCGGCTGTGATATACCCACACCAGATTAGTTTGCTGTGCTCTGGAAAACTTATGTAAGTAAAACCTTACCTGTAATACGTGTGAAATCAAAATCTAATTAAACCCTGGTTAATTATCCTACAAATACAGACTGTTTGACACATTTAAAAAAAAATTTAGAAACCTTTTACCAAAATCTAAATGATTCTAAAACTGCCCCTACAAATCACATTTCAACGTAACATCGCACAGATACAATGTATCAAATGAACAAAACAATACTCCTACACTGTAAGTGCACCCAGATTTACTGGGGTGCATTAATCACACCTGCTTCAAACGATAAACCAGAAGTAAAGACTCACTCATCCAGGTAAACCCCATCAGGTGTGCTCATCAACACCAATAGCTTGATTATTTCCATCAGAAGCTGACACATAACATATATGTACTAGCACCTACAAGTGTCATGTCTTGTTTCTCATAATCTCCTTATAGGTTATTCAGCCAAGATAAGTTCTACATGGATAAGTCCAAGAAAAAATATTGACTAAAATGTATATTTGATTAACGATTATTAACAAATATATAAGAACCTTATGCCATATTTTAAAGACCTACAATCCTGATTTTCTCCCACAATTATGTACAAGAACAGTCAGAATCCTCAAGTAATACAAACATTTATTCTCTGGAAATAAAATTCTTCCTCTCAGCTTTCAGTTTTAACTTCGTCTTGTTTAACAGTTTGGAAAAACATATTTTAGGTTTTGAATAGCATGCATTAAGGAAATTTCCCAGTCACACACATATGCAAATTAGCCCTGTATTCTTAAATGTCCTATGTCTTCTGGAGATCACTGATTGGAAGAAAGCTTTACTTAAGAAATCTTAAAACCTTCTTGTGTCATTATATGTGTCATCAAGGAAATTAAAACTTGTCCCCTACTTCAATCTTAGCTATGCTATCATTTTCCTTAAATTTTGTCACACATACAGTTGCGGCTCATTTTTCAGTTTGTCGCACTGAACAAATATGACATGTACTGAGTCAGATTCAACAGGTGATGTGAGTCTCACTCTCCTCATGATGTTAGTACAAGGTGACAGAAAGCGTGTCAGCCAGATGCTGCCCCCTAGTGGATCATATGCACAAACAGCCTGCCATCAGTGAGTTGTTCACACTGCCAGGCCTTACAACGGCAGAAGATGTAGAACTAAGGGGATGGGCTTGAACCAGATATACACATATACACACACTGCCTAATTTTTTTTTTCAACCGTGTCCGAGTAACAGTATTGAGTTTCAGCTCCACCCTCACTGAGGAAGCGACGGCAGTAAACCCTCTAAATAAATAGTTCCTCAGTTTCCTCAAACGCCCGCCGGGCCTGGCAGGGAGTTTCCTTGGAAACACCTTCCTATACTAATGCTTACAACTTCTGAATCCTGGCCACAAGGCCTAAGTCTGAGACACTGTCAGCGGATTATAAACCAAAAGGATGAAAAATAGCGATACATATGCATACAAAGTATATGACATTGGAGTTTTGCCTATGTACATTATATATATATGTATATATATATATATTGACACATGACCACTAATTCTACTGCAGGTGTAACCAAACAAATGTATTTTTTTCTCATATATGCTTTATACATCACCTTTCTAAACATTTTGCACAGCAGACCTACTGGATATATGTGTTACCTGTCCACGAGAGTGCATCACTGTACAAAGACGTCAAATGTTCAAATTGTATTCATTGCATAAGGTTTGCCAAGACCACTAATTAAACAAACGTCCAAAAAGGATATTCATCAGATAAAGTTTGCATAGCGTAAAATATGCAACTGTTCAAAATAATAATACATAGACTTAGTCTCGACCAATAAAACAGGAACTGTCCAAACGATACTCCACATGTAATATATCTTTTTTATATAATAACAGTCCCCCCCCCCCCCACACTCCAGCATGACGATATACCCGGCTATATCTTTTGTTTTCTTCCCAACATAATCAGGAACAAAATGTCCAAAACTTCAAAACAGCTCCATACAAATAACAATAATACACATGTATACTGTAAATATTCATTTGTACATATATATCATTTGGTTACAGTCACACATCTCATCTACTAGATTATTTATTTGTTTATTTGATTGGTGTTTTACGCTGCACTCAAGAATATTTCACTTTAGAGGACGGCAACCAACATTATGGCGAGAGGAAACCGGGCAGAGCCCGGGGTAAATCCACAGCCATCCGCAGGTTGCTGGCAAACCTCCACTAGTTTAAATGAGTAAGTCTGAGATGCAAAATAAAACCTCATACTGTATCCCCGATTAAATGAATTCATCCAATACTGCACAGGCAGATAGACGGACAGAATCAGGCGGACTGACAGATTTAATTTTGCATGGGCAATAGAGACATGCATTTTGGGCTGGATCAGGCTGATGGAAATAACGGGAAACTCATAGATCTGCTTACTGCCTTTATCAAAGGGGTCCAAAGCTGAGTGCTCCTAAAGGGTCTTCACCGGTAGTACGTCACACCTTTAGGTGTATGTATGCTCACAAAATGCTCAGGTAGTACACAAGGACTGCAGCACCACAACAGGAAACAACGCGTCTTTACTGCGATTTGGACCCTTTGGTGTAACCCTTCAGAGTCTCCCACTGGACATACAGACGGACATTCACACAGACAGATGTACAAGTACATACAAGTATGTACAGAATGGTGGACAGCTACACATGGAGATAGACGCATACAGCATGGAACGAGTGATTATGGCCTTCAGACATGCAGCATGGAGAGACGACCAACAGGCAGATTCATAAATGCAAACTTATACCATCAGGATTTCTGTCAGCGTTACATCTTGTATCACATACCAACGAAGGCTATAATATGATATGATCCATATGCCTAATTGATGCTTTCTGTTACAGAAGATGTAAATCCTTAATTATTTTCATAAAAAAAAAAACAGTCCATCACCATGGTAATCTAACTGTACAGAACTAATGGCACACCACGTGGCTATGTTTCTGCAAAAGCGTGAAGATGATTTTCTAACACCCTCAAAAACCTAACTTCTACACCTTTAACACCCTTGTACACAAGTTGTATAACATTCCATAAATTCCACAGACCTAACTTCCACAGACAATTCCTCCCATAGGCCTACTGCCAACCCTACTTGTAAACACCTATATACATTTCTATATGCACTTCCCTGTCCCCATGAGTTTTGAATATGTCAAATACACACTGGCAAGACAAACCCTGACTCATTACTATGGTACACGAATCTTTATAGTGCATTCCAAGCCATTTGTAAACCTCAGTTTTTTGAAAGGACCAAGTTTTAACACTGAAATACACTCATGGAAACTACTACTGCCTTCAAGTCTTTGTCCACTTCAGGACATAGATTCAATTTTTACAATTACCCATACATCTCACACAGCCTTGGTTACAGCACTCACAGAACATGATCTAATTTACAAAGTTGCTTATTCTTTCTGATTCTGAGAGTTTTATTGATTTCAGAAAAATGTTTGAGGTTTGTTTACAAGCTATCGGTAGTATAAAATATAATAATATAATAATATACAGTATAACTGCAAGTTTCAGCACTTAAAGTAACATTCTATGACAGTACCTAAAAAACAACTTTTTGGGGGCCAAATTTTAGGTCATTTAGGGCTTGTCTATTTCAATTTCAATTGCTCTGATACAGAATTTTCTGCAAGTCCTCCAATCCTAAATGTTTAGCAGCTATCAGCCTCGTTTAAGCATGTCAGTATTATCACATTTAATGCATATTTCAGTCTTGTCATCACACTGACAACAAATCTTATGGCATGCAATTCCCTTTACCTTCTTCAGTGAATGCTTGAATAATTCTCTCTACACCGGCCTACATGTCAACATACAGCAAAACAAATTCCCTGGCTTGCGAAAAGTGTCAATAAAGTGTATCAGCATCAGAGTTACAGACAATCTTGCTAAAGTGACAAACTGTCAACAACTGGATTTGTCTCACTACTTCACTGACAAATCTTGATGCACCCAAGCATATAATATGTTGAAGTCTTTAAGAGTAGCGAGTGGACATTATCTTTGTGGGCAAACAGGGGAGGGTGGACACATTGGAGGATACAAGCCCAAATAAAGTAGGCTTACACAAAACTGCAAAAAATCTTGCTACCTCTGTGGTTTACAGACAAAATATAAAAATATGAAAATGCAATAAAGACTTTTTTTTCTATTTCTTTCTTTTCTCTTCATTCATTTATTTATTTATAATTTGGTTCAGTTTTTAATTTATTTATAATGAAAAGGTAAAATGGTGGAGTTTACATATTTTTAATACCACATCTGCATCCTTTATATACAAGCCTACAATTATATGTCAGTTTCCACTTTTAACAGCAGATTCACATTTTGGGTGTAGCCCTGTTACACCAACAAGAAATGATAGACAGCAATGATACTGTCTAGATGTGCCTATAACAGGAAGTGCATTTGGCCTACAGCTCTACTAGAACATGATATATTACACAACTACATTTCGCCGAGAAGGAAAACAAATTGTCCCTCCTCGTCTAAATACAGAAGGGTGTCCTCCCGGACAGAACACCACTAGGGTTTCTTGGGGATTGTGTCAGAGGCTTTAGATCAGGAAATGATATATGCATGCACCCATCACTCAAGGTTTTGACAGTCTCCTTTCCTGGGAGTGTTTTAATCTGAGATAAGTTTATATTTTAGACATAATGTAATTTGAAAAATAGGAAACAGGAAAAGGATATAACAGAGATAATACAGTTAGTCTGAAACAATAATTACTTTCACAAGTTCATGTATATTTTAGGTGTCATTTTAAGTTTATACTGTAGGAAAGCCCAAAAACCTAAAATTACTTGCAATTTCCAAATTATTAAAAGCCTTACAAAAGTTCTGCATCTGGTATTGCAATAAAACTTTTCAAAGAGAAAAAAAAAAGATTACTCAAAAAAAAAAAAAAGTTATTGAACACTGCCAAGCTTGTAAGGCTGTTAATCACACTCACTGCTTGCCACGATATGGATGAAACATTGCCGATATGGATGAAACATTGCCGATGTGGATAAGACATTGCCGATGTGAATGAAACATTGCCGATGTGGATAAAACATTGCCGATATGGATGAAATCATTCATAATCCTTCATTCAGATTCACTACAAATATTCGGCTTCCTGTTCAACAAAATTCTTCGATAAAATGTCACTACTTGAACACTTGTTCTCGGCACAACCTACACTTGAAACCTGTGAAGTGCATGGTCAAACGACGAAACTGAAACTCTCCAAAATTATGCACTGTGCATGCAGCTATTCCATCCTGCAGACTTATTCTGTGATCTACATCTTCTTTACACTGGACTCTAATACCTGAGCACACCTGACAGTTGATTACAATATTGCATTAATTAAGGGCGTTCCCTGGTGGCCTAATCTCAGGTAATCAGACCCTGACCCATGAGCTAAGTGGCGGATTTAATAGGGTCAGCTACATCGAGGCTGGATTACGCCAGAGTTAAAGCTCGAACACACACACCGGCGCACACATCTAACATACAGGCAGACGGGCAGGTTGCGCGCATGGAGATATCACTGCAGTCTATACACACCGATAACCCGATTTACTGAACTTTTCACACAAACTGCCGACAGAATAGTTAGAGTTTTCACTGAAAAGCAGCATCATCTTTGTGCTAAGCACTGTCACAATTAACTTTACTTATACATTTGATGTTTGCTTTCTTTTAAAACCAAATTTGGATCTCTTTTTCACACAAAAAGGGACAAAAATGACAACAAACCTAGGCAAGGTTTGGCAGAAAGAAAAAAAAATTCTCTTTGTAGGAAAATAAAACCCAAAAAATAATTTGCAATTAATCTTGCATGTACATGTTATGATATATACACAAACATTTTGGAAAAAAAAGAGCATTTTCTGCTGTCAGAAATACTTGTATAAATATATACCTTAGTAACCTACATGTCGTTAAATTCCATAGAAGCATCAAAATGTACATAACAACAACATGCAAAATGGTAGAGGAACAAAGACTGTATTCTTTCACACTTGGCTTCCACGTCAACCAGAGTGCAAAATACTCACGATAAAGAACGAGATGACGCAACAGGTCAGGATTTCCAAAATGCCAGCATTTTGAAATCGGCCGCCTCTCCTCATGGATGAGTAATGCAGCCCATAACTTGAGGCGTCAGCAGCTTCCCTCCAATTGTCACCTCCTCAATCAAGCAGACACACACGCAGCAAAAAAAAAAAAAAAAAAAAAAAAAAAAGGTCTTCGGCAAACAGTTTTCAAAAGCCATGTGGATCAAAACCTTTTTTTTTCCTTCACCCCCCAACTAGTTCTCCTCTTGGTCGTCAGATGTCAGCGATTACCCAACTCCAGTCTTCATGATGACTGACTGGCTGGCGGACGGGCTGGTGGGGTAGTTGTGCTAGGAGCTGGTGGATCTAGGTCCTACACAAGTGGACTGTTAGCAGGTCTCACTGTACTAGCCTGCTCCACCCTGACTCTCACTTATATCTCTAGCACTGCACTCTCTAGGTCACATCCTAAAAACAGCACGGCTATAGGACAACACTTACTCAATACTCTCTCTCAATCAGGGTATATACACATCTGAAGAGCCCCAGGAAATTCCATCAAGTTTTTCTTCTTTTTTGTTTCCTTCGTCCACAGTCAAACGTAAAAGTCTGTTTCATAACACATGCTTAACACCTATATTAAAAGGAAACTCATACTTGTGACAAATTGAAAGGCAAAACTGATGAAAATGTCATCAACATGACAAACTTGTTTTGTTTCATAGAAGTTGACACAAAATCTGCAAAAAAATGACATACATATATTATTTTTCAATTGCATTTGTTCTGCACGAAGCTAAACTTAATACTTTATTTATTTTAAAAGATATGCATTTGTCATTTCGAATCATAATTCACATTACAAAGGGCATTCACCATGAGTAATTATCTCTTATATTTAGCCAGAAGTCTCCTAAGGGCAATTTGTCTACCTTTTTATTAGGCAGAACAACTTTCTTTTATTGCGAGCAGGAAGCAAAAATGACAAACTACATATCCATATTTAACACACATATTTCTGTGTACCCTAATATTCTAATATTTCAGATTAATTTCCTAGAAAGATGACTTTTTCCAAAAGAAATGAGTTTCATGCTAAAGAAGTGACAGAGTAAAATGCTTGTCATTTTAATGAATCCTTTGAAAATAAAGTTATAAATACATGCCTGCCTCATGTATATATCCATCAGAACACAGCTCAAGATTTCTCGAGAATTACTTGTACAAACCAAATTCTCGCAAGGCCTCTATTGATCTTCGCATGATGAGAGGCTGTTTCCAGGACAATAAACCAATTCTCACTCAACAGTATACTAACACTCCTTTCTTCCTGGTTTATTTACTTTTTTTCTCAAACATACTTTATTCCAGCCACACCTATGGTGTAACACTATTACATTTTAAGTCACTGATTTCGGCTTAAACAAAGCCCGGCCAAGCGTCCGATCAAACCCTGAGTATTTGCAGAAACTTTTCTTTCAATTATTCCACATGTCCACGACAAACGTTTATCCCACTACCAAAGTCTGCGTCTGCAATGCATTTTTTCTCCCATGATCTCTTACAAATATTTATTCAAAAACACAGTTATAATAAAATCCTTTGAAGCTTGTTGCATCTGGTTTTTTTTGTAATGTCGGTGAGAATTTCCACACCTTTGCAAACAAACTGAAAGTCTATATGATTTGTGGGTTTGGACAGATCTTGAAGCTTTATTTGCAAATACACCTCAATATCTGGGGGTTTTGTATGGGTTTATAAAAACACTCATTAGGGGTTGGAGGGGGGGTTGTTCCCCGACAAGAGCTCTCTCCTTCAGAGGGCCCTTTCCTTAGGGCCAATATGGCCGCACTAAGAGCTACAAGTACCCACTGTTTGCTAAGCTCACTCCAACTGGGTGTAACATGTTCCTGTATAACAATGTAAACATCAGAGTTAAGACTGACCCTATGAATACACAGTAAATACCCTAAAGACCACACGCCATTAGAATTAACCTGTCACACCCGGGTATATACATATACTGTATTTCATCTCAAGTTAAGCTTTTATCACGACACAGTTTGCTTGATTCTGATTGATACCCCTGTCTTATAAAAGAGTTTCACTGAGGTTTGATTAACAAATTACCAGAAATACTTTGGTGTTCACATGAAAAGCATAATTTTAAGGCCTTAAAAATGCTTATGACAGTATATATAAACCTGAGCAAAACTTTAGATGGAACACAGTATATATATTATTAGACCTTCATCCGAGTTTAATGTCACAATTCCGCAAAATCATTTGTAATTAGCCATAAAAAGATGGGAAAAACGGTCTAGTGGTGATCAAGTTATATTTGGAAAAAAGGAACAATGAGCACAATAATTTTATCATCAAACATCTAAATTTACTCTGATGTCAAATTAAAAGATCTCAAAAAACATCGCAAAACCTTGAACTCCTGTTCCCATATGAACTACAATTCGTATGTGATACGCCATGCCAGCACTCTATTCTTATTTCTTGTTAAATTCTCTACCATAAACATCATATTTATTTACTTGATTGTAAAACAAGAACTTCATATTAAATTCATCTGAAATCCTCTATGAAGTGACATTATTAACATCTATTATCCATCTTTCTATGTGAAATGGCATTATTAATATCCAAATTTATGATTCACTTATTAATTAATGCCATTATAAATATCCAGAATTTCATGCTTTCCTCTATGCGAAGTGTTGTCGTTCAATTATTTCTGTCCATAGTAATACAATAATAAGTTTCAATAGCTCATACTTCTGTCTGTGTGATGTGTCATCGTTCATATTTCCATTCAAAGTAATACCACAATAAGCCTCAATAATTCATATTTCTATCTGTAAGAAGTGTAATCATAATCGCATCCATAATTAATTTTTCATCTGAATTAATGTCATAATTAATACATGAGTAATCTTCTGTCTGAAGTAACATCCCTAATGCAAAAAACATTAATTCTAATATCCTACATTAATTTTACACCAAATAAGTTTCAAATAGCACTATAATTCAATATCCATCATAAGAACATAGGTGGACAAGTATATCTCAGAAAACATCCTTTTGACAGAAATTGCCATTCATAAACACACAAGGCATTCGACCCGCCCGGATAGCGCAGTTGGTTGGGTGTCCGCTTTCGGACGGGGAGATCTGGGTTCAAACCTGGGTCGGGTCATACCAAAGACTGGATCGGGTCATACCAAATGGTACATTCTGCTTCCTCGCTAGGCGTTCAGCAATAAGAGGATAGAGGGTGGACTGGTCGGCCCAGTGTCAGTATAATGTGACTGGGTGAGGGGGCTTGTTGGGTGTCTTCGGCAAGTCGTCTCGGTGAGGCAGCACCAGAAATCCGTCCTGCACCAAGGAGACACCGCCTTCATATAAGTGAAATGTTCTTGAGTAGGGCGTTAAACAATACGCATTCATTCATTCACAAGGCCTTCATGGCTTCTTCGCATCAACGTATGCAGAATTGCATGTCCCTCTGACGCCTTTGACAGGTACTCTAGATTACCTCCAGGTCTATGTCTTTACACGTACATGTGATGGTACTACCTATGGCTGGTAAAGGCTCTGAGACAAGGAACACGAAATACAAGTAAATAAAAAAATATACGGTGACTTTCCGGCTGTTACACGTGCTTCGGTTTCTCATCAACAAATGTCACAAGAATGAGTGACCAAGAGTGCGACTGGATAACAAACGTCTCATTAAACATCTAACGAGACTAAAGTTAAGACACCAACAGGTGGAATTTGTCACTGATAAAACCTGGTTTATTATTAGTCAAAATACACATGCTATTAATCTGCAAGACACCTTTTTGTGCTTTGATTTTCTGACTAAATGTTAATCAGGAGCGTTCTTTCACAACACCACTGTTATCACCCAGCTTATAAAAGATTTTACAATGTTAAAACAGCCATTCACCACATAGCTACATGTATACAACACCTATCCAAGCTAACCAAGCAATCCGCGCACAATGACCTGTCCCTCCACACCTGTAACAAGCACATATGTGTGAACAGGTGCAACCGCTGCGCATGCCCAGCTGTATTACTGGTTTGAAATTTAGCAAATTCGTAAGCTCTGCCCCTGCAGTTTCAAAAACAGCCCAGTACTGAGCCAATTAAGCACTTTGTTGCACGGAAATGTACTAGGTAGATCATTTTTGACATAGGAGTGGTCCTGCCATTTACAACCATAACCAAGTTAGGGATTCTTAGAGTGTAGTGCCTCATTTATAAAACAAGGGAAAATTTAAAACAACATGAAGCTTGCCTCAATGTTTCATTGGCTTCATGCTACAATTACGAGTATCGCTTTTCTAAGTTTAGTAATAACTTCGAAAAATTTGCTTGTTGTCAAGACTGTTTTCGAACGAAGTCTGGTTTGCTTGTCTCCATTCTGGTTTATCTGACAGGTCAGATTGTTTTATAAACATATCTCTGACAGTCTTCCAACATGGTTCAACATGTTCCTTTTCCGAAAGGTAACAAGACATGTTCTTTTTCCAAAGTGGCACCAAACATGTTCTTTTTCCAAAATGACACAAAGACATGTTCTTCTTTCCAAATGTCACAGACATGTTCTTTTTTCCAAATGTCACAAAAACATGTTCTTTTTCCAAAATGTCACAAAGACATGCTCTTTTTCCAAAATGGCACAAAGACATGCTCTTTTTCCAAAATGGCACAACACATGCTGTTTGCAACTCCTTTAACTGAATTGCTTTTGCTTGCAGATGGCCCAACAATCCCTTTTTGTTACTGGTGCCAGAAAAGCTACTTAGTAAAGTTTGTCCACAGAAGATATCTGAAACCCTCCAGTTCACGTGAGAGTGTCTCCTCTCTCCCTTGAGTGTCCCCTGCTACGGGTGCCCACTCCTGTGTATGCCAACATCCAGTGCGTGCGTTAGTTAGTGTATCTAATGTTAGCTGTGTCCGCCAGGGTGAATCTCTTACCATGGTGCATCTCTGTGGTTTCCTATCGTGGCGGTGATACCACTTTCCCTCGCTACACGGACTGCCTCTACTTTCAATCTGAGCGAAAAACAGCACAAGACTTTGCCAAAACTGTTTCCCCTGTTATTACTGGAATGTTCATGCCTGGTGTTTACGTTGAAGTGCTTCAATCTTCATGGGGATAAAATTTTTTTGTCTGTTGTACCTCCTTCATACTTTTAAGACTGCAGTTTTTAAAAAAAAAAGTTTGTGCACAAAATGTCTCTTTTATTTTATTTTAGTTTTGTCTTTTTTTTTCAGACTTTGAATTAGGTTTATAAGTAACAATCTCAGCTGGTACTGCTAAAGTTAGATCTATCAACTGCTCCCCATGCCACAGTCTCTAATCAGAACTGAAAAATAATATGTTTACTCTCAGGTTATTTGTCCTCCCTCAAACTGTATTCTTACTTACATATTTTGGAACTGAAATCAGCTCTTTCACACAAATGAGTACTGAAAAACAAATTACATTAAAAATTCGGAAGACCCAGATTTGTCCTCTCAAGCCAAAAAGTAATTCTGAGGATTTAGATTTATCTTCTCAAGCCAAAAAGTAATTCTGAGGATTTAGATTTATCTTCTCAAGCCAAAAAGTAATTCTGAAGATCCTGATTTGTCCTCTCAAGCCAAAAAGTCATTCTGAGGATTTAGATTTATCTTCTCAAGCCAAAAAGTAATTCTGAAGATCCTGATTTGTCCTCTCAAGCCAAAAAGTCATTCTGAGGATTTAGATTTATCTTCTCAAGCCAAAAAGTAATTCTGAAGATCCAGATTTGTCCTCTCAAGCCAAAAAGTCATTCTGAAGATTTAGATTTATCTTCTCAAGCCAAAAAGTAATTCTGAAGATCCAGATTTGTCCTCTCAAGCCCAAAAGTAATTCTCACGATTCAGATTTATCCTCTCAAGCCAAAAAGTCATTCTGAGGATTTAGATTTATCTTCTCAAGCCAAAAAGTAATTCTCACGATTCAGATTTATCCTCTCAAGCCAAAAAGTCATTCTGAGGATTTAGATTTATCTTCTCATGCCAAAAAGTAATTCTGAAGATCCAGATTTGTCCTCTTAAGCCAAAAAGTCATTCTGAGGATTTAGATTTATCTTCTCAAGCCAAAGAGTAATTCTGAAGATCCAGATTTGTCCTCTTAAGCCAAAAAGTCATTCTCAAGATCCAGATTTGTCCTCTTAAGCCAAAAAGTCATTCTGAAGATCCAGATTTGTCCTCTTAAGCCAAAAAGTCATTCTCAAGATCCAGATTTGTTCTCTTAAGCCAAAAAGTCATTCTCAAGATCCAGATTTGTTCTCTTAAGCCAAAAAGTAATTCTCAAGATTCAGCTTTGTCCTCTCAAGCCAAAAAGGGGTCATCAGATAAACTGGGCTAAGTCAGTGTAGGGAGCAGGTATTAGATCCGACTTTAATATGGGAGATCAATTCTTATGACAAACCATGTAAAAAGATTTTGTGTCTTACAGATTTTTGCCTCTATGCCTAACTGAAAGTCTGCCAAAAAAGTGTTTTTAATGGAGTCAATTTTCTGTAAAGACGACAAAAACATGTCCCAGCTGTTGTAACGTTGTCATTGATGTATCATGAGTTCTGATAATGGTCACATCTAAAGCACTAACAAAGAACAAAAACATCCTCAAGGCTCGGGGCAGAATGAACACAAAATACTCACCACCTGTTGTTGTAATGACTTGGTGGGCATGTCGCTCCGTGCGCATACTGTTGTAGTGGGACGGTGTTGGCAAATCGTGCAAGTCTATCCATACAAACACAGGTAAAACAGGGCGCATGAAGGTACAGGTAAGATATACAGGACAGAGACAACAAGCACGGGTATAGGTAATGAGGGATATACTATCATTCATACAGGTAAAAAACAAATGCCAAACAGCCAGAGATGATTAAACGTAAGAAAATTAAGAGACACTGGCGAAATAACATGCACAGGTATGTGCGATGAGGTACACGCTATCATTCATATAGGTAATAAACATCAACAAATGGCCAGAAATTATTACAGGTAAGACAAAGGACACTGGTATAGGTATATGTAATGAGGTATATGCTATTATTCATAAGGGTAACACACATCATACAGGCAGAAACTGGAGCCCATTCATACAGCGTCCCTGATAGGTTTGATATGTACATCTATACCCACAAACAATCAAAGCCAGTTAAAAAAAAACATGTACATACAGGTGGGGAGTGACTGGCATTATACTGCATACAGGTAGGAAAATATAGGTGTAAATCAATCACTCATTGCATACAGTCACACAGATAAGGAACATGGCACAGGCATATCATACAGTCAGACAGCCCAATATGAAGTGTGCTATACAGGTGTAAAAACATGACACAAGAAAGAAATCGCAGTCAGTCTGCCTATACAGCACAGCACAGATGTGCTGTCCATCATTTCAGAGGATAATCAGGCTGTTAATTAATACACATGTTAATTTAATTTCTGTCTCGGGGAACTATTCTTCCCTTGGACACGACTACTAACTTTTATGAAAACAATAAAAAAAAAACCCCAAAATTAACTCTGAACCTACAAGATATACATCTATCCCTTGCTGCATGGACCCTATATAAGAGCAAAATTACTGTTACTTATTTCCAGCAAATTTAATTCTGTCAATTATATGAGCTTGTACATCAATATGTTAACTACATGTCACGGTTTACTTGTCGAAAGAAATTTCCAACTATAAATCCCATCTCTTGACAACAAATTTGTCAATGTGTTACCACAAGGGTTGCCCCCCCCCCCCCCGAAATGTGTCTACCGAGTTTTTCTGACATGGGGTCCCTGATACTCCGAAACCTCAAACCACGTGAACACATGTACTGAGGGGAAGAAAGGATATATTGTTGATGCTTGAAAACCACTAAATCCAAACAAGGTGGGAGGGAACTAAAATACAAACCAGAAGATTGATGTGTAAAGAGACAGCTGTCTTCAGCTCTTAAATTTCACCAAATTTCCTGTTGCCTGCACACTTTTATCTGATAGCCCTACAGTAATATCTCAAAATGTTGACTGACTTTCCTGTTCCCATCACTTGACTGATTTACCAAATATAAGAAATCAAAATGTTTACTGACTTTCCTGTTTCCAGCATTTATCTAATTCAGCTGATACAAGAAATCAAAACAAAAATGATCAAATTTCCTATTGTCACAATTTGTCACATGACACTACCATAACAAATCAAAATGTTGATCAATTTTCCCCATTGCTATCATTTATCCGATGGCTCCACTGTAACAAATCAAAACAATCAATTTTCCTGTGCTATCATTTATCCGATGGCTCCACCGTAACAAATCAAAACGATCAATTTTCCTGTGCTATCATTTATCCGATGGCTCTGCTGTAACAAATCAAAACGATCAATTTTCCTGTTGCTATCATTTGTCTGATGTCTCTACTGTAACAAATCAAAATGTTGCCCAGCTTCACCGTTGCCAGTGTTTGTGCTACTGTAACAAATCAAAACATTCATCCACTTCCCAGTAACAATCCCTTTTCAGACACTCCAACCATAACAAATCCAACTGTTGATTAACTTTTCCTGGTGACATAATCATTACTAATTATCTGTATTGTATGTGTCTTTACTAATACCACATATAATGTTGATCATCAAGTCCTTTGATCTTCCTGCTATCATCTCAAAATTCTGATCAAATTCCTTGCTGCCCTAATTAATCAACTGTCCACAGCAACATCTCTAATTGTTAAATTATTTTCCCTGTTGCTATAATTGACTGGTTATTTCTCAAAACATTAATTAACTCATCTTCTGCGAGAATTAGCAATAACTGATTAACTAATCTTTGGCAATAATTATTAATAACTGTTTCTGTAATGACATCTCCGCTAAATATTGAATATGATATTTCTGCACTCACATTTATGAATGGTGCAAAAGCATTCCCAGGGTGCAGCAACACTTTCACCTAATTTTATGCGTTACAGCAATTATCGAAGCACTGACCAATTTCTGCCTGCCTGCCTGTTGCCTTCATTTTGTATTCCAAGTTTAAAGTAAGTCTACAAATTCCCAGCATGCTGACTAATAATTATAAGACATTTATGTTGACAACATTAGTTTAAAATTAATTCAGTTTCTATTTTATTCAATTCAAACTCACTTCAAAAATAAAGTAATGAGCAACGTTCTCCATAATGCAATATTTTGGTGAAATTTTTCAAGTGCTGTAATCAAAAAGTTGATCAAGTGCTGAACAGCTTTCAAACTAAACAGCAATTAAAATGATTTACAAGAAAAGTAGCAATGAAAATGATCTGCAATAAAAATAAAGTTTAAACATATCTCAACATTATCCATAGTTCAGATGTATACCTGAAGAATAACACGTACCTACATTAGGCTCAAGACAGGCTAGAACATAACACAGAATTCTAATACATGAAAAATAATGCAATGTAATGTCTGGTATATTAAAGGTGACGACTTGAGCTTCCAGAGCTTGACTAAGAGTTATAAATATACCTCGGTTAATATCAGTTTTCTTCACTACCCCCTCGAGACACCCCCCCCCCCTCGGTCTCCCTCACTCCCCCAAACCCTGTGGAACCCTTCGTATCCGCATAGCGGACAGGGTGGACCCTAAAACTCACATTCATTTCCCCTACAGATTATCCAATCAAAAACCAGGAAATTAACTCTGAGGCTATACGGATCAGAGGTGACTTCCTCTGGATAATTCAGCCAATGGAAAGCACATGTAACGGTTGTCAAGGCAACCTGTTGGTTATATAATATCTGTGTGTAATTTATCTAGCCACAAAACATACTTTCATTAAAAAAAATTAATGTAAAAAACAACTAGGTATCACATATATATATAAAGCTTTCCTCATAGTACCAGATAAGTAAGACTGAAACAATATCCCCTCCCCCATTCCTTAGATCCTTCAACTGCATTAAAACTTCACATGAACTTTTTAGTGCGAGTACATTTAGCTTGAAAGAAATACGCATCCTCCACCCAGCTTAGATATGAGATAACTGATACAATTCAGGATGGTATTTATTAGTGATATAAATAATATCATTGTTAATATTATTATTATTGATGATACATCTGCCATATATATATATATATATAAAACAACAGTGACACACTTACGTATGTATATGGCACATACGTATTCCAAATGTTTTTGTTCTTTTTTCTCTCCCAGTTTCCCATATTAGGTATTGCTCTAAAGTCTCAGCCACCCAAATTTATAAGACGCATTTAACCATTGGCTTAATTCATAACTACAACCAATTATTAAGAAGCGCATATAATTATTCAATGTTTATAGCATACATGCATCCATCTGATGACTTCCATGTATTTTTCACTTTCTGAAAGACCAGCATGACTTTAGTACGGTATATATATATATTCAAACATGTATCGCTTGTGAATACATACAAGTCATATATTATTACTAAAAACACTTTCTCATGTTTCAAACATAATATACGAAATTCATATGATACTATTAATCACGACACATAGTTGTTGTTGGTTAAGATTTATCCACTCCAAAACTCTCTCAAAGATCATCAATGTCCTCACAACAGTTAAAATAAACCAATCCCCCAGCAATTAAAATATCACACAAAAGCTTGTTTTCTAGCTGAAGGATATGTAAATAAATTACTACTGTAAAGCAAACTAATCTGGTGTGAGTTACCGAATAAATCAGCCAACCATATTTCTGAAAATCAATTTCTGCAACTGTAAACAGCAAGCCATCACTACGGTTACATTAATAATCAGTAGATAGAACAACCAATCAAAATGAGTTTTTTCCATATCCACCAATCAAATTTTTCAAAATTTGGCAAAGAACATTTGACATGACGATCACATTAAAGTGGAATCATTTTGCTGTTTGTTATACTGCCTCTGATTGGTGAAGATGAAAAACAAAATGTCAACAGCAACAATTAATCACTAGTAATAATTAATTCAGGTACAATTTTTATCTAACACTGAAAGCTTCTAAAAAGCAACTACAGTTTTCATGCATTTAGCCATCAGGAGGATTAACACATTCAAAAACTTCACCTGACAATGTTCCTTGCTGTTGACACTCAAACAAAGAACACTGTTGGAGGGAGGTACACAATTTTTTCATTGCTGTCAAGAAACTTTGTGTAAACCCGAAGTCAGTTAAAACTTTTATCACATTTCCCTCACAGCAACTTCCCCTTGAAATGTGATAAACCTTTTTTAAAAGTTAGTTTACAGAAAGTTTAAAGACTGGCATGCATGATATGAAAGTGATTCTAATTAATGTGGGTTTGACGAGAAGCAAAGTCTGGAACGTTTATGTGTATGAAAAGCTCTATGTGGTGAAGTGGTGTAACGAGGAGAGGTTAAGAAGAAGATAAGCAGACAGAGATGACAGGTGACAAAGATAAAAAATGTTTTACTGTCTTTTTTTTGTCTTTTTCATGGTGGGGTGGCTGGAGGTTGGGAGTCATTCAAATAAACTTATCGATAAAGAGTTTACAATACTCTCTTTGTTCCTACACTAAAACTCATATCATGATTCAAGTCAATTCTCCATCTTACAAATATAAATCACTTTACATAAGAAATTCAATAGGTCATTTTGGTTCCAGTCTATATGATTCGACTTTTTCAATTTTACAAATAACATTAGAATTATTATCCGTATTAAAAACAAAAGTTCAGCAGGTTTAAGGCACCAAGGGACATAACTCAGGACAGCAGAGAAATTCTTTTATCATGCTTGGTAGTTTCCCTTGAAATTTGTTCAAGCATAAGCTCTTTCAAGAGTTATGTTAAATTTCACATTAAGGTCTAAGCTTATGTGTAACTATGGGATACTGATTGCTTTGCCCCTCTTTTTCCCCTTCCATGTTCAGGTGGATTAGCTTATTTGTTCAGTCCATCTCCATGTGAAATCATGAAGGTTTCTATTTAAAGGAAATGAAACATATCTCCTGATGATCAGAATATACATATATTGGCCAATTCACTTAATACCATTTTCATTTTTAGCCAAAACTGTATAAAGAAAAATGACATGATGTTCTCAAATTTGGAGTTCAACAGAGGTTATATCAAAATATGAAACCTTACTCCTAATATCTGAAGTACATGCACCCAGTACTGTGAAACAGCATCCACTGTAAGATGATATAAATGACAGTGTGAAAAACCTAAGATGGGTTTTAGAGGTTGAACTTTCATTAATTATTACACAGAAAAAGAGAACCAGGCCAAATATACATGTATGTACTGAGCTTTGTCACAATTTTATGTCCCAGGGTCAAAATTTCAACCACGTTGTGGCTGTAACGTAGAAAAGGTATGTACAAGATCGAGGTGGCAGATGATGAGTTTAAAGAAGTTAGGTGCCATTGATTTTATAAGTTCATTATTTCATGTAGGAATGTCTGGGATTAGGATTTGAAGCAAAATGTTCAATGAATGATATGTTATTCAACCTCACAAAGATTAAAATTAGGGGTAATTTAATCAGTAAGATGTGAGTTATAGGTTTAACCAATTTAGTAGATGTAATGAACAATTTCATGTTATCACTCTGGTGTAAGGGAGATCACTCTAGTAATACTAAAGACTCAGATACAGTAAACATACAATATACCCCATACATTTACTACCTGTAATAGATATATAATCATTTCGTTTAGCAGTACATATAATCAGAGAGACTGAGCAGACTGGAAAATAAATATTGATGCTATAAACAAAGAACAATATAAATGTATACATGCACATAAACTGACAATGATGACAAGGATCTGTAACCACACAACCCTGATGACTGACAAACACTGAAATCTACTACCGCCATCATTACTCAAATACTGTTTGTATCGTTAATTCACAACTTTTATCATTCAAGAACGTGACTTTTTTTTTCAAAGCAAAAATGCCAAAACACCTTGAACTAGCATGAATGATGTCTATTTACTGTTTGCCTCTTAGTGAGGCACTGCTCTAATATTTAAACTTTACAGCAGAATTTTTAACACGGCAGCAGTAGATTAAGCTTTCAGAATAAACAAACTATGTGTAGTTGCCAATGTGTGTCAGGTCCAGCTTTTACTGCTCCTAAGTTGTGGATGCTGTCGAGGCAGAGGCACAGAACACACCAGCAGAGACGACATATGTATAGGCTACCTGATGCTATCACCATATACACATGTAGCCATACGAGCCACAAACTCTAAATCCTCTACCTTTACACACGTTTAATACCATCCTGTAATTGGCCCGAACTTTTAAGAGTGCATTATGATCGATCTTCCAACCCTAGCCTATAACCAGACAGAGCGCAATGCTTTCACAGTACA
Organism: Acanthopleura granulata; assembly: GCA_016165875.1. Lineage (NCBI taxonomy): Eukaryota > Metazoa > Mollusca > Polyplacophora > Chitonida > Chitonidae > Acanthopleura > Acanthopleura granulata. Next base: position 617,128 of record JABBOT010000024.1, on the reverse strand, counting down.
GTATCTACGTCTTCGTCACTGTTTACAGTTAAGCATACTGCAGCGGCACACTGCCTTAAACACTGTGAAGCAATGCATGTGACCACATGTAACCGCACAGTGCCTGCCTTTAACCACACAGTAATTGCTCTTCGGTATTTTGAGACATACTGCTGCGCAGTACTGCAAAGTGTGGCTCAATATATGACACCAGGCTATTGAGCAGCTACAGAGCAGTACAGTACAGCTGCAGCAAAGGACAAAACAACTGCCGTGCGGCGCTGTGACTGTATTCTGCTATGCAGTGACAGATTGGATGGCACTTACAGGAATCTGTCACACCTTCGTACTGGCCATGCAGTTCTCGAGCATTTCTCAACATTACCGCAGACATTTCTCAACATTATTTCTCAACATTACCGCAGACATTTCTCAACATTACCGCAGACATTTATCAACATTACCTCAGTTTCAGACCATTCGATATCACGGAATCACGCATTACATTTCTGAATTTATCTAGGAATGGAGGCGTTTATTACTGAAATGTCTCGACAGGAAAGGGTTAATTCAAGATTTTCACTTCAAACCATTCACAACAATTACCTTTTCTATACCACTGAAAATCGGTATATTACGTCCATCTTTAACTGGGCAGACTATTGTTCGTATTACATAATGCACTCTTGGCCATTTGGCCCAATCACCAAATTTCAACACGTTATATGTTTTACCAGAAACTGAAAAAAAAAAAAAAATTCTGCAACTTCTTTTTGAGTAATTTGATAAAAATTTATTAGACAAAGCTGACTTGGCTTTTGAGCATGTGTAAAGGCAGGAGATTCATTACAAACCCATATGCAGGTACAGAGCACAAGGGCACACAAACTCACACACCTACACCATGTGCGCCACAATTAGGGCAGGACGCGTGGGGGGGGGGAGGGGGCTGGAGAGTGTTTTACCTGGTCCAATGTTATGTCCTCAGAAAGTGTGAATTTCCAAGAAAGTTTTTCGTATTAATATCACATTACAAGATAACAGTTAGTATTGTTTAGTATTACTGAACTGAAAATTCTTGAGTATTCATACAGATGAATTTTGTTATAGCTGCTTAAAAAAAGTCTAACCCACACTTGGGCAAATTTGAAAAAAATTGAAAGAAGTAACTTATAAACTGATTACTTCAAAGGAATTGCTTTAAATTTCATGCAATGTTCTGCATTATATTTGAGTCTCTTGGTCACTTTAGGAATAATGTTGAGACATTAAAATTGTTTCTCTTGTTTTTATTTAATTTAAATGATACTGAAGAAAATTACGTAAAGTAAAATGTGTGCGCAAGAAAAGTGAATGTGAAGGATCAACACACACGGAAAACAACTACACATAGTGATGTCACATGCATCAGTTTAACCAATCACAAACATGAAGGTCTACAGAGCAGCTGGATTGTGTTTAAATCTTATAAGATATGGGTGTTAAGCCTTGCTTTGCCCAGGTAAATGTTCTAACTATCGGAGAAATCATTTAAGACTGACAACATTCTCTGCTTCACCATGCAAGTCTTCCAAAGGATATGTTGTTAAAAAAATGAAAAGAAAAAAAAAAAGGACACAAGCAAGGCATTTGAGTTGATATTTTGGCACCTCATTTAAGCCTAAACTTGTAACCTACACTAAAAGTCGGTTTAATCACATAAATTGAAGAGGGAGACGCCATTAGTTTACAAATTAAGCCGACAGATAGATGTTAAAAGAGAAAGGAAAGACAGAAATTGATAGAGCACCCATCACCAATAACAACAACAACATCCACAGAAACCATCACCATGGTTACAGAAATGTGTTAGCTAGAAACCAGTACTGTGTATCAACTATGTTCTATGCCATAATACATGCAGCCATCTATCTTCAGACCAGCCTGAACAAGAACAACGTCTTCCGTATTTCCAAGAGACAGTCAAATCCCAACTTTCTCCAGTTTCAAACTTTGCAATATTCTTTTCTTTACAGTTAATGTTATTTTTTTTAACGTAAAAAAGTGCCATGATAATCTCTCAGAGCTATACAAAGAGAAGTGGCCAAAGGTGAAAGGATGTGTAAGAGAAACTGTCATGTCAACTGATACAGAGAGACATATTTGTATGTTTGTGAATTCAGGCATTCTTGAGTTTGGCCATGATCTAATTTAACCTACCCAAAGTCGATCTGCCGAAAAAGCAAAAGGCATTTCCACTTGGATACATCAACCAGCAGAAGACATTCTCAGACAACCAGTATGAAACCAGGGAATCTCCAACCTTGTATGACAGGATTTACTAGAATCTGTCCTCCAAAGCAGGTGCTATTTGAATAAAAGATCAATTCCATGAAGTCACATTTACATAGTTGTGGATTGATTGATGAAATGATTGCACCTGCTTTTCAAGGCAGTTTCCAGAGAAAAAGAAAGAGAGAGAGAGAAACAGAGAAAAAACCCATGAAGAACAGAGGAAGAAGGGCTTATGCATGGGAAACGTGACAATTGCTTGTAAAAGGCACATATTGTAGAAACACAAAGGAGGCATAACATGGAATACCAGATCAGAAAAAAGCTTTCTTACAGATAAAACGCTTGGCTCATTGCCAGAAACCTTCAGAAAGATAAGCAAAATGAGAACAGCCGCAATATCATCCAGAAAGAGGTCAATACAACGCCCACATGAACCACAGATCTAACAGTTCTTGTCAAGAAGTAAGCTCACAAGTGTCGAGACAGTAAACACATGTATGTTCTTCATTTGGAACCTGCTGAAATTCTTCTCAGATGCAATCGGGACAGCGGTTGGTACTGGCTTCCCAGAGACATTTCAACATGTTCAATGCAGAAGAGTTCTAATTTCAAGGGAAATAACCACTCCTGTTTTAAGAGTCCAAGAGTTGACATTTTGTTGGTATCAATGACAGAAGGTTGAAGATGTTCTATGTCAGTGAAGGAAAAAAAAAGGTTCCCAACTGAATGACTGAAAACAAAACAAACAGGGGTGTTGATATGTACTTCCAATGTGAAGTTTCCCATTGGTCAATAAGCAACACTGCCATGGGAACCAGCAATTAATCAGATGTTGATACCTGTGAAAAATCAGTGAATCATGAAAATGACTATGGTACTAAAACAGAGTAAGTGAAGTGAGTAATGGGAGAAACAGAAATATGATCGACAATGGAGGGATAAAAGCATATCCAAGCACTACAAACAAAAAGACAAAACAAAATAAAACAACTCAAAGAACATTCAAGACAATGATGAAATGAGGTAGACATGAAAAGCCAGGGAATGGTATGACCTACAGCAGCCCAACTATGCCAAATAACTGTAACCATAGCAACCTTGATCTAACGACAGACCCAAGATTCAGGACCAACAGTAAGACGTAATAAATAATGACTGCAAGACAAAGGGGGGACTAGAGCATATCCAACTGAGATACATCTAAAAAATGGAAGCAAGTGGACTAAGAAAAATGTAGAACTTTTAAAACTAAACTGGAACGAAAGCTGGTGGGTGATACTGTTGATACATTTTTCATTGCCCACTTTCCCAAAACTTTGCAAGATTTTTTTTTTTGCACGGAAAAAATCCAAAGAAACAAAAAATGGATTTTTAAAAAAAATTTGAAATTCTAGTTTTAGCAATTCATAAAAAAAAAGATATGCAACAAAAAAAAAAGAAGAAGAAATATATATATATATATATAAAAATAACGGTATGCGAGTTTGCGCAAATGAATTGGTAAAGTGGTGACATTGACTATAGGAACTACAGGCTGGTGGCAGAAGTAGACTAGGCTCATGGTATTGATAGATACACAGTTACCAGCACATGGACTTTCACCTGTGCTTCCTCCCCACCAAGGCCGGTCGTCACATTGCCTTCGCTATTTTTACCGGTCGTCCACTCGATACGATGGTAATTGAACATTACGAACGACAGAGAGACGTCAGTTATGAGAACTGCTTGAAAAGTGTTTCTCTGGAAGAAAAACAAAATGGAATTTGTTTATGTTTTGACTGATAGATTTCTTTCATTCAGAAATACACTCCACATTGTACAATTAGGTGTTTAGAACAATATTGCGAGGCATGAAGAATTCATTTGGATGTGGCGCTTAAGAATGTTTTGCTTATGGCTATGACACCAGTAAGGTTTATGGGTCAATCAGAGTGCCTCGACTGATAAAAACACTGAACTTCATCAGGTTCAAAACAAAACATTCTGACTTAAAATCACATCCAAATCAGGCAGAGATGGATGCAAGCGACAACTGTAATGAGTGGAGGAAACCGGATTGCCCGCGGAATAAAACCACCAACCTTCCAATTTAAAATTAGAGTTGACGCAGCAAGAGCTGGATGCCAACATGAAACCTCATTGGTCAAGGGCGCTTGAAGGTCACAGCAAGACAGCTGAGTCAGAGCGAGAAGAAAAAAAAAGCTGATTTTTGAATGGAATGTATTGACGCATGCAACTTTACAAGTGTTTCTCTGAAAAAAAAACAAAAAAACAACAACACCAGCAAAGAACATCAAAAACAACAAATTGAGAAAATGAGACAGACTTATTTTCAAACGGTAATACAACGATACACATTATGTCCTTTTTTATTACTAGGGTTAACGGGAAGAGCTTCAGTGTAACAGTCCTGGTTTTGTCCTTGATAAAATGGCATATACACATGTATGTCATGTCTGAAAACTGAATACCAAACATTTATGCCAGAACTTTTACTTTGAAGAAAAAAAAAAAAAAAAACAATACCATTCAATTTACACATATGATCTGTGTTTTAATTACCAACTTAACCTAGGCTTTTTAAACTTGTACAACAGGAACAGTGGGGTTAATGGGTAGAGGAAACAGTCAGAGCCCGCAGGGGAAAACAATGTGCGCGTCCATTACCAGTGTACAGAGAGGTTATTCTCTGCATTCACAAAGACATACATCTACATATATACATCATTCATCATTCTGTCATATTTTCTCAGGTGGACGCTGCCTGCAGAAATACATCTTAGCCCATTTCCCTCACACAAAATTGCATGATTACTAAGTGTTTATTCATCCCATTATTAGCAAACAAAGGGAAACGGTACCAGGTATGAGTTCATAGGAGCCTACTTTGCATATCAAACAAGATTTGCTGACAGAGCAGAGAGGCTGGTAATGGGATTACAGTGGGCGAATGAAGTTTCTTTGAAACAAGGGTTAACCATGATGATGTCAATTTGGTACAAACTCTTGCCAGATTTTTTTTTTAACCCAAAATTTTCATGAACAATAATTGCCAACAAATTATCACCACAACACTGAATGTTGTAACTACAGAGTTGGTAGCCCTGACTTACATATTAACACCTGCTTCTTAGTAAAATATTTCAAATTAGAACAAAAAGGGTTCACAGTGCACTAATCAACAGTCTAACCCTTGTGTCTCCTGCAGTTTGTATGTAAATTATTAATAAATAACCTTCTTATCTCCAAGCCACAATACAGTTATTGCATCACGAAACAATCTACTTCACACCGCGCAGAAAAGGTGAAAATAAAACATTATCAGATAAAGCACTAACGACTTTTATCTTGATGCACTTTGTTTTTCATTTCTCTACTTTTCCACGTGAGAAGACCTAATCTTTCTACCTGTATGCCAACAAACAATCGCAGGTAAATGGCATTACAGTGGCACAGGTACGTACATTGTGGGTGTCACATACATGTACCTGTGGCAATTACAAGGAAACAGCCTAAAATTTCACCCAATAAGCGTCATAAGATACTACTTTTGGTGCTAGAACTTTCAGTAGTATATTACCTTACATTTTAATCCAATCTCATAACACCTGTCTGAAGTGAAGAAAACTCTCAGAATCAGACAAAATGTTCAACCATAGACATGGGCAAAATTTTAGGCCATTTACCACAATCCCGAAGATCCAACTTCTGTTGTAAATCAAGTTTTATCAACTTTTGAAAGCTTGTAATCACCAGTGGTATGACAAGTATGAGTGTAGGTCTATGTAAGAACTAACAATTTGAAACAAAAATTCCGGGGTAATTAAATCCTAAGTCACCGTAAAAATTAAGAGATTACCTGAAGGGATTTTGCTAATTCTTTCTTATTGTTCATACCCTGAAATCAGCAACATCTCTAAATCCTTCAAGCCCATTAAACTATAATCACACTCCTTCATGCAAGAGAACTATCACTACATAGGTCGTCCTGACATCGACCAAGTATAGAGTATCAACTCAGTATGCAGGGTTGTTGCTGGCTCATTCAGCTAAAGCATCAGTGTCACCTCAGGGGATGAGCCTATGACCAATGAGATCGCAAGCCAAGTTACGACTCCTCAGTTGGCTAGCATGCAAGCGCAATGTAATGACCCAGAAGTCTCCCACCAATGCGTTCCTCTGAGTTCAAGTCCAGCTCATGCTGGCTTTCTCTTCTGCCATAGGCGGGAAGGTCTGCCAGCAACCTGCAAATGGTCGTGGGTTTCTCCCTGGCTCTGCTCGCTTTCCTCCCACCATAATGCTGTCCGCCGTCGTATGAAGGAAATATTATTGAGTACGGCGTAAAACACCAATCCAATAAAATAAATAAATAAGTTACAACTCTACAATATGTTGTGTATCACTGTTTTAATGGTGTCCATCTTCATGGTTTTAACTGACAAGGTTTTTTCTTCCACAAGAGGCCCACTGCAGCCGATCAGATTTGAAAAATAGCCAAGCTTGGCAGGTTGTCAATGTGCCAGACAAACTCGCTTCAGTAGAATTATTATTCAAGAAGAACCTAGTGATATGAAGTCAGAATTACTTCAGGACTTAATGAAAGCCCTTGTTTTCTGTCCTTCAATTGAATTCAAATGTTTCACCCCATAAATTAAGGCAGGTTGGATGAATTGGATTTAAGGGGGAGTTCTGCCAGCAACCTGCAGATGGTTGTGGGTTTCCTCCAGGCTCTGTTGGATGTCGCTGTAGAATGAAATCTACCTGAGCATGGCATTAGACACCAATCAAATAAATACAGATCACTTGTCGAACACAGGGGAAGGTACCCTACAAACTTCCTCACAGGATGGAATTTTTAAGAGGCTTTAATTTGATAAGTGTCATCATCACTTTACCCGGCAAAGCTACACTGTCTAACACTGGTCCAAACATGTGAACGTGAAAGTAAATTTTGTAACTTTTATGAAAGCGTGAGTGTGGTAAGCAGACAATATGAAGAAGTGTTTACCAAAACTTTTCCCAAGAGCAAAATACTTTTTAAAGTTATGTGATTTCCAAGTGAACAACTTTGTAACTATTTAGTAACTATTTACTTATTAGTTCTCAAGGTCCACCTGTAACACTAAAAACTTTGTGGACAGACAAACAGATAGACAGACAGACAGTGCCATATACAACCATATTACAACAAGTAATGATACAGTCATATAAAAAACCTAAAGTAACATATGATGTCAAGGCAAAACACTTGTAGCATTGTATGCTTCTGTAAGACCTACAGAGAATCTGATATAACTGTTCATTTCATATAAAAGTTATAAAACATAAGTTGAAGACATTTTATATATGATGCAAGCTTTAGCAAGCAACATATGTAAAATTTCGTCAGGGGGTTTCATAATTTTCATGTGAAATGAACACTTGTAGATTCTTTTTATCACATAACTGAGATGACTAAAAGAAGAAGAAATAAAAAAGAACACTGTAGGATCAAGCTCCATGACATTATTCAAATGTAAACAAACCACAGCCTGGCTCAGACAGAGCACTGCGTACGATAGCAACATGACTACGCATGAACAAATAGTTTCATGACATATTTCAGCTTTAATGAAGTATATTGTAAAACGGCAAACTTTTCAAAAAAATCTTCAACAAAAGATGACATAGAGAAGTCAAATACTGAGAATTCAATCCGAAAGACAGGTGGAGATTTTGCCTATGAACATCACCGACCCTTCTAGAATTTGTTGCGACACTGACCTTATTTTTGCCGTCCCCTTCAGCACCATAATATCCCACGTTGAACCAGGTGCTCACAAACACCCAAGTCGCCCGAAAATTCGGGTACTCCGGATGGTGGCTGCGAATGTCACACGACGCTCGCTCCAATATTTCAGGGCTGGTGTATTCCCCATACCACACGTGACCCCCAGGAATTTTCTCGATGTCAACGTCCGCCCAAAAGGGCGCTACCAGGGCGGTGCCGTTGATGGGGAAACTCACAGGCTGGTAGCGGTCGCTGAATTCCGTGTTGAAGGAGATGATTCCATTGTTACTCACCTGCATCAACAACAACAACAAGAAGAAAATGTCACTTAATTTATACCAGAGATGACAAACCAAAACTCGCAAATAAACACTGAACTGGGTAAATTATTCCACTTTTTATTTTGATGGTCCAGCTGAGGTACGCAGTGATACATGATGTCACACCTGAAATAAAATATCTTCATGTAGATAAGGTTGGAAACAGATAGAACTGAGAGAAATCTTTTGAAACTATCTTAAAAATCTGAAAATAAAGAAAAGGTAAACACTGAATCTGACCTAAACATTTGCCCAAAAATGTATATTTTAGACGTATGTAAAGGCCATCAAAAAATATTACTTTTGGTACAAGTAAAACACACATTTTTTTGTAGTGGGATATGATCCCACTTTCTAAACAAACTCAGAACGCCTTTCCAAGATCAATAAAACTCTTAGAAAGTGACAAAGTAAGTAGTTTAGTCATGGGCAAAATTTTAGGTCATTTCACAATAAAAATCTGGCAAGACCTGGATTTGAACACACAGCATCCTTGGCGAAAGGTCAATTGGCTGCACCAGGAACACTCTGAGAGCCTTTTTACACCTGTGATACACAGGTAGAAATCACAAGTACCAGAAGGACATATTGCCAATGATTTTCTTATTTCCTTTCTAAATAACAAATACTACCACCTCCATCACAAGAGATCCTGCGAAGGACAACACAAAATCTTTCTACTCACAATTTTACTTCTTTCAAAGCATCAACAAATGAATCATTCTGATGAATGAAAAATGCCAAAGAAATCATCTAACAGCACAGCGGAAACAGTGGCTTAAGTTAACTGTAAATTCGCAGGCTGTTGAGAACATCTTAAAACTTTACAATATTGGGTATTTGGCTGGTTCTAATTACTCCGACTAGCATAGGTTTAGCCACAGGGGTATCTCTGTGTCTTTGAGGTGCCCTATTGCATCAAAATTAACACATGAGAGATACGGCAGGTAGAAGGTAAAGTGTAAATTAGACACTCTGATTTCAAATTCTGGCTAAATGTTTGCATCTTACTTTGCAGTTTGACTTAAATGTCATGTCATTTAACATAAACAACTGTAAATGTGAAAAATATTCTCAAACATCTTGACTGACATATACATATGGACAGTTTTATCAGCAAACCCTCAGGAAATGTAATCCACACTAAATGCATAAAAAAAAAACCCATTATGCAATTTTAAAGGCATAAACAGTGCAATTACGTCATTTTAAAGACAAAGGCAAAACCATTCCGCCATTTTGAAGGCAAAGACAACTTTAATATGGTTAGTAAAGTTTAGTGAAGCCATTTTCTCAACATGTTGCATATATCCTGTCAATTGCTGTATTTATTTATTTATTTATTTATCAGTTTGGTGTTTCAGGAACTCAACCTCACACATACAAAAGTAAGCATACACCTACAAAACAAAGCCCATGGTACACGTTACCCACAGCTGCCAGTGCATACTGTATATGATGCACCCGTACAACCCAAACTCACTAATAAGCATATTGCTTATCTTCATTTATTTACACTGTCACTAGATATCTTTATAAATACCATTCCTGTGTAAATGGGTTAAGTTATTTTTTCAATAATTCCAAGAAAAAAAACATTTCGGCTCGTGGATTGTAGGACTGCATCAGAATTTTTGAATTCTTCCATGGAGATCGGAAAGTTGGAACCATTTCTTCACTTCACCGACTGAATACTATTTTTATTCTGCGTTGATGGGTTGTGTTGTCGCCACTTTAAAAGGCGTGTTGTTATAAGTGAGGCATATGACAGCTAGCCGTGCCCGGACAGGAAGACCAGAGGCTGTAAAACTGTGTCAGAGTGGGTGGAGCTGAGAAAACTGCTATCTACACAATGGTCCAGGACATGTGGCTAGATATACAGGCCAGTAAAACAGCTGCCGTAGACAACCCAAAAACTACACATGTATTGTACAGAAATATAGCTGTCATATGAAGCGTAAATAAAACAGGCGCAGTGCAGCAATGCAGCTGCCAAAAGAAACCCCAAAAGTGTACAGGCATAGCATCGTGACACAGCTGCTGTAAATGACCTAAAAACTGTACAGGCACAGCACAGCAATGCAGGTACCATAAACAACATATAATTTGTACAGGCACAGCACAGTAATGCAGGTACCATAAACAACATATAATTTGTACAGGCACAGCACAATAATGCAGGTACCATAAACAACCTTTAATTTGTTCAGGCACAGCACAGTAATGCAGATACCATAAACAACCTTTAATTTGTTCAGGCACAGTACAGTAATGCAGATACCATAAACAACCTTTAATTTGTACAGGCACAGCACAGTAATGCAGATACCATAAACAACCTTTAATTTGTTCAGGCACAGTACAGTAATGCAGGTACCATAAACAACCTTTAATTTGTACAGGCACAGTACAGTAATGCAGATACCATAAACAACCTTTAATTTGTTCAGGCACAGCACAGTAATGCAGGTTCCGTAAAAGCCTGAAATCTATACAGGCACAGCAGTATAATGCAGATACTGTAAAAACCCTTAAATTTGTACAGGTACAGCCAAGTAATGCAGGTACCATAAACAACCCAAAGTGTACAGGCACAGCACAGTAATGCAGGTACGGTAAACAACCCAAAACTGTACAGACAAAGCACAGTAATGCTGGTACGGTAAACAACCCAAAAACTGTACAGACACAGCACAGTATGACTGTACATGGTCACAAGTACCGTAAAGAACCTGAAATCTGTACAGACCCAGTGTGGGAATGCAAGTATCATAAAGAACTCAAAACCCATACGGACATATTAGCACACTAATATAGGTACAGTAATATAGACCTTTAACCAGGCAAGGTAATACAGATGAGGTAAACCATCACAAAATCTATGGAACCCTGCATGGTAATACAGGGCAGTAAAGAATCCAAACACTGTACAGGCACAGCAAATAATGCAGGTATTGTAAACAACCCCAAAACTATACATCTTGTATTGCTGTGCCTTGTGTAGTTAATGGGTTGTGTTGTGTTACCTGTAGTATTGTGCTGTGTCAGTATGGTTTTTGAGTTCCTTACGGTGCCTGCATTACCAAGCTATGCTGTACAGTGATACAGTTTCCATATGAAGCCCAGATAAGATGGGGACGGCCTAGTCATACAGCCAATCTGCATTTTGTACATGTCAGGTATGGCACAAGAAAACAGCCACAGTAAACAACTCAAATTACAACAGTATGTATGTGTGTGTGAATGTATGTATGCTTGGGTTTCATGTCATACTGAATAATCTTTCAGAGATATGAGGCAGGGTGAGTGCATGCTGAAACAGGAACAATACATGTACATGTATTTAGTGAGGCAGCACTTAATATTTTTCAGCCTCCAGCAAGGAGATATTCTTGTAATGTATAAGATATACCCAAATGTAAGCAAGTGCAGTCATCTGGAACAAAAGCTGTACTGTTGGGGTTTGGCCTTACAAATGGGAGGCTCTGTAAGAGGTTTGCCCCCTGCCTCCCCTCCGTTTTGCCACCCTCACTCCCTACCGCTAAGTGTATGATGCAATGAAGTCAGAAACAGAACAAATCGGTTTTCCATGTGACACCAACACTTAGCTCTGCAGCAATAATCCAAATGTCATGTGAGGCAGGTTATTAATTGTCTGGAGTTTACAGATGGATGATTTGGCCAGATATTGGATGCTGTTACAAATAATGCATGTATGTTTTGCAGGCAGGCAATGCTTTTAGGCTAATGCAAATAAAGATAAAACTGTTCCACAATATGATATTTTTTTTTAGGATATCATTTTTTGTATGTATCTTCCTTATGAAGTGGAATCTTCCATGTTGCCTATCCCTTCCTCCCAGGTACATTTATAGAGATTTTACTGGTTTATCCTTTATTTGTAGTGTTTTGCTAGATGTATGTGTTGTCGTAACAAATAATAGTCTTCATGATTATTATACTTTGGTCAGATGGCATGACAGATTATCACTTATGCTGAATTTTGAAAGTTTTCAATGCTTTGCTCTCTTTGACGGACTGCAGCTTTTACTGTGTAAGAATAGTTTGTTCTTGACCAAAGTTTTTTGGAGTGTTTTATTTATTTTTGTTTATGAGGTGGGTACACTTGTGTGCAATAAACGCATTAAAATTAATACTCTGGCTTCATCTGATCCACTAATACATGCCGAACCAACCACACAGTTAAGGCACAAACATGAATAAAACATTACTGTAGTGGATATAATGATGAACAGTTTTCTGTCTCTCTGCACTGAATGATGGTACTTACAGTACTTTTGCATTTAATGTGTACTGGTTCGGAGTATTAATCTCAGAAGGTGACGGCAAAGGACACTAAAGAATTGGTTAGCTGCGACTGTTGTTGACCACTGAGGCTGGAAGTTCAAATCCAGCTTTTGCCACTTCAGCTTTGGCTGTGTCAACAATTTACTCTCGCTCTCTGAGTTCCCCCACACAGAAAAATGACATCAACTGTATATTATTTATTTATTTATTTATTTATTTATTTATTTCATTGGTGTTTAACAACACACTCAAGAATATTTCACTTTTACGATGGCAGTCAGCATTATGGTGGGAGGAAACCGAGAAGAGCCCGAGAGAATGGTACCCCTGGTAATGGTAGACCTCCCCACATAAATTGTATATTGAAAGTAGAAAACTCTTGATTTATTTATTTATTCATTTGATTGGTGTTTTACGCAGTACTCAGGAATATTTCACTTCCACGACAGCGGCCAGCATTATAGAGGAAGCTGGCAGAGCCCAGTGGAAACCCACGACCATTGGCAGGTTGCTGGCAGACCTTCTCACATATGTCCAGAGATGAAGGCAGAATGAGTTAGACCTGAACTCACAGTAACCGCATTGGTGGGAGGCTTCTGGGTCATTATGCTGCACTAGCGTGCTAACCAACTCCACGGAGGCCCCCGAAAATTCTTGAATATGGCATTTAAAAAACTACCCATCAAGTATGACAGAAATACCTGTGTTACACTACAGCAACTGCCTCATTATATCATAACCATGCCCTGGGTTCAGCTGGAATTAATTCATGTCTCAGATTTTGCAACTGGCAATCGTGTTTCAGATTTTGTATTCAGTAATCATACTTAAGGTTTTGTAATAAGTAATCATGCTTAATATTCTGTAATCGATAATCACGCTTAACATTTTCCAATGGGTAATCATGCTTACGATTTTGTAATCAGTAATCAGGCTTCAGATTTTATAATTGGCAATCTAACTTCAGATGTTTTACCAAAATTGGTAATCATGCTTTGGAATTTATAACCAGTACGAATGCTTTAGATTTTAGAATTAGTAACCATGCCTTGATTACATAAAATAATCAACCAATAAAATGTTTACGACGTTGAATGCACATGTAGTCGTATCGTGAGCAGTGTGAAATCAGGCAGAGTAAAACTACCAAGCTGAGACAGCTTTTCAGGTATCAGGCGTTAGTGATAAACAGTTCAGGTGTTTAGGGATGGCTTAGATATTATCTACAACAGGTGAACAGGTAAGAAATCAACGGCAGGTGTGTCTTTGTTGAGTGAGAACATGATACAGGTAGCATAATAAAGATGTGGTGGACTGTAACTGGTTGTGTGCTCAAAAAATTAACACCTTCACTAAAGCTCTGAAGGTGGAATGGAAATGAATAAAGGACAGGTAAACTGCACCTTGTCCCAGTACAGAACTTCTCTTTATGCAACAAAGGTACTGTGTGGTAGATTACACTGTTGGTGGTGGACTGTCAATGGATGACTTCAATGCTGTTGCGTGACATTCACAGATTGAATGAAGAGATCCAGGGTGGAGCTGGGGTTAAATTATAGCTTTTGTGTAAAATTTATTTGTGAAAATTGAGTCACACCGCACACGCAGAAAAAAGGTACACTGTACGAATGATCAAAGGCAATTGTAGTCTATTAGTCATTACATATTAATTATCATATAACTTTATATAGTCATAACCACAAGTTTGGATGAATTTTGAAGGCAGAATACATTAAAGTTTCAGGTAATAGCAGAAAATTCGCAATGCTTGCATGGGTGTATAAATACACGTGAACGACAGCCTCAAGCTTGTGATGTTGTAGTTTGGCTTTAGCATATAAGCCTCCTGAGTGTAACCTGTTGTACGAATTTTTCTTTTTATTGTGGCTATATTAAACGTCTTTATTGTTCAGATGGTACAGTACACCCAGGGGTTTTTCTAGCCACTTTCTGGCTGTGGTAACCGTGAGAAACATCAGAAAAACGAGTTTTAAGGAAATCTTGTATTGAGTCTTCATGAAATAAAATGAGTTTTTGATGCATTGGTAATGAAAAAATATGGAGTTTTTCTGATCTGTTCAAACTGAGTTTCTAAAAAGAAGTTGGCTCTAAAAAACCCTGACACTGTATGAATTACCAGTATGTAATATTTGGGTAGTCTACGGTGTCATCAGTTTTCAGACCTTATTATTTCATCAAGTGTACATTTGCTTTCAGTAATTTCCAAATCAACATAACCTTTTTATAACCATCAGTTTTTAATGAAGTCCGTCTTCTTTTAATGAAAGCAACAATCTGTTCTCCACTCCTGCTCACGTTAAGAATAATCCGTGTCTTTGTCAGGAGGCACCACACATGATACAGTGGCACTGCTAACTTCATATTCTCCACTGGTACATTACTTAAAACAATAGATTTTCATGCACTCATAAAACAACATCGTTAGGCCGAAAAAATATTTCGGTATGTTGATGGACTACAATAAGTAAATGAAACGTAAGTTTTCTTTGTTTGGCCTGACAAAAAAAAAAAAGGACAAGGTGTGGCGGTACAATAGAGGAGTACTGGTACAGAGAACTCATATCCTTCCTGCGTGCTGGAGCAGCCCCTAATGGAGAGGCTTGGCTCAAGTGCCCGTGGGCAGGATGGCCAGTATTTAAAGACAGTCAGGACCGGAGTTTTTAGGGACACACCCATCATTACAGCTTCCGAAGCCCCGACACAGAAATGGATGCGCCCCCTCCCAGACTTCCCAGATGCCTGCAGGCACTGGTAGATATTTCTGATGGCAACAAGCAGATTGGATTACTGGGTGATACACATGTGATTGGCAGGCCTCTGTCTGGGGAGGCTACTTTTTAGTCAGCTGTTCTGTTAGCTCCATCATCAGGCCTGTCGTAAATATACCTCCTCGCTTTAATTACTTTCACCTTTGCAAACATCAAACGATAATTTCAAATGCAAGTTGTGCACCTGTGAGCTCAGTCTTTGACATAAACTTACACCTAAATGGTTCAGAGTTTGCCAACTTGAAGGTTTCTTGCCATAGCCTTGTTTCATGAGACTTTATCAAAAAATTTCAAACTTCAACTACCTGTAGAAGTTTAACACCTTTGCAAAGACATGAACATTTTCTGAAGACTTTACCTTTGTGAACATCAGTAAACAATTTCTAATGCAAGTTTTATGCCTTTCTCAGCTGAATGTCGACATAAATGTACTTTCATATGTGATAAAGTTTGCCAATTAATAGTCTTTCACAAAAACTATCAATTGTATCAACTAATGACTTAATTCAAGTTTTATACCTTTTGCGTGCGAAACTTTGACATGAACTTACATTTATAAAGGATAAGGTTTGCCGGCTTCATGGTTTTTCACAAAAGTATCAGTTCATATGACTTTATACTTGCAAACATCAAAAGACAACTTCAAAAGCAATTTTGAAAACCTTTGAAAGATGTACTTTCACAAGAACTTACACTTACAGGGGATAAAAATTTTCCAGCCTCAGGGTTTCTTGCAAAAGTATTGCCACACAAGGCCTTACCTTTACAAGATGACTACTGACAAGAACTTACACTTAACTTACAGGGGTTTCTTGTAAAAGTATTGCTACACAAGACTTTATCTTTACAACTTGACTATTGACAAGAACTTACACTTACAGGGGATAAAAATTTGTCAGCCTCAGGGTTCCTTGCAAAAGTATTGCAACACAAGGCCTTACCTTTACAAGATGACTACTGACAAGAACTTACACTTAACTTACAGGGGTTTCTTGCAAAAGTATTGCTACACAAGACTTTATCTTTACAACTTGACTATTGACAAGAACTTACGCTTACAGGGGATAAAAATTTGTCAGCTTCAGGGTTCCTTGCAAAAGTATTGCCACACAAGGCCTTACCTTTACAAGATGACTACTGACAAGAACTTACACTTAACTTACAGGGGTTTCTTGCAAAAGTATTGCTACACAAGACTTTATCTTTACAACTTGACTATTGACAAGAACTTACGCTTACAGGGGATAAAAATTTGTCAGCTTCAGGGTTCCTTGCAAAAGTATTGCTACACAAGACTTTATCTTTACAACTTGACTATTGACAAGAACTTACGCTTACAGGGGATAAAAATTTGTCAGCTTCAGGGTTAATTGCAAAAGTATTGCTTCACAAGGCCTCACTTTAGAAATACAGAAAGATAATTTCTAATGCAGAGAGTTTATGAGCAGAATTTGGATGAATCTATAAAACGTGTTTTCCAACTTCAGCAGTTCTAGAAAAAGTTTCATACTGATGACTATACACACAGTTCTCTCCACATGTGCCACAGAGTGAACATAAATTTAAACATGGAAAAAAATTTCAAGAATGAATACGAATTTTCTTCCTTCTATGTCACTGCTGTCTTTCAGGGTTCCCTTTTTCCTTTATTGTAAGAATGTAAGGTTATTTTTTTTCTCCAGGACTTGAAAAGGATAAAAGAAACAAGGACCAGTAAAATATATCTTTGGAGGAATGTTTCCATATCAATCCAATATTTTAACACAATCACTAGACACTGTTACAAAATTTGCAAGGGGGAAGGAAAATTAATCACAGAATGATAAAAATATACACATATCAATAGGAAAATATTTGTATCTTTTCACATAAATAGACACAGAAAATATGTACAGGCTCTCAGAACATTTGTAAGAAAGTAAAGAAAACAAAATCCAGTTGCACTTTTGCTGCGCCAGTTTTGAGTACGGTACTGTACGCTACCCCACGAATGTTTTTTGAAGGTTAGTAATGCCCCGCCAGCCCCCCCGCCAGTTCCCGCTTTCCTTCCCTTCTCTCTAACGTCTGGCCACTTGCCACGGCCCCCAAATCCCCATGTCCTGCAGAGCTATTTGACTGACAGCTTAAGCAACCACACCTGATTCCTGAGCCAACCCTTCATGGTTAACGAGCTATTCCAGCAGACGGTTTTCTCACCTGCCCTGAATAGCAGCGCCAGATTTTTTGGCTCACTTTACACTGATTTAGTTTGGTAGATTCTGATTAGAATACCTGAGCCTCTTTCTCTCTGATTTCTGGAAAACCTAGCCAATATTTCCACCCTTGCACATAATATTCATAAATACACACATTTTCATCAGCTTTGTTATGATGTAGGTGTGCAGAAAACCCTGATGTTATCATTATCGTTGGTTTTTTTTGATTAATTACACAATTATCAGTTTAATAATGTTGATGCATGTATCAAGAGTAACGACGACAAGTTTTTCCACTCTACAGGATTTATCTGGAAGTTTATCTCAATCATCAGTATCTCAGATGAGAGCGGCATTTCAAAATGAAGGCAGCACTTTTTGCTCGGTAGAGAAAGGAGAAACTGTACTTTGTGTATGACTTGCCGATATCCCTGATTATTGCATTATTACATGTAACATATGAAAATTATCACAATCTCTGATTACTGCATTATTACATGTAACATGTCAAAATCATAGGAATTGTGGCCAAATAAAAAAAAAATTAAAAAAAAAAACTCAACTGGCAGCCTCTCAGTAATATTACATGTACATGCCACATCAGAAATGCTGAAAATATTGGCAAAGAAAACCACAGCTCGGCCGCATGCCTGAATCTGACATGTGCATTACAGCAATATTACAGGCTGCATATCAAACTTTCTTGGAATCTGGGAAAGGAATTCATACATGTGCCTCGACTAGCTGCCAGTATCTCAGATTACAGCAAAATCACAGGCTACATATTGAATTGGAAGATTTGCACATGAAAGCATATTTGCTAGTATCTCAGAAAGACATCAACTTTTTGGGGGAATTTGGGAAAGGAACTCATAAGTGTACCTCAACTCGCTGCCAGTATCTCAGATTACAGCAAAATCACAGGCTACATATCGAACTGGAAGATTTGCACATGAAAGCATATCTGCTAGTATCTCAGAAAAACATCAACTTTTGGAGCGAATTTGGGAAAGGAATTCATACATGTGCCTCGACTAGCTGCCAGTATCTCAGATTACAGCAAAATCACAGGCTACATATTGAATTGGAAGATTTGCACATGAAAGCATATTTGCTAGTATCTCAGAAAAACATCAACTTTTTTGGGGAATTTGGGAAAGGAACTCATAAGCGTACCTCAACTAGCTGCCAGTATCTCAGATTACAGTAAAATCACAGGCTACATATCGAATTGGAAGATTTGCACACGAAAGCATATCTGCTAGTATCTCAGAAAAACATCAACAATTTTTGGGAATTTGGGAAAGGAACTCATACACGTACCTCAACTAGCTGCCAGTATCTCAGATTACAGCAAAATCACACGCTACATATGAAAATGGAATATTTCCACATGACACCATATCCGCCAGAAGCTCAGAAGAACATCAGGTAAGTATATATGAACATGTGTGGTTGAATTTTAATAAGTGGCACTCTTAATTTCACTGAGCTGTATTGAGTATCTTGATTTGACATAAAATAGACACCTGTACATGTATCTACACCTCAGCAGCTTGCTAAATGTTGTTACTTTACCCCATCTCCTCCTCGCTCACCCCCTCACCCCCAGCCCACCCCAGCACCCCCACCCCACCTCAGCACCTCCTCCCTCACTCCCTCACTCCCACCCCACCCCAGCACCTCCACTTTGGTCGACTACACCTCTTTATAAAAATGAATCACTATTCACAGGTGAAAATGTTTGAGGAATTTGGATATTGTAAATAAAAACTGTGTCTGAACACTTACCACATTGCATGGAATTTATACACACTTCAAATTCTACTGTTCTCTTCACTTTTTTCTTGCTTCTCTTCTCTTCATATCAACGATGTTGAAATTGCGACACTTCCATTTATACAATAGTTTCAATGGGTCACTCAGCTAGTCCAAAATGATAATACTCACCTAAAGCTTTCCATCTGGATATCTGTCGTTCTCAGACATGATGGTATTGAGAAAACGTCTTACAGGTATTGACGGAATTTTTGCAGTAGCAAAATGAATTCCTTACTTTGAAATACTGAAACAGGTCTTTTACAAATATATCCATTAAAACTAAATTCAGAAATGCTTTAATAAGTGGTTTTCCTTTTATAGGAAAAGGTCTTTACAATTGATGTAAACTGTGTGTACAAAGGTGACTAGACTTTTGTAGTGCGCTCAAACCCATGCATAAAAACTGACCCACATAGCATTAAAGGCTCCTTGAAGAGGGAGAGAGGTAAGTGGGGCTAAGCGACGCGTACCTAAGGACCATCTTGGTACACAAAAGCACTTTTTTCAGGGTTTACACCTCAGTTTAAGATCTGAGATCCTCATATGATAAACTGATGATAGATGATCTTTTTCTAGATTTGTACAATATTTACTTTCAATTAACAATTACCATTACATATATTTTAGTTTAAAAGTTGAAATTTAAAACTGTATTACAGTAAGATATGCCAAATTTTTACTGCATTTTGGAATCATTCTCACAAAATGTCTCTTTAAAAACAAATTTACTTAATGTCCCAAAATCAACATCAAATCCAGAGATATTGTTTTAGGCCAAGGGATTAAAACAAGTATTCCACTGCAAACCAAGAGGACTATTCTTAACGAAACTGTCAAAACTTTTACAGGTTTTTAAAACTTTTTGCTATTGCTGTTGATATCATTTACCCACACCCTCTAGAGCATCTTTGCAAGATTTCATTTTGTTATGAGAAAAAGCACCATAATCCTAGATTTCTCATGCATCATGTTTGGACTTGGCATGACTTGGGCTAACATTACATTGTACCCATTCTCGTTGCATAATTATAACCCAAACTGACTTTTATACTTTCTCAGACGAGTTGAGCAGCACTCTAAAAAAAAAGTTGAACAAAAGAAAAAAAAAAAAAAAAAGAGGGGAACAGAAAAAAAACAAACAAAAATGGCCTAAAATATACAAGCGTTTCCTGTCTACTTAAGAACATCATAATCACCTGGAGAGATATTATCATCAGTTTTGACAGGTATTACAACAGTTCACCTGGCCTGATATCTCAGACCATCCCCCATACAGGTATTATTAGTATTAGAGGTGAAGTGACCTCTGCCCGAGAAGCTGTTACCCTCATCCCCTCTCACCCCCCACCCCCCACCCCCAGGAGAGTTGACCCAGTTTACCACGGGGCCCTAAGTGGAGTGTCACCGGCCTGTTGTGGGTCGTGGACACGACAACACAGCCAGGTGAGAGTAGCACTAGGGCGGGGCATTAACACGTGGCCCCTCAATGTCTCTAAAAGCACAGGTAATTGTCCCACACAGGAAGAGTAATAAGCTTGTACACACAGCTCCTTCGTTTACCGGATATTCCCTAAAAATTCGGGCACACCTGCCAACATATACAGGAGGATGGTTCAGTACCTGCATGTACGTACCATGTATGTACTACTGATGACTATGGGCTGGATTCCACTGTCACTGCTTCAAAACCAAGAGTAGTCTCAACCACATTTGAGCTTTAGATTCCGTGATGTTTACCCCAGAAGGGTGAATCTACTAAAGATTAACACTGGCTAGCTAGCTTATTGCTCAGCAATCAAGAAGAACGGCTTGGTTATCCTAGCTGATAACTTGGCTTCCAAGCTTACGGTTTTATCATTAATTTATATTGCTTATGGTTTACTTTACTGGCGTAACAATGGCTTGGCTTTTTGGGGATGCAGTTTAGCTATCCTTATGGATTACATATACAGTCTAGCCATCGGCTTTATGACCACTTCCTATGGTTTATGGCTGGTCCACTGTTTATGGCTTAGCTACATGTGCTTTGTTTATGGCTTGCTTAATAGCTTTGTCCATGACTTAGCCGCTGTGTTTCTTTGGCCATTTTATGGTTTGGCTACAATGTTTTTGGCTTGGTAACTTTGTTTATAGCTTGGCTTACTTTGTTTATGTCTTGGCTACTTTATTTTTTGTTGGGCCATTCTATGGCCTGGCTACATTGTTTTGAGGTTGGTAATGTTGTTTATATCTTGGCTACTTTGTTTATGCCTTGGTTACTTTCTTTACAGACTGGCTATTTAGTCTATGGTTTGGCTATCAGGCACACTGGAAAAAGGCAACATAATAAATGATGTAACTTTCCAGCGGCTAAACAGACTAAATTTTGCAAGAACAAATGCAGATTTGGAGAAATTAAGGCTGTTCAGGGAAATTAACAGCAAAATATTAAACACACTGTACATAGGAAATACACTGACTATATAGTGCACAAAGTATGCATCAATTTCTCTGTGTGCCAAAAATTTGGGAACATCATGATATGCTCGTCAAATAAAGTGATTAATAGTGAGTATAACGAAGGGTACATAAAAACAATATCTAAGCATAAATGTGGAAAGTCTGAAGTAGTACACAACTGATATACTGCTAACAGTGGCAAAAATACACAAATGGGGTTCATGTGGCTAGATTATTAGGGAGTTTAGTGTGCTGCTCTGCAAAAGGAGGCCTACAGCTGACTGTTTGGTCTATATAAACATGGGTGGAGTCGCTAAAACACACAGCTTTAAAGCCCATCCATAAAGCAGCGAAGGCATTCACAGCCTTTCCAGGTAAATATGGCAAATATCTACCTGTAGGAAAATTGATCCCATTCGTACAGTACCTGATCTGACATAACCGACAGGTGACGAATGATAATTTTTGATCTCTGACTGTCCTGCACAGAATGCCTTTGTCACCTGAGCTACCGTGCAAAACATAAAACTCTTTCACCATGGTGCAATAAAAAATGAGATGCAAGTTTTCTTTTCAGGACAGCATGTTCAATACCTGTCCAAGTTAAGATGTGTTGAAGGAGATCAGGTAATCTGACCGATGTGTCATCCACCAGAACCCTGTATTCTTATATACAACACATGTGTTCAATACAAGTACATAATGCATATCATATCAAATTTAATCCTAGACTAAGTTGCTCAATTTGCCATATTCTGAGAGTTCTAAGGATCTTAGACAGGTGATAAAAGATTTGTTTGAGAAGGGATGCTATTAAGGGCTGGAGTTTCAGCACCAGAAGTAATCTGCTAACAGAAATGACCTTTGTCCTTAGTTTGCCTGTAAATATGGCACTTTTGGGGTGAAACATTAGTACAAAATATAGGCATACAATGGATTTATATATCTATTTCACCTAAAGACAAGTTTAGCATTCTTTCATGAGACACATACTTTTCTTGATTACGATGGGGTTCATCCACTTTATATGAGTACTTGAAGAGTTTTTTTGTGAAAACTTAGCAGGAAAACTTAAGTGCTGGCGTCAGAAGTATCATCATAAGGCCTTTATGCGCTTTCAAAAAGAGCGTATTTCCATACTTATCTTTAGGTGACACACAGCATATATAAATATACAAACACACTTGATGCATTGATAGGTATTACAGATAACAGGAGATTCAAGGCAATACTAAGCCTAAAGAGAACCTATCTACCCCCCCCCACTTCCCATCCCCCACAAAACATGGAAAATGTATATTATCTATAGAAAACTGAAATGTTTATTTCTAAATAAAAGAAATTCTAAGATGAGTTTAAGGTGGTGCTACTGGAGCTTGAATACATTCAAACACTTGGGATATATATATATATATGTATTTGCACTTGATGCAAGGGTTTAGTACAGTACCCTTGACATGTTTATGCGACGAGTGTGTCATTCTGTACCTGAATCTGGAAAAAATAAGTGCCATTCTGTTCAAACAGTCTGCAGGTACTTGTACACCATCATGCTGCTGGTTTTTGGCAAATACATTATCTCAGCCATTGTATTTAACTAGTTTTCATCTTACAGCATGGTCAAATGAAGATAATATAGTACACTGTACATCAAGGAATAACAGCTATAGTCATGCTACGTGGCATACTATATTCGTGAGAATACAACAAATTATGACAAAACACTCCAGAAGTGCAATAAATTATGACGGAGCACACCAGAAGCGCAATAAATTATGATGCAGCACACCACAGTTTGGAAAGTGCAATAAATCATCCTTGTATGTAATACTGAACACTATAACCTTGAAAATACCAAAATTTATGACTTGGCAAGCCATATGTGTAGGTGACGTATACATTCTGTTGTACACCAGCTATTCTTGGAAGTAATGGAAGTGCAACCCAGCAAATTCATATTTACACAGAATCAATCAGCATGACTCAGGTCTTTGTGAGACATGTTTACAAGAAGATTCCATCTCACACCTGTTATTCAATTGCAAAGTCTACAATAATGGAAGGAAATGCATTTTTTGCCGATCTAATTCAAGTTGTCACTAACCCTTCCTTAGAAACTGTGTTCAGATCATGGCACATTGAAAGCCTCCAGGCTGTTGCCTCTTTCATACTACGATGTAAGAAATTCTAAGATAGTGTGTCGTTATTATTTCAGGGTTTAATGGATTGATAAATTATTGGTCTAATGGCCATATTTTCTCAGCAGTGATTTCCCTCTCTATTGTCTTTTTTTTTTCTTTTTTTTTCTCTTTTTTTTTTGCCAAGGGCATAGGCACATATCATTCTTGCACATAGGGCTACCATATATATATATATATATCTTGAAAGTGCAATAAATTATGAAGTAAGATATTAATACAGATATGAGCACAAAGAGCAATACTTGTACTTTTCTACTTGTATCTAGGACAGGTAGAAAGAAAACATTACCACTGCACTACCTGTGGATGTGTAAGGCTACAAACAGTAGCACAAGAACGAAAAGACCAAGGAGAAAGGCAAACCAACAGAAGAAGAAGCACTGAACCCACAACATTTTAAATACATATACTTCAGAAGGCAGTCCATTTACAAACCACCTGAAAAAGTGACATCCGAATAAGCAAGAACTGGATTTGAACTTGCGACCTAAATGGTTAAGGGTTGGCAGAAGCTATATTAGCCGGTCACTAGTTTATACTGTCGGGGCTTTTTCTGGTCACTTTCTCATCATGGTAACCACTATGAGATACATATATCAGAAATTTGAGTTACAGACAAATTTTGTATTGAGTTTTCATGAAATCTGAACTCTTGTTTCATGAAAGAAGAAAAATATTGGATTTTATGATTTGTTCAAATTGAGCTTCTAAAAAGAAATTGGTTGGAAAAATCGCTGTATTGTACACGAGTGATTCTAAATTACACAACAATGGTCAAAAATATTCATTTTTCAACCCATTCACCATTTTCACTGTCAAATTAAATCTATCAAATACATACATACATGTATTTGAACTATCATTAATAATTCAACTAAAAATTTTTCTTTGACAAATGAACACATGAACTGAGACATTCATCTATGTCTGCGTGTGATCTTTTTTTTCACGTTCCTATCACAACTAGTTGTATTCCTCTTCACGCAAAAAAATTTTTAAACATTTTCTCATAAAAGCAAAATGTCGTCAGCATGACTAGTCTTTACGCATGCGATTTGCGCGCCGTGAACATACGCATGACTAGGAAAACAATGGGAGCGCTGATTTGATATATTGTAAATGATTTCACCATAAAAGACAGAAATATCTCCAGGGAAAATCTGGATCACTGCACATAATACATCGCTGAGGTCACTTAAAACAATACATGTGAAATTTGCAATGTCACTCTCACACCTTTTTTTTTAGCATGACTGTGGTCAGTTAAGAAACAGAACCCCTAAAATTCGACAGAGTTAAAAAAAAAATATAAAATATATATATATTTACGTAGGTAATGAGCTGACCCTCATCATATAACACATGCGTCCAAAAAATGTGGTTTTAATTATTACGCAAAACAAAAGGTTTTTCATCAGTGCCTGAGCTGTTAGCGCTCCAGCCTCAGCACACGCAGGAACAAAGGCAAGGGTAGCTAAAACAGGAAGTAACCTGTGGGGCGTTCCAAAGGAAAAAATGGATTCACTCCGCACCTCCTCGAAAACTTGCCCGCCTTTCTCAAGGAAATACCGACCGCGCATTAACTCCACCTGTATTTCACATGTCCTATGATGCCCTCAGAATTTCCTACCATATTTATGTGAGTTTGTGAATACATGTAGTCCAATTTCATAGTCCTGCATTCCCTTTCCCCTAGAGAAGGTGCCTCTTTAATGACTGCAAAACTCCAATATTTCCAGAAATGAAATACCACAAAAATCATCATTTCCATCAATATTTAACACTCCCAATTACATGTAACCCTAAGTTACCAAGTTTGCCTCCAGTTACATGCTGTTAGCGAATGTTTTAAACATGCATCTTTAGTTTAATGTCTCCACAGAAGGTTTGTTAAACTCATTATTTATTTCCATGGAATATCAAATATACCATACTTTTCAAATTACCAAATGTCAAACTACGATGATACCATTATACTAATAGTGCATCCAAATGCAAATGCAATGCAAATTCTTTCTTTAAAAGTTAATTCTCCTAGGAAATCACTAAAAAAGGTTTTCTACATTACTTCAATAATAATTACCTGTCATAACAAGAGCACCATCTAGGTGACCAACCTGTCATTTAACTAGAAAGACCGTAATTCACCTAAAGATTAGCATGTAAAAAGTACAATTTCAAAGGCACATAAAGACTTGGCAATCATATTCTTAATGCCCACACTGAAACTTTTCTGATTAGAAATTAAGCACACTTCACATAAAAAAAAACTCATAAGTGGCCCTATAAAGTGGATGAATCAATCAGAATAAAGCAAAATGTTCTACCTGAAACTTGGGTGAGACACAGTAATGCAAACCCTACATAATTTGTTCATAGGCTAGAGACTGAACATTGATTACAGTATAAATGAAATTTAGTGTCAGATAATGAGGTCATCCCAGACACTTTCTCACAGTGGTAACCACAACGAGAAATACTGGAAACTTATGAACTTATAAATAAATGAGATACATTTTACATACATTGGTGATGAAAAATGTTGAGAAATTGGGTACAAAAACCCCTGGACCCTATGAGAAAAACTACGGTCATTCAGTAGGGAATTCTTTTCTCTTTTTTTTTTCATTCAGGCTGTTGAAAAAGATTTTAAAGAAATAAACATGGAAAGAAAAAAAAACTTTTATCAAAATACTAATAAAAACTTTTGAGTGGGGCCAATTTTTGGAAGGTCAGTCAGGTTATGCCCAACGAACATACTTTTATGGATGGCCTGACAGTGTCTCCTTGCAGGGAATGCCTTCTGCACATGTAGTGTTAATTCATCATGTAGTTCAGCCTGAGAACTGCAATCAGCCACGCTATGCCCAAGGCACCAGGCATACATCTTCTGTCCTCGCTTGCTCAGTCAGCTAATGAATCCCTGTCTTCCTCTTGGTCAACGCACCTCCAGCCAATGACTCATAGAGGT
Source organism: Acanthopleura granulata (assembly GCA_016165875.1). Lineage (NCBI taxonomy): Eukaryota > Metazoa > Mollusca > Polyplacophora > Chitonida > Chitonidae > Acanthopleura > Acanthopleura granulata. The sequence continues at coordinate 590,061 of JABBOT010000024.1, read as the reverse complement.
TGATGGTTCAAATCCAGTTCTAACTGCTTTGGCTGCGACTTTAAGTCAGGAGGTTTGTCAGTGAACTAGTGAAGGGCAACAATTTACTCCAAGCACTCTATAGCTTTTTTCTGCACTCATACCAGGGATTTTTCTAGCCACTTTCTCATCGTGGTAACCACGATTTTAAATTTTCACTTTTGATGAAGTTATCAAAGTTAGATAAATGGAATCAAAACAATCTACATGTTAGTTCAGAGTCGCGATACCCAGGGGGTGCTTCCCAAATATTGACAGCAAAAAGTGCCCTTTTTAGGTAAAAATAGGCCCTCTAAAGTGCCCTTTGAGATAAAAAAGGGTACCTGTCGTGGAACAACAAGATTAGAGTTTACAGGCTTGGTTAATGTTGAACAGTGTATAGTTGTTCTGTTCTTTGTTTTACCTGTAAAAGTGTATTCACCTGTTAACGAGGCCTAGTCTCTACCTTCATCCATACAGACATATACCTACATGATACAAATAAAGTACGTGATAAATTTAACTGCACTCAACTGCTCTGTTTTATGATAATTAGCATCTTGACACATTTCCAGTCATGAATAATTCAACTATGGCTTAACGAGCGTACCTGCGGACACTTGGCCTGAGGCCTTTTATTTACAAGTAATGAGCCTCTTGCTAAATTCAACTAATTGTCTTCTCTTCATAAAACAAAATCACAGGTTACATGAATTTAAATTCAATATGCTAATTTATATAAAAGGAGCATAAAGCATGGATGAATTCTGACGAACATCATTGTTTACAAAACGTGGACATATTAAGAGGGCAGAGTAACATGTAACCACTTGACCATCTGTACTGTATTAAATTACTTTCATCACAGGTGTTTTGTTTTTATTATTATGCACAAACTTTACTTGTACCTTTAATACACATATTTCATATCTTGAAACCTTGAACTTTTGAGCAAAATATTACCCGTTTTGGTAAAAAACCACCAAGGACAGATATAATGTGAGAAGATATTTTACATTAACTCCACATAAACAGTAAATCGAGAAATTTTTCCGTCTCCTACTTTAATGATAATTATACATAAATTCCTGTTTATTCCTTTATGACATATTTTGCTTTAATATACATTCCCTCACGATTCTTTTCATGACAATACTGGTTCTGAAAAACTTGTCACTAGGCTACCTAAACATCATAAATCAATACCGTAGTTAATCAAGACCTAAATACCAGTGGCAGAACTGAAACAATTAACAAATTAACGTACGGCTATAAATCATACACTTCAGAAATTATAAATGTTTGTTTTCAGACCTCCACCATGCATATCAACTGCTCCAACACATACATGTACATGTAAACTTTTTCATTTTTCCATCAAGTAAAGTGTTCATTATATTCTAAGTTGACAAAATGCCATGCAAAGTTTTGAACTCCTGGTTGCAATATCAAAACATATCTCTGAACATAAAATCATATCAAAACCAAACAATGCACATAACTGCTTTTCAGTCACTAGCATTTCAACACAGATAAATAAATGTGCAGTACCATAAAAGAGCTAACAATTCGTCCCTGACAAAGTTACTTATATTTCTGATCCTGGGAGTTCTACTGATAGTAGAAAGGTGTTACAAGGTTAGTTTGGAAGGTAGGATAATATTCTACTTGAATGATGTAAGCTTCAGTTCCAAAAGGAGTATTTTATGACATTTGTTGTCTTCGATAAATGCACTTTCTGGGGAAAACTTTCAGATATCAGTACCGGTACCTGGAGAAAAAATGCCCTAATGCCAGATTTGAACTCTATTTGATCATAATTCATGCAAGTATAGTGTACAAGATTTTTAAACTGTAAGATACCATAATGCTTTGTTCTATCCAAGTTTGCTTTCTTACAGCAATTCAAAAGAAAAATGTAATTAAATGTCAAACTGAACACATTTGATGCCTTTTTAAGGCTTCAGGTTGTTTTTCTGGTGAAAGAACATTTGAAATTCACTCTCATTTTCTAAATTTGCATCAATGTTTATTTTTTTTCTCAATTACGTTGATTTTTTTCCACTGTTTTTAGAGGAATGTAAACTCTGTCAACGGAGGTTATAACCAGTATAATGGTTTGTATGACAGGGATAAGCTCAAATCTGTCTGTAACTGCCTACAACAGATTTATTTTAAGGCTTAATTCAATGCACTAAATTTCATAATTTTTAATTACATGTTAAGCAAAGGAGTACATGTTTGAATGTCATGGGACTGAAGACAAGAAGCCTACTGTATAAAGCTGGAATATTAAATTAACAGATTTATTAAAGGACACCTTCATAAAGTTCATCATGCGACATGTATGAAAACAGTTAATTTGTTGCTTGAATGGAAACAAAGGGGTGATCATATCAGTACAAGTTATAGTCATAACTACGGTTTTTGGAAATAACATGTTTCAAGTATAGACATGAACCCTGCATCAGCCCATGTGTTATTGTATTAGCCAATCATCATACATACGTAGCATCCCAATTTTCCATCCCTTGCACAACTGCCCAAGTCAGCAATTTCCAGTCTTGACCATTTGGTCAATGTAACCCCTTCGATGTTCCCTGCCTCTGCAGCATTATTGCAAAGTTTGTGCCTGTCTTGTCACGTACTGGCAAAGGCTCCTCTGCCAACTTTCCAGGATTTCAAATCCTATGACGTCGCATGATTGGTCATGCATTTCTTCAGGACTCTGAACATCATCCTTACAAGATTTTCTGCACAAATCTGTTGTATTTTTCTGTTTACATGTTGGACATGCGTTTTGCCTTTTGTGTTTACCACCATGTTCCCATAGCAGAATTACAGTAATACATGTTCTGATAATGTACATACAAACTCTTTGTTTAAATCTGTATTCTATTTTCTCATAAGCATATATATGCCTATTATGAATCTGACACCGCAAAAAAGAAGAAGAATGCTTCATGACTACTGATTTATTATCTACCTGTACGTGTCAAATGACCTTTCCCCAGGTGAAATCCAGGTATGTATATATATATATATACATACTGTATATATATGTATGTATGTATGTATGTCTCTGTAAGTGTATGTACATCAGCATGTGATATAGATCATTCATCAAAGCTGTTTGTGCAGCCTCCCCACCCAACATTCCAGCCAGCCAGGCAAGGCCAGGCCAATGAAATATTCGGTTTACAATATATCAGAAGTCAGGCACGACATGGTGCAGAGCCGGCTTGACTGAAGCACAGGATGAAAGCTTTGATTAAGAATCCAACACACAGAAACCTGAGTGTTCCTGTAAAGGTTTTTGTGCAACTGCATTTGAACAAAAATATTTTGGTTTAACTTCCACATGTGTACAGTATTACAATGAAATATTTAACAGATCAACCTTGAAGGCCACATTAAAAAAAATAAGCAAAACCCTATCTTTTCAAACACATCTGTAAACTGTTAATGCATGCAGGCTTTCACTTTATAATATACTGTTTTACCTGTTTTATTCAAGAAAGCCTTTCTAGGGTTTCCATAAGCAGTCCTCTTTAATAACACATATACAAATATAATGTACATGCATGTGTTATTACAGTAATGCAGTACTTTAGGCCCCAAGAAGCAGAGGCCTATCTTGTTTTACACACTGACAGTGCAGGTACATGTAGCCCAATTCAATTGCAATTATTAAATCACAGAGGGATGGCTGAAAAGGCTATTCCAAAACAATTCCTATAACACAATGACTCCCATTTACACAATTAATACACTACACATAAGGCACACAAAAGGGTTATATTTTAAGGCCACTCTTACATTATTCTTGTTTATTTGACAATTTCTTTGATTACTGTTAATGCCATACTCGAGAATATGTCACTGATATGAGCATGGCCAAATACAGCTTTTCAACTTAGGTACGCTTAAGCAATTGTGGAAATACATCTAATGTCAGGCTAAATATGCAACTGAGTTACTAGGACACTGATTGAGAATAAAAGTAGTATAAAATCAAATATTTTTATCTTCAAATATACAAAACAAACATGTTTTCAAAATTTCTAATTCCTTTACATTTGGGCTTTCTTGATGTTTTCTTCCAGTGTGAGTACCAATTATGACTAGGAAACTAAATCTGATTGAGACAGTGACAGTGAGGGTCAGTTTTACAAGCCTGGGATGCCTGAGGGCCTGATGGGGTAGGACAGACTTTTTGCAAGAAACTGAGATATAAACACACCATACTGGTGGAAGACAAGTAGTGCGACTGCTCAATATGAACAAAATCCCATGAACAATGAGAGGAGATGTGTCTACAAAATTCACTGTCCAAGGTCAGGACTGAACCTGGAATCCCAGCCTCATGGTTTGGGGTTGAACAACATACTCAATGAGCCACGTCCTGCTGATGAACCCCAAATCCCTGATTGCTTAACCAACTTTTCTCATCAATTGACTTCACAGCAGGTTAGAGCTATAAATCAGCTCCAAAATCATGTGATCCACACAGGCAACTTTCAAAAGACATATTACTTTTAATGTTCAGCTCTGCTTAGACACACATAAAACATTTATTAAAACTGATTTTGAGAACAGAAAAACATGGGTACAAGATAAAAGTCAAGTTTAACTCTTTCAAAGTTGAAGTACTCAAATGTGTACACCAGTGCCAAAATTTAACAAATGAAGAGGCCTACTCATTAACAAGAACTATTCTCTGGATGCTTGCACATGACAAAACAACGTTTTAAACCATTTTCAAATCTGTTTACAAATACACTTCAACCAGGTGTCAGATAAGCATTTATATATTATGTAACAGTTTGCTTTAAATATGTAAATGTGTCCATATGCATGTGTGAACTTCCATATACATGAAACAGTTCTACGCTTTGTTCCACTGCAACATGAAACAGTTCTACACTTTGTTCCACTGCAACAAAACAGCTTAGTTAATGCATGTCTTTTCATAAACCTGACAATAAAGGCAAAATACATGCGTATTACATTCAATTTAAAATCTTTTTGAAAAATAAAGGTTTAAGCTCATCAAAAATGTCAAAGTCAATAATAGGTGTCACCAGCGGTATTAGAGCGTAGATTGCATCAAGACCGTGCAGGTACCAGCCAAACCAACGACAGCACCCAAGTACCACCAATGAGATCCAGGTATCACCAAGACCATCCAGGTACCACCCATACCAAGATCATACAGATACCACCCATACCAACAACAACACCCAGGTATTGCCAATGAGATTCAGGTACCACCCATACCAACAGCAGCACCCAGGTACCACCAATGAGATCCAGGTACCACCAAGATAATCCTGGTACCACCCATACCAACAACAACACCTAGGTACCATCAATGAGATCCAGGTACCACCAAGACCATCCAGGTACCAGCCATATCAACAACAACACCAAGGTAGCACCAATGAGATCCAGGTACCACCAAGACCATCCTGGTACCACCAATAACATTTAGGCACCACCAAGAATATCGAGGTACCACCAAGGACATACAGGTACAACCAACAACATCTAGGTACCACCAAGAAGACAACAGTACCACCAATAACATCCAAGTACCACCAATAACATTTAGGCACCACCAAGAATATCAAGGTACCACCAAGAACACAACAGTACCACCAAGACCATCCACATACCAGCAATAACATTTAGGCACCACCAAGAATATCGAGGTACCACCAAGGACATACAGGTACAACCAACAACATCTAGGTACCATCAAGAACACAACTGTACCACCAATAACATCCAAGTACCACTAATAACATCCAGATACCACCAATAACACTTAGGCACCAATATCAATAGAATAGAATATCAATTTACCACCAAGGACATCCAGGTACCATAAAGAACAACCAAGGTACCACCAAGAATATCTAGGTACCACCATTAAGATAACGGTACTACCAAGAACATCCAGTAACCACCAATAACATTCAGGTACCAGCAATAGAATTTAGGCACCATGAAGAACATCCTGGAACCACCAAGAACATCCAGGTACCATAAAGAGCTTCAAGGTACCACCAAGAATATCTAGGTACCACCAATAGGATCTAGGTACTGCCAAGGACATTCAGATACCACCAAGAACATCCGGGTATCACCAAGGATATCCTGGTACCATCAAGAACACCAAGGTACCACCAAGAACATGCAGGCACAACCAATAACACCCATGTACCACCTATATCAACAAGGTACCACCAATATCAACCAGCTACCACCAATATCAACCAGCTACCACCAAGAACAAAAAGCTTTCACCAATAATAACAAGGTATGACCAATAACATCGAGGTACCACCAAGAACACCCAGATACCATCAAGAAAAACCAGATACCAAAAAGAATACCTAGTTACCACCAAACACATCTAGGTACCACCAAGATCACCTAGGTACCCCCAATAACATCCAGGTAACACCTATAACAACCAAGTGCCACCAATAACATCCGGGTACCACCGAGAACACCCTAGTGCCACCAAGAACACCCAGGTACCACCAAATGCACCCAGCTTTCTTTCTTATACATAATTAGAAAGTTCATATGCATACTTTAATAAATATGTCTACTGGCCAGTTTGATAGAGGTGTTGTGAAGAGGCTGGCATTTCAAGGGCCCTTTCCCCTCAGTCCACTGATACAACAGTACCACTGATAAGTACAGATGCACTTAAGAGGTGGAAGCATTGCCATGCCAGAGAGAAGTAAGAGGTTGACTGAAGGGAAAAACATTAACGACTTGGATAGTTTGCCAAAATAAAGACTAGGGTTGCCATGAATTGGCACTAAATGGTGGAAAACAGTTGCTTTGCTAAAACATGCATTCAGCGTGTAACTGACTGAAATTTGCATTATGTGAAAGAATAATGACATGACACGCCTCATTTTTTTTTTCTTTCAGTAAATTTATACTGAAGAATACGAAAATACCTTTAACTGATACTGACTGGTGCTCTACAGAGACTTTTTTTCTCAGGCATGTCAAGGTGAAATGTCAAAATTCCACACAGCTGTTCTCATTAATACATGCATTAATATAAACAACAAAAAAAAAAAAACAAATTCAAAGCTCTATTCTCAAACCTTTATGGTAGCATGAAGGATTTATATTTTTGTAATTTTTTTTATAAAAAATGTTTTTGTAGATGAAAATCATGGTCTCTGTGAGCCTCTAAGATTGTGAATAAAAGAGATTTGTATTTAACGAAACCAAACCTTTCATTTCAGCACATCATTATGTGCAAGTATCTCATCGTAATTTCATTTAAAACTTGGTAGTTTTTATCAGTTTGGGGAGCCTAAACTTTCTTAGAAATACTCCTACATGAACATTATTTATTTCACTCATTTATTCCACGCTCTAGATACTGCCCTGTCTATCTTTAATTAAAATGTATATATTTATACATTATAATTTATATTAATATAAATATTACATTACATCTGATACCTTGTTTGGGGATTTTTTTTTTTTTAAATGACAGTAGACAATAAGATTTATACATTTGTTACATAACTATCGACAGTTCTATGGTTATATAAATTTGAACATCACACAAACTACATGTACATTATAAGACTGGATGTCTCCTTAAGGTGGCAGGCACAAACAATTTTTAATAACAGGTTCCAGATATTAATAACTTTTGCTACACCAATTCAATACACAACCATAGCTTTAGGCCTCACAAAGGAGCAATGTGCACATATATGTAAAAGTCATGTATTATAACTGAACATGAAATTACATATTATTATTATAAATTATATATATATTAATTATAAACTGAATGTTGGCAGGCGACACTTTGACATGTACATATATGTCATTAATGATCATCATAATATAAATAAAGCCTAAATAATAAATAGAATAAAATAATTGACTGAACATGATGCTTAATCACACACTAAATTAGCAACGCAATTTTGGGACCCTGGTAGGACTGACACGCTCAGTGTAAAATTGCGTTGTGACTCCAATATTTACACACTTGCTGTATGTCATTTATAAAAGCTGTATGGAAATAAACAAAGGCACATTTGTTGATATCTGCCATTATTATAATATTCAACATAAATTTCTTTATGTTCAGCTCTCAGTATGATCAAAATACTCCTACATGAACATTATTTATTTCACTCATTTATTCCACGGTCAGGTATCTGAACGATCTCTTGATATCAAAAATGAGATTTCAGTGGCCAGGGGCTGTAGATGATTTAACCAGGTTAGTCACTATGCCACTTAGCTTGTAAAAACCCAGTTAACTAATTTGCATATTTGACGACTAACGCAAAGTTACGTGTAGTTACCTGAAATCTGAAACATGTTGCTTGAAAAAGCATTCACTTCCATGCAACTCATTACTCATAACTTTTCTTGAATACATGTAGTAAATAATAATTATGATAAAATGTAAAACTGATTCATAAATAGTGTAATATAACATCCTACCCACCCCCACCCCATCCCCTACTTCCCCTACCCACTTCAGGTAAATCAAATTATATCAGATATCAAATTCCCAATGAAAAGTCTGAGAAGGCTTTAATTAATGTAACTGCACAATTTCAAAACCATTCTATAAAATACAAGTTATATTACTGAGCATAAAAAGTAAAGATATTTTATACATGCCCAGAAATCATTAAATTACAACACAACAAAACAAATCACAAAAGAATTGCTACAATGTGTACTCTGTCAAGTGCAACTCTAATTCTGTAATGATTAAAATGGTTAGTATTATTACTCATGAATACTATCATTACATTATTATTATTATTATTATTACTCATAAATACTATTACTACATTATTATTATTATCATCATCATTATTGTTATTATTATTATTATTATTATTATTACCATCATCATCATCACCACTACTACTCATAAATACTATTATAACATTATTATTATTATTCATAAATATAATAATTAACACAATTATAAGGAAATGAATGCTTACAAAGACTGTATTATAGGCCTTGTCGAAGAAATGGAAAGTTGTGCTTATGTTGATTTGCTTGGAGCCCCCGTCGTCCTTCCTTTCCGTCGTTTGGTCTGTTGTGGTGTTGTAAGGGTAAAAGTAGTCTAAAGCCAGTCCTGAGCAGAGAGACCAGCGGTCAGCGAAACACAAGACACTTATCCCGCAGAGGAGCACGCCAATACCGGGGCACATGCGCCGACGGCCATCACAAACCATCATAAACTGCGCAACCGATCGGGGCGTTCTGCCAACTGAAAGTGTCGTCAGCAAGTCCACATTTACGCCCAACACTTTTACAACTTTTACTCATGTCGTTTTGTATTTCCAAAGAAAGATTTTTTCTTTTCTTAATTAAATTTCACAACATTTTTTTTCACATATCATTTCGATGTTAACGAACGAACACGCGTTAAGTTAAGAGTACAACTCCACATCCATCGAGTTACTCATCTTTTTTTTTATACAATTTAATCCCTTGAATGCCAAGCACTTATATTATTTTCGGCACATATGAAGAAGAAATCGCGAAGATTTATAATAAATCCTCTGTTCGGCCATAAGCCTTCCGCAACAACAACAACATTAACATCGGCCTCTTCATCCGCCGCATCTTTCACAAGCGTCATCCCGACGCGCATCCGAAATCCTCCTTCACTGATGAAAAGTAGTGCGGTCATCAAAATCCTTCATCACATCGACGCCTTGAACTTCTCCAGTACTCTTCCCAACAGCAACAAAACATCGGAAAACTAGTACTTACGTACATCCTTGTTTCGTAAGTCCAACATGCGATGACTGAAAAGCCCGCTGGGCGAGCGTGTGTGTAAAGTTTCTAAAAGTCCTTTCACCCCCTCTCACCCTCTATTGCTAACTCTCTCCCTCACTCCGTGTAAGCTTCGTTGAGTTGACTCGCGCTGCGTTCGTACGCTGGCCTCAGGAGCTGCCGGACTCACCAGACAAAATTGGGTCAACTTTTACATTCTATCGGCGAGGTGTGGTCGTTTTTACGAGTGAACATGTATACTCCGCTCGCTTTGCACATCGTACCTCATACACATTCCTCAAACTGTCCGCATCTCTTGCTTGTTTAGCCCAGTTTGCAACGTACGTAACTGCCACGACGTACATCGAAGAAACTCTGCCCTAGTTCAACGCCACATTGGGCACAGGGGTGACCGTAACTTTTCTACGTACCACATGCGTTACTTTCAACGGGGTTATTTGAAAGACTGGCCTACCGGCATCGTATCCTTTGGTGGCTCCCTACCGGAATTATTTAGAATTTTTTTTAACATTTAGGCCTCCACTGTCAACAGTTACATCTCACCTTAATATGTTTTGAATATTTCGAAACAGCTTTCACTTTCTGGTGTAGAATGAATGGACCGAAATGATCCCGCGTTCTGCGGCAGGTGGGCCTCCCCCGCCTGAAGCCTCAATCTTGAACCATCTGTAGCCGTGACGTCATCCGGTAGTCAGGGCGTTACCCTTAAAATCAGTCTAGCTTTAGCCATAGGCTTTATACAGACGTTGGTAATTTGTGTAGAGATATATCAGCCGAGTAGAGCGCGCCTGGCCACACTACACAGCTTACCCGTCGTATATCACCGCATAACTACACAAATGCCGCAGGGTATATTTGCATATTTTTTCTACTAAAGTTAGGGAAAAAATGAGATGTGGAGAGGAACTTGAAGAAGGAAAAGTATTATATAGGTACATGTGTATACAGGCCTATACCGTATAAAAACATAAAGATAATAAAAAAGAAAAGAACTGAACTGCAATATATTATAAAACTGCCTTCGACCGGACAGGGATCTATATATACCGTATACATGTATACATATTTGAAATTTTGCATTATGTAGGCTTAGCGTGTACACGTATGTTCAGTATGAAAAAGATTATTTACGGTTGACCTAGAAATTTATTGAATGATATCACTATACCAGCTGATTCACGAACACGCGGGTGAGCTTACTCATTAGTTCTCCGGAATCTAGGTTTGACGTCTGTTTTTTGTTTTTGGCTTTTGTTTACTTTTCCTTTCCCCACACTTGAGACTGATGGCAGATTAGAATGAATGGCTATGGCTTAGCGCCACGTCGTGGCAGATTATACGAGGCGTGGCGTCAGCAGATAATTCTTAATTAAAAGACTATCTGTGTACATGTGGCATTAGAAGAACTGAGACGGGAATACGATACCTGGGATGCATAAGTTATTTATTTATTTATTTATTTGATTGGTGTTATATACGCCGTATATTCAAGAATATTTCGCTTATACAGCATCATGGTGGGAGGAAACCGGGCAGAGCCCGCGAAAAGGATGCATAATTAGCATAATTACAAACTCTGTGACATCTTTCGGAAACACGGATTACGGAGTAAAGGTTTAAAAATTCACATGCGGTCTCCCATCCGTGTTGATCTGGAGTCAAATCTCGAACGGTTCCTTAATTATACTTTGCGGAACGCAAACAAAATAGGCCCATGCGCGGATTGGTTGTGCAATACGTCGGCATTTCAGGCTGTCACATCTAGGGTTATTTATGTGATGTGTATATAGCTCGATGGCATAAGCGCAGTCTCTCATTCAAGCGGGTTTGAGTTCAGATCCGGAAAAGTTCCTTGTTCTTTTCCGGCTTAGCGAGATAAGCAGTGGATTGTTTGTCCCCATATATATATGTCTCATCAGCCACATATTCACGCCCCTTCATTCTGTATATATATATGCATGGCCTTTTAGCCACAAATATATATGTGTATGGATGGCCTCTGATTGCCATATATACCCGGTTTCCTTCCACCATAATGTTGGCCGCCATCGTATAAGTGATATGTACTTGAGAACAGCGCAAAACACTAATGAAATAAATAAATGACTCTTCTAGTCATGTATGACTGTCCTCCGGGCCACACTAAAATAAGTCCCTCCGTGACGTTAACAGCTAATGCGATACTATCCAAAACCCGTGCACTTAAATACGTTCTTTCTTTCTCCCAAGGACAAGGAGACTTCATATATATATATATATATATACCAAGAAAATGTTTTGATAATGGCGTGAACATTTAAATCACATTTTCATCACTTTAGTATTGAATAATTCAATACAACAGATCATACATACACATACCCATGTATTTTTAAAACAATTATACTTGGCAAAAGCTGAACAATTAACGTAACTCTGAACAAAGAACAATGATTTATACTAATTTTATGACCATACCCTTGAATTAACGACGAAACAACTACACTGGTAAAGACAAACAATTGTATGGATAAAATCAGAACAAGGGAAGGGATAATGACCTAACAATTGTACGGATAATGTTAACGAAGAACTGAATGGATAAAATCGAAACAGCAGAACATAAAAAGAGCAAACAACTGTATGAATCAGTTGTTGAATAAGTCTAAGCAATAGTAGGGATAAAGATCAAGCAACTGTGATGAAGTCTGTACAACTGTATAGATTAAAGCCAAACAACTGAAAGGACAAGAAGGATCAAACAACTGTATCAACAGCTGTGAGGTTAAAGACTGCACAACGGGATGAAGGCCAAATAACTGTACGGACAAAGACCTAACAACCACAAGAAGACCGAACAACTGCGGAAAGAAAGGCCGAAAACCTGTATCTGTATAGTGTATAATGATACTAAAACGATTCGAAATCAGAAAGCACGAAGACATTTCCACGCTTTCGATCTGTCAATAGATGTTTGTATATGATCGTTCCACAAGAGAATATCGTTTACACAAATCACCATTACCGCATATGAGATCAGGGGTATAGCCCATGGATTTTTTCAACATGTGAAGCTTACCTTTAATCAAGAAACAGCTGGCGGTGCGTGGTCAGGTAAATCATGCATCATTGAACGACTGTCTGAAGCTTATATTAGCCTTAAAATTTAAGAAATTATCTCGTGGGAAGAATTGAAATCCTCGACCACGTGACATGAAACCAGGGCCCGATTTCATGAAGCACACTTATATAGCTAAGTATTCCAGGTTGTAGAAATATCAAGTGCACTTAGCTAAGCTAGGGCTACTTAACACGAAGTAAACTGATACTGGACCCAGCACTACATACATACATGGACAGAAAATTATGGGGTAAGTAAGTGAGCGTTGTCACTAAAGAAATCGTCGAGGTTTTGTTGAGCTTCAGCTTGTTTTTAGCTCGCTAGCGCAGCGTAATGACACAAGAGCCTCTCACCAATGCGGTCACCGTGAGTTCAAATCCAGCTCATGCTGGCTTCCTCTCCGGCTGTACGAGGGACGGTGTGCCATCAACCTGCGGATGGTCGTGGGTTTTCACCGGGCTCAACCCCGGTTTTTTCCCATCACAGTGTTAGCCGCTGTCGTATAAGTGAAATATTCTTTGTACGGCATAAAATCAAATAAATAAATAAATTAGCGAATAACTGATGGGTACTCAGACAACTTCAACTAAATTCTCAAGTGACTGAAAACTGGTCACTTAATGGGGCATTCCTGCAGCGCTAATTAAGTAACTGACATATGTTCATATGAACACTTCGTCACCGTAAAGAAACCGACTGACGCCCATATGAACACTGCTTCACCGCAAAGAAACTGTCAGACGTTCATCTATGAACACTCTATCAATGCAAAGAAACTAACAGACGTTCATGTATGAACTCTCCGTCACCGCAAAGAAACCGACATAAACTGACACACCCTCCTATATGAACTCAACGTCGCTGTAAAGAAAACGACAGGAGCCCATACTCCATCGCCAGAAACCAATAAACAGAGATCCCATGCATGCTTTAGCTGAGAAGCAAATTATGAACATTTCTATACATAATATAGCGCGCACCTCCTATACTTGGGAAGTAGGATGATATACTATACTTGGAAAGTAGGATGATATACTATACTTTGAAAGTGGGATGATATCTTCTACTTGGAAAGTAAAATCAAATCCAAATCTTGGAAAGCAGTATGATATCCTATACTTGGAAAGTAGGATGATATCCTATACTTGGAAAATGGGATGATATACTATGCTTGGAAAGTAGAATGGCATACTATACTTAAGGAGCAGGATGATATCTTATACTTGGAAAGCAGGATGATGTACTATACTTGGAAAATAGGATGATATCCTATGCTTGGAAAGTAGAATGATATAATATGGTTGGAAAGTAGGATGATATTTTATGCTTGGAATGTAGGATGGTATTCTATGTGATATACTATACTTGGTAAATAATGAATGAATGAATGCTTATTGTTTAATGCCCTACTCAAGAACATTTCACTTATACGCTGTCTCCTTGGTGCAGGACTGATTTCCACCGTATCTTTTATCTGGTGCTGTCTCACCGAGACGACTTTCCAAAGACACCCAACAAGCCCCCTCACCCAGTCACATTATACTGACACCGGGCCGACCAGTCCACCCTCTATCCTCTTCTTGCTGAGCCCCTGGCGAGGAAGCAGGATGTACCATTTTTTAAAGTCTGACCGGACCCAGGTTTGAACCCAGATCTTCCCGTCCGAAAGGGACGCTCTACCAACTGCGCTATCCCGGCGGGTACTTGGAAAATAGGATGATATCCTATACTTGGAAAACAGAATGATGTACTATACTTAGAAAGTGGGATTGGAAAGTAGAATGATATACTATGCTTGGAAAGTAGGATGATATCCTGTACTTGGAAAGTGGGATGATATACTGTCCCTGGATATTAGAATGATATCCTATACTTTGAAAGTAGCATGATGTGCCTATACTTGGAAAGCAAGGTGATATCTTATACTTGGAAAGTAAGATGATATCCTAAACTTGGAAAGTTGGATGATGTCCTATACTAGGAAAGTTGGATGATATCTTATGAATCGAACTTTGCTATTATTTTAGAGTAGCCCAAAAATTACCTGTCATAAAACATCAGCATACTCTGTGCACTTGCCACTGTTCAAAAGATGTAATAAAGTTCGTAAAATTTATAATGTGGGTCGAATTATATAACTTTGCCAAACTTTATTATCATATTAACACTGTAAATATTATTGGTGCTAGTTTGATATTTTTGACAGGCAATAATTTGAGTTATTCTTGGTGAATAGAGAAAATTTGATTTGATTAGCGAATACGGGTTTTTTGTCCTAACTACCAAACAATACATGTAAAAAAATATATCAAATATAATTTGTCTTGACATGATTCTAATGCTCTATACCTATCTATATGTTATATGTACACAGAATTGGCAGATGGTGGAGTTGAGACGCTTACTGTGGAATTCGGCCGTCTCTTAAGCTCCTCGCCTTGCTACATTGTTTACTAGTCTCGGATTGCTCCGGACAGACCGGTGCACGAGTCCCGTGTTTACATACAATCCAATCCCCCACTCCGTACGTCAGCATGCACCCGGGCCTACGTAAGCGGGACTGGACAGAGCGTAAATAAATACACGAAATGTGGGTTCCTTCAATAACATGAAAGCCTTGAAAAGTGCTTTCAACGGGGTTCGCGCTGCATGGGCGTTGGCTGAAGGTTGTTAGTCGGACGAGTTAAATAGTCTGTCGTTATCACTCTGTTTACCTCGGCCTCTTTCTCCCGCATCACTTGGGCATCTGTCGGTAGTGGATGTACTTTTCCCCGGAGAAAGGAATATCCTCGGCTCTCTTTCTGCAGACGGGACCACCGACAGACGAATAAATAAATCAATTCATACACGGAGAGAAAAGTCGGTTTTGTTGTTTGGAATATATTTATATGTATACGCCAGGACATATGCTTTCCCTGCTTTGTTCTCCTTGGTTTAAAATGGATATATCCGTAATTCAATGTTTTCTATTATTTAAGCCTTTATTCTAAAGCCAATGAAAAAAGTAAATAAATAAATAAATAATTTTTTTTTAAAATCCTAGATATATGCATAATAAGAAAACTTGGCTTAGGCGTCATAATACATGGAAAACTAGGTATGTATGTGGGAATTTCGTTTTCGTACACATCTGTACATTTAAAAACTGGTAAATTCCTTAGGATTTGTATTTTGACCAGTGTGGGTTTTGTACACTCACCACTGGTTGGGATTTTTTGGGGATGAGCTATAGAGTTTGCCATTCAGTTACCTTTTGCTTCTCTAATGTTACTGTCTTTGGGAGTTTGCTCATTAAGAAACTACAAAGAATTTATTCATTTTTGTGTGTATTTATTCATACCCATCTCTTTTATTTGGGCCTAATTAATTAATTTATTTATTTATTTATTTCACAACGACGTACTAATTCATACGATGCTGCTCAGTTCCACGAATGACACTGGAATGCAAGGAGTATACCACCCACCAACCAGCTTTGACACGTTACCCCACTCATTGGGGCATATTACATACATATTGGTGGAAGGCAAGTCATATACAAGGGATTGTAGTGCCTCATAAGAGAACCCCTCCGAGCATTCACCGTCCGTAGATGCTACTGAACCCTGGGTCCACTTGGAACAATCCCTCTTAAGGTTAAGAACACGTTATTATCATGGTAACCAGCACTGTAGGCATTACCTCGCCGTGGTAGTTACGCGCTCGTAACGTTGTGATTAGATCAGGCACCCTCCGAAAAGCGCACGACTAGGCGCTTTGCCGTCTCGCCCAGTTGTTAGAACATGTTATTGGCATTTACTTCAGAACCATCTATTTATTTTTGTTTTAGGCTGTAATGCAAAATGTATTTCACATACGACAGCGGCCAGCATTGTGTTGGCGGAAATCCACGACCATCCGCAAGTTTCTGGCCGACCTTCCCACTTTCCGCGGGAGAGGAAGCCAGCATGAGCTGGACTTAAACTCATGCACAGCATACTTCAGAATATAGTGGAAACCGTTGGAAACCGACTAACACCGCGCATATAACAGGATAAAGATGTCCGATTCGGTGCATACATATGTAATATGCACAAGCCTGTGCCTCTCTGAAAACTATGCTGTACTTCTGCAAATCTGCACAATGATATATAGTGTTACGTGTGTCAGTAACGCACAAATTTTGTTCCACTGATGCACATGTCATTTTGTATGTGTTGCATACAAATTACACAAATTTGTGTGGATTGACATGCATTATGTGCCACAATAAACACTATGTACTACTTGCACACGGTTAAGATTTTGGAGGGTAGACTGTGTACAGTGGGACATAGGTAAAGAGAAAGAGACATCTGTTCGTGGTGAAAAAACCTGTTTCGTCATGAGACCATCACGCAGGCCTCAAGACAGGTATGTGTCAACTGAGTGTGTACCAAACAGGTTGTATGTAGTGTAATATATGTGCAAACAGACAAACAAACATTTCTACACTGCCAAGATGATTTACTGCCCACACCCATCGCTAGTCAAGTTTTTTTTAACCCAGAAAACGAAACAAAGCAAGTAGGTAACACCCATTGTGAAATAAATTGGTTGTAGGGAACTTTTTCTGTCTCGTTTGCACAGGAAGCAGTGCAAACAGTTCTTAAATATATATCAAGTACAATTGGATTAGTAGGGGTTTTTTTTAATTTCTTTTTTTTTTTTTTCAATTTCGTTTCTTAGTTTTCTTTACAGATTCTTTACAACCCGTGAAATGCAGATGTATAGCACATAGTGTGATGGAAACTTATACTTTATGCCATTATGCGGGAGGCAAAGTCTGTGTTTGGAGGGGCTTTAAGGTGAAGCAGAATGCAAGCATGCCCCGTATCATTATCCATAGTATGCATTATACACAAAATAAACAACAAGTATTGGCATGGATAAAAAGCTAAGATCAAATATAGCATACCTCTCTTAAGTCACCACGTTTATGCCTATATAAAGTGCTGGCTTTAGTTCACAAGTACTGCAATGGCTATAACCACATAGAGACAACATCAGGTAAACCAATACGTTGTTAGCAGGGCAACACCCATCTCCACAATGTGAAGGTATGTTCTCTCTGCTATTCATACGTTGACAGAATAAGCACTTCATGAAAACTGTGCACAAAAAGCCTTGGAATTTTGCCAAACGAAACTGCCACTAGAATCTGGCTGGGGCTATATCATGTATAAGTGTTCGATTCTCTGCAGTCGTCCAGTTATATCGTCATGTAGTTTCGAATCAATCTGATTTCGATTCATGTACATATCACAGCAAAATGGATTACAGGAGATGATCATAAAATTATCACAATATGACATTGTCTCTAATCGAAATCATAAAACTCGATTTGACTTGATGTGAGTGTTGTTTAACACATGCTTTAAACAACTCATGTTGTTTAACTCAAATTCAATGCTTTGATTCCCCCGGGCTCTGCCGGGTTTCCTCCCACTATAAGTGGGCTTATCAGTCAGTCACTGCTTTGATTTTTTATTACTTATATGATGGTGGTCAGTATTACGGGTGAGAATTTGTAAATTCCATCACCGTTCGTTGAGCCTGGGTGAAATTAAGCGCTCCACGGTGTTTGAGTCCAGCATTCGTTGACCACTGACCTGCCACCGATATAGTGTGCTGGTCTATACCGTGTATTCCTCTCCGGCCATACGTGGGAAGATCTGCTAGCAACCTGAGGATGGTTGTGGGTTTCCCCCGGGGCTCAGGCCGACTTTCTCCAACCATAATGCTGGCCGGCGTCGTGTAAGTGAAATATTCTTGAGAACGGCGTAAAACACCAATCAAATAAATAAAACAAATAGATCTATACCGTGTATTTAATACGTGAATTTAACATTTGATGCCTTTACTGCCGGGGCAGTAATACAGAGGTTGTGTGTCGTTTCGACGTAACCGTTTTGTGTCTTTTCTACTTGACTGTTATGTGCCGTTTCTACGCAACTGTTACCTGTCGTTTCGACATAACTGTTTTCTGTCATTTCGACTTGACTGTTACGTGTCATTTGGACATAACTATCATTCGTCGTTTACGCGCGAGAACTGTTATCTACCGTTTCGACGAAACTGTTACGGTACATTTGTTTTCGCCCTACCAGAACACATGTCGTACGTTGCTTTTTATCTCTTCGGCACCTAATCTCTGAAACATACAGGTAATTACATCCTTACATCTCACAGAAATGTCACCTGCCAATTTACAAAGGAATGAAAGCTTATTGCCTAACTCCACTTTGGCACTACTGTGGCCATATCTTGGCGAAAATTAGACAGGATTGTGCGACATTGTGTTCATTATCTTGATGCATAATAGAGAAAATCTAATTATGAGACATGCACCACGGTAATTATATACTGTATAAATGCCAATGAATTATGTTTTATTGCTTATGGCAACTATGTGAATCAATGGGTGTGAATTTGTACATTAGGTGCTGGTGTGAAAACTACAAGCACAGTGACATATGTCCGCAACTGGTTTTGGGTACAATATGCAAGGAGGCGAGTCATGGTTCAAATCCAGAGTAGGTCACTGTGATCGGATTCATTTTGTTTTGTTCAGTGAGCTTAGATCTGGCCGCATGTTCATGGCACGAGTGTGTGGTATAAGGTTGGATGCGAAGCCGGCATGACGCATAATGTTTATTTATTTATTTATTTATTTTTGGTTTAACGCTGAACTCAAACATTTCTCACTTACATGACGGCATTCAGTTATATGGATGGAGGCAAGCAAAATAAACCATTGATCTTCGCCAGGTAGCCGGGAAAACTGCATGAGAAAAAGCAGAAGCAACGAGAGCTGGATTCGGACAAGCGACCGCGTAGGACAAGGGCCTGGTTGTCCCAGCTAGCTGCAATAGTTTGAGCCAGCTGGGGTTGCCGATATGACGTGTAACAGCCAGCTATTACGTAGCGTAATACCGTAAGGTATTAACAAAGAGTATATTTACTTATTTATTTGATTGGTGTTTTACGCGGTATACCCAAGAATATTTCACTTATATGACGGCGGCCAGCAGTATGGTAGGAGGAAACCGGGCAGAGCCTGGTGGAAACCCACGACCATCCACAGGTTGCCGGCAGACCTACCCACGTACGACCGGAAAGGAAGCCAACATGAGCTGGATTTGAACTCACAGCGACCGCATTGGTATGGTCATTACGCGGCGCTAGGGCGCTGACCAACTGAGCCACGCAAAGAGTATATGGCCAGACAGTAAAGTATTGGCTCTAGGTTTGTGTTAGGGTGCTATGATGTATATTTACCCCTCAGCGGGCCAATTTCATAAAACGATATGAACATTTTCACCCACAAATGAAGCCACCTTATGGAGCTACAAGGCCTAGAGTACATATTTACGGAGAAATACATGAAGGGTTATCAAGAGTTGGGTGTCACGCTCATCAGTACTTGTATGTATACATTTTATTTATGAAACCATAAGCCATCTACGAGGAACGGGACTTCATGGTGTTTTCATAACTATGTTTTGTACGTGATCAAACTCAGTTGGCCTACGTGTACGACTACACCTGTTTCCGGCTGTTATATCATTTAAAAACACACACACACATACAACAGACTGATGTGTGACTTCCTGTGAAGCGGCAACCAGAAACAAAGCAATTTTGTGTTGTGTATATTTAGAACCTTTTTCTGTGCATGCTGTTTTTCCTTTTATCCGCCAGGCTAAACAAAAAGTATACCTCTGGAGACAAGATCGTCCATAATGTTGCAACTTCTGTTTTCCGTGGCAACTCATGGCGTCACTTCCTGTCATGATCGATATAAATAATCAGACAATGTCAGGCGCCAATGTCATGTGACTATTACCGTATAGCAACATTCTTGCGTAAGTACCTTAAAGCCAATTAATTCCGCGTCAGTAAAAACAGAAGGAATTCGGGAAAAACTGTCAGAAAGGACACTGCCCTTTACTGAATGCTGAATGATCCATCCCTTAACCTACGGTAAGCCCTTAGCCTCACACAAACCTACAACCACATGTCTGTTTGCTTGGAATTTAACAGAAATGACATCAGACCAAGTGTATATATGTATCGATAAAGTGTCCCAATCGAAAGTGAAAAAGCGTACCTATTTGATCTTCAGATGTTGTATATTCGACATATCGCAGATAAAAGTAAACAAAAACGCGCTGATCGAGAAAATGGAAAGTCAGGCGCGAGTGATTTCCATAACCCGAGAATACACGTGTTTCCGCTGTTATATCGATCCCCGCTCTGTCATTTTTGCCACACAGACGGACTAGCGCAGGCCACAGGTGACGCGATATCGTGTTTTCGATATCTCTAATATGGCGTGTATATCCCATGGCCTGAGAAAAATTCCAGACTAAAAGTCGATTTGTAGTGTTACTAAGCACCTCACAGAAAAATATGGCAGTGGCTGTTAAGGATTGGCTCCAGCCCTCATCACAACTAACTGTGGTTATATTATTTGTTGTCTTTGCTTTCAAAGTGATACGATTTTATTCATTTTATTTCCCCGGGAACATTCATTGCATCTTGTCTTCGTCATTGAAAACTGTCGGCCGTCTCTTTGCTCGAACCGGTTCTAATTTTTTATTATATACATTCTTTGCTCTTTGGTGGTTTATGTTTAGTGTTGCTGTGGAAATTGGTCTTGCACTTATTGACCACGAACGGCCTTGTCGGTTGACGGCTGGTATAGGAAAGCCTGTTTCGACACCTTCATTTTGAGAAGAGCCAAAATTGCCAAAGTCAATCTTTGACTTGAATTTAGGGCTGTCCGATGTTTCACGCCATACTCAAGAATGTTCCACTTATATGACGGCTGCCGGTATTATGAGCCTTAGAAACACCCACGACCATCCGCAGGTTCCCGGCAGACCCTCCCACGTACTGCCGGAGAGGAAGCCAGCTAGAGCTGGACTTGAACTCACAGCCATCGGATTGATGAGAAGGTCCTGAGCCAGTGTTCAGCGTTAGCGCGCTAACCATCTCGGTCACGGAGGTCTCCTGGGTTGTAGGAAGTTACAGTTATAATATCTAAGAGAACATTTGAAAATATTTGTAGCTATGTGGCGAATGATAGTACATTGCGTCTGTCAGGTGCCTTTAGCATGCCGATTCACTGAGGCAGCACTATAAATATGGCGCCATTGTGATGGACTTGCTGCAAGGAGACACAGTTGTCACAATATCGAAGTAATATGTCCAAAGGATCGGTTAAAGCGTGGGAAAGCAAATGAAGCCAGTTCGTATAAAGTGGCGTTGAACAGAGTTTTCAAGAATTTTTCACTCTCAATCTAAGCATCATTTCCGACATCCTCCTGTAGACCAAGAAGAGGCCTAGCTTCTAAGTCGATAATAGTAAGACACATTCCCAAAATAACTCCAGTCCCCAAAGGAATGAGTAAGAAATAGTATATGAATACTAAATAAAGCTGGTGACATGTACTAAGAGAGTAGCAGTCATCAGTATTCAATGAGGACGGGAAGACTCTCTATCCTTTTTTGACATGACATCCAATTCAAATTTCGTTACACTCGTAACCCATGGATAATTCCCAGGTCGAATACAAATGTAAGTATCTCAGACTCGCCTTTATTGCAACTGTTCATAAAATCACCAGGCTGATGCAGTGAACGCGAATGCTTACACTGCCCCTTGTTTCGGGTTAAGCGGAACTGGATACAATAAAGGAAGATGCATGCAGATCGCCGGAAATTCTGAACGGCCTGTCCTTTTTCTTTGTCCACCGACAAGGGTCAAGTTTAAAATGTCTTGCCGGGCCTCGCGAGCTCGCTGCAACCCTCTGGAGCCAATTCCACATAGAGGTTTTGACAAGTCAGTGCTTACAACTTTGTATAACACACAGTTTATACCCCAAGGTGTTCATACTGGATATATTTGTCTTTAACATAACTGCTGTTAAGTGTTCCTAATTACATCTTACATGGTCTAAAAATAAGTGTCTAAAATGACATTTCAGATTTTGACTTAAGTCAATACTTGCTTCGTGGAATTGGCCCCAGGTCCTTGGTCAATGAACGCGCCAGTTTCAACTGCCGTTTGAAGTCAAGAGGTTTATCGGTGGTTTCGGGGCCTCCGTGGCTCAGAAGCCTCCCACCAATGCTCCTACCCATCACTGTGAGTTCAAGTCCAGCTCATGCTGGATTCCTCTCCGGCCGTACGTGGAACGGTCTGTCAGCAACCTGCGGATGGTCGTGGATTTCCCTAAGGCTCTGTCCGGTTTCCTCTCGCCATAATGCTGACCGCTCGTGGTATAAGTGAAATATTCTTGAGTACAGAGTAAAACACCAATCAAATAAATAAATAAATTGTCGGTGATTTACTCCCGGGACTCCGGTTGCCCCTCCCATAAATCTTATCGATGTCATAAGTGAAAAATGCTTACGTACGTACAGCCAATCAATTTATCAACCAATCAGTGTATCAATGCATTGATAGAAATGTCCTGAAAGCACCAATGTAATGCTTGCTTGAACGTCTCCAAGGATGAGTTCCTTCGACAACAACGGACTGTGAATAAGGATATACATGTAGGTGGGATTTATGTTGTTCACTATGTTTTTGATACTACGCGACAGCGCAGATTTCTTATACTGCCAAGACCACTGGGGCCGCTGGTTCGAATCCAGTTATCGCCGGTTTGACTGTGGCTTTAAGAAACAGACCTAGTCCGACGAGCGGCGTTGGTTTACTCCGGCTGTTCCGATCTTCTCTGAAAGAGGTTTAAAAAATCATTAAGCACGGAATAATTATTAAAAATGTATCAATAAAAAAAGTACCAATATTGAAGATTTGAGCTGAATCCTTCGACTCTTTGTCAACATAACACACACTTTAACAGGGAAGTTAGAATCGACTGTGGAACTCCTGACTATAGCCTACCCATAAATGGCATTGCTCATTCGTTTCAAAAACCAACGGGTGGATAGGAAATGTGTATAGTCTAGGCTGCTGGGTTAACATGTGACTTCATTCCACCGCTAAGTTCTCGTAAACTTTCTAGTTAACTCTTGTTTGTGTCCTACTACCCTAAAGAACGGGCCAAGTGGAGGGTAAAAATAGGCATAGACTGTATAGGTGTGTGCCTGGAAATCCGCCAAACCGCAAACCCTGCGAGAGTTGTTGATGAATGTAAGCCAACCTCACACAGTCTCCCGGCTGAATTCATTGCCTGATGTCATCATCGTTCCCTATTAACTCTCGCTGTCGGCTTGAGGCGGTGTTGTGTTTTATATACAAGACACAGCTGACGTGCGCGTCAACGCTCTCCGCAAATAGCAGCACCAGGCGATTGAAATAGAGTACAGTCCCAAAGTTGGCCATATGACGTAACGCGAGAATAGCTCTGCAATCTTGCTGATAGCGGTAACTATTCGCGTGGAATGTTCTGACGTCACACACGGTCTTTTCCGTTTTCCTCCAGCTCGGACTGCTGATCGAGGAAAAGAAACAAAAAGACAGACCATTTGAGGCGATAAAACCCAGCATGCAATCCTTGGTAGCTTCCGCGCATGCGTCTGTGTTGATGCAGCATGTATTTAAGAAAGTTTGAGTTGTTTACATACCTACGGGTCACGTGTTCAGAATGGTATATTGAGGGCTACATCGTATGTCTGGCAACGTAATACCATTCTCTTCACTGCACAGCATTAAAATAAATTCACTTCCAGTTATAAGAGATATACATCACTGGGATCCAAGGAAATCCGACGAATGTCGAGAGCAGTGACGACAGCGTGACGACTTGGTATATAGTCACGCGTATATAACCGTTGAATTCCGACCCCTTTTCAATTTACCTCTGTTAGGGTTTTATGTTCAGTGTTCATGTGAACGCTTAAATACTAGTACTTAAAATGTCCTCTGTAGGATCGTGATTTAAGCACAGTGAAGTACCAATTACACAGAGATAATAGCAACTATTCAATGGACGCTCTGGTCTAAAATTATACAAATGCTTTGCGGTCACAAGAAGTTCACCAGAAACCCACCACATGTCGATGGTTTAATCCGGGACACTCCAACTTCCTCCAGCCATAAAACTGGCCGATATTGCATGAGTGAAAAATACTTTACTTAGTCTCTACACATTTAGAGTGAAACGGTCCCAGCTTCTGTCGTCTTCCCTTGTGGCAGTTAAATGCGGAACATAAACACGTCTCCTCCGCCCATGTCTAGCTGCGGAATCTGAAGGCCGTTCACTGGCCAAACTGAAATCTGTCACTACCGACTGCATGTCATCTGAACGCTGAATAAACCATTCCAAACACGTCAAACGCTAAAAGCGTTCACCCGAAATAATTAACTACTTGGTTGCCGTAAATTAAAGCTGACAAGTGACTATGGTTGGCGAAGCGGAATGAGTAAGCGAAAATGTTGGATAGGAGTAGAAGTTGTATAACGAAGTGAATGGACAGGTTGGATTATAGAGTTGTTCCGTAGGAGTAGAAGTTGTATAACGAAGTGAATGGACAGGTTGGATTATAGAGTTGTTCCGTCGGAGTTGTATAACGAAGTGAATGGAAAGGTTGGATAGTAGAGTTGTTCCGTATGAGTAGAAGTTGTATAACGAAGTGAATGGAAAGGTTGAATTATAGAGTTGTTCCGTTGGAGTAGAAATTGTATAACGAAGTGAATGGAAAGGTTGGATAGTAGAGTTGTTCCGTAGGCGTATACATTGTATAAAGAAGTGAACGAAAATGTTGGATAGTACAGAGGTGTTCCGTAGGCGTACAACTTCCTTTTCTTCCAGAAATGGCGCTATTCGACGATGTAGACACACACTTGTCGACGCTTGGCACCAATTAAGCAGGCAACAAATACGTATGGCAGATATTACGTATTTCCCATCTTGCTGAGCGTCATATAATTCCAACGGGTTCCTGAATATGTAGTTCTTACATATATATACATGTATATCTTTCAGTTACAAAGAAGAAGTGTGCTATTTGTAGTTCTATTTTAGGTGAAGAATTTCTGTACCATTTTGGATGAATGTGGTGCTCATCTGACATTCTAAGGGTTCCAAAAACAAAATGGTGGTCAGCAAATATGAAATTCACGGCATATTATTTTGCAAATTTCTGAAAACCTCTCAACCAGACGTAAGTCACCTTAGTTACCGGACCTCAACTAATATTAAGAGTGAAGTCAAGCTAAAGTGCTGAAGTTAAACTCTTTTGAACAACCGCGGCTTGATGTAACTTTTTTGGTGTTCTTTGTTTCCTCAGTTTGGAAATATATTTTCCTCAATGCAAACTGTGTCATTCACACAATGCATAATCAAGAGGTTACACAGAGTATAGCGAGACTTAGTAAGGTAGATATGGTATTTGGGGGCAAAGAAGATTTTTACACGGGGATGAAATTAAACCTTTGTACGAAGGAGAAAAAACCTTTCCAGCGCAAAGAAAAGCTTACAGTGCAATGAAAAAGTTTTTTCAGCCGTGTATTTCATTGTTTTCATTGTACTGCAGAGGTTTTCTCTTAACTAAAAAGGCTTTCTTTGCACTAAAAAGGCTTGCACTAAAAAGGCTTTCTTCGCACTAAAAGGGATTTCTTTGCACTAAAAAGGCTTTCTCCGTCGTAGAAAGGCTTCATGTTTAAAACTGGAAAAGTCCTCTTTTTCCAAAAATGACACAACAACTTTTTGTTAGTGCGGACAAAATCTTTTCCACCAAGGGAAAAAGCTTTCCAGACTGGAGGAAACCTCTCCACGGCAGATTAAACCTCTCATCTGAGTCAACCTCTCCAAGGCGGAGTAAACCTTTCTATGACGGAGTAAGCCCCTCCAAGGTGGAGTATACATTTCCACAGCGGAGTAAACCTCTCGACTTCGGAGTAAAGCTTTCTACCTTGGAGAAGTAAACACAACTTCCCCCCACCCGATCCGCGAAAATATATCCACCTCAAATGAAATCTCTGATAAAACAAAGTTAATTTGTTTTATTGATGAAAGTTTGAAATTCCTGGCGATAGGATACAATTAAGGTGTCAGGTAGTGAGTGACGTCCCCTGCATAAAGTTGCTAGTTATTACAGACACTATCATACGACGAATTGGTGAGCGAGAGTTTGGGGCGAGAAACAGTGCTAAATGTTAACATTTCTACCAATAGAAAGCGCATAGGGGTCTGTGGCCTATCGTCCGGATTTCGCTCAGAATCTAGGCACAGTACACTTGAATCCCCATTTGGCGGGAAACACCAGCGGGCGACATGGACACCCTCGCCATACAGTATAGTTCAACAACTCGATCTATCGATATAGACTGGTTTGAGTGACATTTAGTATTGCTTGTGTTTTCCTTATCAGCCCTTCATCTGTGTTATTGCAAATTACCAACAGTCACTAACAGGTGGGTTTGATATGCCACCAATGCTAGGGGGATGATTGCTGGTCTTTAGTGGAACTCTCCAGGGTGCCAGAGTTTCTATCCACGGGCGATAACTCTGGCACAGCTATGTGGAGATCGCTTTGTTCCTCCCTTAAACGGCATAGTTCTTCAACAGCTCCGTCTCCAGCTGACGCCAGGGTACAGTTGCACCGGACCCCTCCCAATCCCCTCGGCCGTCTCTCCCCTCGGCCCTTCCATATTAATGTATTTAACCGTCGTACAGTTGTTTGTTTATTTAAATCTGTAGGTCAGATTGTCAGTGTATCGGGTTAAACACTGACATATACATAACCTCATTCCAGCGGACCGTGTATCCACACAGCCCGTGACACTTTAGGCATTTTGTATAGATAAGCACGTGGAGACTTAAGAAGCTTGCCGCGCAGCTTATTGGGGGATTGCACCGGTGTTCATGTACTTTTTTTTATGCACCATCTCACGCTTTGTGCACAAAGACGATGTTTGACCAATTTAGATCAAGAGCGGGGCATATGTGGCCGAGTAGTTAGTGAGGGAACCCAGTACGACGAATTAAGAGCCTCTCACCAATGCCGTTACTTTTCATGTGGGTAAAATGTTCTTAATTAATAAATAAACAAATCAATCAATCAATTAAAAGCTTTCACCAGAAACAAACCCATTTCATTACAATGACGAAGGGTGACAAACTTGATGTTGTCTTGCCATTTAACTCTTTTAACCAACCTGGTGAACTGATATTCTCTTAATGCTGCATATCTGTTCGGATGGATAAAGCCGTAAACGAAAGGTTTTTTCCAATGTGCCAAGGTTTTACTTCTTACTCACATTTGTTCATTGTACTGTAAATAACACCTTTCCTTTGCCGGGGATTGTTTCCCGGAATTAAATACCGACTACTATGGTGGGTGACATATATAGGTGACGTTTTGTCATCATGCAGATATTGTCCTTCCAGGCATATGTTCTGTCGGTGGACTGAATCTAGGCGTCGAAACAAGCATTCGTATACCAGTTGTCAACCAAAATGGGCGTTCCGGGTCAATAATCACAAGATCAGTTTCTAAAAACACAAACTACCAAAATATAAAATATAAAATTTATAACGGGTTCTTGTAAAGAGCAGTGGTCAACAGTTTTCAGTGATGACGAAAAGGCGAATGAATAAAATCAGTTTCCAAATCGTGTACGATTTTGCTATAGATGGTGTCGATAATCAAATATGTATCTCAGTTGCGTTTGGATTGCAACTGTTCATATACCCAACGTGGCGATCATACACAGCACGGATAACATACGGTTCCTAACCCCGACTGAAAGCCGCAAATGACTGTTTTCATTGTTGTCATATTAAACTGTTTATTATATGTGATGAATAATTCAAGACCAGTGAGGCCTAATAAATTGCCAAAAGTGCATTTTCCCCCCTAATTCTGCCAATGCCATAGTGCTAGTGAGCGTGTAAGTTGCTACTCTCTAAGCATTATCATATGGACAAAGTGTCCAGAATCTCTTGGACATAAGTGTGTCTAATTCCGCTTAACTCTGAGCTAATCCATCGTGTGCAATGAGATCTCCACGTTAGATATATGAACAGATGCAATCAAAGCGCAACTGATAAACATATTTTAAATAACGACAACTCAAAGAATACAGTTGTACACTGATGCAGTGGGAAACTCGTAAAAATTTTCACCTTTAGCAGAAGGTTCCAGAGCTACGTATCCTTTTGTTCTTTCCAGGTAGAACGTC
Organism: Acanthopleura granulata; assembly: GCA_016165875.1. Taxonomy (NCBI): domain Eukaryota; kingdom Metazoa; phylum Mollusca; class Polyplacophora; order Chitonida; family Chitonidae; genus Acanthopleura; species Acanthopleura granulata. Next base: position 560,950 of record JABBOT010000024.1, on the reverse strand, counting down.
ACACGTTTAGGTGCATGTGTGCTTACAAAACACTTAGGAAATACACAAGCACCGTAGCGTCATAGCAAGAAACAATGCGTTTTTACCTTGATTTTGGGCCCTTTTGTGTAGGTCGTCAGTCTCCCATACATCCGCCTAGAACATCACTTACATCTTTCCGCCGCAACTGAATTCTGTTGACTGCCTCTCTTTGCATGAATCCATTACAATTTCTTACTTTGCATACTTTCTTAGTTACATGGTGGTTGAACGTTGGTTTGGAAACTGGCCTTGTGATTATTAACCATGAACGCTCACACTGATGAATGGTATGTGAATGTCTGATTCCGCACCCAGATTCACACCTGGCGACACATGGTACCACCTTTAAGCCCTCTTTGACAAGAAAACATGGTAGAATGCAAGGTTAAACCTCCATACCAAAACTCCATTGTCCAAAAAAAAACCCCTACAAACCAAAACAAAACCACAAAACGACAACAAAAGAACAACAAAAAACAACAACAACAACAAAAATACCAAAACCAAAACAAAACAAAAAAAAAAATCGCTCCGACTCTCTGAATTCGATCTGAGCCACGACCTTGTGACCATTAGCTAAACGATTCAGTAGTACACTTCTGTGCGGGTAACTAATTAGTTCAGGAACAAAAGACTTTGCTTGGTCACGGTCTGTCAGTCACACCGTTGCTAAGTAGGAGACAAAGCGTCTACTTCGCAAATCTGCTTCAAAGACGGGTGTTCCCTAAACTGTCAAAAGCTGTCAACTTCTGTCAATCACATTGCGTAATGAACGACGCCCCGCGGGTGTTAAACACTGAAAGCACAAGTCACATAATTCAATGAATTATAACAGTTCACAAGACTGAGCAATATTTTGAGGACATCAACCGCAAAATTATAAATGCACATGATATGAATGGTTTATGAATTACATTTGTATAATCGATATATTCTATGCCGCAATCAAGAATATTTAGTTTATGGGATTAGATTTCAGATGAGGTCGAGTAAATCGGAAAAAGCCCAGTATTAAGCGGTCTTCACTGATACTGTACTAGATGTGTCTTAGCAGACATTCGTACAGCCATGGTCAATCATGGGTTATGCACCAGCTCAACCATCGCAATAGTTCTTTTGATTTGTTTACATGTAGTTCAACACTGAAAGATAATATGACAGATGTTTTGGTCTATAAAGCCTGCACGTGGCTTGAACGATGAACTGGTAGTCACATTGGAGAAATACTCTTCAATCACCAGTAAAAGTAACTGTGCAGTAATATGAAAGGTAATATAGCAGACTACAGCATAGAGAATAAATCCAGAGCACAGATAGTTGGCAAACGGTCAGACGTTGCCGGCGAAATCCGGCCTCTTATGTAAGTTTACCTTAGTTAGGCTTTTATTCGAACTTTTCATGTAAGTGGTTAAGAAATAACAACTTACACTGCCCCTAGCACAATGGCTTAAGATTTATTTATTTATTGGCTTGGTGTTTTATGCCGTACTCAAGGATATTTCACTTATACGACGGCGGCCAGCATTATGGTAGGAGGAGACAGAACGGAGCCCGAGGGAAACCCACGCTGGGAGACCTTCCCACGTACGGCCGGGGAGGACGCCAACATCAGCGACCGCACTGGTGAGAGGTTCCTGTGTCATTACGTTGCGCTAGTGCGTTAACCAACTCATGGCTTAAGAAGAATTCACTGAAAAAAATTCCAGTGGTGTTAAATGCAATATGCAGTGTACAGTAAGTCCATTTTCCCGCACAATGGCAACTCGGATCAAAGCTGAACTGACCTTTCTCTGCCAAGCATGAGTAATACGTCATGAGGTTATGGGGAAAGAACAATAGACTGAACAGCTTCATTCTTGTTATACCAGAGGTCAGCTCTATCATGACAGGGATGACTGTGCCATCGCTGGTAGGGTAACTCGAGTTCAGCTGAAATACATTTACTTATTAATTAATTTATTTATTTATTCATGTAATGGTGTTTTACACCTTACTCAAGAATACTTCATTTATACGACGGTTGCCAGCGTTATGGTGGGACTCAAATACATGCAAGCGAAGGAGTAATTGTGACCAATGACAGTGCCCGTTATACGTGTGCAGGATTCAGGTCACATGATGACGCAACATCGATTTAAAAACAAAGTAGGACGGGCTGTGAGATCATCGGCTGACCCAGTTTAGATTAGCCTGTGACTGTTAACCGAACTGGTTGCAGTATTAGACGAGGTCAAGGGATCTTCTGTAGCGACGCAGATAAGAAATCTTGAGATTGTGATGGTGTACAGCTTAGGCCTAATTACTTGCGAATGATGGGAAAGTATCCTCATTGTGTTTGTGTTGTTCAAGCAAGAGTTAAGAAGTCTCCCTTCATTACAATGCAGGGGCTAAGTTAATATGCCTGACTTCTGCAGTACAACCTTGATTTAGATACTCACCCTTATTCGCCATTGGCCCTGGGAACTAATTATTGGAGACGTCGGACATCTGGGAATCAGCGGTTTTACTCGCGCCAACACGCTTTCCTTGTGCAGACACGGCGGTGAAAACATTGTCAACATAACATGGAGGTTAATAAGGAACTCTGCTTCACGGCCCCATAAGTCCAAAACTAAGTTTCGTTAACATTCATAATTTACATATGCTGTGCAGATTGTTCTGTTGTAAACATACTGTAATTTCTGGTTATTATAAGCCGTAGTTCTCAGAATATTGCCCACTGTTGTACATTTGCCTATCCCTTCCCATGCTATCTTTCACCTCGTCGTCCGCTTACCGCTGCCTCAAGCGGGTGAAATGCCCAGATGTCGGCGGTCTGGGATGACCGCTGAGATGTCACTTCACCTTTGATCAATAAATGAGGCCGCATGTTCCAATCCATTGTTCGTTTGCGTGGCTCTGCATTTACTTTAGAATGTCTGCGACGTACAATTCTGATCAAGAAAGGTACTATTTAGACTGTGTCAGAGTACTAAGTATTCTTTGACTGAGCATATTACGTCGTACACAGCAAGGTTCTCGCCGTCCTTTCCACAATTATGGGTACATTTAAATGGTCAACGCTAGACACTGTGCATCCATAACGACTTTTCTGTATTGGACTGGTGCCGTTGAAGATGCTGATACCGCCTCCCCCCTCTCTCCATTTTCGAGTCGGACAGGAGAAAATGGGTTCGTAAGCAATTTGTCAGAAACGAAATCGGCTCCGGTGTATGTGAATGGTTGTACGTTTTAATACACACCCATTTTTCATGAAATCGGAACGGACTTCGTTACGGCCCTCGGCCCGTTTTCTGTGCCTACTGTGAACGCAGCTTTAGTTTTCACTGAAACGAGAGTACTGACAAAACATATGCGTTTATATTTAAACTTTAAGTTTGCACAGCTCATGACTTGGCTTATTAAACCGTTACAGTCTCTTTTTGTGAAATGTTATGATTCAGTGGTTTGACTGACATCACAGGTTTACGTTTTGAGGTTGGCCATGCGAAAACTCTTTTGTTACAAGGGTAGTGGGAATTCCTATGCTGAGCCTGCACATTCCAGACGAATAAATGTTTCTCGAAATGAAGACAAAACGTTTGCACATGCAACGAAGAGGAATTATGAATCAATACAAGTTATTCATTAACAATGGAAAATTACGACGCTGTAGGCGATTGTTATAAGTTTCTTTTGTCTTCTGATCCGACCGAAGTCAGGTTATATCTTAATCCTCCATTTATATTTCTGCAACTCAAAAGTGTGGCACGGGACCTTGATGTGTGCAAACTGAATTGGACACGGTGTAGATATATTTTTGAGTAAGAAAGAAATTTATTTTATGTTGCGTGTGTGTATAAACCTGTCATTGTATTTTACTCTGAAAACCCTGTGGAGGTTATCAGTGCGGACCTACGCCCAACCTTGACTACTGTGCAAGTGTGACGATGTGCTATGCCTTACGTTTGTCTGTTATATAAGCTTTGGTTGGCAGGCAATCTTTGAAACAATGAATGGTTAATAATGTAATTATAATATGATTAATATTAATACGGTAGCCCAGATACCACGAAAACCTTTTGGTTAAATCTGTGGAATCCAGATGTAGACTGACAATAATATAAAAGACTACAGCACAGAGCAACGACGGCAGTGTGAAAGTTGACAATTTACCGCAGTTAGGGTTTTTATTTTAAAAGTTCATATAAGTGTTTCAGAAGTCAAATTAAGTCGCCCTCTATCACCATGGCTTAAGCAGAATTAGGTACAAAAAAATTTAGAGTGATATTAAATGTAATTTGTTAAATGTCAAAGTGCTGTGTGGTCATCACATGGAACACACGTATATACAATAACATGAAAAAACTTTCAGTGATATTTTTCTTTATAAAGGAAAAACAGACAAAAGATATTGTTCTTTTGTGTATAAATATCTTGCAAATAACAGAATACTGTGATTATTTGGAGTATCCTAGGATTAATAACGTCAACAGAACTACTGCGTGGCTCAGGTGCTGGGGACAATATGTCGACCTTCTGTCGGACAACATCCTGTTATCATTTATTTTGTAAAATGCTGCTGACAATGGAAGTTGGTGGATTATTCCCAGATAAATACATGTGTGGTTTTTACAAGAACAACGTGATGTAACAGCTAGTGCAACAAACAGCTGGGACAGATTCTCCCGGTTTTCGGTCGATTGTTTAGAAGGCCCGGGAAGGGAGTGGTCTGTAAACTCTGGAGGGTTTGCCCTCAATCTCGTATGTTTCGGCAAACATGTGAGAGTTTTTGGCCGAGGTTTGCAAAACATTCTCCAACGAGATTGGCTTTGGCGCGGAGGTATAGCTCGATCAGAGATAATGTCTGACGTGTTACAAAATCAGGGACATGATCTGACAGCCGACGGCAAGGGGGATAACTCTTGGTGGCAAGGTGTAACCTTTCACAACGAATTGGGAGTCCAAGCCGTGTTGTACGTTGTTCTCGCTGTGATGCGGTTGCTGTTGACGGTACACTATACGAAAGTTGTAGGGTTGATTCTATTTTAGGATGGTAACTGATCTCCCGTTGTTCGTTTTCTGTTGAAAATTCATGAACTACACGTGGATCACGCAGGGCAGGTAGACATCATTCTATCCAAAACGTCATTAAAATTGCAAGAGTTTTGGGGCTCAGCTTAAGCTATCATTATTAAAACCGTTTTGCCTCTGTTCAAGGAATTACAGTTTGGTGGTAAATTTATTTATTTATTTATTTGATCGGTGTTTTACGCCGTACTCAAGAATATTTCACTTATACGACGGCGGCCAGCATTATGGTGGGAGGAAACCGGGCAGACCCCCGGGGAAACCCACGACCATCCGCAGGTTGCTGGCAGACCTTCCCACGTACGGACGGAGAGGAAGCCAGCATGAGCTGGTCTTGAACTCACAGCGACCGCATTGGTAATTTGGTGGTAAAACACTTTTAACTAGCAATTAACATTTTGATAGAATAGCCACTGCGGCCCATACTTCTGATTGTTTCTCACACTGTTACGTGTATAAGTCATGATACATACTTATGTTGTTTTAGAAAATGTCAGTCACGACCTAGTTTAAGGAAATCGGTGATGGACATCTACGGTGTACCTTCATTTTTTTTTTTTGACACCTGGGTAAAAAACGGTATGTAAGACCGTGTGCACACCTGCATAGAGAAACTGTACGTAAGACCGTATGCACACCTGCATAGAGAAACAGTATGTAAGATCGTGTGCACACCTGGATAGAGAACCTGTGCGTAAAATCGTGTGCACACCTGGATAGAGAAACCGTATGTAAGAACGTGTTCACGCCTGCATAGAGAAACAGTATGTAAGAACGTGTGCACATCTGGATAAAGAAACAGTATGTAAGACCGTGTGCACATCTGGATAGAGAAACAGTATGTAAGAACGTGTGCACATCTGGATAAAGAAACAGTATGTAAGAACGTGTGCACATCTGGATAAAGAAACAGTATGTAAGACCGTGTGCACATCTGGATAGAGAAACCGTATGTAGGATCGTGTGCACACCTGGACAGAGGAACAGTAAGTAAGACCGTGTGCACACCTGGAAGTGACAGAAATACCGTGCATAAAAGTTGACTATATTCACATCTGGATAGACGGATCATATGTATGGCTATATGCACATCTCGATGGTTAAATATTATGTTTAAGACTGTATGCAAATTTGGATAGAAGATTGGCATGTAAGACATGCTGTAAGCGAAATATCGACATCCAAAGTCAAATGGCATGCAAATCTGGATAGATAAACTGTATAAACGATATTACGCAAACCAGACACGCGACACCTGCACAGATAAACCGTACTTAGTGTACAGCACACAAATGCTCTATAACTCAAATGTGAGCTTCAACCTTGCACTGACAATGTCACATTCGGCCAGTGTTGATATTCCTGACAGAAAAATAACAACCATATGCTGACGAACTGGGCGTGGTTACACACATCAGTCTGCATGGAGCCTCGGCGTCGTTATTATACCGTCCTCTGTAAATTACCGCCATATGATGTCCATCATAATGTACACGGAGTACACTAGCACATCACCACACACGATCGGACACTCTGGAGAACTGCATGCTGCTGCTAAAATGAGCTAAAATGCCCTCACGCCGAAATAGCCACCATTTTGCATGCGACAATTTTTTTTAATTTTTTTGATGAGATGGTGACGCTATAGTAAAGCAATATGTCACACTATGCCCTATTATTATTGAATATTTACCGAAACTGCCACAAGTTTAAGAGTATATCACGTCAAAGACTGTGAAATGTTACACAGCTCATAACTTAAACAATTCTTTCTTTTAAAACAAATTCGTATGTCCTAGTATTCCGACCTTTTCCAGTGATGGCGGAATTCTGACAGAGGTCATGTGAGCACATCTGCTTAGGGTTGGATGTAAAGGCTGCGGCCTTACGTGAGGAAGTTAATCAGGTAACTAGAGCGAAACGGGGGGTTTCTACAACAAAGGCTACAACAAACCTGGGGGCTATGAAGTATGAGCGAAACATTTTGGAATATAAGAGACCTCATGACGCAGCTACAGCTAACTAACTACCTACCTAACTGAGTCATTTTTCACAAATTATTTCGGCTTCTATGATATTTTCGTCATGCAAGTCTCCAAGATCGGCTAAATTTAAGAATATGGAAGTGAAACTGAAGACGCATTTGCTTCAGTTGTCCAAACGGCATATTACAGTGTCGCATTCTGAGGTTCATCGCAGAGAATTGTAATAAGAAAATTCCCATCATTAGTTCAAGTACGGTTTACTTCTTGTGATCCAGCCTTAAAGTGAAAGGATAAGGGTAAATATAGCTGTAAAATAAACACAACGCAATTCTGACCATGCATGTTTAACTTGCATGTCATTGCAATTAAGTTGTTCCTTTCTCGTTTAAATGAGAAAAACTATCTCCACTTGAAATGATAAAATTTCGAACGGCTATGGTGAATGTGGCCACGTGACATGCAGGCCTGTAGACGTTTGACAGGCAGTGTGTCTGGAGTCGATTAAGATGAAAATGTGGGTCACATATTTTCCCAGGCACTCGATACTGTATTTATTTAACACAATTCCTCCCAATAATTTTAAGCATCAGGTGAGGTCACCTTATACTCAGTAAGAGATTTTCGAAGACATAAGGCAAGATCAGCATCATGCATGGGACCGGTTCAGGCACTGGCAGTTTTAAAAAAGTACAATACATTTCAATACATACAAAAAGAAAATGCATTTTCACTCTGTTACTGTGTATAATGTGAGACGAGATGAAATGTCCTTCATGTACATCATTTATTATTATTTGTTGATTCATTAATTTGGTGCAATCTCTTGCAACACCGAGCCAGTATACAAGGGGGCTCCTTTTGGGAGCCATTCCCCGCCGAAACAAGTCAGGTCCAAGCTGTTTATAGATTGTCTAATTCTCTGCGGTTATGTGCGGTTTGTGGACTATACACCCTTACTCCGCCAACACAACTGTCTAAAGTGCCACATATTACAGAGAAGAACAAATGGATGGGTGAATGAGTTCACATCTAGGACCAAATGAACTGTTATAGGACTAAGGCTTCGTAATTATGTTCTTCAATCCAGTCCACATGTCAAATATAAGCCTCTATGTGGCCAACCATTTATTCTGAAAGCCCGTTTTGTTAGGCTTAGCAAACGATTTAAGCCACAGTAACACATTCCCCTGCCAAACTTTGTGGTTTCCCAAGCAAATCCAGTAGGCCGTAGGCAATGTACATCTTGTTAAACTGTCAGTGAGACGAAAATCAACCCAGAAAGAAAACAACCCGGGCATATGTATGTGTGTTTTAGCATATGTTAAAAGGCGAGAATGAGCCTGGATTTTGCGAGCAGGTGCTTGCCTTTCAGATAGCCGGCACATGGCGCTGCTCTTTATAAATAATTAACTACCCGCCGTAACTCCTGGAGAAAGGGCCTAGCCGACTAAGCGCATCAAAAGTAGTTTTAACAAGGACTCATCATACAGGTGAAATACCTTCAAGCTTGTATTTACTATTAAGATATGAATAAGTCATCAAATATTTGGTTTATTGCATACTTTATTAGTGGCTACTTTGTTACCGAGGGCGTTAGCAAGGATAGCGCAGCCCAATGACAGAAGAGCCTCCCACCAATGAGGTCGCTGCGAGTTTAAGTCCCTGGAATCTGCCCGGTTTCATTCCACCATAATGCTGACCGCCGTCATATAAGTGAAATATCTTTTCCACAATAATTCTTCACACGATCTGTTACAAAGCCGAGTTTATTCTTCTTACGGTCCATTACAAAGCCCCAAGCATTTTTCATACGACCCATGACGAAACAACAATTATTCTCCTTACGATCAATTTCAAACGTAGGCATCGAAAGCGACATTCGTGTACCAGCGATCAACCAAAATGGGCATTTCGGGTCAATGATCGCAAGTCCAGTTTCCAAAAACGGCGAATAATGGAAACAACCAAAAAACTATGAAAATATATAAAATATAAAAATTAGAACGCATTCGTGTAAAAGAGAAGCGGTTAACAGCATTTTTCCATACGAACCATTACAAAACCCCAAACATTCGTCATAGAATCCATTGCAAAGTCCCAAACATTCGTCATACAATCCATTACAAAGTCCCAAACATTCGTCATACAATCCATTACAAAGTCCCAAACATTCGTCATACAATCCATTACAAAGTCCCAAACATTCGTCATACAATCCATTACAAAGTCCCAAACATTCGTCATACAATCCATTACAAATATCCTTCACACGATCCATTAAAACGTCCCAAACATTCTTCATATGACCCATACCCCAGTCCCAATCATTTAAATACGACCCATTACTAAACCACAATTCTTCTTCTTTCGAATGTATATGACGCTACTCATATACGGGTTCGAATTCAACACGATTACGGATGGCTGGCTGCTGCTCCTTGTTTTGACAGTGCACAGACAAGGAGGAAGAGCTGGCAAGATCCCAGAGTGTGCAGATTTTAACTGCACACGGAGCGCGTCGAGTACAGACGGGAAGGAGCGCGGCTTGACAGTTGGGCGCGAGAGAGCGAGGGCCCGATTCACGTCAATCAGCCAGCATCGGGTGGGTAAAATGTCCGCGTCTTCTGACAGCTGTATGAGCTTACGACGATGAAGTGTATGTTTGTTAGAGAACGTGTAAACAATTATCGGATGGTGTTTATTAAATATTCAAACCTTACTCTTTTCACTAAAATTTACGTTATGCTTCCACGGTCTTCTCTTTTAAGTCTGTTGAGTTACTCAGTATGGAGAAGGCTCCCTGTTTTGTTTGCACAGTTCAAACAAGAGCAAGTCACCCTACATTAGAATGTAGGAGCTAAGCGAGTGTACCTGACATTCAGGCCACACCCCTCATTTACATACTCACCTTTAGCTAACGCACCTGTCCTATTTTCCAGCGACCTAATTAAGGGCGTTCCTCTCATCTAACATCCTAAATGTCAAAGTCTACTACTCGAACTCAAGGTCACGTCGATCGTGTCTTGACTTACGCTTTACCTATAACACTGGGGAAGATGAGAGAAGTATAGTCCTACAATAACTCCACTGTTGCTCCGCTATTTGGATGTCGCTATAGGTATAAAAACACTAATTGGATTTTGTATGCAACATTTAGGCTCACAGAAAACGGTAGGGACGGTTAGTGATTGGCTGTATCTGTAAGTGTGTTGAAGTATTGCCAGGTAATTTTGCAGTTATAAACTATGATAAATAATGGTTGAAAAAGAAGTCCTTTACTTGTTGCTACAATTAAACAGAGAAAAATATTATCCAATAAGCAAGTGCCCCGTGCACTGTGGCGATAGGACGCTATTAGCTGCATTCCAGATGATTTATTTTTAGAAAATGGTAGTCAATCCCGAACGATATTTGGATATGTTGTAGGCCAGGCATCTGCTTATTTGACACTATTTGTCACTTGGGCCAACAAAAATTAGGGAATGCAGTTTTAGGTGGATGTTCTTTGTGAAATTACTGCATAAAGAGTAAGGAAACTTTGTAGTGTTTTTATACATATACCATCGCTCCATGTTAGAACAAAAACGACGCCATGTTTATGGCAGCACTTCTGTTTGTGCGCGTATCCATAAAACATGGCGTCGTTTTTGTTTCAACATGGAGGGATGAGCTTCTAGACCGGTCAACTCCTAAGTAATGAAGGTGAGACTGCCGAAATTGTAGCGCGCATGTTTGCGAGTGTCTGTACTTTGGCAGGAGACATAAGATAAGTGGCTGAGTTGCAAGACGGCTGGTCTCTGGCACTACTCTCAGGAAATTAAATGGAAGGTCGTATGACTCCAGTGGCACAACGCCATTCAAATATCGGGGCGCCGGTGGAGTTCATGTAGGACGAAGAGAAGTATATGTATATATGGACGTTTGGTTTTTTACGTTGTACTCAACAATAAGATGAATCGGCATTGCAGAAGTCTCACGAGATCACGCTGGTTTTGTGCCAGACGGAGGGGGGGGGGGCTCTCGCGAACTACCGTGATTTCACAGAGGTTAACAAAGTTAACTCGTACAAAACCATCGTGATCTCGAGAGATTTCTGCAATGCCGATTCGCCTTATTGTTCATCTCTTTTCCGATGAGTAGTCCTTAGAATGTATGTATATACTGTGTTTTCTTGTGGCAGGGCGACTCCATGCCGCCCAAGTGCTGCCGCCAGTGGAACATCAGGCTGAACACACTAGACATGACACCCCACCCAGTCACATTATACTGACACCGGACCGACCAGTCCTGTTTCCTTGCTCTAACTTCTCAATGCTGAGCGCCAAGTGAGGCAACAACAAACACCCTTTTTTCAAAGTCTTTGGTATGACCCGACCAGGAACGTCGGAGAAGTAACGTACACGTAATTTAATCGGTATCAGTGATCATGCCATCTCGTTCCTTAGGTGGGTAAACATAGAGTCATCACAATATTGACAAAGACTGAAGTAGTACACCATATACGAAATTATTTTGCAAACAGACCCCCCCCCCCAAAAAAAAAAGAAAACAAACAAAAAAAAAATTAAGAAAAGAAAACTGAAAACCTACACAGTACACTAATTAAACACGAAATTTGTTATTTTTGCCTTTAAATCAAAACTCAGAACTACACCCACTTTGGTACGCCGCTCTGCGCTAGACTTGCATATGCATGCACATATTGAACAAATTTTCAACGAAAATTAGGATTTATGATTTGTCTGATTGCTGTTTAATAGAACAGATCTCAGCGTGGAGAGTTTAATATAACAGACCGCAGCTTGGAAAGCAAAACCAGAGCAGCAAGGACAGCGTGACAGTTCGAGAAATGTCACATGTAACCGGTGAAATCCGACCTGTTGTCAGTTTACCTCAGTTAAAGGGTTTCATTCTAACTGTTGATTCCTGCAAAGCCATATATAATGGCGACTTTGACTCATCATCCCCACCCCACCCCTCCTAGTACCATGGCTTTTGCAGAATTAGGTAAAAAAAATACACTGACGTTAACTGTAATATATTTGACCTCAATGATCTGAAATAGAACCAGTTCTAAAAAGCATACAGAAGACATAATATGTATAACTAGCGAATAAAGCCAGTATAGCTCACATAACAGAGAGACTCGGTGAACAGTTTTCAGTGATGTAGGAAAGACACTCGGCTTTCTAGCCATAAAATCCCATTCTAAATTCAAACTCTTAGTCCTTGAATTATTTTCACTTCAAATACAAACGTAGGTATCTCAGCATGGCCTATATGGAATTGAAATATTTTTGCGACTAGTTTTCATTAGTCCGTCTGACGAGCCTGTTACTTAATTTTCAGCTTTTGTTCTCTACAAGTTTGCAAGATCAAATAAGCTGGCAAACAAATTAAATCCCCGAACAAGTATATAGATATACAGATATAAAAGACTACAACACAGAGAGTACACCAAGAGCAGTGACGGCAGTGTGACAGTGGGCAAATGGTCACACGTGACCAGGGAAATTCGGCATCTTGGCAATTTACCTCTGTTAAGGTTTTATTCTGATTGTTCATATAAGTAACGACTTAAACGGCCCAAAACACCATGGTTTAAGCAGAATTAGGTAAAAAAATTAAAGTGATGTTACATGCAGTTTCTTAGACGTCCCTGGTCTGGGAATTATGACGTATTTGAGCAGTGAAAGGATGAAGGTTAACATGTAAGCTGTAGTCACACGCAAAAGAAACGAAAGTTTTTCATCCAAAGGGGAACGGAACTGAGAACCATAGTTTGATATGAGTTTTAGCATGTAGAGAAACTTGATGGTGTTACGAATGTGTAAGAACGCATGAATTTAATGAATCGCTGAAACGCACCAGTTCAATGAATATGTGGGCATCATGCACACATTTCTTGTGAATGAATGAATGAATGAATGAATGAATGCTGTACTACTCAAGAATATTTCACATATACGAAGGCGGTGTCTCCTTGGTGCAGGACGGATTTCCACCGTATCTTTTATCTGGTGCTGCCTCACCGAGACAACTTGCCGAAGACACCCAACAAGCCCCCTCACCCAGTCACATTATACTGACACCGGGCCGACCAGTCCATCCTCTATACTCTTATTGCTGAGCGCCTAGCGAGTAAGCAGGATGTACCATTTTTTTTTTTAAAGTCTTTGGTATGACCCGACCCAGGTTTGAACCCAGATCTCCCCATCCGAAAGCTGACGCTCTACCAACTGTGCTATCCAGGCGGGTCACTTCTTGTGCAGGAATTGTCTCAAACTTTAGCGGGTATAAAACTGTGGCCAATGTTGGGCCTATCACTCCTTGTTCAACAATGCAACGCCTAACTCAAATTCAGAGAAACTAGGCTATCGAACGTTTGAAGCTGGAGAGTCTGTTCGAGAAGTTTCCCCTCATTTAAACGTACACATAACCACAATTTACCGTCTCCACCATCGATACAATGCCACACAAACTACAGATAACCCTCCTCGGAGCGATCGTCCTAGCGTCACCACACCTCGACAAGATCGGCAGGATTATCCGTTACCACCAGCGAGATTCGTTCCTAACTGCAAGTCAAGCTGCTCGAGAGAATATTGGAATACGTGATTAACGCATTAGCCGGGACACTGTGATCCGACGCCTCCGTTCCAACAACCTCAGATGTCGCCGAGCAGCACGTCGTCCTGTTCTCCAACCAAGGCATCGACAAGCACGACTTCAGTGGGCATAGGATGATCAAAATTGGTGTCATCGTGAGTGGAGACGTTTCATCTACTCTTACGAGAGTCGCTTTTGTGTCTCCGAAGCAGATTTGGCGGTGTCGAGGTGATCGTTTCGCCTACAGAAACGTTTGGGAAACGGATCCATGGGGTGGACCTAGCATCATGATATGGGCAGGATTGGGCTTAATGTGATTCTTGCACCCATGAGCTTCCAGAATGTTTGTCAAGGTCGGTGGCACGACGTCACTCCTCTACATCGACTAAATGAAAACACCTGGTTCTTTCACTTTTTGCTCAAATTAACACAGTTTCCAGCAGGACAACGCTCATCCCCATGTTGCCAGAGCTACCATGGCCTTCCTCCAACAGCACAACGCACGTGTTCTACCGTCGCCAGCCCTCCCCCTAATCTGAACCCCTTCGAACACTTGTGGGATGAGGTTCAAAGGCGTCTGCACAATGTGATACCAGTCCCTACAACTACGCACAGCTGCTCTGGATGTGTGCAGGAGGATTCCTAGGGCCTTCACAAATCATCTGATCCACTCAGTGTACAGCAGATGTGTGGCAGTAATTTATTACTTGTAATACTTGTCTTTAATGTTGAAAATAAATCACATTTATACTTGATACTCGACTTGCGTTTCATTTGAATATATGTGAATATATGTTAATAAGGTGATTTTGTAAACAGTGTGCCATCAGTTTCCGCTGCCAGGAGCGCGTAAGTTGTTACTTCTTAAACACTGACATGAACAGTTAGAATAAAAGCCTAAATGAGGTAAACTGACAAGAGGCTGGGTTTCACCGGTAAGGTGTGACCATTTGCCAACTTTCACACTGTCGCCGCTGCACTTGTATTACTTTCAATGCTGTAATCTTTTATATCCTTAAGGTTGTTCCAGGTTTAACCATGTTTTCACTACGATAACCATGATATGGCTGTCTTATTAAGAAAGGGGCGTTAAGCCATAATCATTCATTTATTCATTCATTCAATAGCCTGTAAAAACACCTAAATGGGCTTACATACTGTTATCTTGAGATGATTTCACACTTGTCACAAATATGATATAATGTAAGAAGGTGAAAATATATTTGTCACATGTAAGAAAGTTCGTCATTCAATTACCAAAGACGGGTGGTTTATTCTGGAAATACTGATTTTTCTCCACCAATGACACTGGTCGCGCTCTAATGAGATAAATATTCTTGACAGTGACAATACAATTCAATCAAATTAAACCAGTTTCTGTGAGAAACAAATGCTGGCTTGGAAGCAGTAGACGATACTTGATGTATGGGAGACAACTTTTAACGGTTATACCCGCCATCTTTATATAGGTCAGCAAACACAGTTTCTCTTCCCATTTACCGCCATGTTAACTAAAAAAATATTTAAAAATTAAAGAAAATCTCCACGCCAAATTTCGTTTGTATTTGCAGACAGAATAAAACCCCATAGATATAATGAACATTATTAATTATAATTAAAAACATGGGATAATATGTGCCGATTTTTCTTTTACGAGACCATGAAGTGAGTACCCCCCCCCCAATAATCAATAACAACCTGATTTCATCGTGAAATTCCACACCCATATGAAAATTCTTAACAGTCTGCATTAAACATTATCTATGTAATTTTCTAACACTCAAAACAAAGGTGGTTCAATGACAAAAAAAAAAAAAAAAAAAAAATTCCATAGCACCTAATGATAACCAGTACTTGTGCCTCCTTACTATTCAGTGCGAGTCAGTTGGACTGCACTCAGATCGGTCTAGTCTGTTGACCTAGAAAAGCTGTCTTCACACCTTGAATCGGAAAAATCGAGTCCCAAACATCACGCGTCAATCTTCTAGACTGACGTCGTCAGTCGTACTAGATCGGTAATCAATTACCAAAACAGCATTCAGGGCAAATTAACTCTCTAAAAACCAAACGGGTATACGAAGTAAGACATTAGGACGGATTCATGTAAACAGATGCAGTCAGCAGCTGTCATTGATGCTAGAAGTAATGCAAAAGATATTCTGTAATCAGTGCGTCAGTCGTGAACCATTCTAGTATATAAGCTGTCGTTAATTAAAATATGTATCTCAGGTGCGCTTTGCCTGCAGCTGTTTATATATCCGACGTTGGGATATAAATCCACGCAATGTAAATGTATACATATACAGATTCTAACGGAGCGCCAGCCAGCCTGGACACACAATTCCGTCCATATTTACCTACAAGGAAAATGTATCCATTTTAAGATTTAAGAAGCTTTCAGCGGCTGCTTTTGATAGAATATCATTGACACACTAGGTTTTGTAGTAATACCTTGCGACGTTGATTGAAAACGTAACACAACAGAGAGGATCTAGCAAACGAAACAAGGCAAGATTTGTACACGCCTTCGTTACATTGTGATGCCCTTATAAAAGAAACTGTATGGACACTTTACAAATAACTTTCTTACAATTTCTGATACATGGCAGGTGTCAAGTGACAGAGAGGAATATTTTGTCTGTGTAGCAAGATATGACCACACACACCCACACTCACCCACACACACACATACACATACACACACACACACACACACACACACACACATATATATATATGTATATGTGTATATATATATATGTGATCTCCAGACCTCTGGTTTCTTGTGTAAATGGGCCAGCAAACAGTGTCTCCCAAAATAGCAGCAAAACCACCATCTACTCCAGCTGCATCTGTGTACAATTTAATTGTATCGGAAGACAACCACTCATTGTATAGGGAACACGATTTTCCAGTCAAAAAACATGGTCAAGAAACTTTAACCATGCTTTTAAATCGAATCGCACATCCTTATTCAGCCTTTCAGATATAGCAATGTGGTTTCGAGATACCAATTGTAACGCCTTGTAAACGTCTTAAGAAAGCTTTGCCTGGTAAAACAGGAATTTAAAAAGGAAAAGGAAAATTTTCCTTCTCATTTCTTCGGGGCTATACATAAAGGAGAAAGTGTAAACGATCAAACTGTGGGCTTGAGAAAGGACCTGCTATACGTTTAAGAATAATTTCTTGTGCTAATTTAGTTGTACACTCTCAGAATGTGCTTTGGCTGAAGCATGGTTGCGCGGGACAGAGCATAATTGGTAAAATCTTTAATGCCTAAGTGAAAGCCATTAGTATAACCGTCAATGAGATATGTGGCATGTACTCAATCATATGTCGCAAGACATTAAGCAGGGCCTCCGTGGCTCAGTCGCTTAGCTCGTTAACGCGGTGCTATGACCCAGAAGCCTGCCACCAGTGTGGCCGTTGTGAGTTCAAGTCCAGCTAATGCTGGTTTCCACGACGGCAGTACCTTTGAAGGTTTGCGGATGGTCGTGGGTTTTTTTTTCTCTAAATTTTCGAAAATTCTCGCCATAGAACTTTGCGGCATTAAAACCGAACTGCTGATTAATGAGACGGGTGGTTTTTCCATACTTTGTAAAACAAATAATGTTCTCAGGAAATTTGATCCAACATAGAGACATGTGTATACCAAATGCGTTGTACTACTGCCAAATATTGAAGACCGATTTTTTTCTGACTTTGAGAGGATATGTTGGCATCGTCTTCGGTTGGATTCACACATTCACTGGAGAAAATTTTGGACTTGACTTTGGCGGGGAAGTTAAAACCTACGGGAGTGGTAGATGCGACTCGAAGAATCCGAACTCAACAACTCGGGATCCGAACATTTAGGATCGGAAGTAGACTTACTTAGTAGAAAACTGGCAGGGCCCTCCTCAGGGTCTTGTTCAAGGTAACCATTTTCAGAAGCGAGCACTGAGTCAGATGGGTGGGTGGCAGCCAGAGGCTCTTGACTAACTGAGGAAGAGTCTTGCTTGTTGCTTTCTACTTTTCTTCTCGCCGCTTCTGCTCTGTGTCGCTTTGCGATCGGGGTACATTATTCTTTATCAAAAAGCATGTAAAAGAAGTAACGGGAGGAGATGTCCTGACGTGACTTACCAGAAATACATGTAAAACTTATGCAATATGCCGCACCTACTTTATATCTATTTAGTATCCATAAAATGTTGAGCCACACTGTCCACTAAATAGGGCTTAGTATTGATGAAAATTGATTGGGACAAACTGTCTTCTAAACACAGAATCATGGCCATCGCACTCAACTTCATTTCATCGACGGACACTTGAAAGCGGTAAGATACCATGATGAAATCCTGCGCCCGATAGTCGTCCCATTTGCCCGGCACCACGGGGTAACATTTCAGCACGACGTGCAATGCCCGTCCCCATGGTGCTGCTGTATGCAGAGCATTACTATCGGGCGAAAACGTTGAAGTGCTCGACTGGCCAGCATATTCACCATCTGTCCCCAAGCGAACACGTGTGGGATGTCCTCGACCGGCGTGGTCGTCGGCGACCTCCAGTTCAGGGTAACATCTCGGAGTTGGGTGTGGCCTCCACACAGGAGTGGTAAAGCATTCAGCAAGTCACAGTTGACCATCTCATCAGGCCTATGCGTCGACGATGTGTCGCAGTGCAGCAGGCAAGCGGCGGACATACTCTGTACTGAAGTGTGGAATTTCCCAAACTGACCTCACCTCTGTTTCCTAATGTGCCTCAGTGTTACCACTGGTTGTCCGTTTCCATTAGTCATGCATGGAAATGTATTGCTAAGAGTCCATTTTATTTCGTCGTGAAAAGCGGTAGTGAAAGGAATTTGATAACGCAGTTAATTTTATCAAGGTGTTGGGTGTTGCGTTTATAGTTTTGTTCAGTATGTATCCAACTTGAAAAAGACACTCTCTGTTTAGTGTGACCGCACTTAATTTGTGTGTAAGAGGTGGCGTGCACATATCTGTACATGTAGTCAAATACACAGCTCTGCAGGCTCCTTAAAACTGAAACGGTTAAACCGGTAGTAATGGTAGGGTGTTGTATCGATTGCTGCTGTTTGAATTCAAAACAGACCCAGTTCATCAGCATGGCCTATAGATACCTTCACACTTTCTGCATAAATGATCATATCGGTTGAACTGAATTGAATCTGAAGGTAGGTTGTAGAGTGACATTAGACATAAAAGATCAGTATTTATTCGAAACGATGTACTGGGAGAGAATAGTGGCCAGTTGCTGAAGTGTTGTGACAACACGGTGGCTCATAATTTTTCATTTGTCTCAATAGTAAAAAACGTTGCAAAACAGAATTTCGCTTCACATGAATTGATAATCCCTTGTTTCAAATATAAAACTGTTGTCTCTGCATGCTTGGATATTTCTAGCAACGCTATTAGTCTATTTGTTTTGTAATTATTTCCTACCAGTTACGTGATAATGCATTAACGAACAATGACACGGCTGGCGTTTATCCTAAAGTTAACGCCATAAGGCCGGAGAGGAAGTCAGCATTAGCTGGACTTGAACTCACAGCGACCGCATTGGTGTGAGGCTTCTGGGTCATTACACTGCGCTGACCAGCTGAGCCACGGAGACCACCCTGTTTTTCTGATGCTCTGGAACACAGTCTTTGAGAAAATATTCAAGGAATTAATGTGGATTTTGGAATAGTTTGCATTGTAGCAAGTTCCTCTATATCATAGCTTATGAAACGTGAGTATGGGGAATGAATGGGTGATATACCGCTTACTACACCTCTATATAAAAGACGGTGTGAATCCGCCGATGTGAGATAGGGGAATCCCCGTAGTCACGTGGGTTTGCCGATGACGTCACCGTGATGTCACGGGGATTCCCCCTTTGTTCTCAGCTTTTCGGCCCTGTCCGCCACGCGAAAATTTTTTCTTTAAAAAAACAAAGAAGACAGAATCCCTCTGTTTTCATGTTCCCTTTGGAATTCGTGGGAAGCACGGGTAGCAACTAGTTTCCTATATTGATAATTGAGCTATTTTATGGGTTTAGCAAAGATAGGCAATTTATTACAGCGCGACAGTTGGGATGATATTCTTAACCTGTCACGTCACTGAGAGGTCATACCCAAATATACCGCAAAATAATTTCCTTACCCCCCTACAATGTGCGATTGAAGACATACAAATTTGTTAAGATAATACTATTAAATGGACGAGGAAAATACTTTGGGTATATATTATACATATTTATAGAGTTTCACGTTTTTGGTAAAACATACAGTACGATTCCTTGCGGGAGCCTCTCCAAATAAATATCAAATGGTGAAAAGTAAGGAATTGTTTCTTCATGTATCAAATGGGTTAGAACAAGTAAAGTATATGAACAAACGTACAGGAAAATATGTTTAGACAACGTTTTGAATTGGGCAGATGGCCAGAGATAAAATGACATTTTAACAGTACTACAAGCAGGGTAATAAAATGAAGCCCTTTACAGTTCGTAAAAGTCCAAAGCAAAGGTTCACAATTGTCCCTGCAGATGCTAGCCATCACTGCCGCTGCTGTTTTCCTGTCCATCCTCGTCGCTAGGGTCACAATCATCACTTAAGCCACACTCCTCTTGTGAGACGTCACTATAGTCACTATACTCTTCTTCCTTGTCCTGCTTTCAAGTATGTCAGCCCTTGGGAGGCTCTGACGGTTACACAAAAGGGTCCAAATAGCAGAGAAACACATCGTTTTCTGCTGTGACGCTGCTGTCTGTGTGTACTACCTAAGCGCTTTTTGAGCACACATGCAACTAGAAGTCTGACGTAATCCAAGAAAGAAGAAAGGATCACATAATTTTGGACCCTTTTGTTAAAGGCGGGAAAGAGTTTTGCAAGTTTCCCCACTGGCACGTAGAAATGGACGAAAGAACCCGAAAATTCGTTGACAGCTTAAAGAATTCAACATTGAAAAATTACGTCCATTTATTTTCACTCACCCGCTCCCAGGAATAGTCAGCTGTTTCAAAAGTAAGTGAATTTAAAGAGAGAAATTGCTGATTTGACAGCTCACAGAAATATTACTAGATGCATGTAGCGAACGTTCTGAGAAAGACAACTTGAGATATAGTGCAAGAACAACCACAGAATGACTCACACCTTTTCAATATCCATTTCAAAAATTTATACCTTAAAAGGTGTAATCCTGAGGGATTCCTGCTCCAATTTGCCTATATATATCATAGAAACACTCTTTTAGCACACTGGATACACCCTTAATAAGTGTATTTAGGAGTAAACACGGTGTTTTTAGTCAGTTTACACCTTTTCAGCACCATTTACACCAAGGATGCCGTCAGTTGAGAATGAAGAACATCATTTTAGGATAATGTTAATAAACATGTGCATATGCTGCACTTCACTATATTTCACAATGGCAATTTTTTTCTCATTTCACCGTTTTCTGGATACTATTTTCTAAATTTTAACAACACAACAATCGCTAAAGATATGACATAATTTACGGATAAATCAATTCTTCAGATATTTCATTCGTTGACTTAGTGTGACTGAAACCAGGGCTCGGTTTATTTAACGAGAGATCAGACAGAACCTCCTGTGGTTGAGTCATGCGTTTCAGTAACGGTGAATAAGATTTCCTGCCATGTCTTGCCCTGCAGACACACATTCATGATTTACAATGAAATAAATGTGGTTTGAGCTAAACTTTAAATTAACATGCACGGTTGGTATAATGAAATATGAATGAAATTCCAGGAATTTTAATGAATAAATTTTAATTTTACAGGAAAAAAATTATCGTGTTTAATTTCAAGAGTATGCAATTTTTTTTAAAATGATTTATATTCTAATAAAATGACTAAGGAGCTTATTGCTGCAGGTTCAAGTCCGACTGTGGCTGACTACCTCTCCAGTCATAAATAGTAAAGTTTACCAGCAACTTACGTATGGTCGTAGATTTCCCGTGCTATGGCCGGTTTTTCTGCACTGTAGTGCAGGCCATCGTTTATAAGTGAAACATTCCTGAGTACGGTGTGAAACACCAATGAAATAAATAAATATTATTAATTAAGAGGTTTTTTTTCTTTTATTGAAACACCTATAATTTATTCCCACGCTTTTTATTTGAAATACCGGTATTCATTCTCTAATTCATTTTCCCTCAGAAAAAATGCACGTCTTAATTTTAACCTCCTCAGCTCTATCAACTATCCTATTTGAGAGCCCGAACATCGCTTGGTTGTGATTGTAATAATTTCCCATGTTGAATGTCCAGATATGCACTTGTTAAGGGTTGTGTCCTAGGCATTAAAGTTGTGTACCTTTTCATATATATACATATTAGGTATAAACAACGTTCGGACGATTCTGCCATCTATGATTTACACCACGAATGCATAAAAAATGATGTTAAGCTATTGGCCGAAAAATGACCTATGGCTTGTAATTGTTCAACTCTGTAGATGTCCTTCCCCGTACTGACAGAGTGCGGCAAACTTCAAAACAAATACCAAAACTACATGTGGTTAGATGGGTCTCCGTTGTGATTGACGGGTCCCACAAACTATATGTTGGACCTTCGAAGACCGCCCAGAAATTTGCGATTTGCTTACCAATATCTCGGTTTTTGTTATGTGTTTCAGCGCTCAGTCGGTTTTGGTTGACCTCCAGGCCATGACCTCGTTTCCCCAAACCAGACATAATAAATGCTATTCTTAGTTGATTAAAGCCAACATTTACAAGGTGGCAAGATTGTGATGAGATTGCGTACTGGATAGAAAAAAGCTTTCCTTCTTGCTGCAACGAGAGTGAACTTACAAAGCTGAGTCTAATTTGGGTAAATCGGAGCAGTGTTGTGGGTGGTGTTCCGGAATGTTTGACTTACGGAAAAGGTAAAAACTTCCTCAGGGTCGGACCGGGCTTAGTGGATGGGTCGGGTTATACGTAACAAATATTTTTTTAGTGTTCGCCTGGCTGAGTCACTGGAAATACCGACATAATGTATTATGATTCAATAAGAGTGCCAGCACACAAGACACGGATGTTATTGTCAAAAAATGTTTGAGCATATTTCGTCACTTATTTACGTAGTGCTACCCAATGACAACTCTCTTATGGGACTTACATGCCCAAATAGAAGGAAACGTTTCATAAGGTGCTTAAACACACCGCGGCAACACACTCTAAAACTGTAAACAACTTATATCGGTGATAATTTTCACCACCTCAGAAATATCCCACAAGGATTAAAATGCACAAACTGTGTCTGAACGGAGTGCCCAGAATCTCATCATTGTGCCTAATTCCGATTAACCCCGGGACTAAGGCCGACCGATCATCTTGTTGAATAAGATCCATACGTTGGACAGATGAACAGTTGCAAGCAAGGCATATCTGAGACACATATTCATTAATGACGTCATGTAGATAAGTATGTTACATCTGGATACTCACTTTAGTCATCAGCCTAGAACATAATTTATGTCTCTCCGTCATCATTCAAAATTGTTCACTGCCTCTCTTTGCATGAATCAGTCCTCATTTTTGAAAAGTGTACGTGCTTTCTTCGTACCTCGGTAGTTTTTATTAAAGGTTACTCTGAAAACTGCCGCTGTGATTACAGACCCATAACCTGGCACACTTACCTGGCTGATTTACGAATGTCTCTTTCTACGTCTAGATAGTACAAAGGACCATGCTATATATATGATGCAAGAAAAAATCTAAAAGTATTAATAAATACGCTTATTAAGGCTTGTATTGCAACTGTCCATATAAACCAGAAATCGCCAATATCACTTTGCTCGTAAACGAGCACATTAAGCCAACCGGAAGTTGACGATATTACCTTTCTGGTAACGCGAGATCCCTCCCTATGCTTGTATTCCCCATTCAGCGAAAAATGAAAAGAATCTATAATAATTTTAAAAAGATAAAAGTAAAACCGTGCCACGAGAAGTGTCACGATTTTCCGACGACAGTTGACCCAAGTTCACCTCCTGACAAATCTCAGGAATTCGTACCTGAACTCCCTGTTGTAAACCCCGTATATGATAGGGTTGATGAAATTAGCGATGGTAAAGGAGTAGATTGTAAAATTCTCTATTGCTTGCAGGGTGCCGTCATCCTTATATCCGTGATAGTAATGCTGCGCAATCCGTACTCCGACAAAAGGGAACCAGCAGAAAAAATAGATACCCGTGATGAGCGCAATTGTAAAGGTGGTCTTCGTTCGTCCGGGCCCTGCACCATGACCTTTGTTCCCGTTAGCCTCTGCCTGTAGTGTGAAAACGGGAACGCGAGTGACGCTCTTGGCGCTTCTGTAGATTTTGACGTAGCAGTAAATGATAAGACCTGTTCCTGGGTAGAAGAGAAATATTCCCACAGAATTAACATAAATCTGTTCAGTAAGGCCAGGAGACCAGTTCAGCTGGCAAATTTTTATGTTATCGTAGTAAACGTATTCTCCAAACCCCACTAACGGCAGGGCGGCCCAGACAAGCGAGTATGACCAGCAAAAGGCTACGGCCGCTCGGAACTTGGCCCGGTTCAGGATTTGGTAATACCGTAATGGTCTGGTGCAAGCCACGTAGCGGTCACCGGCAAGGCAAACTAGGATCAGCAGCTCCACATAAGCCAACCACGTGCTGACAAATCCGAATAGGATGCACAAATGGTGTCCGAACACCCAGCGGTCTTTAAGGACACTGGGCATTGTGAACAAGGAGGACACCAAGGCGAAGATGAAATCTTTAAAGGCCAAGTTAGCCACGAGAAAGTAGGAGACTTTTCGCAGTGCATAACGCCGGACAGTTGTGGCAATCAGCAAACCGTTGCCAATGACGGCGACGACTGAGGCAAACGTGTAATATGTAACCTTGACAAGAGTTAAAACGGTAGTGCCAGCACCGGAAGATGGGTCTGTGTCCGTGAGGTTGTGAGGATCGGTAACGTTTGACGCCAGCAATGCCATTTGGATGGCGTCAGCAGTGTTACGGCTTTAGACTGCGGAAAGACGAGATTGCTTTGACCACAGTGTTTCCAAATTGTCCCTTCACTTCACGCACCCTGGAAATAGATATGATCAGTACAAGATGTAATTTTGTTGGAAAATAAATTTTGTCGTACATTTATCACAACGAACATATGTGTCATTACCTTACAGGAGTAAGTAAATGCGGGTCTTTCTGGAAAGTTCTGAATGGAGCAGCTTCAGACCCTGAAGCCAACTGAAACCATGAAGGGGTTATTTAAGGCGATGAAGAAGACACCACTTCCAAAACGAACACATAAAATATAACTACATAAACAGTCAAAAAACCAAACAAGAAGTGGTGACGTACGACAGAATCCATTAACCCGTGTATCCCAAACACGCAACCCACGGACAACTTCCAAGTGGAATACAAACATAGGTTTCACAGTCTCGCTTCGATCCCATAGAAGCATCATGTTGGCGCAATACATACGACTGATTATGGAACATCTAACCCCGGGTTAAGCGGCAGTAGATACTTGTACAGGTATGCCAAGTAGGGAAGAGATCACCAGTCTGCGAGATCCTCAACGTTCCCTCCATGTTTGCAAACAAGGAGTCTTATACTCCCTGTGAAATTTAAGATATTTAGTGAAGCCGTTTGAATAGATGGACAATCCTTGAAACACTAGTTTTTGAGTCGATTACTTTTGGCGTATGGGTAAAAATCGTCACATTCCAGCACTTATTTCAAGAAGATATGTATACGCCCTATGTATATTGGGGTCCTTTGGTTTGATGTATATCAGTTTCTTTGTAAAGACTTAAAGCCATCAGTTTCGAAAAGAAGCGTTACTTTTTCGGTTAACCCAGAGCGCCACAAGCCCATAGGAATGTACAGCTAGCACTGAAACGTTAGAAACTACCCTACTGATACTCTGAAATGTTACCACCAAATACTCTGAAATGTTACAGCCGGAGTCACGTTTTCTAGTTTCATCTGTTCTCCTCCCAGACATATGTATAGCTATAAGTAAGCCCTATCGGCACCATTTAGTTAAGGGGCCTCCGTGGACGAGGAGGGGGTGAGTGCTCCAGTGCCCAGTAATGACCCAGATGCTCCTCACCATTGCTATCGCTGTGACTTCCAGCCAGGCTCACTCTGGCTTCCTCTCCGGTCGTATGTGGGAAAGCCCGCCCTACAGTCTGCGTATTGCCGTGGGTTTCCCCCGGGCTCGGTCCGTTTTCCTCCCACGAGTGCTGGCCGCAGTCGTATAACTGAAATATTCTCGAGCCCCTCTGCCGTACGTACGGAGTAAAATCACCAATCAAATAAACAAATCATTTCGTTTACTTTTTGGTCGGTTTACATCACACAAAGGCCAGTTTGATACTTGCTTACATTAAACTGTCCTTAGCTTCTCACCATTGAGTTTATGTCGACTGTATTGGGCTATATCAAACTAACAACAGCTGTCCTCTATTTTACAGCAGGTGTGACCGACTAACTCTTCAGTTGCTACCTATCGTCTAGTCGAATCAATGGCTAGTTCCTTTGTGGTCAGTGATGTACGAGCATATAGCCTGTACTTGACCATGCCGACTTTATCCCATCATTCCACTCTCCCTCCCCACCTTTCCATATCCTTTTCAACTTACAGGGCGAGTGAGCGCCGGTCCTACTGTGCAGAAGCCCACTTGTTCATTGTTTGTCCATCTGCAGAGGCAACAGTGCTTCTAACATGAACTCAAATTCCTGCAGTGTCTATACATGTGCTAACCAGATATGAGGAAAACATAGATCTGGTGTAAGAAGAGTAATGGTTGGGTATAATACACCCTTATACTCAATCCCTTCACCAAGCTCTCAGCTCGACTTCCACCAGAGGGAAGCATTTAAGCTGTTTTAATGTTATATATTCTAATTGTAACAAGTACATGTGTAAAGAACACTACAAAGTGTTTCCAGACCATTGTGCTGTGGCGGGAGTAAGATTCTCGATCATTTCATGTTACAAATTTAAATATATACTTAAGTTTCCTCCACAGCCCTAACAGCTTACTACAGCCTCAGGTGGTCTCAGAGAGTTTCGCGCTTGGAAGAATTACGTCACAGCCCACACAGAATGGCTGCCGTTCATGCTAGCCGACGGAGCACGGTTAAATGTCAATTTCCAGTGTCGTATAGCAGCTGTTAGAAGAAATACTTTACCGAAATAAACTTAACATTGTCCAACCTGTTTGACAAACTTAACTTTGGGCAAGCGCTGCGTTTCACTTTAAGGATCGTAAATATTTTTAACATCGCCCTTAATACACTAATGATTTGTTCACCTAGGAAATCTGTGTGTCTCTATCAGTGTTTAACGCCTTCAAACCTTTATCACACTTTGCTCATCCACTGCGTCGGCATCTACTGAATGTAAACAGAGGACAGTATGAAGGGTAAAACCACAGCAGCGACGAGAGTGTAATGGGGTAAGTCTCGTTTTTATTCCAACTATTCATATCAATGCTTAAATAGCAGCACCTTTCACACCTTCAGTGCTACCGTGACTTTTGCAGAATTAGGTGAACAATTGCAGTACTGTTAATTGCAGTTTATCCGATGTCACAGGTCGAGAATTACTTAAATGCTGTCTTGTCATCACATTCCATGAATATTTACCTAGGTTAAAAACTGTGGTTTTCGATACTGACGGATTACTTAAATGATAGGGACAAACGGACATGTCTTGAACAGTTCCCTTTGAACGATGTGAGTGACACAATAACTGCACATGCTATGGACAAATTTCGCTACTCGTCACTGAAGTTCCTGTCCGAGAACTTAAGTGGAAGTCGACTGAAAACAGTTGGCTGGACGGCACATCTATTGCAGTTATGCCATTGTTAAGGGAATAAACGTGTTTCAGTGATATGAAAGGAAGTACTTACCGGAATATACAGACCCTTCTCCAATCTGGGAATCCGGGTTTCAGGATTGGTGCATAAGTTATAACCTGCGAATCATTCAAGTGCAAGGTGCCATACGATAAAGGGTTCTCGACATCAAGGAAAGCAAAGAAAATAACAGAACTAAAATATCAAAGGTCAGTTGAAAGAGAAAATCGAAGGCAGAACGCTGCAGAGTGTTGGATCTCGAAGGAGCAACTATCGCTGCAAAACGATGTGAAGCCTAGGACATCGACCAATCAAATTATCCTCTTCTTTCACGTGACCGGGATCGTCTGTTTGGTGCTCTTCATCTCTCCGCGTCAAAATGTACGATTACAACCATCGAAATTGATGATTATTTCGTTTTTTCACAGTTCATTGCATATTAACGAAGTCGTTCACTGCATATTAGCGATCTTATATTGATCTCGACGTTTTACACGTTCCTGGCCTGCTGCTTCTCGTCGACATGTTATGGATGTAATATTGGCTGTATGTGATGTTTACTATATGAAATCATTGACCACAATAAATTTTCGCTTGCAGTATTGTGCGTCGATATAGAGTGAACATTGCTGTTAGGTTTGACAGATTTCGAACATCAGACTGAATTTACATGTAAGGCGTCTCGCTGAGAAAGAGGAACATAAAAAGAAAATTCGTTTCATCATGGTGAACCTTGTCATGCCTCACTTCGGGGAGTCATGTATTTAAATGGTTGGGTGGGCGCTGGCGCGGTCTAAATTGTATTGATTAATCCATCAAACACGCTCACTCTCACAGGGACGGGTCAGGGGCAGGGATAGGGGAAGGGGCGGTGGAGCCTCGGGGGGTAGGTGGGTTGGTGGGGGGGGGGGGGCTTAACAAGGACGTATACCTGGTAAAACATGAAACAGCCGTTCCAAGTCGAAAATAGCAACATTCACTGCCAAAACAACCTGTAACGCGTGTTCCCAAAGGAACATGCCAGACGTGATACATAATAATATTAAGTGAAGCAGTGAGCAGTTTTCAATGATGGTAGATAGACATTCTCTATCTTCAGGTATGAAATCTAATTCCATATCCCAACTCGTCGTCCGTGAATAAATGTCCAGGTCAAATACACGCTAAAGCTTGATTGCAATAAACATAAATGCTTATCCAACCCCCAGACGCGGATTTAAAAGGAATTAATTACAGTTACGACAGACGGTGAATCCGAGGGTGTAAAACCTGCGCTACAGATAAATGGACAAAAAGTTCCAACAAAGGGACAATGTGCTGAAGTCTTTTATTTTGTATTCCTGTTCAAATCGGGATTCTGCTGGTTGACTAAGCATCACCGCGGTGAGGTCCCTTTCCATTGTTTTCATTTATTTATTTATGTGATGGATGTTTCACACCGTGCTCAAGAATATTTCACTTTCACGACGGCGGCCAGAATCATGGTGGGAGCAAATTATTGCTTTCATGTTTTTGTGTATGCATGTGTTAAATGTGAAGACAACACAGCAACTCTGAGTAATTCTAGACCAGTGATGTCTATTAAATAGCATTTAACATCAATATAATTCTTTTACCTAATTCTGACTAAGCCAAGATGCTAAGGTGGTGTCAGTTGTTACTTCTTAAACACTTACATGAACAGTTAGAATAAAACCCCAACTGACGTAAACTGACAATAGGTCGGATTTCAATTGCCAACTATCACGCTGTCGTCGCTGCTCTGTTAGGCGCTTTTACCGTACACCGTGATAGAAAAATATGCCTTTGTGTCTTAGCTGGCAAAATTGGAAAGTTGTTTTAAAAATCCTTGATCCGATTCGGATCGAGTTCCCGATACGCGACGAAGGCCAATCCGCGCACTACCTTCCACTTAAAATCTTAGTTTAATTCAATCTTTCAGTATAAAAGTTGTTGAAAGACAGACGCGTAAGCGCCGACAAAACATATGATCCCCTTAGGGAAGAAAATAGTGACAGATACAGGTTCCGTTCTGAGTGTTATACCGGAAATTCGTCATACACTGTCAAGAGTCCCAAACCAGTGTCAGATGATATAAAAAATAAATGGGATGAACATGTATGCACTAAATATTAATTTCATGTTTCATTAAGAATTAGGACTATTCTTCCCAATATAACGGTCTGTTTATGATTGGAACAAATCGTTCCATACCACCGCACCCTACCGATAACATGAAAAGCCAACTGACTTAAGGGAGCAGTGAAAGCATGCTACAGTGGAATAAATAAACAGATTATCCAAATCTTTTGTAGTTGTAAATTTTACGCCTCTATCTTTTTAATTGCAAGGATACAAAAGGCGTAGGCTCAATGCCAACCTCTGAAACGGAAACATAAAGATTTCCCCGTCGATGGCCATCATTCGAGAGTCCAATAGGTCTTTGCACGCAACCTACCGCCCCCCCCCCCCCACCCCGTGAAATATTCTCGAGTACGATATTAATGTTGCTAATAATTAAGGAGACATAGGCGAAGCAATTGTGTACATGTACCTCATCAGTAATGAGGATGCGGATGGTCGATATTTTATCCTTTGATATCAGTCCCCTGCTGTTAGGGTGACGTACCCGAAATTATCTACAAAGGCGATAAGTAGCATGGCATTGTTCACGATCTGTCACGTCAGCTAACAACAACGACGAACATATGAGCGCCAGCGCCATGTTATAGAACCTAAAAGGAGTTTATGAAACACTGCGAGACTTACCCAATATGAACTCACCGAAGACATCAAATAACAATGAAAGCTGTGGAGAGAATTCATAACAGCTGATCGAAAAACTCACCCGTTAAGCAGCGCGTGTATTTGGCAGCGTTGCTATTCTAAACAAAGGGGGAATACAGCTAAGGTGAAGAAAACATAAAAATCACATAAAGTTCAGATGAAAGAGTTGCATATATGGTGTTTGATACTTTGTTTTCGACTTGTTTTTAAGGAGAAAAAATGCCCGAAAATAATTTTTGTATGATGGGTTTTTGGGACCGTCTTTTGGTATATAGTCTTTGTGTAATAATGAAATAATTGAGAATGCAACACATCTTTAATAAATATTTTCTCACTAGAATTTCTCATTTTCAGCTAACAAATATTTTCACCCTGGATTTGGATCATGTTTATATTTTAATATGTTCATAAATATTATCCCAATTCAGGTTAAATGCATATGTTTGGATACAAACAACAAATTTATTAGACATGCATCACATCCTTATTTAGAACATTATATGCAACAAGGATAAATACCAAAAGCTGGTCCCAAATACACACCATACAGAAATATTTCAAATACCGTTTTCTCTTAAAATAATAAAAAAAACTAATAAAGACCATATTTGCAATGAAATTTCGACTCTCTTTCATCTGGTTTTGGCATCATTTTTATGTTTCTTTGCCTTTAAAGAACAATTAATAAAGACGGCCGTGCAGGTGAACAGCAGGTAATATAGTAATGTAATAAGAATATAAAAGACTACAACACAGAAAATGAAACTAGGACAGCGACGACAGTGTCATAGTTTGCAAATCTTCACACGTCACCCGTGGAATTCGGCGTCTTGTCAATTTACCTCAGTTAGGGTTTTCTTCTAATTGTTCATGTAAGTGTTTCAGAATGAATAACTTAAATGCCCCTAGCACAATGGCTTACACAGCAGAATTAGGTAAAAAAGTGAAGTTAAATACCATATACTAGGCGTCACTCGTCTAGAATTACTCAAAATGCTGTACCGTGATGTACACGATAAAATGAAAACGGTACAAAAGGGCCAGGCCTCGGGGTTGCTTGTGTCACCAGCAGATTCTCGATTTATGCAGGAATACAATATAAATGATTTCAGCATGAAAATAAACCAGAGAAGCGACGACATTGCGATAGTTGGCAAATGGTCACATATTACCGTTGAAATTCGGAGCCTTGTCAGTTTACCACAGTTAAAGTTTTATTCTAACTGCCGACGAAAGTGTTTAAGAAGTGACACGCCCTTAGCGCCATGAAATGAAGTCATAGAGCTCAAATTTTTATTCATGTGGACGATCGTTGCCACATTCAATTACCAATGATGTGAAATGACCGAGAACTGCAAAGTGGCTACGCAAACAGGGCCATGCATATAAATGGTCGGCTGATTTTCACTTCATGCAACATGCAGGTTACATGTTAATTAGTGTCTGTGATATGACACAAACTGATCAGAGGCATTAATTTGCAGAGCCCTGTTACATAATTATCGATCAGTTACATTCAAGTTATAACTTCTTTTGCCTTTACGTTAGCCAACAGCACAGTTATTTAGCCAAATGAAGTTTATCCCAACCGACGCGAAAACGAATAATGCCTCACCCCCCGACCCAACCGGGAATGGGGCAAGGGGAAGGTGAAACTTCAGCGTCGAATCCGACATTCGTATACCAGCCGTCAACCTAAATGGGCTTTCTGGATCAATTATCGCGAGATCAGTTTACAAAAACGACAAAGAACACAAAATATACACAAATCACCAAAGAAAATATATAAAATATTAAAATTTGGTCGGATTCACACAAAGTTGACAAAAAAACACAATGAATGTTCCAGGCGGATGACTAAAATCAGCTTCCAAATCATGTAACATGGTGTCCAAAAATCAAATATGTATCTCATTTGCTCCTTGAAGTCACACTGAGAAACTTATGAAAAACGACCCCCAAACCTCAGGGCATTCAGATGCAAAGTAAACTCAAACTGAAGAAGTTGTACAGTGTTATGTTACACCACAGTGATCTTGTGTATTTATACAAGGTGTATATATTTGATTTGAATATCGGAAGACATATATCATGATCGTGGAAGAAGTATGTCAGTATTCCCTATTTTTTGTATCATTTTAGATTATATAGTGTCGATAATAAAATGCTTCTCAGTGTGTGTGTGTGTGTGTGTGTGTTAGTGTTGTTGGTGAATCAACAAATAAACCAGAAGGCAATAAATGTATATGTTTGGTCAGGTTTAAAGTCGTCGCACCATCAAGGCAGAGCAGATGACTTGAGGTTAGATGACCAGACATGTAGTGGTTGCTTTAACATCCAGTCAAAAACTTGAAACCATCAAACTTTTCGTGATGTTATCAGTTCACTTTTCCAATATACAATCTTTAATTTCCCACGCGACTGTCGCAAAACGTGGACACAATTGTTGGTAATATTCTCCTCTCTTGTCATTTTCATTGCATATTTTATTACAGACAGGTTAGTAGAGGTCTGTGAAAATGGACTCCCCCCGATCTTCACAGTATGAAGCGTGAGGGTGAGTACACAATGTTGGTTTTTCAAATGAAAGATTTCAAAATGGAGTATAACGTGTGTAATGTGTGGCTGAATTTTTTACTTCATTTAGTCACTGACAAAATCCCACTGCTATATGCTACTATCCTGCACGTGGAAAAAGCTCTCCAAGGAGAGGAAGGAAAGAAGAAGGTAAGTAGTTATCATCCACAGAAAGACCAAAGAAAATTTACCTAAACTATTTGTTCCTTAAGACTTTCTACTTGAGAAACACAGGCTAATATTTCGCCTTTACGGTGTGCTTTATCAGTCATATTCTGGTGTCAAAATGTTTTCATCATAGTTGTGTTACGCACAATCTGTATATCACATCAGATTAACTGTTTTATTACGTTTAAATGCCACTGCCAAGCGAGGTTATGTTTCTGCCTGTGATTATTCTTTTCTCCGCCTCTCTCGGGATTTGGATGACGTTTTGCGCACAGACAAGAATCAGTCATTTGCATTGTGGTGGTCATCTGCATAAGGGTCTGCTTAACGTGTGAAGTCGCATACATATTTATACGCGTAGGTTTGGGTGGACCTTTGGACGTATACACACATACACACATAAATACGTAGTGCATTCCTCTCCAAGGCCACTGAGGGAGGGAGTGAATTTGAACAGTAGGCGTTTTTCAAATCTGAATAGAGATGATGCACCCCACCAATGCTTCGGGCTGAGGTAAAGTATCTGAAGCTAGCGACTACTCATAAACTTTTCACATCTTCCGCTTGTACACATGTTTTGTACACCCTGCCTTGTCAGTAATACCATGGGGACAGCTCTGTAACTTTTCTTAAATAAACACTTTTTTGTTTGTTTGTTTTTGTTATCTTTTTTGGGTACAATGCAAACCGTCCTCGATCTTAAGATTAATAAGGTAACGTTAAAGGATTGGGCTGATAGAGTCCACAGATATTGTGTAACCTGTAGAGGAAATGTGTGAATGACACCTAAAACGTATCGACATATATCAATATTTTCTGCCATCGCTATACACCTGACATGAAAAACCTTTGTTTGATTTGCTTTCCTTGCTTACCACTCACTGACATCTCCAAAGATTCGGAGCATGAGCCATTCAATAACCCAGAAGTGACAAATTTGCTCCCAAACAATCTTATCTTGGGTTCGGCACCAGTTGTTCTCGACACCGTTTTTTGGGACCGTTGTTATATGGGACAACATGCGTACCAGTTACATTCATAGTAAATACATGTAGTAGTTCATCATGAGTCATATTCAATGAACGATACACACACAGATTTTTAATAATCAGGCTTCAAAGTAAAGGATTTCATATATTTTCTATATTTTGTTCAGCCGCTCATTGAAGCAAGAAGCCTGCTGTGGGATAAGAGCAAGTACTGTACCAAACTAAATAGAAAAAGTCATTACCTTGACACCTTGTGCATACCAACAGGCAGACGATGCAGAGGAAGGCAGTATACAGCATACTGACAATCCACGAACTGTCGGCTCATGTATGCATTGAACAGAACGTGGCTTATCGGCTACTCTCAGGAAAAATGCTCCACGAGGAAAGGTCACTCCTGTCTCAAATTATTCTGCGCGAAACTTCAGACAAAACTTTTTAACTAGAGTCCAAGACAGAGTAGGAAGACGATATCGTGACCTAGACTGTTACGCAGTACTCATCACACAAAACTGTCTCTGAGCAGCCGAGACTCACCAATCAGGAAGTGTAATGTCTCCGCCTGAACCTACTTACTACACTCTATACATGTAGTCCACTGCAATTACGTCCTGTCGGATTAGTTTGTCTGTGAATTGTAGAAGACTGAATCATTCATGTCTGCAGTCCCCCAGATCGGGAGTTCCCAAGACTAAATACATCTTTTATCTTTAGGCTTAAACCTTGCAAGATGTAGTTTTCGCTCAACCACAACAATCCAACCTTAAAGCGAATAGAACAAATATATATATTAAACAACGTTTTACGACAGTCTGATAAGTAATGTTTACGGATCAGAAGATTACTTAATTCGTGTGATCGGTTGAAACTAAATGCAAAAATTTGCCTTTGTGATCTTCATTTGAAGTGGCCAGTTGGATGATTGTTGCATTGCAGAAGTGACCCAAGCCTTTTGAAACGATAATAACCTCTGTTATAATGGGAGTGTCGCCTCTTAACATGTCACAACCACATTTACGCACTGGTACTAACGCTTCGCATCTCACAGATCCGTATGGTTAATTAGCATGTCAAAGCTGTGCTGATTCTTAGCACAGATCTGTAATTATCCTTATCATGTTACGGATCTGAATTAATTCTGAACATCTTCTAGATGAGTGTTGATCTTCACCATGTCACAGATCTGCACTAATCCTTAGGAGGTCCCAGATTTGAACT
Source organism: Acanthopleura granulata (assembly GCA_016165875.1). Lineage (NCBI taxonomy): Eukaryota > Metazoa > Mollusca > Polyplacophora > Chitonida > Chitonidae > Acanthopleura > Acanthopleura granulata. The sequence continues at coordinate 525,670 of JABBOT010000024.1, read as the reverse complement.
GATCCTTAGCATGTCCCAGATGTGAGATGATCCTTAGTATGTCCCAGATCTGAACTGGTCCCTATCATGATTCTAGCAGATTCTTAGCATGTTCCAGATCTGTTCTGTTTTTTAACATGTCACAGATCTGTATTGATTCTTAGCAGGTCACAAATTTCAACCGACACTTAACTTGTCCCACATCTGCACTGATCCTTAGCACTCCATGTGTCGCAACTCCATATTAATCATGATTCTACACTAATCTTGTTACAGCTCCATATTATTCCTGAACTCCCACTAAACATGTCATAGCTCCATATTGTTGTCGGGATCGTGTAGGAAGGCCTAATCATATTTCTTAATGGATTATCAGAAAAGATGGCCGGTTACGTTGCTAGACCTTGAGGCTTTCAGACAAATAAATACGTGTTTCCAATGATTTATTCTTGAAAATCAAATAAAGTAAAAATAAATAGATAACATGGCATCATTTCTAGTGTGGACCATTAGAAATGGTGCCAGTGAATATGTTAGTAAATTTTTTTTCATTTTAAATTTAAATTATAGGGCTGGTTAGAATCAGTGTGAGGGCACATTACAGAAAGAGGTCCAAACTAACACATGCATGTCACCCACTAGCTGCTGTATTCTGTAATCAGATAGCTGGTGTGAATGGATATTGCAGTTAGTGAATACAATACAGGAGCTGTGCTCCGACAGGAAATCTAGATGTCCAAAGTGTTCTGCTCGTGAACAGAAGGAAATAGATATGGGAAAATTAAAGGAAGTGACGTAAGACGCCCCCATTAAGCCGACATGAAGATGCGTGATTGTGGGGTATACGATGTGAAGAATAATGCATGGGGAAAAAGCATGTCCGTACCTTTCAGTGCGTGAATGATAGCTTTTCGTCTGCTGTCACGAAGAAAGGTACTTTGTTTGATACACAGTCTCGTCACCTGTTCAGATGAACCAGTCGATTGCCGTCACTTGTATGACTCGTTATTTTTGTTTATTCCTTCTTTTTTTCCGAGATTCTCGACCAGTAATGTTGTAAGGTTCGCATAATGTGTTAAGTCAGTTTAGACCACGCGTTACACAAATAAGCCCGATGAAATGACATGGAGTCTTGTCCATATAGAAGCCCTATATTTAGAGATTCGACAAAAGAAATAGACTATAAAAGCCTTAAATGCAAATGTATCTTTTTAAGGTTGCCGTGTTCTTGTCATAAATCACATAAAACGGCGTAACATTTCACCAGGCAACTTTCAATCTTAACAACGACGTGAAACTATAGAATAAGAAATGGTACATTTTTTTTTCTCCTTTCGGTAGTTAACCGCAAAGGTAGCTAAAATGTACCTGTTCTAATGTCGACTTCTGGGGAGACGCATGAAATGCAGTTTTGAACAGTTCTATGCACGTATGGTGTATGTATGTATGTGTATGTATGTAAATGTATGCTGTCATGGTTAAGTGGTTAATAGCTCTTTTCTTTCAATCGGCAAACACAGGAAGTAAGGATTCAGTCCCACTCTTGGACAAGGAATAATTGCTTTGCTTCACGTGGGCCTTGGTGGCAATAAGAGGTTGATTTATTTATTCATTTGATTGGTGCGTTACGCCGTACTCTAGAATATTTCACTCATACGACGATCGGAGGAAACCGGGCAGAGCCCGACGGAAACCCACGACCAACCGCAAGTTGCTAGCGGACCTTCTCATGTACAACGAGAAAGAAAGCCAGCGTGAACTGAGTTTGAACCCACAGTGATCGCACTGATGAGAGGCACCTTGGTCCTTAGGCTGCACTAGAGCGCTAACCTATCGGCCACAGAGGCCCCCAATAAGAGGATGAAGACGCTCGTATGACCGTTTGCGCTGTCTAATTGAAGTTGAAGATCGCTTGTCTCCCAGCAATAATGTTTGCAAATCTGTGCGTCACACGTGGGAATGTTCGTCAATAAGTTGCCAAGAGACGATGGTTTACGCCAGTCACTTTGGTTCCCTCCACCCAGAAAAGTGACTGCTGTCGCATACGTTAGGAGGGCTAAATGAAGGGAGAAAATTATGTATTGCCAGGTTGAAGCAGTTTAATATATAGATTAACCAGCTTTTCACTTCCTAACTTCAATTTGGCAATTAATATAATCGGCGTTCGTATATCTTTAAAGTGAAAGGCGGTTCTTCTAAGCTAAGTTTGCCAAACAGGTTGCACAATATTATGTTCATTTCAGTAAAGTATTTTTTCTAACAGCTACTACGACAGCGGAAAAGGAAATTTGACCGTGGTCCATCGACTACCTTGAAACGCCGCCATTCTGTCAAGGTTGGGACATAATGGTTACCAGCGCGGAAGACTCACCTGAGACTGTAGTAAGCTGCTAGGGTTGTGTTTTTAACTTAGGCATATATGTCAGTTTATAGCATGAAATCATCAAGAAACTTACCACAGCCACAACAAAATGGTATGGAAATACTTTGCATTGTTGTTCACCCATGTACGTGTTGCATGTAAAACACATAACATTAACACATAACACTCAGACGATTAACGCTTATAACCAGCTGATATCTCCTAGCTCTCTGACTGGTCAGTCCCTCGTAAGCTTAAAATCATGGGCGCCTTCAGATCCCCAGTGAACAGCACAACACTCCACACTTCAAACGAAGATAATTCAGCAACGAATTCCTACAATTTCAAACAGGTTTTTACATTCAAGAGAGAATTTTATCATCTTTTTAATGAACAGTGACTCAGTCATGAGCTGTCTTTTACTTTAAATCAGGTTATTAATGGGGACAGGTATTCTGAATTCCAAGTAAACCCACCATAACGCATGTCTGTTTATTTATTTCTTTGATTGGTGTTTTACGCCGTAGTCAAGAATATTTCACTCTACGGCGGCCAATATTATGGTGTGAGAAAGCCAGTCAGAGCCTGGGGAAAACCCACGAACATCCGTAGATTGCTGGCGGATCTTCCGAGGGACAGCCGGAGGGGAAGCCTGCATGAGCTGGACTTGAACTGAAAGCGCGCCGCATTGGTGAGAGGCACTGGGTCATAACGCCTCGCTGGCTATCTAACCCCTCGGCCAAGGAGGCCCCAAGCATATGTATATGAGACCAGTGTTCTCTGTTACAAGTTCCAGCTCATGTTGGCTTCCTCTTCGGGTATACGTGGGAAGGTCCGCCAGCTACCTGCGAATGGTAGCGGGTTTCCCCCGAACTCTGTCCGGTATCCTCCCACCACAATGTAAGTGAAATATTCTTGAGCACGATGTAAGCACCAAGCAAATAAGTAAATAAATAAATAAAATCTATTACCAGTTTGGATCAGATTATAAAAAAGAACATGTTCTCATTTCTCATACCACACACGGCAAATATTTTGTATTCTCAAACAGAAGCAGGTTATCATAGGTGGCCAATGATCAACATTCACCTCTTCGATTAGGTTAATGAAAAAGACAGCACATATTGTGTATGTATGCTAGGGTTTTGCGTCCTACTCAACAACCATTCAGTCATATGACGACGAGGAGTCATTGGAATGTTTATATACTGTGTCTTCTTTTGGCAGGACGTGTCCATGCCGCCAAAGTGCTGCCGCCACTGGAACATTATGCCGAAAACACCACACATGACACCACCGACCAGTGGTGTTTCCTTGCTCTTACCTCTCAGTGCATAGCGCCAAGCAGGGCTGAAACAAGTACCATTTTTAAAGTCTTTGGTATGACCCTCTCCGAGATTCATTCTGGATCTGCTGACCTCAAGGCCGACGCTCTCACTACCAGCACACCTGGACGGTCAACACAGATTGGATATTCCGTGCCCAACAAGAATAATATGACCAGTGTTCTGTGGTTACAAGATAAGGAAACACGAAAACAGCAAAATGTGCTTGCCCAAGTCAAGCGGGGAAATGCCAGTCTGACTTCAGCGAAATACTGTAGGCATATTTGTATGTTGTTGTTGTGTCAGGGACATCTTGTCTGTAGGCTACATCACTTCCATTACTAGACAAACTTGACCTTTAGTCTGCTGCAACACTTGAGGTTTTGCTTTAACAGGTTTATGTGCACATGTGAAACGATAATCAACATTTGTCAATTAAAATGCTCTAGAAGCTCATTATAGTCAAGTTATGTATACTTTGCATATAATTAAGGAAGCGCATATGTGTGAAGTAAAATTAGGCCTGCTAATGGAACCCGCGGCCGAGGGGTTAAGTGTTCCAGCGCGGCCTAATGACCAAGGTGTCTCTCATAATGCGGTCGGTTCAAGTCCAGCTCATGCTGACTTCCACTCCATCCGTACCTGGGAAGGTGAGCCAGCAACCAGCATATGGTCGTGGGTGGTGTCCAGTTTCTCCCCACCATAACGCTGGCGGCCTTCGTAGCCTATACGTGAAAGAACCAATAATATAAATTCATAAAACAAATACTAATGGAAACTTGAGGTGGATAGATTTTTGTAATGGAACTTCCTCCCTCTTCACCGATCACTAGAAACCCAGTGACACTAGACATTGTTCAAAACTTCTGTACAAAATGTTTTGGGGCTGAAAGTGAATATTCGGATCAGCTCATGCGCTGTGAGGAGTAATGGAAGCCTCACATATATGTATATATATATATATATATTAACTTTGCTAAGGACTGTTACCTAAATTACATTGGGGTCACTATTAGTGGCTAAAATCTATGATATCGAGTTACAAAGTTCGCGACTGAATGGAATACCTTAATACGATGTTTCATAAGGCTTAATATTATTACTTTGTTAAAACAACGGATACCGAGAGGACGTAATTCTGCGTACATAATATGTCGAGGGTATATATGGCATAGACAACGAAACACAAGGTGGTTGATACTGTCCTCCACAAAACATTCCTCTTGTTTGCTATAGACCAAATCTGGACAAGTATTGGTTGGTAAGTGACCGGATAGAAGTCGTTGTAACGTCCTTACTTCGTTTTGGTCTAACTTTACACAGAACATAGCGTATTGTAAACAATGTGTTGTGCTCATGTAAAAAACCTCCTTTTGTCGGAGTTATCCCATTCATCCTGGGAGGCATCTATGGACTTTTGCGTTACTAGTCGGCCTGCCCATTACCAGGAATACCTGTATGAGCCGGCACTCAATCAAGTGACACTGCGACTCCATGGTAATCAAGCATGGTACATGGGTTTATTTATTTATGTAACTGGTGTTTTACGCCGTGCTCGAGAACATTTTACTTATACGACGGCGGCCAGCGTTATGGTGGATGGAAACCGGACAGAGCCCAGAGGAATCCCACGACCATCCACAGGTTGCTGGCGAGCCTTCCCACGTACGGCCGGAGAGGAAGCCAGCCTCTGCTGAAGTCAGGGCTACCAAGTTGGTGAGAGGCACCTGGGTGATTGCGCCGTGCTTGCGCGTTAAACCCATCGGCCACGGAGGCCCTGGTGCATAGATAGAATATTTCAAAAATAAGTGTAGAGGATTTGTTCTACGAAATATACAACGGAGCCTGTAAAGAAGATAGTCAGTGAAAGTAACAAAAATATTGGCCATAGCTCCGTCAGAAACTTGATGGCGCAAGTATTCCACTGAATAGGCGAGCCCTGCTAATTTAAATATTTCTCTGTGGTAAAAGTTATGCTCCAAATTTTATTCTCTGATGAGGCTCCATAGCTGTAGGTATCAGCCATGGACTGCCCTACACTTCTATCTCTATGCTATAAAATGAAAAAAAAAATTTTGTTTCGAGCAAATTCACCCCTCCCTCCCCTTGCAAATATTATTTATTTATTTATTTATTTGAGTGGTTTCTACGCCGTACTGAAGAATATTTCACTTATAAGACGGCGGCCCCGCGTATTATTGTGGGAGGAAACTGGACAGACCCCGGGGGAAACCCACGACCATCCGCAGGTTGCTGGCAGATCTTTCCACGTATGGCTGGAGAGGAAGCCAGCGTGAGCTGGACTTGAACTCACAGCGGCCACCGTTCTTCTTTCTTTCACCCATATTATGGCTGTTTATCTAATTAGGAATACACATGTCTAAGATGCTTATCTTTTCTGCTTCATGTTTTCCATGAAGTATTTTGTTGGAGAGGGTCAACATACCTCACTAACCCCTTGTTCTGACGCTGGGTCACTGGGGATCGAAGTGTCATTCAGCACGCCATTGTAAGGCTGCAACTTTAAGTCAAGAAATTTGTCGTATATGCTTGGTGAATGAAACGGATTTTCTCCGAGCTGGGCATGGTTACCTATACCCATAAACCTGCATTTGCACCGTCGCAAAAATGAAATGATTTTCGAGCACGGCTTCAAACCCTAATGAGACAAATAAATGTATGAAGTACCTGTCTTAAGTACCTCGTGTAAAGTACCCCGTTTTAGTACCTGTAAATACAGTTATCACATTTACTGTGTTCAGGGAGGCAGCCCTTACATGCCCTCAATGTAGTCAACAAGATCCGTTCTCTTTCTTGAGTCAATCCCGGTTCGGGTCATACGAAAGACTTTTACGTGTTGCTGCCTCGCTTGGAGCTCAGCCTTGAGAGCTTAGATTAAGGAAAGAGGACTGGTCGACCCGGTGTTAGTATAATGTGACTGGGTGGGATGTCATATCTATTGTCTTCGGCATGAAGTTCCAGTGGCGGCAGGACTTTGGCGGCATGGGCTCGCCCTGCCACAAGGAGAATGTGCAAAAACTACGCTCTAAGGACCCCTCGTCGTCATATGACTAAAAAATTGTTTAGTACGACGTTAAACCCAAGTATAAATATATACATGCTGTCTCTCTTGGGCTTAAAATTGCAACATTTGCATTGGATAGATATTCTTCCTAGATGGTTGGAATGTTTCCCGGGTGTCCATACGCCAACTGTTAATTTATTTATTCTTTCTATATATTTTTTCCATTGTTCTTTAACGCCAATCTTAAGACTTGCTGAGCTATACGATGTCAGTCATATTTTTTTCCATTGTTCTTCAACGCCACAAATATATGCGTCTTACATATGCACAATCTTACATAGTTCTTTAACGTCATTCTCGCCTGGAATTGTGGAGCTATACGATGGAAATCATGTTTTTTCCATTGTTCTTTAACGCCAACGTTAAGAATTGTTGAGCTATACATAGGCTGTCGTGTTTTTTTCCATTTTTTTTTAACGTCATTCTTAAGTACAGGTGAGGTATACGATGGAGGTCATGTTTTTTCCCCTCCTCTTTTAAAGGCAATGTTAAGAATTGTTGAGCTATACGATGACGGTCAGTTTTGTTGGCGGAGGAAATCAGAGTGCCGGGCTTAAACCACCAACCTCTGGCAAATGTCTGATTTAACTCCTAGATTTCTGATTGTTACCATGATAGGTGTTTCATCCCAGGTAAGGGTGTACTTTACTTTGCGTAGATACAAAAGAAGTGGAAAATTTGTGAATGGTACGAAAATTTTATGAGATACGTCAGTGTTCTCAACAGCGTAGCCTCCCCGAAAATACAACCTACAGTTGTCTAGGCTGTACGACATAACTCTCCGCGTTCTGGATTGAGACTGGTCGAGTTCCAAGCACTAAGACAGGACACTGTTCGGAAATTCTACACAATTTGACTTATTGCAGAAAAAATTACTTTGTTCACATGTTTATAATGAGCCTTTGTAATGTCTTCTGCGATTTCCAGATGGAGGTCAGCATACAGATCTGCTTTCAAGGTCCTGTGCATTTAATCCAGACCCAACGTCAAGGCTTTACTATCAAGCGTGTCCATTCTAAGTTTCGTAAATTTTCCCATACAAATCGACCATTAAACACATCGCATAAACCATAGCGTTAAAGATCTATGGCGCTTTGCTCATATCGACTTAACCTGGGTGATGTGGATTGTACAAACATAGTACATTTGATATATCACAGCCTTCTTTATGGACAGTTAAAAAAAAAACCGTTCCTGTGATAATTCTATATTTTGCCTTGCTCATCTTGTAGTGCACAATACTAACATGGACCGTTCACTGTTTAATAAACACAGAGTGTTGTGGATTATATGTACTGGATTTGTTGCCTCAGATATTACACACGTATGTCTCACTGATATCACTAGAAACAGTACACTACTTTACCTTCTATCTAGCGTAACTATCTTCCGCTAAAATTTTATATACTTTTAAGAGTGTCTGCCCGGTTTCCTCCCACCATAATGCTGGCTGCCACCATATAAGTGAAATATTTTTGAATACGGCGTAAAACACAAATTAAATAAATAAATAATAAATATTCATCACGTATTCATACGAAATCAGGTATAGATCTGTCAAAAGGAGGGCCGGATTTGTACCCATCGGAATACCTACACACTGTTGATAAATCCCACTAGTTTCCCATATATGTTGCTGAGAGATTCAAATAACTACATGAGCCATGAGCCTACATGAAACAATCCATGAATGGTAATCCCAGCAGAGCGACGTGCTTATATTCTATCGAACGACATGGGAATTATTCAAGGACCATGGGTTAGACTTTTGAATTGGATTTCCGGCACATAATATCATAATTGAAAGGTGTTGACTGTTTGTCTCTTACATGTTACCAACTGTATACAGGATTTATATATTACATTGTACATCTTCCTGTTAATAAATTTCAGCTTTGCAAGAATGTCTTGCTTTTGCTACAGAATGCACACACTGGTGATTTAATCTCCAGCATATTAGTATGTTATTTATGGAAAACTGTTCGCATCTTCTATTTCTGGATGTGTAAGTGAAAAAGCAAACGGTGTGCGGAAGCGAAGAAAGCATTGAAAGTGTATGTTAATGAACAAACTCGATCTATTCCAACATTATGTTCCAGGTTCCTGTTCTACAAAGCAGTCGTAGAGTAAGTTGATTGTAACTACCATGGCAAGCCATGCTAAAGAGACACTTTAGTTACAATCAACTTAGCCTACGATTGCTTTGTGGAACAAGGGGCCAGGTTTGGGGTGGGAAAAGTTTATGACGTCATGCCCATGAATTCCACCCTGCATTTTAAGCATTTGCGTATATCTGATTCAGCCGAAAAAAGTAGCGCAGTTTTTCGTGGTTCTCGTGAGGATTTAAATCCAGGTCACAAGTTAATGATCCCAAAACTAGTGTGTCAAAGATACTCCATCCAACTCAGAATTCACTCCAAGTTTCTTAGCATAGCACATTTTTTGGCAAAAATAGACAGAGTTTTCAATATCTGTCGCGGTATCTGCTTCCGCGTATTCCAAGGCCATGGGCTGCATAAACATCCATGTTTATCCATATCAACACTTGCAATAAAAGTTCGATAGATAGCCCGAGATAACCTGTATTTTTATTCCACCATGAACGTGTGAAACAATTTAAACCGGATGCATGCACAATTGAAAACTGATGATAGCTACTATTTTGTTATTTGTATAACCAGTTTTATTGGCTATTTATATATCATTTTTACAATTTACTGCAACCGCCTCGGGGTCGGGAGGTCCAGAATCAATCCCTGGTCTGGTCATACGAAAGACTTTAAAAACGTTACTTGTTGCTGCCTCGCTTGACGCTCTGCACTGAGAGGACAGAGTAAGGAAACAGGACTGATCCACCGGGTGTCAGTATAATGTGACCGGGTGGGGTGTCATGTTATGGTGTTCTAGTGACGGTAACATTTTAATTTGGTGGCATGGACTGGCCCGGAAAAAAGGAGACACAGTTTGCTGTATAATGACTCCCCGTCGCCATATAACTGAAAATACACACAGGCATATTCCTTTGGGAACTGGTATTTAGGCTATCTTGGACATGTATCTTGCGATTAAGAACCTGGAGCGCCCCCTAGTGGTTGATGACAGGTATACAAATGTCCGACCTGACGCGAAGATCCCACTTAAGCTGATAATATTTTAGGTTCATTTTATAAAAAACGCTTTTATGATTTTCAAAAAAGATCTAATATTTTTTCCAGACAGTATACGTCTATTTATTTATTTATTTATTTATTAGTTTTAAAACATTCCCAGCAGCCGACCACGAACTGAACGAAAGTGTTTGGCCAAACGACCTTTCAGGAAGGGGAAATGACTCCAAATCTTAGCATGTAAGTAAATGTCAATTGTTCGTTCCCTCGCTTCAGGAAGAAAACTTTTGCGTAGATTCACAATTCCATATAGAGCCTGAACATTATTCAGATTAGATTGGCCATTTCCATGCACCTAATACATGACAAATATATTACAACTTCTCCTCAGTGCAAATAGTATTTGTATAAAATGAGCCGCAAGAAAATGATCTTAAACAAATGATTTGTAGGGTGTTTTTGTTTAAAAGAGAGAGTAAGATAAAGGTTCATGAGCTTAAATGAACAGACCACCTTTGAATAAGGTTAACACGATGTAAAAGGCCTTCTCGCGCTGATTCGAAATATGATTCCCATGATTCTTGTACATTTATACGGCGGAAGAATATGCAAATAAAGATTGGCGTTCTATGGTAGACATTTTGGACGACAGTGAAGATGAAGCACCGTGACGTCATTGAGTCATTTGGCTGCTAATTATGTTCTTTTTGCTATATTTTAGGTTCAGCATGAATGTACTGTCTGTATATATCTGTATTTGATGTGGACGTACTGACAGAGAAACAAAAAAAGGAACATGAAAACCACATTTCGAATATGCATGGCATGACTTCTCCGGTGACGCGGACTTTATTTAAATCTGATCTGTTCCTTTAAATGAAGGCCGGTCCTCGATTTTCTCTGTTGTGAAGTTAATATCCTTGCGCAGGAAGGAAGAAAAGAGATGCTCTCTTCGCGAATTTAAGTAATTGTAAAGATAACTAAGTATTTTCGCATATCGTTACTTTTACTATTAAATAAAAATTATAGCGTTTTCAGTTGCAACTATTTATCTTTGGCAGAAGTTTTTTATGTCCAGTCCAAAACCGAGGCAGCCTCGAGAGGCGATTGGTCCAAAGCTTGACATATCAGGTCCCTGTTAACCCGGACCCAATCCTCGAATTGCTGGAGACCAGAATTAATGCCCTTGGTAGAGTTGACGTTATATCTCTGGTCCACTCTGCAGAAGAAGTCGAACATAACGGCAAAGTCCCGGCACCATGGCAACCCCAGATACTGGTACTCGTTGACAGTCATCTGAAGCAAAAAGAAACAGGGCTAAAACTACATTAGTTAATGTCAAACATAAAGGTGAGTTCCCGATGTCAACATTGAAAAGCGTTATTGAAAAGACTTGTACTCCTGCAGAGGAAGCAGAGAGAAAACAAACATTTTATTAAAACAATATAGACCTAATCAAAATGATCGACTATAGGCGGACGTCAGGTCGTTACAACTGGTAATCTGGCTTGACAAAATGCCTCAGTGCTATAACAACAATATAGTAACTATAAATGATCCAGGTAACAACAATTATTTCACCGGGAGAATTTTAGGGGTTTTGGTGGTACGGGTTTTAAAGATAATTTAAAGGAGAAAACTGAGGGAAGTATTGGCAAATGTGTGGTAAAAGAGTATGGTTTGAAGAATTAAAAACGACCATCAAATTTTTTGATAGATTTCTTTAGTTCCGTGACCACAGATTTTAAGGTAGGTCATAACACCAACTCAATCGCGAAAAGTAAATACCTCCATGTACAAGGGGACGTAACTGTGAAAATAGTGTTGATCAATCAGAGCGCAAGATTACATAATGCCGGTTTTTTAAGGGATATGATATGAATCGGGTTCATATGTCATCACAATTCTTCCTTTTGAGTGTGAATAACTCTACTCATATACATATGCGAATTCTATTCGGTTACGAACGGTTGGCTACTGACCCTTCTTTTGTCAGCGCAAAGAACGAAGAGCTGGCAGGATGCCACAGTGTGCAGATTTTGGGTGCAAAACGAGCACGTTGAATAGTGACGGAAAGGACCCCGCCTTGACATTTCACCACTAGAGAGTGAAGGTCAGCAAGCATCGGGTCAATCAAATAATTGTCTTCTGACAGCTATGTGAGCTTACGGTGATGTAACATATGTTTCTTAGAGAATAGGGGAATAGTTTCCCTGTGCTGAGTATCAACGTCACGTTGGGTATATGAACAGTTGCAATCAAAGCGTATATGAGATACGTATCTGATTAACCACCATCGGATGGTGTTTTAAAGTCTTCAAACCTTATTCTTTTCACTTCAATTTACATTATACTTCCCAGGTCTTCTCCTTTAAAGACGATGTTACCTGTTTATCCTTAAACTTCCTCGGTGCTAGCTGTCTAGTAAAAATGGCGGCGATCTCCTTGATGGTCAGCTTATCCCCAGCAAGACTTAAAGTTTTGTTCAGATACTGACTCTTGTTGTTGAAAACATGGCGAACAACGTCCCCAACGTCATCCACACTGATGATGTCCCACACGTGCGTTCCCATGGGAACAGCTGTGGAATAAACGTGGTGAGATTTGGGCAGGTGATGAATGTGAATGAAGCACGCAACGGAAATTTTCTGATTAATTTTAGAGAAGGAAGTAAAGCCATGAGAGCAAAGCACCAGACCAAAAAGCGTAACATGAGGCCGGGTATCTGTTAGACGTATATATTACCGGTGAAAAGTGACCTGGTGCCTTTTTAACCTTTGAAGAAGTTCTATTCTGACCTGTATAAATAGCAATCCATGGACATCCCACCTGCCCATTCCCCACAACACACACAGTCTTACCCCCTCCCCCACCGTCATCACACTCCCAATGAGCAAACGGGTATGTATGAATAGATGTTGAATGAAACGGTATATTGTCTAGTTGAAATAAAACGATTTTCCAGTTTAATTCTGGATAACATCCACAAAGGATTGACTCCCTTGACTCCGTAACACACAAAGGATATGAAAGACTGCAGAATAGAGAGAGAGAGACTGGAACAGAGACGACAGCGTGATAGTTGGCAAATCCTCACACACAAAAGGTGAAATCCGGCTTCCTGTCAGTTTTCTACATTTGAGGTTTTAATTCTCACTGTTCGTGTAAATGTTTAAAAAGTAAAAGTTTCCATGTCCGATGCTCTACCCGGTTTACATTTTTTCTTTGTGGCTTTTCTTGAATGTTCTAATGTTATCTTCTCAAGCTAAAACAAGCGTTTGTTGTGTTTTGTCTGCTTCCGTTCACAAACCCAGACACATTTATGTAATGGCCAGCTTATCTTAGGGGAATACCCGAGTACAGCCTCGTTTTGAGTTATACCTGAAAGCGATTGTGCCGTGTTTTGTTTCAAACGCATCTCGGTGATTTCTGACATATTTGTAGTTACAGATCCAGGAATCCACAATCCCGTAACAAATACACACACGATGGCCATAGACATGGGCGCAAGCAGTCATGGGCTCACATAAACATAAACCCCCTGATTTGTGTCGTGTAATAGGAACATTTCTCATCAACTGGTTGTTTGTGCTATGTTTATGTGTCTATAAGCCAGATCTTACACAGGAGGATAATGGTCCAATACCGAATGGTCAAGGATAGAGCACCGAGTGAGCAGTAGCTCACCACAGTGGTTTCCTGTCGTACTGACTTTAAGACAAGAGATACAGTTTCGATTTTGACATTGTGAATCATCCCTACTTGGAGAGCAATATGCCGAAGGGGCCTGTATAATGGTGGTGTACATATATATCACCTGGTAGCATTATTCAGATATGGTGTGTTGTATGATGATTTCGGTCAAGTTATTAGTGTAAATCTTAGTGTGTCAAGGATATTCCACCAAACGTAAGATTTTTTTTTTTTAAATTTCACAATGAGCACATCTCTATTGTTAGTACGGAGAATGTGTCCACAAACCCTGGGACTCTGCTTTATAAAACCGTGTCTCAATCTGCATAGCCCGGGAATAGGGGAATAGTTTCCCTGTGCTGAGTATCAACGTCACGTTGGGTATATGAACAGTTGCAACCAAAGCGTATATGAGATACACATTTGATTAACGACATCACATAAAGTAGAATGTTACGCGATTTGGATATTGATTTTATTCACCCGTCTAGGACTTTCATTACCTCTTTTTGTCATCTTCGAAACTGTTGATTGCTTTTCTTGCATGTATTCGTCCTAATTTTTGTATACCATCTTAGTTCTTTGGTGGTATGTTTTAATTGTCGTTTTGGAAACTGGTCTTGTGATTATTGACAAGGAACGCCCATTCTGGCTGACGCCTAGTATACGAATGTCGGTTTCGACGCCAAGGTTTCTTTTCAATTTTTATGCTTGATGTTTTCTTTCTTGTTCTTTTGTTTGTTTTTTTTTCTTTGCTTGCTGTTAAACTTCGATTTCAACCTTTTATCCACAATGTCATGATTCTGTTTCATTAAAGCACACCTGTCTCAATTCAGGCATATTTACAGCGCTGCTTAATACTGAAATGACATAAATGAGACTTCTTAAGTATACAAAGACACCAAACCAGCGAGTGAATACAGCCTTTTCTCTTTTGCCCTACACCATGATACATTCTGACTGACTGACTGACAGACATGCGATAAGTCATTTAATAGATTAACGTAACTGTATCGATAATCTGAAAGCGATGACAGATGATACTGTAAAACAAAATGTCGAATTGGAACTGTTGGCTTTTATATTACTATTTAATTCAATTTAATTCTTCATATGTTTTAAGAGAATTTCTCACAGTCTAACTGCCACTAGGGGATCTCATCAACAACCAATCCACCATATATATACAAATTAATACAAAGCATAAAGAAAATATACACGACATTACTATACCTATTTCGTAATCAGAAGGCCCAGTCTTGTTTGGCTTGAAGACATCAAGGAAATGCTCATAGTAGCATGGCACTATGAGGCCGGTTACAGGAAGACCGATTGCGCGCATGTACTCTTCCACTTTTGCCTTAGCAACCATATTGCGCGCCACGATGCCGAGCGCGCGCTTCGTGTTCAGCTGCGTGCTCAAAACCACGTGGCCCACTCTGTGGAGAGCGCATGCGTCGGCGATGTTCTTGCCTTCCATGATTTCCTTCTCTACGGCGTCTGTTCGGCTTACGTCTGTTCTTGTGAGAACAAAACAGCCATACGATCCGAAGACAGCTCTCTGAACCGCTTCTTTGTCGCTCAGATCACATGGTACAATTTCCTCTCTCCCTGTTGCCAAGGCACTTGTGTTGTTGTTCTTACTGATCACTGCTCGCACAGCAAATCTTCCATCACGGATCAATCCGCGAACAACGGACTGACCTTGTCGTCCATCAGCCCCGAACACCGTGATCAACATGGACATCTTCCTGGTGTTCTGAAATCGCAAAAAAGATCATCTTCTAGGTGTTCCAAAATCACAAACAAGATACATTGTTAATAGGCCAAATGAACGTAGTCAACCCGTACATAGACTCGTACCCTGACCAGGAACAGAGAATCCTATTGCGGTTCCGGTTTCGGTTTTCATAGGAGGCGGCCATATTAATAACGCACAAGAAACTTGCTCTCAGCGTTATGTCATTATGTTTCGTTGACAATAATCACAAGAATAGTTCCCTAAAATGACAAATAAAACAAACCACTATAGAACAAAGAAAATATGTTAAATATATAAATTAGGACTGATTCATGCAAAGAAAAGCAGTCAACAGTTTTCAGCGATGACGAAAAAATGCAATGAATGTTCTAGGCGGATGGATAAAATCAATTTCCAAATCTGTACCATTTTAGTATCTATGATGTTGATGATCAAATATGTACCTCAGTTGCGTTTTGATTGCAACTGTTATCAACGTGGCGATCATACTCAACACGATGAAAACACAGTTCTATCCCCGGGTTAAGCGGAATTAGTCCCTGGGGTTCTTAACACTTCGTCCTTATTTACTAACAATGTGCTTTTTATTAAAATTACTTCGAACCGCAATATTGTGATTGCAACATCAGAGGAATGAAAAAAAAGGAATACTATTTAAACTTTATGTAGGATACTTTATCGATGCATACATACATTTGGACCATAGTGTTTTCATAAAGCGCGGCGTTGTGTACAAGTGCCTCTCACCAATACGGTCGCTGTGAGTTCAAGTCCAGATCACGTTGGCATCCTCTTTGGACGTGCGTGGGAAGGTCCGTCACCAACGCGCGGATGGTTTTTATTGCAAATGTTCATATAAACCTACTGGAGATAACAAAATGACATTATGTTTACACAGCCCTTACATCCCACGTTAAAATATGCACGAAAGGTTTGCTTTCTATGTCATAATATGCAGTTCATGTAGGCGATATACCTGTATACTGTAGAACATGTTAAGCCTACCTATATGTTTCTTACTAGTACGTTTGGTACATGGAGAGGTCTGCCAGGAACGTTCAGATGGTCGTGGGTTTCTCCCGGGCTCTGAACGGTTTCCTCCCACCATAATGCTGGTCGCCGTCGTATAAGTGAAATATTCTTAAGCACGGCGTAAAATAAATAAATAAATATTTATGCGTTTGGCCGTTATTTAGCCATAATAAAAAGGCCCGTATGTTTACTTTAAATATATACATTGGTGTCGTGATATCCTAGCTGGATTTGTGTTTAATTAAACAGGTTTAGCCTTGCCCTTGTCCCAATTGGGGCGGACCGGTGCGGGAGGGCACTATTCGTCTTCACGTTGGTCCTTCATTCTGACTGTCTGCTTACAAAAGACTTGCCTAAATAACCAATGAATCCACAGACAGTAGAGTACTGTATGTGGAGCAATGCATATACAGCTATCGCGTACCTTGTAATTGTCCATTTTACTCCCGTTACCTTCTAGTTTTCCGTTTGACTCCTGGTACCTTATAACAGTCCATTTTACCTTTTACCTTTACCTTCTAACTTTCCGTTTCACTCCCGGTACCTTATAAATGTCCATTTTACTCCCATTCCTTATAACAGTCCATTTTCCTCCCGTTACGTTCTAATTTTCCGTTTCGCTCCCGCTACCTTATAACTGTTCATTTTAATCCCGTTTCCTTAAAGTAGTCCATTTTACTTGCGTTATGTTCTAATTTTTTGTTTCACTCCCGGCGCCTCATAACTGTCCATTTAACTCCGGGTACCTTACAACTGTCCATTTTACTCCCGTTGCCTCCTAATTTTCCCCTTCACTCCTGATACTTTGTAATTGCCCCTTTCACTCACAGTACCTTATAATTATCCAATTTACTCCCGGTACCTTATAGCTGTCCATTTTACTCTAGGTATAATATAATTGTCCATTTCACTCCCGGTACCTTATAGCTGTCCATTTTACTCCCGGTACCTTATAACTGTCCATTTTACTCCAGGTACCTTATAACTGTCCATTTTACTCTTACTTCCTTATAACAGTTCATTTTACTGCCGTTACCCTCTAATTTTACGTTTCACTTCCGGTATCTTATAACAGTGCATTTTACTCCCGGTACCTTACACTTGTTCATTTTACTCCCGTTGCTTTGCAATTATCCAGTTTACTCCCGTTACCTTCTAATTTTCCATTTCACTCCCGGTACCTTATAATTGTCCATTTTACTCCCGTTACCTTACACTTGTCCATTTTACTCTCGGTGCTTTATAATTATCCATTTTACTCCCATTACCTTCTAATTTTACATTTCTGTCCCGGTATTTTATAACGGTCCATTTTACTCTCGGTGCTTTATAATTAAACATTTTACTCCAATCACGGTCTAGTTTTCCATCTCACTCCCGATACCTTATAACTGTCCATTTTACTCTCGGTACCTTATAACTGTCCAGCCGTATCTTAACATAGTCCATTTTCATTCTGCCCGGTTAGCCTTCTCTTACTGATCTTTTATTAGCATAAAAACAATAGTAGCACGCACTGCTACATTCAGTATAACAGCAAAGGCATCGGAGTATATATTTTCGATCATCTCAGGCAACAACTATACACTCTGATTTTATACACATACACCGATTCGCAAAATAAAGGACTAAGGATAAAACTGTTGCCGATTTTTATGGACAAGTTTGAAAGAAAGAGGCGCTGCACTCTTCGGTGATCTACCAAATGTAGACTGACAAATATATGTACGTGTACCGAGGAAACAAAGCATGTATGCAGATCTTTGGCTTATTGAGCTAGGAATATAAGGGGGAAGACTGACAATTTGACGTAAAACACAGCTCTATGGATTGGTTTGGGACTTAGATAATACGTCACTACCATATGTGCATAGGAGGCACTGTGTGCAACCCTTTGCAAACGGCTTGTAAGGCGCCATTTTTGACATTGCCTTATTCGGTTTTCAATCGCAGCTGGCTGCTTTTGTTTTTTCACCATGTTCTATGCCCAGACAAGAACTTAGAATACAGCTCAAGTGTCGCGTGAGTTCATTTCATCTGGGTATATATAAACAAAACCAAAAATGGAAGATAAAAGCAATACTACACAACACAGACCCCCAACAAACGTCAGCAAATCTACCTTGTGTGCAGAGGTCGGCTTTATACATTTCATTATTTGAGAAGCCTGAAGGGCTAACCTACATAGATTCGTGTGCATGGACGGCCCCGTATTTCTGATCGTGAAGGGAATGAGCCTACTTGAGGGCTAGCTAATTGCATATTGTTGACAGCTGTCATCCAGTATCTGGTGTGAAATATTGTACGTCTACACGATCGCCTGCGCGGTCCGGTACTCATGGGGCTGCAGTTATGAGAAGCAATATTAAAGTGCAAGACCAGACAAATACAGAGAAAGGCATTCCGCTAAATAGCATGGCAAAAGACTTATCGGCGGTCAGCTTAAGTGTATGTTTGCCTATAGCTTTATGAAATGGTTGATTTGTATACATACAGTTCGAGGTAAGAGGCCCTCAAAACGAATTCGAATAAACTTCATTTGGCTATACATAACTCTGTTGTTGCGAGTGTAAAGGCAACACAAACGTTACAACTTGGACGCCATAGAGCAAATTAATGTTTCAAAGCGGCTTCTATGAAATCGGGGGCCTCCGTGGCTCAGTTGGCTAGCGCGTAATGACCCAGAAGCCTGCCACCAGTGTGGTTGCTGTGAGTTCAAGTCCAGGTCATGCTGGCTTTCTCTTCGGCCGTACTTGGGAAGGTCTGTCAGCAGTCTGCGGATGGCCGTGGGTTTCCGCCGGACTCTGCCACCATAATGCTAGCCGCTGTCTCATACGTGAAATATTCTTGAGTACGGCGTGAAACACCATGCAAATAAATGAATAAATGTATAAAATCGTGCAGGATAGCAATTAGGTCGGTGCAACATAATCAAGAATCGCCATGAAATGATCTTGCTGTATGAAATGAAATGGCTTTGCTTGCTTGGCCAATTGACAGGCATCGATGACTGGAAACGGCATACGCCATTCCTATAAATAGTATTCTAGGTTCTATTCAATCTGATTTCATTCTTTTTGCTTATCAGATTTATGCCTTTATACATTTATAAAGGTCTGAATGTATGTGGGGTTTTCTTTTCCTGTCGTCTGTATAAGTACACTATAGTGCTTAAAGGTAGAAATGTACAACTTTGTTGGTTATTTCATAAGTGTTTTATTCCGCGACGAAGAATGTTTTCAACACATAATGGCGCCTATGTCTATGTACGGGCTACCGCACTTCGCTATGTCTCTGGCAAACCGTCTGATCTAAAGACCCAGCCCGACCAGACTGAGCTACATCAGACTCGAAACTTTTTGGTCAAGGACTAATTGCCTTACAGTGGAACCCGTTAGGGCACTTGGCCAGCGATGATTCCTGTCCAGTTTTGCCTTACTTTCGTGTCTAACAGACAGTGTAAACAAGATCAAAGCCCCTTTTAAAATTGGTTGTTTTGGTGTAAGGCATGAAAACCCATTTTCAAACTTACCGTGTACTGACACGGGATATATATGACACCACATTTTCACAGTTACAGTGCACTGACACGGGATATATATGACACCACATTTTTAGTTTCAGTGTACTGACACGGAATATATATGACACCACATTTTCACAGTTACGGGGCACTGACTCCGGGTCTGAAACTCTATTTCCATTTACGGAGCACTGACATCGGACCGACAACACAGCAGTTGCTACTGTCAACAAAATGAAACGCCAAGACGTAACAAGACACATTTATAATAGGAGATTGCATAAAATGTTAACTTACTATGTAACCTTGTGATCCCCCGGCCACTGTGGTCTGCTGTACATAAATTTGCCCAAATCGGAAACACCGACAAAATACCGCCGGTGATCAAACGAAATGAAGAGTATGTTGCATCATGCTCTTGGAGTCGTCGTACAAGCATGCGCGTCCATGGATCCGAGTGCGGAGTAGTGTAAGTATATACAGGAATCGCCGTCCAAATACACGCCTC
Source organism: Acanthopleura granulata (assembly GCA_016165875.1). Lineage (NCBI taxonomy): Eukaryota > Metazoa > Mollusca > Polyplacophora > Chitonida > Chitonidae > Acanthopleura > Acanthopleura granulata. Next base: position 505,294 of record JABBOT010000024.1, on the reverse strand, counting down.
TAACTACTTCACCGCATTACCTCCCGCATTATCATACTTGCAGAGCCGTCTTTATTTATTTATTGAACCTCACCTCTATCCGCCCTCTGTTTAGGATAGCAACGACACCAAATAAAAACGCCTTTTACGGGTGAGTTGTTCCATTAGCTATAATAGACTCCCTTGACATCTTCGACTGTTATTCGATAGCCTCGGCGAGTACATATTCGAGCAAGCTGATTTGTGCTCTGTCACTCGCGCAGTGCTTTATAAACTCTGTTTAGACTCTTTTAACAGCGCGCTGGAGCTTATTGATTCGTCGTTGCTGTTATTTGAACAGATACGTCCTGTATAATGTAATGCTCCTCCGTGCGACGACAAGAAGCCAACCATTTGTGATCTCCCTACTTGAAGTAATGTAATATACGTGTAAAACAATTAGTGTAGAAATTTATAGCGTATCCAAAATCTAGACTGTCTGTGTCAGTATTATCTAATCAGCGCTCAAGCGCTCTTCAATTCGGAGACCCAATTCTTCTAATTGTGTAACTTGTGCTGTTTTAGTTGCCATCTATACGCGCTCTTTGGTGGTAAGAACTCCCAAGCACTTATAATAAAAAGAAACGTAAAGTTACATTTTTCTTTTGCTTTGTAAGGTCACAGATTCACAAAAATTACAAACAGAAATAAATAGTTTAGGACATTCTAGAAATGACAATTGTTTTGATTGAAAAGGGTGTCAATTTCATTGGATAAGCAGCCCTTGCGATTGCACCTGATCAATCAAGGGATATCGAAGATTTAAATTTGAAATTATGGTGCATATGACGTCACGCTTTACCCGGGACTACAATTATGAGGAAGCAAGAGTACACTTAGCGCCTTTGTCGTCAGTTTCGGAAATTACTATCCTGGCTATAACCAGTTGTACTATGTAATAACTTAGACTGATATTAAAGAATGAAAAATCGATCACCTGAACTCTCATTATTGATGAGGTACCGGTATATAATTAGTATACCTATGGCACGGTACTCCATTTTTACATTGTGCTGATGTCTTTGAAGGAGCTTCCAGGAATACTGTCCTTTGTTCCTCGACAATATTGTTTTGTTTCTCAAGAATATCTGCGGGCCTTCTAGTGACTAACATTTTTCCTGTATTTCCTATATTTTTCTTCGATTTCCCCCATTTTCCCATTTTTAGTCCCACATATTGACATTGTCAACACTCTTCATTTCTGTAGAGTAACATCACATTTTAAAGTGTGAAGACAAATAAGGTGATCCCCATTGAAGTGTCCATCTTGTTGTAATGGCAAGACAAAAACTCAGCATATATAAAGAAAAATGGGAAAAGATACAGGAATTACAGGAAATATAGGATTCACTTGAAGGCCTGTATCTTGTCAGATATGATACAAACTTTTTGAGGAAATGACGAGTTCGAGGTGGCGGGTTCAAATCCAGCTCTCCCTGGTTTGGCTGAGGCTTTATGTTATGGGGTTTCAGGTACCGGACATAGCACTGTGCTTAACTTCGGTCTCAACAAACTCCTACTTCCTACAAGTATATGAACCGGACATAAAATTGAAAACTTGTTGACCACATTCAAAATTAAAGTGGCGACAATGTTCACGGATTAAGTTACATGGGATTTGTTATCGAAGAAGCTGAAATTTGGAAAGATGCGTTCATTGGTTGTTGATTGAAGATCAGTCTAAACATTATCAATTTAACCAGAAACTTCATTGAAAATGTGGCACAGCCGGTTGCATGCATTGTTTCCAGGGTAGTTTTCTGGGTGCTAGAAATTTCGCTCGGTTTTGTCTGAGCGAGACGGAATTTAGTCCACCACTACAACATGCTGACTTAAAGATTTACTTGTGGGGCCTCTATGGCTCAGTCGGTTAGCGCGCTATCGCAGCGCAATGAGCCGAAGCCTCCCAGCAATGCAGTCGCTGTGAGTTCAAGACCAGCTCATGCTGGCTTCCTCTCCGGCCGTACGTGGGAGGGTCTGCCAACAAACCGCGGATGGTTGAGGGTTTCCTCTGGACTCTGCCCGGTTTCCTCCTACCATAATGCTGGCCGCCGTCGTATAAGTGAAATATTCTTGAGTACGGCGTAAAAAACCAATCAAATAAATAAATAAAGATTTACTTCCAGGTTTTTTATCCATTTCTGTTTGTCAATTTTGAACTGAGTCACACAATTTTAGCATATACCCAGTGGTACAAATCAACATAATGTTGCAGTGATTAATGGAATAACCACAACGTCTGTTAAGTTAACATTAATATTACAGATGCCCTTAACATTCATTCACGCCTTTCTGATTCATTGACTGAGCCTGAAGCTGCGGCCACACTAGTATCGATCTAGTAGAAATTAAACAAGTTTAGCGAAACGCTTTGGCATAGCGAATCGGTCACACCGGTAAGACGGAACTGGTTTGGTCTAGGTTACTCTAGTTTCCTGTGATTGGTTGATTTGGTCATGTGATGTTTTTTCCATTCAGTTCCGGATAGCAAAAAGTTTGCAACACATATCAGCTCGGTTTTTATGTGAATTGTTTGTATAAACAAACCAGGTCAGGTGATCTATACGCGTCACTCGAAACGACCAATCGAAACGGTCAGCAAACACATTTAGACATCGAAACACCACCGCGATCTAGTTTGGGTCAAGTGAGAATTCGTAGTTGATCGGAAATAGTTCGGACAAGTGGGAATTCTCGTCTGTGCCAGATTAGTTCAGTTTAATGCCGAACGACTTGTAGTTTGATCGTTGCCTGTAAAATCAAACAGTTCCTGATGGATCCAGGTGTGCAAGAGTACTTGCTGGCCATCAGAGGAGTTTGGTCTTGGTTCAAATGGACACAGCTCTGGATCATGTGATCTTTCCCAAGCATTGTGATTACCAAATGCCTAATTGCAGAGAGGCTGAATACGCCTACAGCAGCTACGTACCCTACTACTGCTTGCACTCCGAAGGAACTAGTCAAGAAACACAAAACCTTTTTTTTTCTTTATTTCACACGTAAGAAAATCGACTGTTTTCTGAACATACTGTAAATGGCCTGAATTTTCGACAAACAAAGTGCATTTTTAAAGGCATATTATGGTCATAAAATATTACATTTGGTACTAAAATATTCATTTTTCCTGTAGGCTACCATGTTCCCTTCAAAACAAACCTCGGAATACCTTTCTAAAATCGGTAGAACTCTCAGAATCAGGAAAACTGCATTATATCATTGCAAATATATTTACTATTTATATATATTATTTTCTTACATACTCCTTTGGAAGTTGGCGTGTTAGGTTGTTTAAGGAATGAGTCTAGCGATTATCTGTTTGGAACGCCCGTTCATGCATGGCTTAAAACTGGCATACGAATGTGTCACTTGACATCACTTTGGTTGCAACTATCCGTAAGAGCATTTTGCACATGTTATAAAGATGTTCCTAGTCCCCAGTTACGTGGAGTTATAGATTCCGTTAAGGCACACGCACACACACACACACACACACACACACACACACACACACATATATATATATATTCAAGAGACACGCATCACGCATGCCATTATCCATTCAATCGCTAGACGGGGGTTAAGAACTGTATATCCATTCATGTTTATTACGCCAACATGACGCTTTCATGAACAGTTGCAATCAAAACGCTATTGAGATACCTATACCTACACTGCGTGTTCAAATTTTCAATTTATCCTTACAAGATCCATGTGTTTCCTCCATTAATGAGAACTTATGACTGCTTCTCTCTTATATTTTACCATCTTTGCTTAATATTTACATGTTATTTCGTACGTACATTATTCTTTTGGTAAATAGTGCTATAGTCTCTTTTGGAAATGGTTTTTGTGAATGGGTCCTCCAATGATCCCTTTATTATCCCTTTCCCTTTATGGTCTGTGATCAGGATTTATTAGCTCCTGAGCAAAAATATGATAATTTGGATATATATGTCACAGGTCATTGATTCAAAAACTAATGTATTAAGGATACTCCGTTCATCGACGTCCAGTAGGTTTCTAAAATTTTACTGTGAGTATAATCTAAGTGTCAAATCCGATATTTGTATACCACTCCAAAAACCTACATGGGCGCTCCAATTCTAAAATCGCAAGACACATTACCAAAACAACCTATAACATCAGTGCCCAACAAGAGTATATAAAGAAATAATAAATTTTGACAGAGACACCATGGCTAGAGAATCGACTGTCTTCCTGGCATCACTGAAAACCGATGACTGCTAGCCATGATATCTTTGTCAAAATTTGAACTTGTAGTCCGTTAATAATTTCCATGCTAAATAAGAAAGGATTCTGAAGTCCGCTTCATTTGCCTTTTAAGGCAATGGATACATATATAAATGTAAAGCAAAATGTATTGTCCAACAAAGCCACCTCATCAACTGATTTCATTTGTTTCCAGGGTGCGTTTCGTGAAGTCGAACGACAGTTTGGACACTGCTGACGCGTCCTAATGGTAGAGCTGACGTCAAACGTTACCGATCCTCACAACCACACGGACCCATCTTCCAGTGCTGGTACCACCGATTTAACACTTGTCAAGGTTACGTATTACACGTTTGCCTCAGTCGTCGCCCTCGTTTGCTGATTGCCACAGTTGTCCGGCGTCACCTATTGCGGAAAATCTCCTACTTCCTCGTGGCTAACTTGGCCTTTAAAGATTTTACCTTCGCAATGGTGTCCTCCCTGTTTGTAATGCCAGGTATCTTCAAAGCTCGCTGGATGTTCGGACACCACTTGTGCATCCTATTCGGATTTGTCAGCACGTGGTTGGCTTATGTGGAGCTGCTGATCCAAGTTTGCCTTGCCGGTGATTGTTAGGTGGTTTGCACCTGACCATTACGGTATCACCAAATCCTGAACCGGGCCAAGTTCCGAGAGGCCGTAGCCGTTTGCTGGTAATACTCGCTTGTCTGGGCCGCCCTGCCGTTAGTGGAGTTTGGAGAATACGTTTACAAATTTTGTCAGCTGAGCTGATCTCCCGGCCTTATCGATCAGATTTATACATACTATGTTGGGTTACTTCTCTTCTACACAGGAACAGGTATTATCATTTACTGCTATGTCAAAGTCTACAGAAGCGCCAAGAACGTCACTCGCGTTCCCGTTTTCACGGTACAGGCAGAGGCTAACGGGAACAAAGGTCACAACGGAGAGTCAAGACGAACAAAGGCCACCTTTACAGCTGCGCTCGTCACAGGCATTTATTTTTCCTGCTGGTTCCCTTTTGTCGGAGTACGGATTGCGCAGCATTACTATCACGGATATAAGGATGACGGCACCCTGCAAGCAATAGAGAATTCTACAATCTACTCCTTTACCATCGCGAATTTCATCAACCCTATCATATACTGGGTTTACAACAGGGAGTTCAGGTACGAATTCCACAGATTTGTAAGAAGATGACCTTGGGCCAAGGTCAGGAAATTGTGACACGGCCCAGGACACTGCTTCATTTTAATTTTATTTATTATTATGAATAATATAGAAGATTATAACATGGGGAGTAAAACCAGAGAAGTGTCGACAATGTGATTGTTGGTAAGTGGTCAAAATTCCGGCCTCTTGTCGGTTGCCTCATTTAGGGTTTAATTCTAATTGTTCATGCAAATGTCTACAGAGTAACCCACTTCCATGCTCCCTATAGCGCCATAACTTGAGCAGAGTTAGGTTTTAAAAAATTGAGTGATTAATTGAAATTTATTAGACGTCACTGGACTTGATTACACAATAATGTTTAGAAAAAGCAGAATCCTAGGAATGGAGTATAAAAGATTACAACATACTGGATAAAGCTAGAGCAGCGAAGACGATGTGGTACCTGAGAAAAGGTCGCACGTAACCAATGAAATTTCGCCTCTTGTAAATTGACATCTTTGTAATTATTTCCTTGCATATATGAACAGTTGCACTCAAAGCGCCTCTGAGATGCATATTTGAATATCGACACCATATATTATACAGGTAGTGCATGCCTTGGCATAACACCACAGAAATTGTGCGCTAGAGAGAAATGATGTTAACCTTGTCATATGTTGTAGGGAAAAATTTAAGTTTCATGCTGAGGTATGACAAGGAATGAATGTTTGGGGATATATACTACTCTGAGCTCGTGTGGCATAGAGGAAATAGTGCCAAATTCTGAACAACCAAAATGATAGCCCGCGCAGCGGGCAAAACGGTATGAGATGTGGACAAATCTGTCAGTGAATCCGCATTACTGTCTCGAAAAATCAAGTGGTCAGCCTTTGACTGACAACTGAAAAGTGATTTCCCAGTCACATAAGAAATGTCAAACATAACAATTCCTGTGGCCAATTCGTCCTATGGCTTCTTGTTTCTTTTTTGGTATTGAATAAAACACAAATAAGTACCTGAATCGTTGTTAAATGACAGATTTTCATCATATTTAGCCAGGTTCACAGGGTGCCGCCATATTGAAACTAAATCTCGTGAAATCTCTTGATCATGTGACCTACAAGCATTTGCCCGACCAAGCCCGAAAGTTAATTTTATTGCACGGAGATTGCCGACTATTGGCTGCGCGAGCTTAGTGGTAGCACCACATATCATATGAACATATTAGAGCCCAGTGACTACTTAGCTAATCTCAAAATGACGCAAATGTTCGGGAGTTATTACCTGCATTAGGCAACCAGTTATTTCAGTATAACCTCAAAAAATTTGCTTAGCCTTAGAGTACCGAGAACACGAACTCAAAGTTCCAACCTTCTTTCATACCTTCAACCGTCAACCTATGGTCTAGGTGTTAATGTTAGAAACAAATCGTCTTTAATAAAATTCAGTTAACTACTCTCAAACAGACCAAACCCACCTAGATGGTATAGTAATGGTAAACGGAAGTACAGTGTTTTACTAATACAACTTAGATACGTCTGTAGTGCCCCGCATTATTTTTTTTCATTGTCAACATTACAGTTTAATCCGGCCTAACCTTTTGAATAACATCTCTTTGGGCATAACTACAAAATTACTGTTCATTAATCAAAATATACTAGCGCCAACTCACATATACTGAAATTATATGTAATACATAGATTTTGCTAATGTTATATAAATCAAAATGTGATCTGTCGATGTTGAAACACTAACAGCTCTTAGACTTGCCAATTAGACCAATACCCTTACGTTTTTTCATGTATTTTATGCGAATGCATAGCAGTGTATTATATATAGTCATGACCATGACCTCAACTCTAAGTTGTTAACCAAAGTATATTTACAGATATGATATTCTAGAATGATACAAACCCACGCCTCTGTTTATTTGCCATAAACAATGCAAATCTAGAAGTAAGTTTAGGTTTAAACTTGCTTAAACCCACCACTGTTGGTAACGAAAATTGGACACTGTATAATGTATCAATTTCGTAGTTGAAGTTAATTCAACATGGTGAAGGGCATGGCAAGACAAAATCTATAAAGCTCAGCATGTCTTAGTACCTGATTTTAAGTTTTATATGGTATTATATGGGTCATATTGTTTTCCTTATAAAGCGATTCTCAAACCTCGCAGCTTGCAGAACAAACAGTTGGTGGATAAAAGTGTGAAATTATGATAGATTTACTTTAGTGTCTTGATCATAAACAAAGGCCAGGCAACAGAATTATCTACATGCAAGAAACCTGAGCATTCATCATAGAATACACTGCAGTGCCTATTTATCTTGTCTCCTGTACTTTGCATAATCAGCTATGTTGTTTTGTTTTTTTTTTTGCTTATTTGTGTATTAGTGAATGCTGTTATTGTATTCTCAGATCTACGGTAAATTTGTTAATTTGTACGCATTTAGGGAAACGGAAATTCTCAGAACTTGTTGTCAGTCCCTTTGTGTACTACGCAATAAAATATGTTCAACTCAGCAGTGAATGAGCTTATACGGAAGCTTTCTCAATTGAGAACACAAAACACTCCCGAACTGTAGACTCCAGACAGGGAGCAACCTGTGCAAAGTACATGTACTGTGAAATCGTACATTTTGCACACAAGATGTCACCGTGCTGATCAGGGGTGACAAATAGGCGTGATCATTGCAAGGTCATGGCCTACTCTGATCTAACTATGACAATCAGGTTTCTATATACCCGAAATGAATTCATCTCGCACAGTGCAAGCGGACCTGGTTACACGCCACTGCCAGTTGGTTAGCGCACAATATTAATGAGAGGCCGGTGGAGACCATTAATTTATTGATAAATGACTGTTACGGAGTCGAACACCAACGACTGTCAAAGGTGATTAGAGGTATGTGGCAGTCACGACAGAAGATAATAACAAATAATGATGTTCTACCCATCAGGGCGAGCACATTCGGGCACTTTACTCACCCTTGGCAAAGGCTGTCTGACGCTGAGATGAAAGAAGACAAGGGGAGGTATATGGAAATAAACATAGGTTATACAACCCGGGTCCGTGTGTCGCGACGTACAGCATTCTCGCCTATAAGTTTCAAAATCAAAGGATCGTAATTCTGAAAATTAATAGACTAGAGTAATATCCATCGTAACACGATCTCGGGTTGAATGATCTTTTCCTCACACTTCTCCAAATGTTCATCTTTCTTTAAACTTCCTTAAACACCCATCTATCATCGGGGCCCCGATTAGACACAGCAATTTTCTATTCAGGTAAACATTTTAAAATTTAACTAAAAGTAAACATTACTTATTTATTGATTTGACTGGTGTTTCATGCCGCACTGAAGAATATTTCATTTATACGACCACGAACATCCGCAGGTTGCTGGCAGACCTTCCCACTGACGGCCGGAGAGGAGGCCAGCATGAGCTGGACTTGAACTCACAGCGACCTCATTGGTGGGAAGCTTCTGGGTCATTAAGCTGCGCTAGCGCGATAACCAACTGAGCCACGGAGGCCCCCCGTGAACATTTCTAAAAATTTTAACATGATCATGGTGCATCTATGTCGTGCCGAAAAAGACGTCAATTAAATTTCAAAATCAGTAAGTATGAAGTAACCTGTAAAATTTGGTTTAAAGATTTTGACGTAAGTCAAAAACTTCTTTGTGGAATCAGCCCGAGGAGATGTGTTTCGTTGGCTTTTATTCATGTTAATAAACATTCATTTTTGATCACATTTCGTTTTGAAAACAAGGCATATACATTACCAAACACAACATTTAAAAACAAGAAATATACATTAAATTTACAAAACACAACATGGGACACACAAAAGGTGCCTGTTGATGACAAATGCTTATAGGTGACAACAGAAAGAAGTATACCGTGTTATTCGAAAGAATATTATTTACACCTAGAAGCATTATTCGTTTAGTGAATCCTGAACTGACAAAACTTATTGTTGGCGGTGGGACTTGCCTATGTTTTAGAATGATTATTATCATTATGTGAAAAAATAAATATGAATTTGAAAAATTACCGTGAAAAATTACCAACACCATAATATTTCTGAACAGCAATTTGGTGATGAATCAGATTTGAAACATCCCTGCGATTAAATGTTGTTTAGGCCTGGGCATAATTGGCTTAATCAATTATGTCAGGAAAAACTGTTTTGCATTAACTTATAAGAGGTAAACTATTATACCGGTATTTGCCTCAATCAGACCTCAAAGTGACAGTATTTGAGTTGGACATTAAAAACGTAATAAACATATAAATTATTGTTAGAATATCATCCTGTACGAGTTCTTCAAAAACAGCAGTGATTGTAAAGTCACAATTTTTGGAATTTGGTATTTGGAACCATTGAAATAATTTAAATTGCAAAACATAATGTTGTTCTTTCTTTCAAACACTGAATGCAGCTTAGATTTTTCCCATGAAATATATAAAATCTTTTTTTCTTGCTTCACTTCAAATTTACCCAGATATTCCCCAATAACGATCTTAAAACTTGGCAAAAGGCGATGAATAATTTTGTGTTGAAGTATTTAAATAATTTGCTGTGATTTTTCTTCATTCAGTCTGCACGTGAAACAATTGAGAAACACATGCGTTAAACAATACATGAATACTATCAATGTGTAAATTTCATTCATATATTTAGAAAAGATTTTGGTCCTCGCTTCAAGAAGGCTGGGGAAGATGGAGTGGTCATGCTTTTCTGTATGACTTTTAAGTATTTCTTTTTCGGTTTAAAATGATTTTACATAAATTCATTGAACCATCAGTCATTAACCAAGAAGTTTTTCTTCGTCTGTGGGCTTTTTTCCTTGAGATTCATAAGTGTGGTGATCATCTAGCGGTCAGCAGATGCATAACACAGACATATGCTGGCTGTCAAAAATGATGACAGTGTTTGGTGTCTATTATTATTTCCTGTGACTCTTCCACTTTGACTACCTATTATCTTTATCAAGTCTTCACTTTCTTTATTAAAATCCAAAATTTCACACGAAGTAGTGAGACACGTTACATTCGTTGCCTCATAAGTATGTTTGTACGTATAATTGGGTTTTACATATTACTCAACAACTTTTCAGTCATATGACGACGAGGAGTCATTGAAGTCTATATACAGTGTATATGCCGTATCTCCGTGTAGCAGGGCGAGCCTATGCCGCCAAAGTGCTGCCGCCACTGGAATCTCCTGCCTAAGACACTAGACATGATACCCTACCCAGTCACATTATACTGACACCGGGCCGGCCAGGACCCACAATCACAAAACTTCGTGAATCAGTTTCTCGTAATTTTTCTCGTAAATCACGTGCTCTTAGGACACTATATCGTAGACGAGAATGCTAAGAAAAAACTGACTTCCGAAGTTGTGTGGAAAGTGGCCTCAGTTCTGTTTCCTTGCTCTAACCTCTCAGAGTCGAAAACCAAACGAGGCAGTAACAAAAACCATTTTCAAAATCTTTGGTATGAATTGGCCCGGCATTGATCCCGGATCTCCCGACCTCATTGCCTCATAAGGAATACAGCACGCGAGACCGTTTGTCATAAAAGGAAAGACCAAGGTCATGACTCGGAATGGAAGTTCATGACCGACTGTTTTGTATTTGTTATAGTGGTTGTCACTGTTTCACACTTTATGAAGTTGAACAATAAATATGATTTAATGAAGTTGATGGCATTAATTAGGTTAAACTATCACTCCGCTACTTTGAAAGCTATGTTTTCATTTTCTATTTGAAACCTGACATCATAATTTCACTAGCTGATTATGACACTTGCTCACAAGTGAAAATAATGGGGCTGTAGTGGGATAAAGAATAATTGACGACATTCTCAGAACCATGCTTGATAATAACGGGAAGTTTGTGGGACAAGAGAAGCCCTGGCTGTGGGTTAAACAGTAGTTTAAAGGCATTTTTATGCCCCACGAAAAAATCTTACAAGCTATTTTTTTTTTTCCACGTATTGGAGGGAGGGGTGGGGGAAGGCTCCGTAGCCAAGTGGTAAGCGTGCTACAGTGACCCAGAAGCCTGTCACCAATGTGGTCGTTGTGAACTTAAAGAGAAAATGAAGATATGAGGAGTGAGGACAATTAAAGCATTAAAAACTACGTGAAAATATCTTCACTGATTTGTTATAGATTTTGTTTAACAAAATTTAACGCAGTGAAACGCTTTGATAGTATGATGGGTGTTATGGACCACATGGATAATGTGTGCCAATTGTGACGTCACGCCGATCTTTTTCTGGCCCAAAAGCAGAGCTTCAATGTCACGCTAGCATTTCCATACCCCGGCACACATTATAGGAGTGCGGTTCACAAGGACTTATTCAGATCTGAACATACATGTGCACAAAAAGTTTTGTGACGTCACTGCTGACACACATTATCAGTGCATATGGTCCTAACTCTGAGAACGGAGGGCCATGTTCCCAGCTGAACGACCACAATTCACAAATATTTCTGTATTTCTGAAAGCTAAGCTGAGAAGAATGAATCAGATCACAGATCTAACATGGTCCATAAAACCCCCATACAATCAAAACATTACACTGCATACAATCAAAACATTACACTGCATTTAATTTGTTGTATAAAAAAATCTTTAAAAAATCAGTGAAGGTGTTCTCAGTCTTTAATGATCTTTATTCTCACCATAACTGCATTTTTGGCCTAGCCTTTTAAAGTTGTTTTGAATACGAAACGGGGCAGAGCCCGATGTGGAAAAAAAAAACAAAAAAGAAAAAAAACGCACAGGTGTGCTTGCATAAGCGGTAACTTTCAACTTTACTTCAGTCATAGGCCCCACGTCATGCCAAATACAGGCATGACTGGCATAACTACTTCCAGCGTTTGTCTGTCTGTCTGTTTGTCTGTCTGTCTGTCTGTCCATCAGTCAGGCACTTTACGCCGAAAAGTTATCCACGGATTTTGATGAAATTTTGCGTAGAGGTTAACCTCGAGCCAAGGAACTAATCTGTTATATTTTTGGTGGCGATTTGTTGTTTGTCTTTGTCTGAAAGAATGTCTTTCTGTCTAACAGAAACATAAATGGAAAAGGCTGAGGACGGATTTTGATGGAAATTGGCTGAGAGATGGCCTTTGGCCGGGAACCACTACTATAGATGTAGATGGTTATCCGGTATTTGCCTGTTCTTTTACCCGACAAAAACTTTATGCAAACAGATACCGATTGATTTTGATGAAATTTTGAGATCATTGTTGCCTTTAAGCCAAGAAACCATACATTAGATTTTGGAGATGATGCTTTTCCTTATAGTCCGTTCGTTTGACTGTCTGCTCTTTGTTCGTCTGTTTGACAATTTGACACAAAATGCGATAGACCTATTCCTTAGACTTTGGAGATGATGCTTTTCCTTATAGTCCGTTCGTTTGACTGTCTGCTCTTTGTTCGCCTGTTTGACAATTTGACACAAAATGAGATAGACCTATTCCTTTGAACTTTCGGTCTTTGACTGAAGACTAATCTGTTCGATTTTGTGGGTGATCCGGTATTTAGTTGCAATCTGTGGTTGTTCGGATGTTTGTCAGCGTTAATACGCACAAGCTAAAAGGTACATCTACGATAAAATTTTACAAAAATATTGATCATCAGGTGAAGCCTAATCCATTACATTTCAGGGCTAATCCGGCATTTGTTTGTCTGTTAATATACGATTCACCATATACACTTTACTGTCGCTTTCTCAGCTGACAATGGAGCTCAGTCAGATTTTACTCCCTCGTGGCCGTTTTGTTGCTTTGTGGTTGCGACACAGTGTGTTCAGTTATGCCGCTATCGCAGTATTGAGTTGTATTGTACTGCTTTCGGAGAGGAAGCCAGCATGAGCTGGACTTGAACTCACGGCGACCGTATTGGTGGGAGGCTTCTGGGTCATTGCGCGGTGATAGCGCGCTAACGGACTGAGCCACAGAGGCCCCGACCAGAGTTTAAATGACAGTCCACATTTAAACAAAGTATACAGGCAACATATAGGAGGCCATTTCGTGTTCATCTCCGCAATAATCATTAATATATTTTTGCATTTTTTTCCAGTGATTAAAACACAAAGAAAGATTGAGGTGTTACGTGGACAGGTTAGATCATATCGAACAGGCTGAAGCACAGTGACGTCTAAAATTCTTTTTAGCTGTTAAACATTCTCTGACTGCTACATGTCCAGGTTCTTTGTGAATATATATACAGTACAGCGCTTGTACTTGCATTTATTATGAAAACAGTTACAACATCTTTAGCAGGAAAAAAAAAAGAACCTGATCAATATGGTCCAAAAAGTCCACTGTAGCACCTCAATCAGTATTTCCAGTTTATGCGCTTAAAAAAATGCCAAAAAATAATGAAGATTCAGCACGAAATGATCTTTTGGATGATGTGAACATTGTTTAAATGTGGTCTTTTCTTTTAAGTCCATACTATCACTCCAGTATACAACGAAATTTCAGGAGTTCACTACCCACTTCGGCCAGCAAGATCAATGTTATTACATGTGAAGTTTTTATTACCATACTGTAATGCCCATTCAAAAAATAATAAATACATCATCTGCAAATAATTATTACAGAACTCGGAGACTGCTTTCATCACCCACATGCAGCATGGCAGATTTTATTATAACACATGGTAATACAATACTACAAGGAAATTTGTATTACCTTACACGGTGGGTTTTACAGTAGTTGTGTATTCATACATCCAAACCCCCACCCCTCAGCCACGCCGCTGGTTTTCACTAGCCAACTAACTGCCCGGGATGCCTGTCATTCGCACGTCCACACCCCCTCACGCCAGCGACATCACTGGGACACGCCAGCCAATTGAGTGCCTGGGCCGACTGTCATTGACAGGTCCACACCCCTCTCACGCCAGCCTATCGCTGGGACACACCACCCAATGAGTGCCTGGGCCGACTGTCACTGACAGGTCCACGTCCCCTCACGCCAGTGACATCGCTGGGACACGCCACCCAATGAGTGCCTGTGCCGACTGTCACTGACAGGTCCACATCCCCTCACGCCAGTGACATCGCTGGGACACGCCACCCAATGAGTGCCTGGGCCGACTGTCACTGACAGGTTCACGTCCCCTCACGCCAGTGACATCGCTGGGACACGCCACCCAATGAGTGCCTGGGCCGACTGTCACTGACAGGTTCACGTCCCCTCACGCCAGTGACATCGCTGGGACACGCCAGCCAATTGAGTGCCCAGGTCAGCTGTCATTCACACGTCCACATCCCCCCTCACGCCAGCCCCACCACTGAGACACGCCAGCCAATTGAGTGCCTGGGCCGACTGTCATTCACACGTCCACACCCCCTCACACCAGCGACATCGCTGAGACACGCCAGCCAACTGAGTGCCTGGGCCGACTGTCATTCACACGTCCACATCCCTCCTCATGCCAGCCCCACCGCTGAGACACGCCAGCCAATTGAGTCCCTGGGACTGCTGTCATTCACATGTCCACGAGCCCTCGAGCCAGCCCCATCACTGGGACACGCCAGCCAAAGGAATGCCTTGGCCGACTGTCATTCACACGTCCACATCCCTCCTCATGCCAGCCCCACCGCTGAGACACGCCAGCCAAATGAGTCCCTGGGACTGCTGTCATTCACATGTCCACGAGCCCTCGAGCCAGCCCCATCGCTGGGACACGCCAGCCAAAGGAATGCCTTGGCCGACCGTCATTCACACGTCCACGCCCCTCTGGGACATCCAACTTAGATATAGTAAGTCAGATTGAAAAAGTCTTCACTCAGTAAACCCATGTAATTAACTGTATAAAAACATCACAGTAAGCACATACACGTAAGCAGTTAAATTCAAAATTATGTCAAAATGGTAGATGATCCAGACTTAAGTC
This sequence comes from Acanthopleura granulata, assembly GCA_016165875.1. NCBI lineage: Eukaryota > Metazoa > Mollusca > Polyplacophora > Chitonida > Chitonidae > Acanthopleura > Acanthopleura granulata. Next base: position 489,962 of record JABBOT010000024.1, on the reverse strand, counting down.
TGTACCTCTCTACTCTTATACATGGGAAATGAGAGTGAAAATTTTTACTGATGATCCCACTTCTGACACCATCCTATCGAATTGTTGAGACTGAATCAAGATTTGGGGCGGTGTAGGAGTGGGGTGAGGGGCATTCAGTACATATTTCCTTCGTAGACCGGTCATATGACAGTTAAGTGATCCTGTCCCAATATGGAAGCCCAAATGTCAGTATTAGCGAGTAAGGTGGGACTAGACAACAGCCAGTATCTGTACGATCACTATGGTATGTCACCTTTGTCCACTGGCACAATGTCAATGGTTCTTTCACGCTTTGCTGCAGGCAATCCCTCGAATGTTTCGGATGAAGTAGGTGGGCCGACACAGTTACAAGTTAGCCTTAGCTAACTCATCCCAAAAAATCTCTCAGTACATATCTTCCAGTCAAATGACCAAATGGGCCATGTTTCTAACTTGATGCTGTGTGACGATGCAACCTCAAGTTTGCCTCGCACATTTAAGACAAATACTGTTTTGTCACAGCAACACCTTCACTCAGAAACTCCATCGTCAAGATGTACTGTATGCATTTTGAGTCATCCAACACCATTACCACAAGTGACTAGATTACATGTCTGACCCACGTCACCGTCAGATCACTCGGAGAGCTCCAGAACTTTTATCACAGGTGACTAGATTACAGGTATGACATTTATCACTCTCAGGTGTCCTGAATAACTGCTTCATCCCAAGGGCCATATATGTTACTGAAAAAGAAAAATGCACAAAAATTTAATAAAGTATTGTTTCACCGAATGATACGTTAAATATTTCAAATGCAGAGCGACACTGAGCCATCAAGATGAATAGAAACCGTTTTCATTTAACAAAAAGGAGAGAATGGGAAGCTAGGAGTTTGAACTCTTTTATGGCTTAAAAAGTCATCTTGCATCATGTGACCTGTCAGAAATGTTAGGCAAATGTTTTTAACTCCATTTAGTATAACATGAGGCAGAGTGCTCATCTGTCACTTAATGCCAACAAAAGTTGCCTGAGGCTTCTTACAAGTCACAAGCCATAGTAGGACATTTTTACCCTTAGCAACAGGGGAGCTTGGTGTCAGGACTCCCCTAATGATTTAACACTGAAGTCCGCCAGACAAACATGACAACACTGTCTGTTATATTTGTCCCAAGTTGTACTGAAAGTTTTCGTGACTAAAAAAATACACCCCAGTGTAAACAACCAGAACCAGAACCATGTGAACTTAGCAGATTAATGAGATTAACATCATCCAACACTTACTTTTTGAATGGCTGTAAGCTGATGAGCCAGGCTGGACACACAAATGTGATGAAGAGGTGAAGGAGTATGTAGAGAATGGCACAAACTGCTGACACGTGCAGCAACATGAAGGCTGCTCCTATACCAGACACCACAGTCAGGAGAATGTGACTACTAGGGCAGGTCTGCTGAAAAATGAATACAGGTTATGGTTTAATGAAGATATCTATATATATATATATGTGTGTGTGATTGATCCACAAATAAACATGCATGCCATATATGTAATATTAGTCTTAACCAAAGGAACATTTGATTGATTTATTTGATTTGTGCTTTTGTCCCCCATACTCAAGAATATTTCAGTTCACCAACTGAACATGGAAACACATGACTAATATTACAGTAAATGACAACTACAAAAGGCGCAAACTTACTGCATTCTTTTCAGTGAAGCCAATATGTCCCTATAGCATTATAGAAGTAATGTTTAACTGTTGTGTCGCTACAATATGGCTGAGATACTGCCAACATGGTGTTAAGGAAATCATAATTCATTCCAACTATTGTGAACAGTTGAGCTTTTGTTGAAAATCTTTAACAAATAATCTCTCTGTTGTCAAAATGATTCTTGTTTGCAACTGTTTCCATAAAAGAAGCTTACCTTGAGTTTTCGTCGCAGTAACGGCCAAAGGGCAAACAACTCTAGAGAAAATGTGACCAATGAGAATGCATGCGTGGAGCTGTGAAGTCGTGAGGCCAGGCAGACGGATGCAAACAATCCTGCATTAAGTGACACAGACCAGGACACCCTGTAATGCAAGCGTTTTATTTTGGGGTTATTAAAGCATAAATGGACAGAGAGAAAGTTCTGAAGTGGAATTTACATCTTTTTGTAAATAAAACATCATTTCTGTTTCTTTTTTTTTTTTTGGTTACATTCTGTTTTCACAGGATTTTAGGCAATCATTTTCCTTAAATCTTTATCTTTTACTTATGTGACATTTTCAATCAGAATTACTCTTATAGTGAAGTTATATTCATGATGACTCAGCCTTATGATGTTCAATATTAATGATGTTCAATTTCAAAATCCATATACACTCTACATGTAAGGTAGCCACCACATAAAATCAGTTTATTTGGTGACTGGGTGAGACAGTTCATCCTCACACTGGCTTGCTAAGAGGTAACCACCTTAGTAAGTAGCTGCATGTGACACAGGAGTGGGCTGAAATTGATACCTTGTTTTATTTATCATACTTAAAGATTTTTCAATCCAGATGACACTTTTAAAAAACAACTGGCCTTTGGCAAGACACAGCCCAACTCTCCCCCATGTGATGTATAGATATACAGATGGTGATGAAGGAAGGCAAGCGGTCTTCAAATGAATTTCCGACTGCACAAATAGCTGTGGTAGTGTTGTCGACCACTTGTTGCCACTACAGTCCAACAAGCATTGAGAGCGGGGAAGTTTTCAAAACTTCCTGTGCAAGGCCAGGTTTGAGCCAACACCTCATGCATCACACCTGGATTTGCACAGGTGCTGACATTAACCTTACGAAGTTAATGTTCAAACTCACATGGCGGAGTTGGCCCCATAGTCATGGCAAAGTAGGTTAGCGAGGAGTGTAATGGTGGTCATGGCGTAGATGGTGTCTGTGCTGATGGTCTCTGTTAAGGACACCAGCACTGGGGACAAACCGAAACTGAAACCCATGAACATCACCACCGTCTTCAAATCATCCACCTCTGAAAACATAAAACAAGTTACCTGAAATTTTATCTCCTTTATGGTTTCTTTTATGTTTTTATTAAAACAACCCATTTTGAGTAAAAAATTGTGAACCTGTCATTTTATCTGCTTTATGTTTATCTTAAAACAGCCCTTTTTCAGAAAGATTCAGGTTATAAAAAATAATAATTAAAGTCATATCTTGAACATTTTTTATCAGATTAGTTTGGCTTCATTGCATTGATGCTGAAGTATTAAGTTAAGAGGTACGAGGTTAAGACTTAAAACCATAGAAAACTTAGTTTGTCACTAAATGAGGTCCTTGTCTGAAGTGCAGACCTCAACATTTGACAGGAGTGATCAATCTCAGTCCATACTATTAACTTCAATTTGCTGTAAATGACCTAAAATTTCACCCAAAAATGCACATTTTTAGAGGTAAATATACGCCCTGATATGCAACTAAAGGGGCATAGACTTACATTTTCCCAACAGAATATCATCCTACCTTCCAAACAAACCTCAAAACACCTTTCTATGGTCAACAAAACTCTCAGAATGAGGAGATGTGAACAATTTTGTGATGGTGATGGATGAAATTTTTGGTCATTTAGGGCCTTACACTGATATTAATATGCATAATTTCACTTAACTACTTGTTTAGGTAATTAATACACACACAATCTGCTGAATTTATGACATTCTCCTCTTTGCATATTAGCTGAGCCATGCACAAACTTTACCAATAATTGGGTGAGTGGATGAGACAAATTGGGGTGAAATTTTTGAACATCCACTGTCAAGAACAGAAAAACCTAAGTTCCTGAATTTGAAAGAAACTCACTCGAGCGTCCAGATTCAAAACGCCCCTCTCTGTCATCAATGATGTCATAGGTGATGTAACCAATCAGAGTGAGGAGTGAGGAAATCAGGAACAGTAACTCCGGTGACAACATCTTCTCACTCATGTAGACGTACACCACCACAAATACACATACACTGTCAAAGATGAAGAAAGTAATAAACTGACTGATATCTACTTAAGCCTGACTATCAGTCCATTACATGAACGTAATTTTTAACATAAACTTTATGTAATGTATAGCTTGAAAGATCTGAACACATTAACGGAAAAAGCTTCAGGGAGCACGTGTCAGATTTCTTGAAGCAGAGGGAATGATGTATGCTAATACCCATGTTTCTTCGGTGGTAAACTAATTTCTTAATGCCACATTATTTTGCTGTCATTTCAAACTGCCACAGCCAGAAAGTTGATTAATATAATGATGCTTGACCCTTAATTCAAGGTAAAGATGACCGCTGGGTTATTGGTAAACTATGGAGAGAACCAGTTACCAATGTGCTTCATCTACTAGACAATGAATCCTCTTTTATGCAAACCAAAAACCAGCAATATATCAAACACATCTTCTTCTGAAAGAAAACATGGAAGGTTAAGCGCAAATAACATTTGACAATATTCTGAGAGCAACGGCTGATAATAGCCAGGAATTGTGGTATGTTTGACAACAGAGCAATCTGCAGAGCATATGTAAATTGTGAGCTTCAACAAAGCTTAGTTTGGGACTTATGAGGCCATGAAGCAGAGTTGTGTATTACATGTAGCTCCCCTGTTCATGTTATTTACATGATGTTTTTCACCATCATGTCTGCACGAGTGAATTGTGTTGGTGGATGTAAAACAGCAAATGTCCTGAAGTCCCCGTCTTGAATACACAACATGAGACCATATGTCAGGATCAACACAAATACCTCAAACACACTACATCTTTTTTACAAATAGTTTCATCAGGAAACTCACCTGCTGATCTGCTGAGTGACAACTCCAGATTCTTTCAACACAGACCAGTAGTCATACTTCCTTGTATACACTGCAGAAAGAAGAAGTACAGTAAATCAACTATAATTTCATGGGCTTTTTGACCAACCAATCATCCTGTTGCCCAAACTTTAGTACATAATGGTGATTACCGTAGTTGGTGACATATCATGTGAAGTTGTAGTAGATCTTGAGCTCCAGGTATCTCCGAAGCTTTTGCAATCATTACGCTTAGAGCAAGGAGCTACAGGAGCTGTAACTGCCAGGTCCTGCAGTAAGTCCCCTCTCCCATGGCAGTGAAGATACTGAATACGTAAATCAGTCTGGAATGTAAGCTTGTCAGTGGGAATTTTGTAAACGATATTTTAAGTACTGGTACTTAAACTCAGCATTTACAACTACAAGTGAAAGTTGTGGATTAAGCTTTGATTTTGGTTTGAAGAAATATGAAATAATATCCTTCTTCGCAAACTGCAACACATTGCACCTCATTTCACAGTGTAAAACTCATGGCTGCGTGACTCCAATCAGAAACATGTTTGGCAGTAGTAAGGATGAGGGTGATGTCACGTGGTAGGGTGACGTCAGTTCATTGAAAAATGTCCTTTTGATGAACATCAGATATGTGGGTCAGCGACGAACAATAGCTCAACCTATTCTTTACAAATCCCCACGTTTGCAACTAAAGTTTTACATGGTGTCTACCGCTTTGAATATTGTTCATCGCGTCCTCAAACATTTGTGTAAGCTTACCTTTGTGACTCACACAAGACAGCTTATTAGAGATTCGACCCGCTACTCAACTATGTCATAACCTTAAGCTACTGATATTACTGGATGTCCAGTTTCCGCAACAAACTTAGGCGTTTGGTGCTAGAAATTTTTACTGTGCCAAGGCATGAAGAAAGGAAGGACTGCATAAGAATGCATAAATAATTACAATTCTTTTTAAGCTCATCCAGGAATGTCTCGTCCACATAATTGTCAGGAACTCCTTGATCTTCATACAAAACCTTTCGCCACTTTGCTTTATTTGCCATGTTCAGGTCATGTGATCTGATGTATATTTTTTCAATAAATATACTGTTTTTTTTCTTTTTTTTTTGTAAAGAAACAAATTTTTATGGACGCATTACATAAAACTGGAGCGACGTCATTGTTCTCTTTTAATTATCTTTTCAATTAAAGGGGCGTTGCTATGGCAATGACGGCTCCCGAACACAACAATATGGCGGGCCAAAACATCTGAGTTGAGATCACGGGCCTGCGGCTGTGTCTTCAACATTTACATCAGGTTAAAAGTAATAGAGAGAGTTTGTTGCCCTGTTAGAAGATAGCAGACTCGCCATTCGTTTTTCTGATTTCGAAACTGTTGTAATCGCACATAACCATGCCGCCTAAAAAGAAAAAGAGTGGGAAAAAGAAGAAGAGTGGGAAGAAATCTGCGAGGCCCTCTGCAGTAAAATCGACCTCTGACACTCTGAACGAACTGAGCAGGGAGTACTACTTGATTCAGATCAGAGACTTGGAGCAACGTTTGGTTAGGTCAGTTGTATTTGTTATTCGGTAACACATTTGTCATTATATTAACAGACATCATGTAGACATTGTAGTGCCGGGAGTGAAATTTTATCCAGAATCTTATTCAAATATACAGAATCTCACTATAGAAATTGCGCTTGCGAGAGCAATCTTATTCAAATATACAGAATCTCACTATAGAAATTGCACTTGAGAGTGCAAGTCAGAAATCACACACACATTAAACCATGGAGGCTTAATTTATTAAGTGCTGAACTATGCGAAATGCATATGTCATAATCAAATGAGAATGAGTATTAAATTGAAAATCTGAGTTATAATTATGGGATTTTGACAAAGCCTGAGCTATCTGTCAGAAGGTGTTTGCAAAAGTCTCTCTAAAAGTTAAATAACAATGAACCAAAACTTTACCTAGTATTAAAACACAAGAATTTCTACTGTAAACTTATTGTAAGATTCTCACATTGGTCTAATATGATTTTAGTTTTTAAAATCCTTGAGCAATTCTTGTTTCCCATTTAATTTAATGCTCTGTGTCAACTCAGACAAAAGAAATGGCTTGTTGTATTGCAAAAGTTGAGCAGCGTGATATCTTCATATCATGTAGCAATTATGTTTACAGATATCAAAAGCGGTGTGATGAGTTACTGGTTAAAAATGGACAATTCCAGGACAAGTTTGATCAGATGGCATCTGACAAGAAAGAAATTGTTTCTTTCTGGAAAAAACAAGTTGAACAAAGAAGTAAGCCATTTTTGCATGTGCACTGATCTGTTAAGTAGACAGATGGTGATTCTGTCATGGTTGAGTATTTAGTTAGTAAGACATGCATAATTAAAAACAGTTGTAAGTTAATACATGCAGTTACATGTATCCACTGCATATTTACCGGTTGTATGTTAAACTATTATGATGTTAACATGGCCCTGACGGCACTGTTAATTGCTTTTTGATATACTGTATACATATATATATGCAACTTCTAAGTGACCCACCCTATTACACTATAATGACTGCAGATTAAGCCTTTTCAAATTGTTTACAACCTCTGCTAAAAGCTCACTAGTAATGCATTGTCTTGTGTTCAAATCCTGCTTTCACTTTTTTGATTGAGCTTAAAGTCAGGAGATCTGTCTGGTATCTGGCAGTGTGAATGCTTTTCCCATCGCTGTGCTCAGTTTCCTGCCTTCACAGCATAAATCAAACAGAAAAGTACATGCACTTCTAGACTTCCATGTAGTACTTCAGTTTATGACATACTGTCCAACCTGATTCCTGCACCAAGTCTGTATTTCTTTTTCCTGCGTCTAAGCAACTTTACAGACAAAAGTTATGCAGGGATTTGAATGAAATTTTGTGCATACAATGTAGCTTGGTCTTGGACTGGGGGCCAGTCCATTAAACTTTAGTAGTGATCCAGGTAGAGAATTTTGTTTTAGGAATTCTTCATGATAGATGTGTAGGACAGTAATGCAGATTACTGTTCGCTTGTCTGTAGTGTGGGATTGAGTACATTTTGCTGTAGTGGAGGATTACACTGCAGGAATATATTCTGATTCCCACTTTGATGGAAAGTTTGATTATTATCTACAGCTGATGAGATTGCTACTCTAAACGACAGACTGATAGGTCTTCACCAGGCTAAAGATGCGGAGAAGGAACAATACGAATCTGCGCTACGCCAACTCCGCACAGAATTTCAAGAAACCAAAGATACTTTGACGTCAGAGAACATGATTTTGGGTAATGAAAACTGTTCATTTGTTTATCTTTCTTTGCTGGCAGTAGATTGAATGAAATGGTTAAGCTGTAATAATTTCTTAAAATATTATGACATTACAGAGTTATGTTCAGAATTTGTTTTTCTTGTATCCGTATTTCATTTTTGCAACAAAAAAATAAATTAATTGTCAAGGCAATGGAGGTTGAATGCTATAAAGAGAAACAAAAAAAAAAATGTAATACTTGTACAAAGAGCCATACTGTTTAAGTGAAGTCAATTCAGGGATGAAAAACAATCAAAACTTAGTGCCAAAAGGTGAAATTTCCTTTGAATCCTTTTGATGTTTGCCCATGTGGTATTATGTTTTAGTAGCTATAATTTTATTTTAATCTATTTTATTTTATTTTTACAGTTACTGTTTATTATAAAGTTGTTGTTTTAATTGTTATTTTAGGAGGTAAACTCTCCTCGTTGGAAGAGTTCAAAGTACAAAAGGAAGATTTAATGGCAAAGTTTGCTGAATTGGAGGCTCAGTTAATTCAGAAAGAACAAGACCACAAAGATGTCATCTACAGTTTGGAGAGGAAGGCTGTCATTGATAAAGACAGGTAGGTGTCTACAGATCACTGCTAAAGACAGGTAGGTGTCCACAGATCACTGTTCAGGAGTCAGATCAAAAGGAAAGTGAAATAATTCGTTAGTAGGAAGACCATAAAAACTATATCAGAAATTAGCTTTGCTGAATCTTTTATATTTGGTGTCTCTGAATTAAATATAGTGAGATGTTTTAATTGTAAGGTGGATTTATGGGCCATAGCCCGGTTACATGAAGAGTAGCTACATGACCCATAGCTGCTGAAGTGCACTTCCTGTCTATACAGCACATGTTGTCATGGCACCTTAGGGAATACTTTGCAAAGCGAGCTTCATGAAACAAGGGCCATATTTAATCACGAACAATGTATAATGCCATCAGCCAATGACGTCTCACCCATCTCTCTCTTGGGCCCTAAAGTAAGTACATGTATGTGATGTCAGATTCACATTATCATTCACATTTCACACACTACATGAGTCTTGTTTGCAAGAATTTTATTTAGACATAAACATAAAGATGTAGAAAAAGTTGCATCAGGGAAAAAAAGGGGTGGGTAAAGGCTACTTTACATTCCAGACATTTAACTGCATTTGATTTAATGAAAAAAAAAATTTAAAAACCTTGCTTTTGATGCTCCCTTCATTTTCTGTGTGGTCATTTCTTGCAAGGCAAAGAAAGCATAAAGATGTGCATTTTCATAACCTAGAGAACTGTTGAAAACCTCAGGGATTCTTATCTTTTATTGTATTGTTTTTATTTTTTAAACACATGCAAGTTTAATTGGTAAGGGTATTCTTTCTTTTGCAGTGAGACTTGTTGTGAGATGAAATGCGAGTCGGAACACAGATAAATTCTTTATTTAAATTGAATTTTGAATTTTTACTTGATTTATTCCTTTGCTGTTAGGTTAAAGAAGGAGATGGTTTTGCGCGTGAACCAGGTGGCCGCCGAGTTCCGAAAGGTGTCTAACAAACAAATGGCAGACACGACAAAGAGAACAATCCGTGAGAATGTCTCCATCAACGCGCAGCTGGCCAAAATGTCGGACAAAACCATGGAGCTCATACAGGAGAATGATGAAATCAGGCAGAAGGAGAAGAAACAGAAGCAGCAGGTGGAACTTCTTGAGGCAAATGAAAAGGAGCTGGCCAAGAAAAATCACAGTAATCAGAAGGTTTGTAATAGGTATCGATTTCGGCGGTGTTCTATGCTGTACACACAGCAAACCTGTTACGCAGGTCACTGTACTTTGCACATGTAAACCAAGTTGAGTGGCCGAGAAGTAGTTTTCAAAAATTGAGCAGCACTTTGCAGCTCAGTACTATGTGGCTATGTCATGTCGGCACAGCGTGATACATTGCAGTCATGAACCTCATGTGTGTGATTATCTCATGCCAGCACAGCACAGTCAATGGCCGCACAATACATTGCAGTCACAAACCTTCTATGGCATGTATGTGTCACTGCAAAACAGTTGGCTTCTAGCACTGTGCACCACCCACACTGTACCCTCTGATTCCCCATGGTACTTTCGGTTTTGCCCTGGCAGTTGCCCACACAAAGTACATAGAGAGCTAATTTCATGTCCCCAGCATTTGTGTTTAGTAACAGTTGAAGTAAATGGTATCATAAAATGTATTGCCTATATTGAGGTGAATTTTTTGCATGCTTGTAAAGCACATTTAGTACAGGTACTTGTTGCTGCCTTGCATGGTGCTTAGCACTGAGAGGTTTAGGCAAGGAAACTGTATAATGTGACTGGATAGGGTGTCATGTATGGTGTCTTTGGCATGATGTTGCACTTTGGCAGCATGGACTTGCCCTGCCACAAGAGGACACGGAATTACATGCACATACATTCTGAGGACTCCTCATCGTCATGTGACTGAAAGACTCTTGATCATGATGCAAAACCCAAGCAATACATACATGCACATATACAGTCGTTCAAGGGATATGTTCTATCATTGATTGTGAGTTTTAATTCGGGTTAATTGGAAAACTTTGTTGTATTAGAATCCATTTTAATGCACTTGCTAACAGCAGAATCCCAAAGTGTACTACATGTATTGAGCTGAAGTTTTTGCATTCATGCGTCTCTTATAGGCATAGTTGAAACCTTGTTACTGGTGACCTTGCTAACAAATCCATGACCGTCCACGGGTTCCTGGCGAACCTTCCCGCATAACAGCCAAAGAGGAAGCCAGCATGAGCTGGACTCACAGCGACCGCATTGTTGTGCTAACCCCCCTTGGTAATGGAGGCGTCCTATTACTGATAAATTCCCCTTCTGTGACATAAAAGCTCTATGATTGGCCTGTGTTTGGTTTTTCAGATAATAAGGATGTTGACGGAGAAATGCAGAAACCAGGAGGAGATGATAGTGGAGTACGAGTCGAGGGAGGAGGAATTTGAAGAGCTGGAGAAAGAGGTTCAGATGTACAGGGAACAGGAGGACACTCACAAGTAAGCCTGATCAACAGTTTTACCTTCTGATATAATAGCCACTTAGACTCAAAAGTTTTACCAACTGTTTTTACCAACTATTGAAGTAACACACAGCCATGAAGTATAACCAGCAACTACATGGGAAACTAGCCAGGAAAACAGATGCTTGGCAAGTTTCAAATAAAAATAATATTGTTACAAGTAAATTTTTTGTTTAAGTATTTATTTTCTGAATGTCCATTTAGACAGTATGTTCTATTGGCCCTTCTTTTTCTTGGTTAGACTCACACTGGTTAGACTCACACTGGTATACCCTAGCCTGGTTTCCTCCACCTATAAAATCTGTCTATCATCTTATAAGTGAAATATTCCTGTCTAAAGCCTTACTCAAAAATGAGTACACATATATACATGTGGAAAAGAAACAAGTAAAGCACTGTTCATGGGCTAATTCTGAGGCTACCTGTCTAATGTTTCAGCCAGCAGATGCAGGCGTTAACGCGCGAGGAGGAGTTGCTGGAGCAGCGTGTCAGGGAGATGGAATCTCACCTGGAGGCCGCTAAGAAGGACAAGCTGAGGATGGAGAAGGTGTTGACAGACACAGCCATGGCGCTAAGACTGGCTCTCAGGGTGAGATATACTGACTTAGTATAAACATGAGTACATATTATTGCCTGTTAAAATTTTGGTACTGTGTCCGTCCATCTGCCTATTCATTCGTTCCTGTGCGGCCATTGGTCTGCATTATCTTTTCGCCTTACCACTATGTTTAGTGTTTTAAAATTTGTTCACTTGTTCTTACCATATCACAAGAGCAGAAGCCTGTTGAAAAGTCAGGTTACCTTAAACCTTGGCTGCCTTGGCTGATTAAGTCTGCAAAAATTTTATTTTCGTTTTCTCTGAAGCAGGATGCAGTATTGATTTTAATACATTTCGGTATATTCCACAACTTAGGAAACATTTCACCTTGCTTTTTAAGACACAGATGTTTTGACACCCAAGTTGCTCTATAAGGCTTCACGTATTTGTGATGGCCCACCTGTGTTTACCAATATCTGACCTGTCTCACCATATCTCACCTGTACTGTGCTGACAGACTGAGAAGCCAGAGGACGAGGAGGAGGAGGACCTTAACGAGATGGAGAGGCGGGACCACATGTTGGAGAACCTGCTTGTCCTGCTGAACAGTGCAGCAGCCATCGGGGTGGGGCCGCTCCCCGGGGACTTGGGCAAACAGTACGACATCAAACAGAGGAGCACCAAGATCCCAGGCAGCGGCAAGGGCATCCGCAAGGGGTAAGGCCAGTGGGCAAGGGCATCCGCAAGGGGTAAGGCCAGTGGGCAAGGGCATCCGCAAGGGGTAAGGCCAGTGAGCCAGGGCATCCGCAAGGGGTAAGGCCAGTGGGCAAGGGCATCCACAAGGGGTAAGGCCAGTGGGCAAGGGCATCCGCAAGGGGTAAGGCCAGTGGGCAAGGTCATCCGCAAGGGGTAAGGCCAGTGGGCAAGGGCATCCGCAAGGGGTAAGGCCAGTGGGCAAGGGCATCCACAAGGGGTGAGGCTAATAGGCATGGGCATCCGCAAGGGGTAAGGCCAGTGGGCAATGGCATCGAGAAGGGGTGAGGCTAATAGGCAAGGGCATCTGCAAGGGGTAAGGCCAGTGGGCAAGGGCATCCACAAGAGGTGAGGCTAATAGGCAAGGGCATCTGCAAGGGGTAAGGCCAGTGGGCAAGGGCATCCGCAAGGGGTAAGGCCAGTGGGCAAGGTCATCCGCAAGGAGTAAGGCCAGTGGGCAAGGGCATCCACAAGGGGTAAGGCCAGTGGGCAAGGGCATCCACAAGAGGTGAGGCTAATAGGCAAGGGCATCCACAAGGGGTAAGGCCAGTGGGCAAAGCCATCTGCAAGGGATAAGGCTGATGAACAGAAGCATCTGCATGGATTAAGGCTGATGAGCAGGGGCATCTACAAAGGGTAAGGCTGATGAATAGGGGCATCCACAAAGGGTAAGGCTGATGAGTAGTCGTATCTACAAAGGGTAAGGCTGATGAGCAGGGGCATCTACAAAGGGTAAGGCTGATGAGTAGTCGTATCTACAAAGGGTAAGGCTGATGAGTAGTCGTATCTACAAAGGGTAAGGCTGATGAGTAGTCGTATCTACAAAGGGTAAGGCTGATGAGCAGGGGCATCCAGAAAGGGTAAGGATGATGAGCAGGTGCACTCGCATGGGATAAGGCTGATGAGCAGGGGCGTCCACAAAGGGTAAGGCTGAGCAGGGACATCTGCAAGGGGTAAGGCTTATGAGCAGGGGCATTCACAAAGGGTAAGTCTGATGGGCAAGGGCATCCGCAAGTGAAAAGGCTGATCAAAAGGGGCATCGACAAAGGGATAAGGCTAATGGGTGACTTCATCAGATGTAATCAGTTATAATGGCTGAGAATAATGGGGAAATTTTCTGTGAACACCTGTGTTAAACTGTTATGCCTTTGTTATCTCCCCTGACAGACAGATGGCCATGACCTCTGGGCCTGGTACCCTCCCCCATTATCAACTGGGTGACCTAGGACTCATCCCTAGGCCACAGAACCAAATCCCCACCAACTTTGACAAGACGAAGGGACTGTCAATGACCACGCGGCTGGGGGCCCTTCGGAAAGTCCTCACCCGCTCCGTGGGCATTCAGACAGTCAGCGCCCCTAAGGTGAGATACACTGGGTACAGATGAAGGGGGCTTAGGCTGAAAAGGCACATTAAACAGTGGCTCCTAATTATCCCACGCTTTTGTAGAAAGTGAAGAATGTGAATAGAGTTCTCTTGCCGTTTTCAAAGGGAAGCAAATCTTGTAAGTCATAAAACAGGAGCGCCCTCTAGCTACTTGACTAACAGTGCTGGTTATGATTATTCAAGACCACTTGTGTTGGTATTGAAATCACTGGTATTGCTATTTCAGCCTGTACATGTAGAGGGCACTGCTGTTTTACAAGTTTCAGGATTTGCCTCCCTTTGATGAACCCTAGTCATGAATGCAGATTCATTTTGTGACCCCACAAGTCCAGTTTGAAAACCAGTTTGATTCTTGTTACTTTTGCAAATTTAGAGAGACTGTGACTGAGAGACAAACAGTGTTGGTATAGTACATCTGTTGTGTGGGATGGACAGGCCCTAATCTCTCTAAATTCAGTAGACGCAACCTTGACTGACCAGCACATAACTAAATCAGAAGACTCTCAGCCTGTTCAATGACCCCTGTTTTGGTGGAGAGATCATGCCATAAGGCCCGTCACCACTGCACACGACAACCAGAACCAGAACTGCAAACGCAACAGTAAATGCAATTACATGCTGTCATGTACTGCAGCATGAAAACAGTCGCCAAGAAAACACATCCAGTTCTACGGCTCTTCCCCACTGTAACCACAGCCATAACTACATGATGCTGTGTCCTGTCCCCACTGCCGGCAACATGAAAACAGTCGCCAAGAAAACACATCCAGTTCTACGGCTCTTCCCCACTGTAACCACAGCCATAACTACATGATGCTGTGTCCTGTCCCCACTGCCGGCAACATGAAAACTGCTGCCGAGAAAACAGATCCAGTTCTACGGCTCTTCCCCACTGTAACCACAACTGTAACTACATGATGCTGTGTCCTGTCCCCACTGCTGGCAACATGAAAACAGTCGCCAAGAAAACACATCCAGTTCTACGGCTCTTCCCCACTGTAACCACAGCCATAACTACATGATGCTGTGTCCTGTCCCCACTGCCGGCAACATGAAAACAGTCGCCGAGAAAACACATCCTATTCTACGGCTCTTCCCCACTGTAACCACAGCCATAACTACATGATGCTGTGTCCTGTCCCCACTGCCGGCAACATGAAAACTGCTGCCGAGAAAACACATCCAGTTCTACGGCTCTTCCCCACTGTTACCACAGCCATAACTACATGATGCTGCGTCCTGTCCCCACTGCCGGCAACATGAAAACAGTCGCCAAGAAAACACATCCAGTTCTACGGCTCTTCCCCACTGTAACCACAGCCATAACTACATGATGCTGTGTCCTGTCCCCACTGCCGGCAACATGAAAACAGTCGCCATGAAAACACATCCAGTTCTACGGCTCTTCCCCACTGTAACCACAGCCATAACTACATGATGCTGTGTCCTGTCCCCACTGCCGGCAACATGAAAACAGTCGCCAAGAAAACACATCCAGTTCTACGGCTCTTCCCCACTGTAACCACAGCCATAACTACATGATGCTGTGTCCTGTCCCCACTGCCGGCAACATGAAAACTGCTGCCGAGAAAACACATCCAGTTCTACAGAATGAAGAATGTTGGGGTCTTTTTTGATTTTCTAGTTGCAGTTGGAGTTGTGGTTATCACCCGCAGTGGGGACAGGCCTTGAATACTAAGACTAGCTGTTGTTTTAATGTACAAAGGTGCACACACCTGTCTTCACTTCCCAAAACATGATAGCAAGGACTATGATTGAGCAAACATCAGACTGACTGGTAATCCCTGATATTTCAGACCTTGTGACTGCTGTAGGCTTTCCTAATTCTGATCTGTTGCATGATTGGTGATTTACCTCCAGTGGTACTAAGAAAATTTCATGAAACTGTACTGTATGTGTTTTGTCATGGTGTGACTCAGAATTGTCATTGTTTGTGTTTTTTCAGGCCATGTTTTACGCGGACCAGTTGCTGAAGAAAGCTCCCTCAGGTTCCCAAGAAGCCATACTCAAAGACCTTCACAGTCGAGAACGCTTAGGAAGTCCTATGGCCCTTGGGCCAATTACAACCTCAAAGAAACTATCAAGTAAAGCCTTTTAACGATTTTCACTGGTTGAGAGCACATCACTTGGTGAAGCCACGACACCTCTCAAGAGATTTGATTGGCCACTTCACACAGTTCTTCACAGGCTCTCTGTCATTGGTTGTCTCCAAACTCGCATGACCATTAGAAATAGTTTTGGAATGAATGACTGAACCAGTCATTAATCAGCTCAAATTGTTTGAACCTAATGTTGGCAGGCAATCTCTGTCATTAAGCAAGAGATGAAATGTTGAAAAACACACATTTTGTTTGCGTGTTTTACATGGTGTGTTTGGAGAAGGGTACACTGCATGACAGTTTTAATGGTTTAAAAGTGCATATGTGTTTTGTATGATTTTCTGTCTCATGTTCAGGATAAAGTTTTAGAAATTTTTTGTGCCAGTTCTGTGATAAAAGAAATTGAAAGGTAAGATCTAAGTAAATATTTACTGCAATAAATAGCATGTACCAAGCACTACATCCTCAACAAGTGTTAGTTTTAGCAATGTGATTAGGTCATTAGCCAATCAAGTGTTTTGGCTTATCATGTCTGTACAAGATCTAGTTGTTAAAAGTCCTTTTAGGCTCATGTTCTAAACTATCGTGTGTTGTTTTTTCTTACATCTTCTTTTGAATTGTACAAAAATTACTGGCAACACTAGTCTGTTTTTTTAAACAAAAATCTTTTAATTAAAGATAAAATCTAATGAATGAAAATTATTTTTATAGTGTCCTAATACAACTCGCATTGATTAAAAGCTTTCAATTAAACGTTTTATGGATTCAAAATAAAAATAATTCTATTTTCCTAAACAATATTGAACAATAATTTTTTTTTAAACTCATAACTGTAAATTAAACTGGTAAATAAGAGTTTGTGTTGTTTACAATCACTATTTGTATTTATTGTACCTCAGCCATGTAAATAAAGATGTATGTATGTATGATATTGTATATACTTGACACATTTCACCTTGCTGTTTGTGTAAGTTTCCTGTATGACACTGATTGTTGTCGTTTATGTGGTGGGTGGTCCAGCACAGGTACATTGGTTAGTGGGATCAAGGGAAATAGAGATTCCAGATGTATGTGACGAATCTTCAGTTCCACATGAGTTCAAAGGAAGGAGGAAGGTGGTTCCAAAAATCATCAGCTGCAAATTTCCGTGTCAGTAGATGAGTTTGGCGTAACAGCTCAAGCCTGTGACGCTGTTCCTTTTTGTATGGCATCGAGGTCACGTCATTGTTGCGACACGTTACGTGTCAGACTGCGGTTGTAATGCCACATTCAACTGAACCATTCTTTTGATATGTTATGTTGATAAGTTAAGTTGACAATTCAAAAAATAATATTGACTATTGTTCCCATTTTTTGCCAGACAAGATAAGGAACTGCATGTTTATCAGAGCTTATGTTGAAAGGGTCCATTGATATTTTTGAAATGTTGCATGTCATTTGCCAAAAATTTACTCACAGTGAGATTTTCAGCAGATGTACATATATTTGGATGTTTTGAACCTAAATTCGTTAGTGGGACAAGGGCTCTATCTTGTTGATCCACCAACTAGCTTAGCAAAGTGCAATAGCATAGAAACTCTGAATAAAGAAATGTAACGCATGGTTGACGTTCTCAATATTTCGACTAAGTTTTACTTGCCATCTTCAGGAGAAGTTTTACTTGCCATTTTCTCCTCGTCAAAATATCGAGAATGTCAACCACGCGTTACATTTCTTTATTCGGAGTTTCTATGCTTTTGCACAAGGGCTCTACTTGCTCAAAATCATAGCATTTTATAGGAGGTCTACACTGATATAACGGAAGTTGCATAACCATGGTTCATATTTTCACTACTGAAAATGTGTTTTTCAGTTTGTAATTAAGACTTTTAGGACTCGCCAGATGATTCTTTTGAGGCTACTGCCATTGTTCTAGGTCACTGTAGACACTGTCAGTTTGAACTGAAATCTCTTAAATTAAGCAATAGTAAGAACCTGAGGATTCAACACATTCGGTTGCAAAGAGATGCTCATGAGTATCGTTCTAGATATAGTATGTTTATTTTTACTGCTAAGCTTTCTTCAGCAACAAATATTGACATGCAAGATGACCCAGTCTCTGTGACTTTACAACAGTACAGCATTCAAAAATAACAGAATGTACAATTAAACACAACCATCACAATCAATGTCAACTATGTTTTATCACAAACATCACACAAATCATGGATACATCGTCCTATTGGTGTAGAAATTGCCTTACTATTTATGTAGTAATTTCACAAAGAACACCCACCTAAACTGTATTCCTTAATTTTTGTTGACCCAAATGACACATACTGTCAAATAACCAGATGCCTGGCCTACAACATATCTAAATATCATGAGCACCATTTTCTCAGAATACATCAGCTGGAATGCAGGTACTAGTGTCCTATCGCCATAGAAATTTAATTAATTCTGTTTAATTGTAGACACAAGTAATGGGCTTTTTTCTTCAATCATTATTTGTCATATTTTATACCTGCAAAATTACCTGGCAGTACATCAACACGCTTCAGATATACAGCCAATCCCTACCCGCCACTTCCATTTTCTGTGCACCTGAATTTTGGGTACAAAATCCAATTAGTGTTTTTATACCTATAACCATCATACATGAATATTGTAGGGTTATCCCCCTTGATGCGCATGGAAATTACCTCCCTTTTGCTGCTTCAGATGCAACTAGAGCCTGGGAATACCACTGGTCGTACCTGTGCAAAGCAGATAAAAAGGCTGGTGTTTTACACCGTACTCAAGAATATTTCACTTATACGACGGCAACCAACATTGTGGTGGGAGGAATCCGGGCAGAGCCCAGGGGAAACCCATCCGCAGGTTACTGGCAGACCTTCCCATGTTTGGCCAGAGAGGAAGCCAGCATGAGCAACTGCATTGGTGAGAGGCTCCTGGATCATTAGGCTGCTCTAGCATTCTAACACCCTCAGACAGAGAGAATCAGGAGGGGTGTAGGAGCTGGATTCAAGCACCCGCTGTCATGCGTCACAGCCTAAACCTGTTCGGGAAGATCTTGTTAGATGGGATGGCCTGTAAGTGTGACAGCAAACATGCAGTCACCATACATTTGTTGTTCTTCACTTGTTTTCTTGTTTAATGCACTAGTCACAAGATTTTTTGCACATAGCATACTGGTCAGTTTTATGGGTGGAGGAAACTGGAGTCCACAGGTAAAACCACTGATCTTTGGCAGATTACTGATGACCTTTTCCACATGTGTGGTACTTAACCTTAAGTCAGCTTGCTTTTTTCTTGGGGGCCATTCATACAACATTGTAACTAAGCCGACTTAGGCATATTGAAATGAGTTTAGGCATCTCTGCACTCACACAGGCAATAATTAAACCTCCTTAACATTTTCTTACCATGAAGGACATAAGCAGCAAAGTCATATCTGGGAAACTTTCCATTCACAGGGTAAAATTTTACCAACAAACCAATCCCAAGCCACATGCCAATGTGGGACATTTAAACTGGTTTAAATATGCCCTTTTCGCATTCACACGGCAGACTTAAACCGGCTCAGGTAAAGTGGTACATTTAAACCAGTTTAACTCTGTCCGTGTGAACAGGGTAACAGATTTGCACATCACAATGGTGGAAGACTGGAGGTCGTAAACGAACATAAGACTCTACAAATGACCACATCTCTGACCTCTTACTGTCATCAAGAAGAAAAGGAGATGGGGAATGGGAGCTTTTGTTAATGTTGACTGCTAGCTCTGAGATAGGTTGACCTTAATTACCAGTCTACATTTCAGATCATAATTACCAGTCTACATTTCAGATCATCCTAAAAGCTTAACTGGAAAAATGAAATAGATCTTAGACAGGATATTTGAAAATGCAAGAGATTTATCTAATCAAATTTCACAGCAGTGAACTTGTACAATGTGTTATCACTGGCTTTACTTCTGTGTGGTTATTTCCTGGGCCAGGACAGGTTCAATAACATCTACAGCTGCTATCTTGTGAGATGGCAACAAATTCCTCAGATTCGGGTTTAAACTTGTAACCAGCACATGTTTAGAGGACACAAAAGGGTCATTAGAACAGGACCATAGAAAACTGTGTTCAAAAACACATCTGCTAATTCTTAATGATTATTGATTTACCAAGTAAAATGCAATTAAGCGTTCAGTTTGAAAGGTGGGCTTTATGGGCCCCAGTTTGGTGTAATAATGTGAAGGCCTTTTTGTTTTACTGCAATTTGCACATTAATGAAATGTACTCATATAGCATTATAGGTAAAGAAACCTATAATTTACATAGCTTACATTGTGAGAGACAGAAAATGTATAATTAAACAATCATCACACTGCATGTTATCCACATAAAAGCCTGTCTCACATTCCAGACATTTAAGTGCATCCAGTTAGGTTAGCAAATATGAGCATTACTATAACATTACTACAAATATGTGAGCAAATATGAGCATTACTATAACATTACTACACATTGTTCTGGATAAAGTTTTAGTTGCCTTTCTAATGATGCTTAATTCTCATCTTTGTTTTAAAGTATGTATCAAAATGATTCATTACTCCATACCTCAGAGTATAACATGATGTCAATTTTTAGGGCGTTTACAGAACTTTCCGCCGAGTTACAGAGAGCAATACGGCCTTCAAACGACAAAAGTCATCGCCAGCTGTCGCTACATCGAGGTTCCTGTGGAAGATTCATGATTCCAGTGAGAAGTTCTACCCGAGAAGGAAAAAACCAATGTGTCTCTCAGTTGCTCTGCGATACATGTGCAAAAATATCATTGAATATTTGTAATCGTATGAAATGCCTACCACTGATAAAGACGTGTGACACAAAACCACCAGAACAACCCCATCATGGAATTCATATTTCAAAATTTCGATGCATTCAGAGTTAACTCTTGGTGATGGTTTATTTATAAATCAAAATGCCTTACGCTGTTTGAACATTACGGCAATATGAAGTGTAAAAATTGCAAAGGAAATTTTTTGTTTAGCCCACGAATGTGATTATTTCATGTTGCACTGTATAAAACAGAGCAATCATCAATATATAAAGCAACAATTGTGACTGCACAGTCGATGTCAAAAGAATGTATCTTTGATCTAAATTTTGATATTAGCAAAATACACATATGCTACATCATGGACACATCAGCAAAAATATCTGTCTAACGTTAAGTAAAACTGTGTAAGGGTCTGAAATGAGCTGTTTAACCAACAGCATCAGCAAAGCAGAAAATGTTTGAAACCTGTTGTTGTAGAGCAATCCAGCTACTTGTATTTTAAAAAGTTAATATTCATCAATGTCAAGCATTTGAAACAGCACACAGAGTCTATATACCATTTTAACTGGTCGTTTAAAAATTAGGCCTCTTTCAATAATTTTTCAAACTTCATGAAATTAATATTTTTACCTTGGAATCTGAGGTTTGAAATTGTTTTGTCTCAGAAACAAGAAACAGCCTACTTTTTGTAAGTAAGCATGGGGCATCTTGTCCTTTGCTAATGAAAAAAAAATATGTCAGCAGTTTTACACATGTTAAAATAAAGGTAATACTTCAATTTGCCATCTCTTGCACGATTTACTTATATTTTGCCTCTTCGTGAATTTGTAAAAAGAGTAAATAGATCACCATGGACCGATGAGACAGGGTTATCCCCCTTGATGCGCATGGAAATTACCTCCCCTTGGTATATAAAGTACTCCCAAAACACTGGTAAGACTGCTGCATTTCCTGTTATTAAGTTGACTTCAATATCAGTAAGCCCAAAGCCATTTCAAATACCAAATTTTAGATGAACTATGTAAGTCGGTTGTAGAATATTTTAATTTTATAACACTTTCAGCGTTACCTTCACTGGTTCATTCACCTTGTAGCCTAGTGCTCTGATTTGTTTCGGACGCAGAGGAATATCTACCATTTCATCATGACACGCACTTGGATTACTCAAACTGAAAAATGATCTCATAGCTTATCTGTGTTAACAAGTTTGTATGTAGCTTTTTTTTTTGATTGTTACCCAAAATGTTTACACATGATGCAATAAAGTCACACGTATCTATATGCCAGTTTTTAAATATTTTATTTTTTCTATGGTACTTTGTGAACTTGTGTAAATGAGCAAACAGTCCACCCAGTGGCGTTAAGACAGGGTTATCCCCTTAACGCACATGAAAATTACCTCCCTTGGCACATCAAAACAACTTAAGACTTGCATTCCTTTCAACCTTATCATTTCTGTAAAACTCTTTCACAAACTATTGAAATGGCTATTTTGGAAATCAAAGAAACAGCCTTTAGAATGCCCCTCAACACAGCTGCTCAGTAGACAGGTATGAGGGCTAAGGTGTCTATAAATCGCTGCCACGCACAAAGTTAAGAATATCAGCAAATGATGGGTAAACATGTGACCATGTCGGAACCTTCGCCATCCACTTGAAGTACAATCGAAATTTTATAATAGGTTCATATTGTTATCCGAAGATTTATGTTATTAATTTATTTGGCTGGTGTTTTATGCCGTACTCAAGAAAATATCACTTATATGACGACGGATGGCATTATGGCGGGAGGAAACCGGGAAGAGTGGGAGGAGAGCCACGGCCATCCGCAGGTTGTTGGCAGACCTTCCCATGCACAGCCGGAGATGTACTAGTGCGCTAACCTCCTCGACAATGGAGATCTTTCACAGTGAATCAATATGTTGAAGAAAATAAGTTTTAACAGACAGAAACTCAATGTGCCACTTTCAAAAAGTTGTTTGGGAAAACAGAAAATACAAATCACTCACTTAATTACACATTACAGAGATTAGGGAACATTACAAATTTCCACAATTTTTGGCTGATTAATGTAAAATTTGAAATCACCATTCATCTGTGTTTTGCAAATGAAGTCCGAACATGCTTTTAATGTTGTAATACGAGAGCTACAGCCATAAATCTACGGCAAAATTACTCAAATAGCAGAGCATTGAAGATAGTTATCAAGTTTTCTTCTCTCCAAATCATTCATCAAATCTTTATAACACAAGGTCAAGCTATTCCAGCTCCAAACTGATTTAGCCTACACACAATGGGGGACCATTCTCACCGGACTTAATTTGGGGTCGAAGCAGAGTTGTCTCGTTGCCTTTGTGGTAACTTTCTGTGGACAAGAAACCCCACGGATAAGTGTACTTGTAGCCAGAGATGCAAACCCTACATAACAGGATATATCCCTTTTTGTAACAGAAATGTCTCAACAAAATGTTTGTTGTGCATACATCAAGAATTTTAGCCATCTCTCAACATCTGGTGCCCTAGTGCAAGTTAACCCAGTTTTCTTCCCCGCTACTCCCCACGTAGAACTGAATGTGTTCAGTTTACCTGTGTATTCAGTTGAATGTTGTTTAATATCATAATTAATTTTTCATTAGATGATGGCTTTCCTTTTTATGTCAAAGAAACCAGAGTGCCTGGGGTAAACCATCGGCCCTTGGCAAGTTGCTCAAAAACTTTCCCACCTGTGACATACAGTTATGCACATCATATTGGTGGAAGATACGTTGTCTTCTAATGAACATCATGCTGCATAAAACCTTGAAGCCCTTGAGTGTCACTGATCACTTATTGTCACATGACCCCATAAACAGTGAGAACTGTGGAACCTACGAAGTCCCTGTCCATAGCTGGGTTTGAACCTACATCTCCTATGTTGTAGTGATAGGAAGATGAGTTCCTTTACTATCATGATCTGCTCCCATTCTGCATGCTAAAGAGGAGCATTATTGGTACGTGGTTAATCATACATGCAAAAGATTTCCGACAAAAAAAAAAATAAAATCAATGTGAAATTCCAAGTGTTTAGTCAATTTAACATTTTATTTTCAACAATCATGCAGTGCATTATTTCAATTACAACTTAAAATGATGAGACATTAACAAATAATTACAACCATGAAATGGTTATGGTCCTCCATGTAAAAAGACACAAAATAAAACACATGTATGACAAATTCACCAGTTTCAGCCCAGTTTTCACACGACAAAAATTCTTATAATGCAACTGAGCTCCAAATTAGAAGGTAAAGCTACATCAGTGGTACATTCCACTGGTTTCTTGCTCGGAGAAACCTGGTTTATCCAGTTTTCTTCCAGAAAAATCACATTTGTGTAAAAAAATGACCTTAATATCAATAACAAAAACAGAACCCCACCCCCACCCACCATGTCAGTTTTCCTCAAATAAGTCTATTTGTGTATCTAAGGAACAGCGCCCTATATTAGCTACAACATTTAAACGTCTTGATACTATATCAAAAAAAGAAACCCTAGACATCTGAAAAGAAATAATATGTAGACATAAATAGTCAGTGGCTACGACAGGATATATTTCAATGGCCGGTAACTTGCGTACATGCATTCAAATGGGTATGGTGATTAAATACTGTAAAAGTGCTCAAAGATCTCATCACATGATCAAAATTCATCAATTTAAACAATTATTTAGGACCGGTATTAGAATCAATAATTTTGCATAAAAAAAACAACAAAAAAAAAACAACACAAGAATGAGATGACAACAAGATTTCAACATTTACCTCCCCTTAACACACATTCAGTAATAAATCTTCAGCTATCTTCCATACAAATTGAAAAAAAATATATAGATGTTAAACTTGCATTCATGTGTGAACATCAAAATCTCACTTAAACAAACCTGGGCGCAGCCTAACAGCTACATGATGACAAAACATTCTTACTTTTAAGCTTTCATCTCAGCTGATAAGGAGAAAGAAAAGTTGCTTAACAAATTTTTCAAATCCACAAACATAGAATACAGTCACAGAGATATCCCTAAGTGTTTTCAAATTTGGTTTTGCCATGTTACATGTAGGTTGCATTGTTGTGCTATAGTTAAATAGGTTCAAAGCTTTTCAAGTTAAGGCAATAATTCACACTTCTCGTTTTGCTTGAAGTCTGTTTTTTGCCTCTGTTTGAGGCAGGTTTAAAACTTTGCGAAGCTCAACGCCCGTTCTGCAGGCCATGTGATCTGCTATCGTGACAAGACACGCATCCACGGCCCGGTTAATAACCTGTTGCTCTGACGAGGAAAACTCAGACAAGACATAGTCACATATCTCGTCCTTGGTAGGCGGTCGGTCTATCCCAATCTTCAACCGGGGCATCAGCTAGAACAGAGGAAGTGGAAATCAAAAAGAAATGAACAGTGAACTTTCTCTGAATCATTCCTGCATATTACGCTAAAAACAGTTCATACAATCTTTACTTGATTGGTGTTTTACGCTGTACTCAAGAATATTTCACTAATACGACGGCGGCCAGCATTATGGTGGGGGGAAAGCGAGAAGTGCCCAGCTGAACGGAAACCCACTACCATCTGCAGGACTTCAACTCACAGCTAATGCATTGGTGGCAAATTCAGAGATCTGAAAGCAGAGGTACTTACATCTGACCTTAAGGAATCCATACATGAACGGACGCCATTGTGACCACTGAAATGATAAAAAAAAAAAGATAATTATACAAAAATAAATTTTTTTACAAAGATTTTTAATGCAGCAGGTTAAATATTTTTCTTCCATTTTCTAGCAAGAGTTTAAGTTTCAACCTTATTAACTTTCTTTCTGTTGGCAATTACAACATCTGAACGTCACAACTATATGTAGTTATCACTGATTTCAGGCTTTTCCTCCCCAAAATTTGAATTCATACAATTTAGAACATTAAGAACAACACATGTATTAATATGGCTAACTTTTAGTCATTGCTCTATGGACCACTTCCAAATTCTTTGTGATGACTCAAGAAAGCTTACAAGAAAAAAGAAAAATAGGCTTTCAAGGTTATACTTGGTTAGTAGTTCTATGGTGAAGTGTTATTTCTGTGGTAAAGTGTTATTTCTCACCCCTAGTCTTCTGACTTTTGCCACCCTACCCTACTCAAAACGGGCCGATTTTTCTTCCAAATTGATATTCTTGAAATATCGGAAATTTGTCAACTTCTTCCCAAAATGTCGGATAGTGCAATCCTTCATTATCATGTGATTTTGTACTCACTTTGCACTGCCGAGCTCCTTGACAGCCACCTTCCCTAACGACTTGTCAATGTCGTCGTGTACCAGGTAGATATGCTCTGGTTCTATGTCAAACAACCGTGCTGGGGACAGTAACAAGAGTGTAAACATTGGGTGAAAACAAACTGTGCTGACTGAGGAAAAGGACGGCATACACTCACTATTTATACTAACTGATCCACATCACAGGTTCATAGAGTAAATAATTAAACTTTATGTAAATCAAAAGAAACTGATTTTGTAAATCAATATTTTGAAACATAAAACTGTAAAAAACAAATAACAGTAACGAACCAAAACCAGAGGAGTGTGAAAGAACTGTATGAGCTACAGTAGTTACATGCAAATATATCACTGTGACTAAGATCCATATTTCCATGCTTCTCTTTCAATATACAGCTAAAGGTAGGTAAAGTCCTCATAAAGATCTCAATTAAAAAGCACGTAGTAGTACAAATGGGATAAATAAATGGTCAATGTGTCTCAATAAGGTGGTGATACAAAGAAATTTTTTCTACAACTTCTTGCATTGTATGATTTATGAAAGTCAAGAGATTCATAAAAGTTGCTGTTGAGTACAACCCGACCCACTTTCCACAAAAAGGCCCCACTTGAGTTATAAGGTGGTATTTTGACAAGAGCTTTTTCCATCTTTTTTTTTCTCTGCATGTTAATTCCTTTAAATCCCTGAAGGTAGGATTAAAAAGAAGGGAAATCCCCTGGTGGCTGGCCCTAAACCAAAAAACCCGTTTTTAAGGATGGCTTTATGTACATGATGGTCCTCTATTTGCAAAAATGACAGCAGAATTCAAATACAGATTATAACTCGATGAAGCTTAGTTTTACGTAATCAGGTACAATGATCAATTTGCTGTTGACATCAAACTGACATTTTGGGTTTTCGCTCAGAACTGTGAAAAGAGGGTCCAAACTGAACAGACTGAATGTAAAATTTATTTTTTTCTTCTTGGTGCCTTTATTTGAAAAATTGCGAAAATATCTGAAGTAATAAAATGTCAAGGCAACAATGTCAGAGCATCCTTTCACAATCTGCTGCTTGTTTTGTGGCAATCCAGCTGATTTATTACACTAATTTCCTTTCTTTCAACAGTGCCAGCCTCTTTCCCTCACATCATACTAGTACCTGTTTTAGCCACACTTGTCCCATTGACGTTCATCGGCATTTTGGGTTTCAGTAGGACCACGTCAAGGTCTTCTGATATTGACGTCTGAGCTACGAAGCCCACGCAGTTCTTCTGATCCTTGACCCAGGGGGCATGGAGATACCCCGCGAGCTTGTCAACCACCTGCATGCCCACGCTGTGACGCGTCAGAGGACGGTCATGGTTACCCAAACCCACGATCTTAAACAAGAAACGGAAATGGACTTAGCAGACTGCCTTTGAATAGACGAGTTCGGTTTAACATCCCAGATGCATGACGTTGTTCTATTTTGTATGGCACTAATGTCACTTCATTGTTGCATGGCGTTATGATGCAGGCTGCAATTGTAAAGTCACAGTTGACAGAACCATTAGTTTGATACAAAGTTGTCTCGACAATAGCAAAAAATGACTGAAAATGAAAGCCTACTGTAAATGACCCAAAAATTTCACCCCAAAAAGTTCAATCTCCATTTTTAGACTCAAATAAATGTCATAAAATATTTCTAGTGTTGAATATCACATATTCCCAGTTGGATATTATGACACCTTCCAAACAAAATCAGAACAACTTTCTAAATGGCAGAGAATTCCCAGAATCAGCAACAATATGCAAATTAGTCATGGGCAAAATTTTAGATCATTTAGAATGTGTGTATCATCAGGTAGCTGGTGTACAGCATTGGGAGGAAAAGCTGTACAAGATACTTCAAATTTAGACTCCACCACCAGCTTTTCCCAGACTCCTCAGCAGTGATGTTCAATGTTGTTGCTCAGTGCATACACGACTTCTCATGGTGTTTCCTGGTAGAAGGGAGGATCTAATGCCACTTTATTTACAACTCTGCCTCAGTGTGTTATCCTCAACAGGTGAAAACACCAAACACGACATCTTATCTGACAACAGTATTAGTGCATGACACAACATGTGTGACTTCTGTAGCTCGGTTTTCTACAGTGCTTACTGGATCTTCCTGGAATACCTACAAAGCTAGAATGGCTGGGTGAGGAATGCCAAGTGCATGCTTAACTGGCTGGGCAGGTAAATAAGTAGGTTCATGTAATAAAGGTAGAATTAAATTTGTACTTGGCAGTCAGAGCGAACTGAACTGGTTCTGTCTGGCTTATGACAGGAGTCTGGCTGCTTTCCAAGTCAAAGGTCCTGGTAGGAGGGGATCCAGGGTATGCACTCCTCCCTTCCTAGCCTTACCCTGCCAAAATGTAAATATCACCCTGACCTATATAACATGTCAACAGCAGCATTCTGGTTAAAATGTTCGCTTATCCTGACAACTGAGGCATGACCTGTGGTTAGTTGAACATTGACTGTGGTACAAATAAGGAGTGAATAGGTATTCATAATCCAGTAATATCACTCATAACTTTTTTAATATGTAACACAAAAGTAGTGCAACTCCGAAAAATGAAGATTTTGCTATAACTCAATATTTCAGTGCTTTGTTTTTCCATCATCAGGAGAGAAAGGATGAAGGCAAAACAAAACGTCGAAATATTCAGTCAGTACCACAATGAAATCTTCACTTTTTGAAGTGTATTAGGTTTTTTATAGCTTATTCATTCTAAATTCACAACATTGCTCTCTTCTTTGTGTAAACTTGCAGAGGTCTTTTTAATCAGATAACTTTAACCAGGCTTAATTCAAACACTCTTTGTTGTCCTGATGTACTTCCATGGTAAATGAAAATAAAAAAAGAACTAGTATATAAAAGCAAGTCCTCACAGAGCACTTATAAAGTTTGTTAAAAATAAAGTCATGACAGAAAAGAATGCTCAGAACGAGAACTTTGCAGAATTCTCACATTAAGTCTTGTCAATTTCCTCACAGTTTTCTCAGAAAGGCCCCTTTAGAAACCTGTCAGAGGACTTCAAATTTGCCGACCACGTATAAATATAACTCGCACAGGTCCATGGATGTAACCAAATACAAGCAGGGGTTTTTCTAGCCAATTGCTTTGCAGAAACCCAATTTGAACAAATTAGAAAACTCAATATTTTTCATCACCAATGCATGTAAAATGTATCTAATACACATTTATTTTATCACAACTGAATACAAAATTTGTCTAAAACTCAATTTTCCGATATTTCTTGTTGTGGTTACCACAAGTACCATAACTGCTGCGTTCATATGTCAAGTCTCTGAGTATATGATACATTTATTTAATGACAGACATACATGTATGTTATAGGTAAATAATTGCACACCTGTATACATACAATGTATCTACATCTTTGTCAATCCATTGCCTTGACTGACCTCATTAATAAAACATGCCCTAGTCCACAGTACGGTAGGATAAGCTTATGTTATGTAACACTGATGATACAATCTATAGCAAGGCATAAGGGAGTCTAAAGCAATTCTGAACAGGATATAACCAGATTTGCTGCACACATCTTAAAAGAAAAGACAACAAAATAATATAACCAAAGTTATTTCAGAGGAGGAGTCCATACACACCTAAACGGGCAGAGGCTGTTTTTTATGACGTGCTCGGCAACTCTATAAATCACCCTTCAATCTGGAATTCTTACAAGGCCATGGGATACGCCATTTTAGAGAAACTGGCAACACGATGTCGCGTCATCCTTACCCTGCTCTCTTCAGTATCAGGGGCAAGACACTGTTTTGTGTGAGAAGTACGGTGCCCTTTATTATCACAATTGAAGGCCACGTACTGTGGCCTCCTGGTTGAGACCTTGGGGAATAACCCAACTACCACTTTCTTGTGCTTTAAAGTATATCAGAATTGTCCTGTAATCAGACGGAAAACATCTGATTTAACACTACTTCCATATGGCAAAGTGGTGTCACCTGTACTGCAAGGTACGGGTGACGTCACAGCTGAAACAGATGCTTTCTTGGGTGGTAGAAATATCTCACCCTTCATTGGTTAAAACTGAGAGCGTGGCCACCTGTTCAGTTTTCCCCATGTTAGCATTTTTTCCTTAGTCTGAATTGTGATTTCTTATTTATCATAAACCACAAATATAAAAAGTGACGTTTTTCCAACTATGAATAAGATTCCTTATCGATACATACATAATCTGGTCTAGTGTTGTATTTTCTTTTAAAATTTACCTGTGATTTACACACATACTACAAACTTAATGCATGATATTATGAAACACCCCTTCTCCATCAAAATGTAACTGATGTACTGTACATAAAATTTTGTTGATGACTGAAGTGCCACAATTTGCCCGATTCTGTTCGGAAAAGGGAAAGGAATGAAAGTAATATTTATTTAAAAGCCTCTAAAAATGTTTTTCAAAAAAAAAAAAGAGTTTTTCAGGTAATTTACCATATTTCAGAATGACACATAACATAGTAACCATTATTATTGCTTCACAATGTATTCACTAATATGTGGGAAATGAAGCAAACGAGGGTGATCCATCAGAATATGTCACTTCCATTAGCACTGTATAAAACCATGTACCATGGTAGATCAACTGTCAAAATGGGACCAAAGGAAAGACGCCTAAGGCCTGTGAAACTTGATCCCTTGTTTCCCCTAATAGTATTTTGGAAAGCTGCTGCAGGTGGCGGAACAATTTTCATTATCATTAATCTGCTAGATTTTGTGATAATCTCATCCTCTGTGACAATATTTGGTAAAAAATGAAGTAAAGAGTTTCACTGTGGGGGCAATCCTAGATGAAATGTGGGCGGTGACAGGAAATAGGAATCACATGAGAATTACATTTTGAGGCTTATCTTTCCTTCTCTCAGCTACAGAAACAAATAGTGAAGTGTAGAGGTCAACTAACGGTATGGGTGTGATAAATTTTCTACAGTTGGCACACCTGGCTGGATGTACCATTCTGAAAATACATCACCTCAAATACTATTCTCTAATTTGAAATTTTAGAATAACTAGGGACACTTAAACAGAAAGAGAGGTCCGACACTATTCATTCATTAAATGCCTTTTATAACATATATGAGTATGATTACGAATCAGATATATTCTGAATGTTAATTATTATTTTCAGATATAACTGAAGAGATCATCTAATGGGGTGAGGACGACCTTCACTACATATCTTAAACCGATATTTCGTCGAGGGACAAATATTATTAAAAATATAATTTTCAAACCATGTTAATGCCTGAAATACTTTCTTGCAAAATACAGAATTTACCCCAAATATTAAGTACTATAAGTTGTTGTTTTTTCCCATACCAGATATTTGGCTTTCTTCCTTCCGTCTGTCATCGGATGAGGTCCAAACCTCGACTGTCGTTGTTGTTCGATCAATCGTGCCGTTGCCATAGTTTTTAGCCCTGAATCTGCGAAGTCGGCAGGAATTAAACGCAGTACTTCTCTCAAACATCTTGCTATATTATTCGTCTGCATTTTCAATGATATAATTTATAATCTTCTTCACGTTGGACGAGAAATGTTTCACAAGACCAGGCAACAAGGTGGCTCAAACGTGTCTACCGGTTGTGACACTTCGCTGACGAAGGCGGAATCTCGTGGAGCTTAAAATAGATCAGGCCAATTCATAAATGTGAGTGGGGAATTGGAACAACACTTGAGGCATTTGTCGTACAGTTTATTTTTGACAGGCCTTCAGAGCTTGTTTTAAATTTTAAAAAAAGTAATAAGATATTAAAGTTTTACTCAATATTGTAACCTTTACACTTGGTTTTGGTCCCGCTGTAAATATGAGAACAGCCTTTTCACCCTTCATGGAATTAAGTCGACCGTTCCCCACGGTTAGCGGGAATCCTTTAACGTGGGCTGGGTTATTTTCTGTGCTCTGATTGGTTGAAATATCGGTGTGGCATCGCAATGAATGAAAGCTATGGCCGCTGGTCTTTTGACGGGCAGACTTGCGGTGGTGACAGGTGACGCCAGTTGTAATGTTGTAGGATGTGAGCGCCCACAGCGATGTGGGCACACATTAAGTTATTCGTGTGAAATTCAGGACGTGCTGTTTTAACAGACACGATTCTGATATCATATAAACAAGAGTTGGGTTACACAGCATGGACTTTGACCCCCAACTGAATTCAGCCTGGAACTGAAGTATATAACCGCATGTATTGTATATATATATATATATATATGATATCTATGTATCATATATTAATATGAAATCGAAGGGACAACTTTTAGAAACGGCCTGAAGAAAAGGCATGTTTCCTTTCAATATTTTCCCTTTCATATATACTCTAACCAATTGGGGAGTTTCAAGTTGGAGCTCTCTTATCGCTAAAGATCCAACAGTACCATGTGATGTCAAAAATGGTAGGCAGTTGTTTCTGATTACATTTGCTATAACATGGTACTCTGAAAAAAGTTTCAAAAAAAGGTTATTGAGACAAGACGTACAACAGGGAAAATTGAGGAGCTGGAAGTTTTTCAATTTAAGAAGCTCCTCAACAAAGGAGAAGTCATTTGCACCTCCCTAACACAGCAAGACTGGTGATCAGTAAATCAAAGTGAACAAAATTGCCTGACATTTTTGACCAGTCACATGACTCTTTTTACCTTCTGCGACAAAAGAGTTCAAACTCGAAACTCCCCAGTGAAGCTGACAGGAGAAGGTTCAGGTGCCAGTGTGAGTGAAGAGGAAATCTTGAAATACCCAATTATGTGCCCTGGGCATGTTGATATTCCTTACTGTTGCCATGTTACCTTATGATAAGCGGAAAGGCACGCTTGACTGAATGGGTAGGAAGCATCATTTTCAAAATACTCTTTTATATAACATCAGAGCAAGGATCATGGTCACTGTTTTCGAGTAACTTTACACCAAAAGCAACGAGCTTTCCATAAAACACCTGCTTATATGAACATATGCGCAGGAGAAATGAACGAACTTGAGTAAATCACATGAAGAACAGCAAAAAGAAAGCACCGATGTGCGCACTTTAATGTTGAATGGAAAGCAAAGTTGGTTTGCTGATGTGCTTTTGGAAAACAAGGCTAGTCACACATGTTCGTGGCAGTGAACTGAAGTGATCTCTAAGCCAGAGAACTCTAGCTGCCTATAGATCAGTCCAAGCTAATGTACTCTGAGTCAAAGTGTTTCATGCATTTAAAAATTTTAAACAGGGAAGATCAACTAATATTTACAGCAGCTGTTGTTTTTTTTTTATTGGGGATGAATTTACTTTTATGTTATTTTTTTCTGCAGAAAAATCAATAATAAAAACATCATGAATTATTAGCTACAAAAATTGCATGAGGCAGGATCATGAGAAACAGTTAAATAATTAATTATCAGTGGCCCAAGGTAATTTGGACATGGTCAACTTGTCCATGCAGGAAATGTGAACATTCCTATTTCTCTGCCTGTACAGGGGGTGGCAGTGGAATTGGGCGTGCTGTATGTCAGGTACTAGCCAGAGAGGGGGCAAGAATCGCTGTTGTCGACCAGAATGAGGCAGGCGCCAACGAGACTGCTCAGTTAATTGGCTCAGGTGAGTATAGGGTTGTGTGCTAGGTCCAGCAGTTGAAAGAAAAGGAACAGATTAATGAACATTATGTTACCGTGTTGGGCTACATTAGACACCGTGGGTGCCTTAATTAAAAGACAAAATCCATTTCTCCGTTCGAATTGCTGTATTCAAGGGAAAATTGTCGCAGAAAGAAAACAGTGGCTTCGCGCTGTAGTGTCACTGTAACATGAAAACACAAGTGTCAGCTCTGACTTTTGTGCAGAATATTTACAGTGTATCATGTTTATACAGTGTGTAAAAATCTTACACTGTGATAAGTCTTACAGTGTACCAGAATATTACAGTGTAACCTAGCACTCACACGGAGAATATCACAACATCACTTCAGCCTTGACTCCATGCAATATCTAAATCGGTCAAATACACTGCTCCTTTTAAGGCATTCCCACATATCCTAAACGTGTCAACTGAGCAACAGCAATAACCCTACGTTCAGGACTTCAGTTTCAGTAGCAAAAGAGACCAGTATGGCGTATGAACATGAGAACGTGCGAACATTATTATATGTACATCCTCGATAGCTATGAGACTGACTCGTCACATATCATTATCCAACAACAACGCCATGCTAGCAGTCTGAGGAATTAGCCAACTTTACACAAGCACATAAACAGCTCCTCACCCTGGTTATAGAGGTCATTGCTCACAGGCACACTTAGATTTGCTTCACCATCACTGCTGTGTGGTCAGCCTGTTGTAATACAGAATTGCAGCAAATTACAACATGTCACCATTAGCCCCACAAGTCTACACAACAGGGGTATGCTAAACAGAGTGCTCTTTTAGGAGTATCGTACTTATGCTAGCATACGCGACATTTAAACACATTTTCGTTTTATATGACCAATGTGACAGTGTAAGAAAACCTTGTCGGAATGTTCCCCTGATGTTTACATGTAAACGTTGCTCTTACATTTAAGTCGGTACAGTGAACTGTACGTTGCTTTTGTGAACAACTGGTCTACCTCCAGATACTCTTAACAGAGTATTGCTTTATGCACTAACTACAGTAGCGAAATACCATGTTACTCACATACATTTAACAGCAAATTGCCTCTTTAACACCACGATGTCTGGACGAGTTGGTCTATGGTCAGTGTCCGTGCTTTTTTGCGGAGCAGAGACGGAACTGACTGGTGGCGCCTTGACGGGCTGCTAACAATATGGGGAGATAACGCATATACAATTTATACAGTGGAAGGAGACGTCCCTCCAACTACAATTACACTATCCTTGGCACCCATCTTTTTACATTATCCTAGAGGGTTTTAGTGCACTCGCACAGTGC
Source organism: Acanthopleura granulata (assembly GCA_016165875.1). NCBI lineage: Eukaryota > Metazoa > Mollusca > Polyplacophora > Chitonida > Chitonidae > Acanthopleura > Acanthopleura granulata. Next base: position 454,911 of record JABBOT010000024.1, on the reverse strand, counting down.
AATGACACAAGAGCGACTCACCAATGGGACCGCTGTGAGTTCAGGTCCACCTCATATTGGCTTCCTCTCCAGATGTATGTGGGAAGGTCTGCCCGTAACCTATGCGTGGTCGTGGGGTTTTCCCCAGGATCTGCTCGGCTTCCTCCCAACGTAATGTTGGCATCAGTGAAATATTCTTGAGTGCGGCCTAAAACACCAGTGTAATAAACGAATGCCCAAGTACTTTGGGCACATCCAAGGTGAGTATGAATGTCCAACTACCCTAAAACATAACATAACTAAAGCTTTTCAAACATTTCCTACCACAAGTAAGTGTGTACAGATCAGACAAAACTTTCTCACGGTCTCTTATCTATCTGGCAAAAGTTAGTAACTTTATCCACCCATAAACCTGACTCCTGTCATATAAGGGAAACATTACCACGCCAAAATTACCCAGATCTTTGCATTTTCCTCATCTTTCAGACGTGAGTAAAGCTTACACAGCTGACGTGTCATCGTCCAGCTCAGTCCTTGAATTGCTGACCAATGTCCACTCTCAGTTCTCAGACGTTCCCACTGTGCTGGTCAACTCGGCCGGAATCACCAGAGATGCTTTTCTTCTCAAAATGAAGGAGGAGAACTTTGACAAAGTCATTGATGTCAATTTGAAGGCACGTCTTTTGGCCTTTTTAAGGGTATTTATGATGCCGGCAATAATATTTATAACAATTTAAAACATTGTATTTTTAAAAACTTGAGTTAGCCAGTGTAGTTTTATTGAAAAAGGCTCATAAGACTGAAATTTAATCTCAAGTATGTTGTAAACGTGATCAGATGAACAGTTTATTTTGTTTTATGCCGTACTCAGATAAATAATTGAACATTGTCAATAAGGAAATAACTTCAGTATTTTTCATCCCCTCCACAGGGTACATTTTTGGTGACACAGGCTCTCGCCAGAATGATAGTGGAGAACAAAATACAAAAGGCTTCATTTGTCAACATTGCCAGTATCGTGGGCAAGGTATTTGGAAATAATTCTTGGATTCTTTAGAGATAACATCAACAGTCAGAATGGTGTGACAATCAGTCCCATATCACTGATCTCGCAGATGCCAATACAGCTAGCCCTTTCTGGTTGACCTTCCCTTAAATTAAATTAGGGGCTTGCAGTTTGCCAGGTAGCGGATAAATGGCACTGGTTTACTGCTTGCACCCCGCCCCAACAAATTTCTTCACTTAAAACCCCTACATTGTACTTCTGAGCAAATGCAGAATACCTGTGTCTTGTTCTGTGCCCATTTTCGGGTTTTGGACTTTGTTTCTTTGGCAGCCCAGTCGTTGCTGCTTTGGAGAGGGTGGGGGAATTGTACTTCCTGCCTCATAGGGTTTACATGTAGCTTCCTGTTGGCTCAGCTGCTGTTTTAGGTGTTACTTTCTGGTAGATTGACCTAGTGACTGCTGTGGGAACAAAGAAACAAGAAATTTGTTTCCAAACTTTGGGGCCTATTAACATTTTGATACACATACTGACATTTAATCAGAACTTAGTCAGAATGTCCCTTGTGCACAACTAGTTTTATGACCAAAAAGTTACATGACAACAGAAATGAATTTTGTTTTCTAAAGTTTTCATACAATATTAAAATTAACCAAAATATCCTCAGTTTTTGTTTTACACCAGCAAAACAGTTCAACAACATATGCTGGGTGCTCAATGTGGCTGTCTCAAACGATGACTCACTACACATCCATCAACTCATCAGATCTCAGCTGAGCATCCTGCCCACCTGATAGCATAAGATTGGGTTAAAGCATTGTTCTCATGGCAATTGGCCAGGCTTTGACCAGTGAGGAAGGATCCGTGTTGGGAAGTTCATCACATACCTGGCAAAAGTTGGTGGTTTTCTCCGGGCTATGTGGTCCCTTCGAGACATAAACCTCACGACCTCATTTAACTGAAAAATTCAGTCGATAATGGTGTTAAATACTTAATAAATAAATAAATAAGTATTGCTGTATGTTTTTGTACGTGAGTAAGACCCATGAAATGGTTGTAACATATTTGTGATTTGCATTTTAGACTGGTAATATAGGACAGAGTAATTATGCTCCATCCAAGGCAGGTGTTTTGGCTCTAACGAAGACGGCAGCTCTGGAGTTTGGCAGGTAGCAATCTTAATGCTTATGCATAATCATTAATAATCATTAAAATGCTTGTTTACAGGCCAAACGCTAGGTGCGATACAGTATGCCTGGTTCTTGGCAAGGTGTGATGTTCTTTTGTGGTTGACAGTCTGCTTTCTTTCACCCCTAACTCTGATCACTACTTACAAATGAAAGAGTCATACTCTTGCATGTGAAATAACAGAACACCCATCACAGAACACATATGTTCACATTTTCACATACGATGCAGTAATTCTTCTTACGTCTGACAGAAACCTGTGGATGGTCGTGGGTTTGGTCCTGCGGGGTAAGTCCGGTTTCCTCCCACCATAATGCTGGTCGTCGTCGTATATGTAAAATATTCTTGGGTACGGCGTAAAACACCAATCAAATAAATAAATGACTAATTCATCTGATTCCTCGCTCATGTTTCAAGGCTTGACATGCGAATGGCTATTCCATGTTTGTGTTTGTAATACAAGTTTATTCATTTCTATACATGAACACCCTCCATTTTGAAATGGTGAAATGTTAAGTTCAGCTGCTGTCGCTTCCAGGATGGGAATCCGTGTGAATGCCGTGGTCCCTGGGTTCATCGACACACCCATGACCTCTACGATACCTGACAAGGTCAAAGAGGGTCTGCTCCACCTTATTGCCATGGGCAGGATGGGGAAACCAGAAGGTATTACTCCCATTAGACAACAAACATTTTTCAACCGCAACTTTAAGTCAGGAAGTTTGTCCGGTACCTGGCGACGTCGGTGGCTGATCGGTTCAGCCCAACCATATCAGGCATTCCGGTTCAGCCCACCCATAAAGCTGACAGCCGTGAAATATTCACGTCATTGTACACTAATCGACCAATCAGCTGATCAACAATAGTCAGTCTGACTGATCAGTTTCTTGTGAATGAATGAGTACGGTCTTCAGGATTCCTCACAAGGATCAACACAACAACAAATTAACACCACCCGACACACACCAAGCAGAAATCTTACTCTGATCTCTGTATACATGCACAAGTACACATTGGCAGTTCCCGACTAAAAAGAACACGGCCAGTATCGTCCAGTTTTGGAATTGTTCCAAATTTTGTGTAAGTCATGTGCTTTGTAACCGAGCTGGTTGTTGGTGTTTGTTGACCACAAGTTATCTAAGCTTTGAGGAGGCTAGCTTGGTAGGACCGACAGAAAAGGAACACAACACAGAAGTGAAGACATCTTTTTGTATTCTTGGCATCCGGTACTAACTGGAGACATAACACCATAACTCTGTAACTGTAACTTCTGATGACTCTGCCTTCAAGACTCTAACCACAAGACTGACTGCAAGACTGACCCACAAGACTGACCGCAAGGCTGACCACAACAACACATAGTTGAAGGCTGTCATCTATATTGAACACCATCCAGCTGTGTTACATAGCACCTGTAGTAAGCTCATACACAGATCTCCCTAGGACTGACCATACTGACTGGGGTGTCTCCTGGGTGTCTCTCCAGAGCTTCATTAGGGCTGGTCTTTTATAGCCCCAGCGCAGACCTCACAGAGGACAGACCCTGCCCTAATGATCATTCCAGATTTGCACACCAACCAGAGCCTAGTTGTGTTTCTACATACGTAATCTCTTTAAATATTTCCTTTCCTAAACATGAAATCTCAATCAATTTAACAGCATCATTTAGATTTCATAGTGGTACATTACTATGTGAAAGATGAATTTTATACAGTAAATGGTACTTTAAGTTATAAGCCTTTCAGTGCGAAATTTCTGCTACAGAAGGTAAAATTTTTTTGCATTTTTGCTATTTTACATCACATCAACTTCCTACATTTAATTATTTCTAAATGAAACTACAAAACTAGACAAATCTACTGATACTAAATGCATATTACACAAATGAATATGAAGGTTAGTAATTCTCAGTTAGTTAGCCCCCTAACACACACACTGTATCTACATAGTAATCTATACCTAGACTGACTGTACTCTACTACACACACACTGTATCTACATAGTAATCTATACCTAGACAGACTCTACTCTACTACAGCTTCTTGACAGGATACATCCACACACAACTCTGTATCCAGAGCATATGAACACTAGGGGTGTGCTAGTGGAATGCTAGATTTGATGAGCTAATGGCATTGGGTACCATATCCCAAAACCACAGCAGTAACTCTACAGTCTCAGCAGATGAAGACCAGGTGAATGGTGATGGAATGCTAGAAGTCTGCCACAAGTGTGCTAGTGGTGAGCTAGTGGCAGTAGACACCATAACTGAAAACTGTATCCACCAGAACCTGCTTAGGTGCCTTAACACTGAACCTGGCAGTTATACTTTCTTTAAATGGGAATGAATAAGATATTTTTGCTTAAGTTCAAGTCTGACTAACTTCACTAATAAATTTGCATGATGCATTATATGGCTTCTGTCTTGATCAAAATATTGATAACATGCCTTCTCTGCCTCTTGGTTCACAGAAATAGCTGAAGCATGTTTATTTCTGGCCTCAGACAGAAGTAGTTACATGACAGGCGCAACTATAGATGTGACAGGTAAGCACTTTATCTTCTTACTTAAAACACCTTTATTTCTGGCCTCAGACAGAAGTAGTTACATGACAGGCGCAAGTATAGATGTGACAGGTTAGCACTTTATCTTCTTACTCGAACACCTTTATTTCTGGCCTCAGACAGAAGTAGTTACAAGGCATGCTCGTTTATTGTAGATTTGACAGGTAGGTACTGTTCCTTCTAACTTTAATGCCATTATTCCTGACATGAAGCAGAAGTAGTTACGTGACAGACACAAGAATAGATGTGACAGGTAAGCACTTTATCTTCTTACTCGAACACCTTTATTTCTGGCCTCAGACAGAAGTAGTTACAAGGCAGGCTCGTTTATTGTAGATTTGACAGGTAGGTACTGTTCCTTCTAACTTTAACGCCGTTATTCCTGACATGAAGCAGAAGTAGTTACGTGACAGACACAAGAATAGATGTGACAGGTAAGCACTTTATCTTCTTACTCGAACACCTTTATTTCTGACAGAAGTAGTTATATGACTGGCACAAGTATAGATGTGGCATGTAAGTTGACCTCAGGCAGAAGTAGTGTGTAATACATAACAGGCACAAGTGTGTGACAGGTAAGTACTTAAACACCTTTATTTCTGGCCTCACATCTGGTAGCGAGCACTCTGTGGTTTGGCTGGGGTCTTAGACCAGGGAGATGATCAGTTATCTGGTGACAATCAGATGTTTACTTCAATCACTCCATTTTCTTCCGCTCACAAATCTGATCTGGGGCCTCCTCCGTGGCCGGGTTGCTCAGCACACACTAGTGTTGTGCAATGATCCACGAGCCCCTCATCAGTTCATGCTGGCATCCTCTGCAGTCATGTGAGAAGCTGTGCCGATAACTTGCGGATGGTTGTGGGTTTCCCTCAGGTTGTGCGCAATTTCCTCCCACCATAATGTCGGACACTGTATGAGTGAAATCTTCTTGAGAAAAATGTAAAACACCAATCACATAAATAAATAAATTTAAAAACTGTGATCAACATTATACAACTGAAACATTTTTCAGAACATCAACAAAGCACCAATTCGTCATCTGTCAGTCATCTGTCAATCATCCATCAAACATCCAGGTACATGTATGACTGAAAACTCATGAACATTTGGAAGTGGTGGGTCACTCAGCCAACTCTCAGGTTACTGGCAGACCTTCCAGCAACTCGCAGTGACAGCATTGGTGAGAGGCTCCAGAGACATTGTACTGAACCTGATGTATTTTACAAGGAGGGCAAATTTGTCAAATATAGTACTTTACAGAGGTAGAGTAAAATAATTCTGAAAACATCTTAGAAATGATTACATCTACACTTTTTTGTAAGAAACCCATGAATATATTGACTTTTGCAGGCCTTTTGACTGTGTGATTTCAATTTCAAAAATATTTATGTCACCATCTGACAGGATTTGTATGCCAATAAAAAGTTATTTTCAGGGTCAGTCTTTTCAGTGAAAGCATTTCTGGTATTTTACTTATTTTGACAGGTGGATTGCCAGGTGGTCAGTAGCATTTTTAAGGAGAAGCCATCGCCATGGAAACAGTACACACACTTATCTTTCATATCTTTTGGTAAAAATGTATTTTCTGTGGGTTAAAGGTATTCAGTAACAACGACTTTAATCACCAGAAAAGATCCTCCCATTTCAAGATCATGGATAACAGAATAATTATGCTAAGGAATGTGACGATGAAGATTGTAAAATGAGGACCACTTTGTATTGTTAAGAACAAAAATTTGCAGCTGTGTTAATGACAAATCGGGACATTAACATGTTACTGCTTGTCATTCAAGATTCACTCAGGATATGCAAAATGGAGCGACAATGAAATTCTGCCCTACCTTCCCTGAATTAGAATGTTTTTATGGTGACCATGTGAATGAAGGTTATTACTGGTACAACACCGCCAATCCAGCTGATTTTATGAAACAACAGATGAGTGCATTTTAAGCAGATATACATCTATGTGACTTTACGTCGTAATTATTTAAGCACACCTGTAATTTGCAAATTATTTATCCTACACACCTGAATTTCAAATAAACTGCTGTGGGCCAGTGAAGTATGAACAATCCTGGACTGACTTATGCTGCATTTATTCCATTAGTGGGTATGTGAGAATAGGATAATATATTAGAGAAACACCAAAGCTGTTACCGAAACTCTGTTACTGAATCGCCAAACCTCAATCAGTTATCCTCCAGTTACTTTGATCTTCATCACTGGATAAGATTATAGAGGTCATTTGAAAAAGAGGTTCTGTGATCATGGAGGCTGTCACTGCCTAGCCTGCGACTTGTAAGTTATTTGGGCATTTCTAGTTGACAGCTGTTGAGGAAGTGAAATTTTTTTTTAATATCAATGAAATGAATAAATTTGACTAGTCACCCTGAGTTTTCTCCCAGCATGCAGTAAGTCTGACAATTTGTCAGTGGATATTGTAGTCTCGGGCCTATTACTTTACATACATATGATATTAGTTCTCCCCACACTCCGATACAAAGAATGGCTACTCTAGGGTTTAAGTAGGCTGGGTGGGGTGCGTAACCCTGGGAGAGTGACCAAGTTCTGTGAAGCAGAAGAGAGAAGAAAAAAAAAATCATTCTCTTTGAGTATAAAGTCATTGCTTATATGCTTGCTGAGTTCTACACTCAGAATATGTGCACTTTTCAGGCCCTGACCAGAATGCCCCCACACAACGACGACACTACTGCAGAAAACCCTCACCTTCATTACATGCCCACTAGAGTTGTAGAATGACTGACATACAAAACTTTGCAAATCCCAAGTGTTTGTACATTATTTTGTTATAGCACCATAAGGTGATGTTATTTACAAGGAACTTCTTGAAAGGCAAACTGGAGGCAAGGCAGGTGAATGGCTGGCCTAGTAGGTAATCCACTGATTAAAGCCAAAAACAGGGTGTGGCAAGATAATTAATGATCACTGTATTCATGTTACCTCGAACGACATTCTGTTCATACTGGCTCTTTAAAACAGTTTTAGTTCTCCATGTGTGAAATATATGAATAAAACAACAGACATTCATATTTTATGATGCTTCAGGATTTGATTTAATACAATTTATCATCGTCCATTGTTAAATAAATTTTCTCCTGAAATCAAACACATTACTTCTTAGTTTTCTTTTTCTTCTTGGGGAATCTCATCTTCTTATAGGGTCCTGTTCCTAATCTTTTGGCCTCCTGAATCTCTGCGTACTTCCGTTTGTTGTACCTACAGAAAATGAGAGAAAAGAGCGTGAATTCCAAACCCGAAAGCTGAAAACACTCAGCTGTAGTATTTCACTGGCTAATTTCAAAAAACTCTGAACGGATGTTTTTCTCAGTATATATACACAGTGTGGTAGCTCAATACAGGTGGCAGCATTTAGCGGGGAAAATGTCCGTACGCAGTTCTGTGAACTTGACCCAGCTTTGTATAAAAAATTGTAACGACACCATACAGGTAGTGTTATCACACATCTGGCTAAAATTTCGCATTTCCTTCAGTTGACCAATGAGGCAGCACGTTCAAATCCTGCTCTCCCTGTCGCTTTAAGTTGGGAGATTTGTCTGGCACTCTGGTTTCATCCGCACACATAAAACTTTTGCTGCCTTTTACTTGAACTCTTCATCAGCACGGCGTTAAACACCGATGAATTAAACAGTTGAAATTATTCTACTTGATGTATGTTTCTCTTCTCCTCACTGGACAAACCCCCAACACACGTGGGTTTCAGCAATTCAAGATGCCAGGTACCACACTAGGCCGTGCTACATCACATTTACACTTGGTCGTATTGAGACATGACCCATTACAATCAATACTGTGCATCATCGACTTCAGTCAGTGGCGTATGTACATTCTGGCTGGTGTATAAAACACAGCTAAAATGCGTTCATGATTGAGAGGTCTGTTCACAAAACAGGAAAATCTGATGTCCCATAGAAGGACGGACGTTCATGGTCGAATTTATACCTGTGAAAGTCAAGATGGGTCCTGAAAACACTACACATGTGCTATTTTCTTTAAGCATCCTGTGGCATTAGGTATTTTGAAAATCTTCGTCGGTTGAAGCTGAACGTGTTTGCAGGGGAGTGAAGTTATATGTGGCCAATGGAGTCTTACAGATTCATACTTCCATCACTTTACTCAGAATTATTTTACAGGTACTAAGAAACCTTGTTTGTTATGAGTACCTTTAGCCCCAGACGGAGAGTACTGGGGTTTAATATGGAAATGGGAAATGCGAATGTATCAGTGCCAAACTGGTTGTTCACAAGTGAAGGATTTATAAGACGCCTTCTATACAGTAATGGTTTTCTTTCAGCAATCAGTCTTGCTTATGTCTACGATACTTGTGAATAAAATTAAATCTAAGATCGTAATGTGTCAATCAGTATAATAAAACAACTACTTGTGATTTGCTGGCTGTCAACACGCGATGTATCTGAGAGTATCTGTCCACTTGTGTCAACACTCGATGTGTCTGATAGTATCTGTCCACTTGTGTCAACACTCAATGTGTCTGATAGTATCTGTCCACTTGTGTCAACACTCGATGTGTCTGATAGTATCTGTCCACTTGTGTCAACACTCGATGTCTCTGAGAGTATCTGTCCACTTGTGTCAACACTTGATGTGTCTGAGAGTATCTGTCCACTTGTGTCAACACTCGATGTATCTGATAGTATCTGTCCACTTGTGTCAACACTCGATGTGTCTGATAGTATCTGTCCACTTGTGTCAACACTCGATGTCTCTGAGAGTATCTGTCCACTTGTGTCAACACTCGATGTCTCTGATAGTATCTGTCCACTTGTGTCAACACGATGTGTCTGATAGTATCTGTCCACTTGTGTCAACACTCGATGTATCTGATAGTATCTGTCAACACTTGATGTATCTGATAGTATCTGTCAACACTCGATGTGTCTGATAGTATCTGTCCACTTCACACATGATGCAATATGATATGTAACACTGAAAAAAATCAGTACATTTATAGGTGCATGAAAACTTAATCTAAATCTCCATCTATCAGATTCCATGCAGGCTCAGTTGCAAAATCAATACTACAACTGTAACGGACAGAATTCTGTCCATGCATTTGTCCTCTCACTTACGGAGAGAAATCACACTGAGAAGCGGGATTCAGCATTCCATGAACTGTATCCCGGTCTTACCTTCTAAATTCAGCATCTGCAAACAGTTCATCTACCAGCGTGGCTTTCCTCTGTTTCTTGGGGATTCTCGAGCTGTAGAAATCAGCCTTGCTCTCCACCACCGTCCCAAACTGTGAAAAACAACAACATTAGGGCCGCTGTGAAACAAATCTGCAGTGATATTCATGAAGCAAGCAGGTCTGCTCAGAGGAGTTATCTCCACTTGCTTTGGGGAAATGTCTGTTAATACATTTATTTATTTATTTGATTGGTGTTTTACGGTGTACTCAAGAATATTTCACTTATGTGACAGCGGCCAGCACTGTGGTGAGAGGAAACTGGGCAGAGCCCGGGGGGAAACTCACAACCATCCTGAAGTTGCTGGCAGACCTTCCCACATACAGCCGGAGAGGAAGCCTGCATGAGCTGGACCTGACCTCCAGCATTGGTGGGAGGTTTCTGGGTCATTGCGAGGCACTAGCACGCTAACCGACTGAGCCATGGAGGCTCCCTCTACTAATACATGTACTTAGTTCTAAAGATATCCACATTTTTTCTCAGCAATACTGAAAGTACAAATGAGCTAAAAATCAATCACCCTAATTCATCAACCTTCTCAACCACCACTGAAAATAAAATTTCAATATTTTTGGGGAGAACTGTCTAGTTTTATGAAGCTTATACCTGTGGTGACACTAGCAAATCATTTTGGGTTTTGTTTTTACAGTATGTATACAGTACACTTTACTTTAATGACTGAAAAGGTTGAAGATTTACGGTCATTACAAAGCTCAAACCTGAAAATATTTAGGCGCTGTGTGGAGGTCGTTGGCTCGGTAGAACCTCTTCGGGTCAAGGGCGTTTCTCATTTGCAACACCTTCAGGTCGTTCTTCCGCTCGTCCGTTAGCTCTGTCGCAGGCATGTTGTACCAGTTCCTGCCCTTTGTCATGGCTCGCTCTTTCTGATAAAGAATTAGCAACCAAAATTAACAGTAATGCCAGACTAAATTACCTCCCTTAAGGTTACTATCTCTGCCATTTATTTACTTACTTATACGACTGTTGTCACACTCAAGAATTTTTTCACTTCTACACACACTATGCTGGTCTGTTTTATGGGTGGAGGAAACTGCATGGCCGAGCGTAAACTACTGACCTCTGGCAAATTACTGACAAACTTCCCACGTGTGATGCACAGATATGCACACCATATTGCTGGAAGAGAACATTCAGAATGTGCAGCTGCTTATTGCCACGAAGCCCTAACAACCAGTGGGAGTGTGTAACTCTAGCGTGTCCCAGTGATTTGATAGATATAAACCCTTTAACCAGCTGGCCACGTAAAGCAACGCAATAAATGTGCGTCACGAAAGAGGATCAGCTTTACTTGGTTGTCATGCGTTGTGGTGAGGCAGCGATCACAGCATCACTTCTGCAACCGAGCTGTGGGGAGTGTAACGGCCATTGCAGCAGACTGGTATCGATAACATGGGGTTTCGTACATTGAGGCTGGCTGAGGAGGAAAGAATGAAGCTAAGGCCACCGCACTTGTGGTTTTCTAGGTGCCTTGGGTTTGTCATTACATGTCCCAGCGTGCAAGAAGCGTGTAGACTTACTACAACATTTTGCAGTTACAACTCCCGTAGCTCTGTGCCCTAAACGTAATGAGTGCAAGAGCTTTGCAGCTACCTGGAGCTCATTTCATGCATACAGGTATGAAATTAATTCTTCACCACTGAAAGAACCAGGTTGTGCTTAACAGCTTACCCGCCTCTGCATCTTCAGTTTACGAACACTTTCCTCATAAGGCAAGGCTCTGTCCTTCTTCTCAAAATCTGGGGTTATCACACTCTTCTTAAGAACCTACAAGATACACAAACACGCTGCCATCAAACACAATATATGCCACAGCATGTGTCTATTCTAAGCTTAGTATTTCCAACTTTTCAAGCTTTTTACACTGATGATATAAAATAATATTTCCTTTTTTTTTTCTCATCAACTGTAGCAATATTCTCTGATAATGATATATAAAATAAACAACACAATTCCATCCTTTATTATGACTGAACTGTACACTGTAACACACTACTGGCTCTGAATACAACAAATGGTTAGAGGGCTGTTGTCAGCATGTGTCTTTATAATGTGGTTCTGAGGTCCTCCACCAAAAGTGGCTCTGATGTGCCCAAAATTAACATCATCTAATGGCCTGCCGAGGTAAGTCAAGCTGTAATCTTCAAATTCCATGAAGAGGCACCTCTTGTGTATTAGCCATTGCAAAGGCAAGCAGCTACCTATAGAAACTCTACAGTGCTCCTCATCTATAGAATTGTATTCCACATACGCCCAAGTGAACTTTCAACCTGATCTCATGACCGACCTGCTGATCTTTGCCGCCCAGAAGGAGAGCGTCTATCTGAGGTTTATGCACCTGGGGCTGATGAAACGAGCGCACATTGACGTACAGGTCCGAGAGGTCAACGCCGGTCTGTAGTGAAGAGGACAGGTCTATCTGACTGAAGACAGAACACATACATGAATTTTGTAAGGCATACATGCAACATCTTTATTTATGGAAGGTGACACAATCAGTTTACAATAAAAACTGTTCTTCCCGAAAAAATCCTTTCTTCCACACATAAAGCACCCCTGTCCACATATAAACGATATGATGTGTACACTAATAATACGTGTACATGTAAACTGAGCACCTTTACAGTTATACACAAGCAAAATTATTAAGTCAGAACATAAAACAAGAAGAAAATTAGAGAGACCATATTTCTACCCATCCTGCCAGAGTTCCAACCAGTAGGTGGGACAGGGTAGTGGGAGACGGGTCCTTTACTGACCCTTCTTGCCCCACCTGTCAGATGAGACCTCCTACACACATGTACAAACCACGAGCCAAGTGAGTGAGAGATGACATGGATACCATAAATGTATGCCATAGTCTTCGTCTCATGTGTGGCCCTATGAATTACCCATAAGTAGCCCTATGTACCCATAAGGTCTTAGAATTACTCATTCTATCCATTAGAAGGACCAGGTTGAAGACAAAATACTGTCTGAAAGTTGTTATATTCGCGTTAGAAATGTTCTCTGATACAGTTCAGCCGCACTGATTTGCCTTGTATCATTTTCCTTCCAGTCAGAAGACCGTGTAGAGGCACGGAGTGATGGAAGCAAGGCTCCCTATACGCGCCACAACAGCGTTGTCAATGACCAAATCTACTCTCGTTCAAAGTTCAAAGCAATCATAGAAATTTAAATATGAATATCAACACCCCCATATATATATATGTGTCTGTGTGTGTGTGTGTCTATATGTATCACCAACTAGTTTATAAGTTATTTCGTTTTCTTTTCTAATTTCTATCTAGGCACACGTGTACGCCTACCATCTGAATCAACAACATTTTTCTTCACTGCAATCACTTGTTCATCTGAATAAATAATAGCAGATAGTGGCTTTTCTTGATGGGCTGCTGTCTAGCATTGACAGTACCTCAAGCACCTTGTCTGCCACATCCCTTTCGCCCTCTCCCCTTCTCTGTGCGGTAAGAAAATAGACACCCACAGTGAATCCGAAAGACAGTGTGAAAACTGATCACCGGCAGTGCATTTAACAATTTTATGAACACACATCATCACCTGCAGATAACATCCCTGTAAATTAAGCCTTCCTTAATTTTAGGTCAATGTTAAAACAAACCATATGTAAGCCCTGTAAACGTATATGTTAACTCTAACCTATTTGTCAGTATTGATACTATGCAGGTTTTGTTTTCCTATAAGAACAGATTCTTTTTGATTTTCCACAGATTTCGTATTTGGATGATTCTGTTGTATGAATTCCCAGGTGTCTATTTTGATATACATATAAAGAGTGTTTTTGTTTATCTCTAGAGTGAGTTATCAATAAAGTGTATCTTTGTCTCAGAAATTGGGGGTTTCTGGGTATAGTGCTGTGGAGATGATAGGTCTTTATGGGTGTTTGTTTAGACTAATATTACATTAATACAGCATGCCTTTCTTGCTTAAACTGTGTACTTACGAGTAATACTACAAAGATAACAGGTCATTATCCTACACGTGTACACAGAAATCAGTAATAAAATAGTATTTCAACTGGTGATTTCAGTATCTCCAGTTTAGTTTTAGAATGAGTTTATCAATATGATATGCCTTTCTGTCAGATGTAGCGTACTTATGGGTAGGTTTGTGGAGATAACAGGTTCTATTGGGCACTCGTCTACATATTTGGGGCAAAAAATAAGTGTGTATTGATTAGTGATTTCAGTATCTCCTGTTTAATTTTAGAATGAGTTTATCAATATGATGCAAATTTCTGTTAGAAATAGCGTACTTATGGGTAGGTTTGTGGAGATTACAGGTCCTTATTTGGGAAACATGTCAGTGGGCAGTGATTGGTGAATTCAACATCTCCTGTTTGCTTTTAAAATAAGTATATCAATACAGTGTGCTTTTCTGTCAGAAAATGTGGCCTTATCTGTGGTCCTTGTGGGTAGGAGTACACCTGTGTCTAGATTTATTTATTTATTTATTTGACTGGTGTTTTACGCTGTACTCAAGAATATTTCACTTATACGACGGCAGCCAGCATTATGGTGGGAGGAAACCGGGCAGAGCCCAGGGGAAGCCCACGACCATCCGCAGGTTGCTGCCAGACCTTCCCACATACAGCCGGAGATGAAACCAGCATGAGCTGGTCTTGAACTCACAGTGACCGCCTTGGTGGGAGGCTTCGGTCATTGTGCTGCAATAGCGCGCTAAGCGACTGAGCCACGAAGGCCCCCACCTGTGCCCAGATAGAAATTATTACAGAAAAAAATAACTTATAAATCAGTTGGTGATACACACAGGCACATATATCCGGATATTCATATTTAAATTTCTATATTAGCTTCTCCTTTAACTTCAGGCATGTCCTGTTTTCCGATCACGATTCTGCATTTTATATACGCAAGAGTAGATTTGGCCATGGAGGACACTTTTGTGGTGCATATATGGAACCTTGCTTCCGTCCCTCTAAAACGTCTACTGACTGGAAGACCTTATGGGTACTTACGGATACTTAAGGCTATTTATAGGTAATTCGTAGGACGGCACTTGACTCCCATATGATGTATGTATGTACAACTGCAGTCAAGGTGGTGAAGATGCATGATGGACAACAAGGAATGAAGTGAGAATCGCCTTATTAAGAGGATTTGTTCTAATACTACAAATCCCATTATCAATTTACCGCTTTGACTTGGCCTTCGATGGCGTTTCTTTCTTTTTCTCTTTCTTTTCGTTTGCTGCAGACGTTGCTTCGTCATCTGAAGAAGATGCATCGTCCTCATTCCTGTGACCTAAAGCCTTAGCAATGCGTGATGGTGATCCCGGAGCAACGATGTTGTTATTGTCATTTTTGCCTAAATCATTCTCCAAAGTCACTTTTATCGTCTTGGACTTGGAGTTCAAATTCGATTCGAGCTCATTGTCAGAATCGGATTTTATCACAGGCAAATTTCGCTTTGTAGGTTTTGTGTCGATAAAGAAAGCTAGTCCACTAGAATCTTCAGTAATTCTGTTTGTAGAAGTGTTGTCAGTTTCACTTTCTGTCACAGAGAGCTTGCGAGTTGACGACCGCGTTCGCCTTGTTGTTGTTGTTGCAGATCGTGTACTTTTCACGGCTTTGTCCCGAGTTGTCTTTGATCCCGACTGCCCTTTTTTAAACAGGTTCGCCTTCATTTTGGAAAACACCATATCCACCAAACCCTCCATGTCAGAATCCGAGTCAGAACTGGATGAAATACATATACTTTTTTTCGTTTCCAACGACATCGTCCTTTTCTAACATCCAAGCTGTCTACACGTGTTGAATGCGCCAATGCGTGTTGTTCTCTTAGAGTTATCTCCCTTCAACTGATACATCGCATATTAGTTGTAATGCGGATATTTTCCTCTGTTTGGCCCCAAAATGATTTTTGTGTTTGTGTGTATTTATGATAATCATGTTTACGTGAATGAATGATTTACTGATTGGTTGACAAGTTATTCTTTGACTAAAATTAAACTGGCTGGAGAAGTGGCATTTGTTCTCAGGTAAATTCACGTTTCCTGAGTCAGTATCCCTCTAAATGCTGTCTCTTTAGCATTTATTCATTTATTTGAATATTACTTGACGCCACACACAAGAATTTACAATTCTGCAAATGGCGGTTAGTTTTAAAGCTGGAGGAACCATACGTAGTGCCCCAGGTACACCACCTACCAACGGCTAATTACCGACCAACTTTCCTATGCGAGACTTGCTGATATGCATTCCTAACTGCGGCACACATCAAGGCTGCATCCATATTGCCAATCAATAGACAGTCCAGGGAGCAGATTTTATTTGCAAAACAAAATCAGGGAGTACAAATTAATAACAAAAATATAACAAAACTCGAGGGACAAAATTTGAAACAGACAACTGCTGATAAGATGCTCTCAAAGTCAGATAAATTTATTATTATTTTTATATTAATAATTGTCATATACAATACAGGTTATTTCTGTCCCAACCCTTAAATAATGCATACAATAAGGCATAATATATACTGTACATATACGCTACATATCTGACCAATTACATGAGAAAAAACAAAAACTTTCACTCTACTTTTTTCATTTCTTACATCACATATATCCAGTGGCATAACTTAAACATGGGTGGAGCCAGGTACAAGTGGGCGTGGCAGTGTAAACATGGCTTGTGTCTATACAATTAACCTGACAGAAAAGGGGAGGAGTCTTTTGTCTGGTGTCACAGAATCTACTGCAACCCATGAACTTAAATACAGAAGCTGTCAAGGTTAGTGCTATAAAAGTCATCTGCTGATTCTTAAACATCTTAGAAGATAACAACTTTTTCCCCTTTCTGTACTGTTTTACTTAATAGCATGTGGCACTAGGCCATAACTACATGGAACTGGCGTGAAAAAAAAGATAGATAGAAGATAGATCTCTTGGTACACAGCTGCATAATAATCTGGTTGGATAAAAAT
The DNA here is from genome assembly GCA_016165875.1 of Acanthopleura granulata. Classification (NCBI taxonomy): domain Eukaryota; kingdom Metazoa; phylum Mollusca; class Polyplacophora; order Chitonida; family Chitonidae; genus Acanthopleura; species Acanthopleura granulata. The sequence goes on along the minus strand of JABBOT010000024.1, from coordinate 437,944 downwards.
GTTCATCACATCTAACATCTTACAACTTTACCACAAGTAATGAAAATATCACTGCTTCGAGATGCACAGGTTAACTTCTTACCTCACAGGTTAACTTCTTACCTCAGAGATTAACTTCTTACAGATTAACTTCTCATACCTCACAGATTAACTTCTTATACCTCACAGATTAACTTCTTACCTCACAGACAAGCTCATTTTACAGGACTTGGTAAAGGGAAATGAGAAAAGTGCTTTGGTTCACATCAGTTATTCAGCTGGACACTGCATAGGCAAGGGCTATCCATGAAATACACGTAGATAAACTTTAATCGCAACTGCCCATGGTCCAAATTCATCTGAGATAATGGACTGCTGTTACATAGAAGTTAGAAGTTCCATTCAACAGAACTCATCAGACCTGCCAAAAGGTGTATGGCCATGTCATCAGTGTTATACATACTGGACAAAAGTCTCTTGGTCATACCACTTTCACCACGAGGGTGTTTTAAAAAATGTCACGCACCCATTTGCAGGCTTAATTATTAATTGTACATACGGCGTCCTTAGTTTTACTTGTAGTCATGATACCACCAAAGAAGGCCTGAGAAACACAAAACATCCACCAGCCAATCACCTCACTGGTGAACAATGGTGTGAAGTTACGCATAACGCACAGTAAACCAGATATGTTTGTATTAATCTTCACTTGATTTTTCACCAACTGATACCTTTTCTGTGTTCTGGTTATTGGTTGATGAAAAATGCAAGAAATTAAAGGTGATTATAAATACTGCAGTCAGCATCAGTTTATAACTTTTCTTTCTGAGAAAACTGGGGAAAAATTAGCACAAACAATATATCTACAGTAGTTACAAAAATTATCACACAAAGTACATTTTAGTTTAGGAAAAATAGCACAAATAATAGGGCTTCAAGTAAAATAACATCACAACAGTGGTAGGGAGATGAGGATTGGTGCCAAAAAATAATAATGGCAACACAAAACATACAAACGAAATAACGAAACCAAACTGAAAGAGAACCTTTAACACAAAACATACAAACGAAATAACGAAACCAAACTGAAAGAGGACCTTCAACACGAACTACTTTCAGTAATCCACATGTTTTCAATTTTTTTTTCTCACAAACTTGCTGTTCAGTTTTGTGCTACTAGAAACAATTTCGTTCTCTCTCAGCTGTTTTTGGAAGGCACAAACCAAAGACAACAATAACAACAAACAAATAAGAAAAAGATAACAGAATTAGCATATACAGGGTATTCATATGTGCTGTCATCACTCTTGTAGAACAGTACCTCGTTTGTCATTTCTGGATGGTTATTAACACTGGGTTCTGAAGCAAATGTGTTCCAACATGGCAAACAAAAGTAGCTCAAGCAAATTCTGGGGTTAAAAAAAAAAAGCCAGCCGCAGATCAGCATTTCAACCATTTAACTGTTGGCCAGTTTTCTCACAAGATAAATGAAAGGTTTCCTGAAAGTGATTTTGTACACTGAGCCTCGCTTTCAACCTAATAAAATCTGGACACATTTTCCGACTGAAGAGCAGGACTCGGCATAATAAATCACAACCAGGAATTGCTGGAATGGTCTGACAGAGGGACACAGAGACGTTTGTATGTGTTACCAGTCATGGGATTATCCCTGCCCTGATTTCATTACACGCAAGCTTTCCCAACATGGTCACATGATCATGGCTCATGAGAGCCAGGAGCCAGACACAATATAAAGCAATAGCATCTAAAATGTCCCAGTTCCTAGGAGAATAACGTGCATGGACTTTATGTCCAGTCAGCATTTATATGAAACACATTCTTGCATTCCTGTTGAATATCTACCTCTGATTTCATGGTATTTTCCTCGCCACACGTTTGTGGCTAAACTGATATTTCTATACACTGAAATGGCAAGCAGTAATGAGCAGCTCAGTACAGTAATACATTACTACATCTGGTGTCGGCCTCATCCGTAAAGCCAGAGGTTATTCCTCCTGTTGTCCGATACTGGATGATAACAACAACACAAATGAACAAGGTGATGGTGCTCTAACTTAAACCTGACCTGTGATTTGTTCACACAGACACCAAAGCTATATCTATATGTTGTGAGATAATATGGTGAAGAAAGTCAAACTGACCGTAGACAGATCTGATCTCCGATGTGCCACTGTCAATTTAAGTGAGAGATGTCATGGTTTAAGTTTGAGTAAAGTTTAAAAACAGCAGAAGGTTTTATCTACATTTGTGTACATTCATGTTAATCAATCAGACAACAAAGAACTGTTCATGTAATAAAACATGAAGATTTAGCTTGTCAGTAGTATGCTACAGGTGGCTGTGCCACTACAACAGTGTTGAGGTATGTGTCTATAACTGCTGCAATGCTAAACCCCCGTTTTCCATTGGTTTGCAATAAAAATTCTTCAGCACCTTCAGAACATGCGTCAACGTAAATGCATATTTACTTATTTATTTAATTGCTGTTTTACGACGTACTCAAGAATATTTCACTTATACCACAAGGGCCAGCCTAATTTTGGGTTGAAAGCGAGCGGAGTGTAAATGCATCATAATGAACATGCATGTGAGCTGATACAAGGCTATCAAAAAAAAAACAAAAAAAAACAATAAATACTGCTAATATCACAACACTACAGAAATGGATTCTATGCCCTCAGAATTACAGGACTCCAGGTCACAAAAAATAAACAATAACCAAACCTCTGATATTCCAGAGACTCATAGCACGAGCAGGCATAATACCAAACAAACTGTCCATGTCTGTCACTGTTTTTCACACTAGTTTCGAATATGTTCGGCTTCTTTGGCATGTTACCGGGTTGCTCGCTGTACCTTTAAGGGCTCTAATTCTAACAGAAACATAATTTTGAATTTCTAAACCATACTTTGCACAAGCAACTCTGGAAACATGTACGCCATCTAATAAATTTATTTATTTATTTATTTGATTGGTGTTTTACGCCGTACTCAAGAATATTTCACTTATACGACGGCGGCCAGCATTATGGTGGGAAACCCACGACCATCCCCAGGTTGCTGGCAGACCTTCCCACTTACGACCGGAGAGGAAGCCAGCATGAGCTAGACTTGAACTCGCAGCGACCGCATTGATGGGAGGCTTCGGGTCATTGTGCTGCGATAACGCGCTAACCGACTGAGCCACGGAGGCCCCTCCACCTAATAAAGGTACGTGGTGCGTGTAGGATTGAGAAGTAAGCAATCGCCACACACAATTCACAGCAGATCGACCGCTGCTGATTTTTTCATTTCGTACAACAGCAGTGTACTTGCCCTTCTTTTTGCCTAAATTTCCTTCATGTAGATGTGACAAGATAACCTTTGCCTTCTGACTGAAACCCATTCACCACAGGCTCTACATCTTTACAGTTAATGTTGACATCTGCCACTGTGTTACTCCCAGGGAAAACATTGGTCATTTCAACCTCAGTAAATTACAATAATTTTCTAACAGAAAACACAGTGTTGTGAAGTTATACAGATAATCTGGTCCCAGTGATTGAGCAATTTCACTTCAAAACATAATTACCTCCCTTATATCAATAATTTTACAGAGGGTGCCACTGTAACTGAAGGAAGAGCTACTGTGAGATTCACAGAAAATCTGTTGAGAAAAGGTCTTGCTTTCAACAAATAAGACATACTCCACAAATTCTGCAATTAACCTTTGACCCTCTGATCTGTTTTTTTTTTTTTTTTTTTTTTTTGAGATGGTAAGATAATGGCTAAGGTCTGAAATATACATATTTTAATACGCCACAGGTTGGTACTACAGTAAAAGCTAACAGCTTAACAGAAATGTAGTGGATATACTAGCCTCTGCACACATTTCAAATATACACATACAACTGCAGAGCATGATTAAGATTGCTGTGGTCATCTGATACTTTCCGGAGACATTTATCTTAACGTAATGTGAGAATCATAAACCACAGAGTATCTGTCCCTCTATTTATTTATTTCATTGGTGTTTTATGCCGTACTCAAGAATATTTCACCTATACGACGGCGGCCAGCATTATGGCCGGAGGAAACCGGGCAGAGCCAGGTGGAAACCCACGACCATCCCCAGGTTGCTGGCAGACCTTCCCACGTATGGCTGGAGAGGAAGCCAGACTGTTACTTTAGGATCTTGTCAACAGACTATACAGGGGATAACACTGGCCACAAGATTATGTTGCATATCCATGGGCAATCATCCCTGGTCACAAAATAAACAAATAGCTAGAAACAACCAATTTTCACCTGGACAAATTGCCATAGCAAATGTCCACCAATCATCTGAGAACAAGGACATTTCCATCTGTCACGCAATGACTCAGCACATATATTGATAACACAGGTACAAAAATATATACACACTTATATTTCTTGATTACTCTCCCTCTTGTCAGCAAGACCTACATGTAGGTAAGCGGTTGGTTTATGAAACCTAGATACATATATATGTGTATATACACATAAAGGTCATGACCCATGACCTCTGCACCATTCACCTTTGACCTCTCCAAGGCTGAATTCCAGTGACAAGGACTGCTGTAATAGTATGAAAGTCTGTCCTTCACATCTGGCCTTGATCCTTTGAACTTTGACCTCAGATTGTTATCAACCTGCCCGTGCAGTATTTGCATGGATGGAAATTCCGTTCAACTTGGTTTGATTTCTCAACCAGGTTATTATGACCAATTTCTGTCAGTAAGTCCAAGATACGCCTTGCAGTTGGGTCTTTCTGCGTCGTCGCGCTCTCAGAGTTCATGTTCTGATGTGGAATAGCGGTTGTCTGGCTTGCTGACTGTGGGTTGTGGTCGTTTTCTAGGCTTCCGCTCTGAGACACCGGGGATAGGTCATCACTACCTGCCACAATGGCCTCTACTTCACTGCCGCTGTCCGAAGAAGACGAATAATCCGGCCATTCTGAAACAAAAGTGAAATGGGAGATTGAAATCCTGGTTGAGCAAACACCCCACCCCCTACCCCCACCATTAAATAAAAAAAGCAAAAAAAGGATATCAATGGCACTTACAAAGTAGCTTACAAATTCACAGACACAATGAGCTTACAAGGTACTTAAATGGAGCTGCAGCTGTGAACATTTTTTTGACATATATTTCATTCAAAAATTCTTTCATCTTTGTAAAAAAGGCCTGAGTAATACTGACATTGTGGAACCAGCTGATCATAAATTTAAACTTTCTGAAATCAAAATTTTGAGGAAACTTGTCCTGTGGATACACTACTTATTAAAACAATACTATATGACTCACAATTCCAGGAAGTTTGTCAATCAATGCCTAAAACTACTGTAAATGACCTAAAATTTCGTCTAAAAAATGTACTTTCAGACGCAAATCAATGCTATAAAATAACATATTTGGTGCTAAAACTTACATTTTTCCAAAAGGGTATCACCTTACCTTGAAAATAAAATTCATGACACCTCTCTACAATCAATAGAACTCTCACAATCTAGAAAAATAAGCATCTTTGTTATGGATGAAATTTCCGTCATTTAGGGTACATCCAGCCATTCCAGAGCCAAGCATTTTACCTTGAGAAGTAGTACATGACCTTACCCTCCATTTTGCCATTCCTAGTTGGCTGCGGGCCTGAGAGATGCGGTTGTATCGTAGGATCAATGGGCGTGGCCTCGTGATGGTGATGATGATGGGGGTGATTGAAAAGCTGTTGGTGCTTGTCCGTCTCAACATTGTAGCTATGTAACATGTTCCTCTCTCCTAACAACTGCATCACTAAAGCCTGGAGCTGGCCTAGCTTGGCCTGAAACAAAATACAGATTTTAATTTAATTTCAATTCTAATTTAATTTAATTTTTAATTTAAAAAAAAATCCACTTTATTACATTTTCAGAAAAGCCCTTGTGTTATTTTTGTTATTTTGGACCTTTTTCAGCCCAGATGAAGTGTTCTTTTAGGCATTCGATTTCCAACTAATGACAACTGTGAGGCAAAAATCACAATGATATAAAATCAAAACGATTCTTTGGAACTAATGAGGGCTTTCGTGTCTTTTCTTCAAAACAATATTAAAGCCAATCACAAGTAATTACTAGTAAACACCGACTGCAGCAAGGGCATTCTTCAGTGGCAGTCAATCAGCATCAATTCTGTTTATGTTTTAGACATGGGTGCTAGGGTTTGTAGACAAGTGAAAATTTGTGACAATTTTTCCACTGTTTAATGGCAAGCACTTAGGGCCAGAATATTCTGTAGACTTTCTGTATGTGTTGTTCTTCCACACCATACTCAAGAATTTTGCATTTACACGTGGTGAAATGGCAGTCAACATTTCCAGGAGGAGTATTGTCGATCATTTACTGTCACCAATGCCCAAGAAACAAAGAGACTGGTAGAATCTATAAACTAGACGTCTAAGGCCGAGTTTGAACCAAAAGTAAATACCTCATGTGTTTAAGCTACCGAAAAGCCACCCACATTCTCGTCAGTGAGTAGAACTCTTTAGGGTAGACAAAGACGACAAACCTGAAGATCCTCTCTGTCATGTGACAATTGTGCGATATAAGCATTTTTCTGCTGTTCTCGTTGCTGTAACAGTGCCCTCTGGTGATGGTACAGGGAAATGTATTCACCTGAAAATTCAAGTTGTCACGTAAACTGAGGTCTTCTTTTCTATCAGCTCATATTCAGTTCACAATTGAAATTTACAGGCAGTCTTGTAATCCATAATATGACAAAAGAAGCTGAATAAGAGATCCAAATGTTACAGAACACACATAAACCGATGTTACAACAAATCCCCCAACCTTCTTTCCTAATCCCCTAGTTTTATACAATTCACCAGTATCAAACCTGGGGCTGGTTTCATGAAGCACACTTAGCTATAAAGCAAGCCCTTAACTACGACGACAACGTACATGTATGTTGCGATGATGTGAAGTGCAGTCGACCTCTTTCTTCGCATTTTTGAGACATTTGATATGTCCCTTTTAGCCAGTGTACATGTAACTGTTACAGGAAGACACACCTTCTTGTTTCTTGCTTGCTTAGTTCATCTCATGAACAACACATCCACGTCTTTACTATTCAAAAAAACTTAGACAAATCTAAATCTTCACTTTCAGCAGAATTCAGATCTGTCCCCAAAATTAGAAGAATTGGGGTAGTTAAGGGTTACTTAATACCATAGGTACCCTTCATGAAACTGGCGCCATGGCTTACTTCCACAAGGGCCGGTAGAGATCAGTGTAGTCAACCACCACAGAGACTAGCAGTCAGGATGAAATATGTGCGAGGTCAATGTAGCCCATTCCCTAGGCCTGTCAATTGGTTAAATTGTTTACATACTTATTTGATTGTTGCTTTATGTCCTACTCAAGATTTTTCTATTTATCCAATGGCAGTTAGTTCATGGCTGAAGCAAATAAATAAATGAGTTACGAACATAATGGAGAAGGGGAGGGGGGTGAGGGGTGGGGTTGCTTGCTTAATGTGATGTTTTTCTACACATGTCCCTGACCACTGACATCACCCACCTATAGTGTCTGTCTCGCCCTGCAGCTGGGTGACCAGGTGCTCTAACTGATCGGCCTTGTCTGACAGGTCAGCCTTGTCCCTCATCGCAGCTGTGTACTTCATCTGAAATCGACATTTAGTACTAGAAGCATTACTGGGAATTTGAATCACTGGCCTCTCGATTATAAACTTATCTATCAACGGTTATTTTAATATCGTACTCAGGAAGAGTACAGATAACAGCAGTCAGGTTAGCCTGTGAGTCCAGCACAGTTCACTCATCTAAACTAATGTGAAAAACTTTTGACATTCAGCTCCATTTCAATGTGATCAAGTACTATTAAATAGGAATAAGATAATTAAATATCCAGGTCAGCAAAGCCAACTAGGAAATATAACTCTGGAACACTGAATAAACTTATTTCACCCCTAAGTTGCAAAAATATCAGAGCCTCTTGTTCGAAGTTAAATCTGTTAATTCTTGGATTAAGGCTGCTTGCATGTCATTGAACCAATGTGGTCTATTCTCGTTTACATCATGTTCCTCATTTCACCAAACGATAAAGGCAATTCAAAATATCCAAAGAGAAAGACTGAATGTATGATCAATCATCAGAGATCGGGTCAAAAAATTGCAAACATTACAAACAATCCCTACTTTCATTCGGAGGAATGTGATGTTTCCTCCTCACTTGACTGATAATCACAACACCACCATCTTACCTCTATAAGTTGCATAGCTTTTTTCAGATTGTCGTAATCTATATTGTTAACATGACCATTTTCTGTGTCCACGGGTTGACCTGTCAACAACAACATCATCATCATTAGACAGAGTCTCAACAGGCACAATGATTTATTTATTTAATTGATATTTAATGCTATATTTACATGTATTATGTTGAAAGTACACTGTACTTTATACTTTCTTATCTTAAACATTAATCTGATACTGAAGCTTCAACCATTGCATTCTCATTATGCAAAATTATGTCAAGAGCAAAGATAAATGAATGTTCCACTGCATAACAAAGCACAACATTTTTCTCAAGTTTTCATGCAATGAATTGATTGCTTAAACTGCCACATTTTCTGGATATCTTAAATTTTTGCACATGAAGAAATACAAACATATTAAAATAGAGGAGAACGGTGATAAGTTCATCTTGAGGCTGAGTTGCCAGGATGCGGGAAACGGTTGTTTCTGAATACTCGCAGGATTTTTAAACAACAGTTGTTTGAACAACCAGACCTTTCCAGTTGTAAGCCTGTTTATCAAGACCTTATCTTTTAAAGAGTCACTGCATTATTAGCTTCCCTCACCTCCTCCAAAAAAAAAAAAAAAGAAAAAGAAAAATAAAGTCCTGCCCGGTACAAAGTCTTAAGTTCAACTTACTGAGCCTGTTGATGTCCTGCTCCATATCGCTGACCTTAACACTCAGGTTGTCGGACAAATTCCTCTGCTCCTTAAGCTGGTCCATCAACTGATTCCTCTCGGACTCTAGCTGGTGGATGGCCGCTGACAGCGAGTCGATCTGTAACAACAACATCAACGTTAATATCAACTGATTCCTCTCGGACTCAAGCTGGTGGATGGCCACTGACAGCAAGTGGAACAACAACAACATCAACATTAATATCGACTGCTATCTCTCTGACTTTAGCTGGTGGATGGCCACTGACAATGAGTTGATCTGTAACAACAACAACAACAACATCAACATTAACTGATTTCTCTCGGACTCTAGTTGGTGGATGGCCGCTGACAATGAGTTGATCTGTAACAACAACAACAACAACATCAACATTAACTGATTTCTCTCAGACTCTAGCTGGTGGATGGCCGCTGACAGCGAGTCGATCTGTAACAACAACATCAACGTTAATATCAACTGATTCCTCTCGGACTCTAGCTGGTGGATGGCCGCTGACAGCGAGTCGATCTGTAACAACAACATCAATGTTAATATCAACTGATTCCTCTCGGACTCTAGCTGGTGGATGGCCACTGACAGCAAGTGGAACAACAACAACATCAACATTAATATCGACTGCTATCTCTCTGACTTTAGCTGGTGGATTGCCGCTGACAATGAGTTGATCTGTAACAACAACAACAACAACATCAACATTAACTGATTTCTCTGGGACTCTAGTTGGTGGATGGCTGCTGGCGGTGAGTCGATCTGTAACAACAACACCACTAATATTAATATCAACTGCTATCTCTCAGACTCTAGCTGGTGGATGGCCGCTGACAATGAGTTGATCTCTAACAACAACATCAACATTAACTCATTCCTCTCGGACTCTAGTTGGTGGATGGCTGCTGACAGCGAGTCGACCTGTAACAACAACGACATCAACATTAATATGAACTGATTCCTCTCTGACATGAGAGTCAGTGTGTACGACAACAACAGAATTACCAGCACCAAAAACATCTTTTTTTCACTACCTACAAAACAGTGGTTTTAAGCTGCGAACAGGCAATTAGAAACAAGAACCAGAACAATGATCTTCTATCACGGCCTTTCAAAAATGTGATGTCAAAATTTCATCCAGGCAATTTTACAATTGACTATTTTCTTCCTCATGATATGTAGTCTACTAGGGCTTCTTTATTGAACCTCAGAAAGCGGTTACAAGTGTTACTTACATAAACGAACAAAAAAATTAATGGTGCATACAATTCTATTGAAAGGACACCTCCATCCAAACACAACAAAAAAGTAATAACAAACCATTTACAGTTCAGCCTTCAAACCCTCAAACATTTGTTGTAAGCTATCTCACCACATCATCCTTCCTGGCTGACTCTTCGTCCACACTGTCCCCTCCCTTTGATTTGGTCTCCGTGGCTTTGATCAGCATGGTTCTCAACTCACTGTTCTGGGTGGTCAGAGCGTTAACCATGTCCTGTACAAAACAGTTGATACCATAAGCCTGACCCTAAGGTCACTGGTTCAAAACCAACAGTGGCCAATTTTCAGCACTAGAATCTGCGATATATCCAGAATTACCCAAATTATGATAATACTGTTACTTAAAATTCACTTTCTAAATGGCATCTACCAATCTGAAAATGAGTACATTCATGCAGCCTTCAGAGTGTTATTCATCAATTTCTGGGATATCAATAAAATTAATATATAGCTTAAATGTTGCAGTAGGTTAGAGATAATGTGTTATTTAGTGCTTGCTTGGGGCAAATTGTCGTTACTTTACCTGAAGAGTCACAGTCGCAAGTACCTGCACTTCCATTTTAAAATCTATAATGTTTTAAATGCCGTCTGCAGGCCAACTTAAATCTTCATACTTCAACAGAGAAGGGCACAAAAAGAGTTTCCTTTTTGAATACAGGAAAGCTTGCATGAGACGGTTTCCACAACCTGGGCCTAAGCCTCATAGCGACGTACCTGTAAGCACTGCAGCTCCCTCTGGAGGGCCTCCACAACCTGGGCCTGAGCCTCATAGTGACGTACCTGTGAGGACTGCAGCTCCCTCTGGTGGGTCTCCACAAGCTGTGCCTGAGCCTCGTAGCGACATACCTGTAAGCACTGCAGCTCCCTCTGGTGGGTCTCCACAACCTGGGCCTGAGCTTCATAATGACGTACCTGTGAGGACTGCAGCTCCCTCTCAAGGGTCTCCACAACCTGGGCATGAGCCTTGTAGTGACGTACCTGTGAGCACTGCAGCTCCCTCTGGAGGGCCTCCACAAGCTGTGCCTGAGCTTCATAATGACGTACCTGTGAGGACTGCAGCTCCCTCTGGGAGGTCTCCACAACCTGGGCCTGAACTTCATAATGACCTACCTGTGAGGACTGCAGCTCCCTCTGGTGGGTCTCCACAAGCTGTGCCTGAGCCTCATAGTGACGTACCTGTGAGGACTGCAGCTCCCTCTCAAGGGTCTCCACAACCTGGGCATGAGCTTCATAATGACGTACCTGTGAGGACTGCAGCTCCCTCTCAAGGGTCTCCACAAGCTGAGCCTGAGCTTCATAATGACGTACCTGTGAGGACTGCAGCTCCCTCTGAAGGGTCTACACAACCTGGGCCTGAGCTTCATAATGACGCACCTGTGAGCACTGCAGCTCCCTCTCAAGGGTCTCCACAACCTGGGCCTGAGCCTTGTAGTGACGTACCTGTGAGCACTGCAGCTCCCTCTGGAGGGTCTCCACAAGCTGAGCCTGAGCTTCATAATGACGTACCTGTGAGGACTGCAGCTCCCTCTCAAGGGTCTACACAACCTGGGCCTGAGCTTCATAATGACGCACCTGTGAGCACTCCAGCTCCCTCTGGTGGGTCTCCACAACCTGGGCATGAGCTTCATAATGATGTACCTGTGAGCACTGCAGCTCCCTCTGGTGGGTCTCCACAAGCTGTGCCTGAGCTTCATAGTGACGTACCTGTGAGGACTGCAGCTCCCTCTGGTGGGTCTCCACAACCTGGGCATGAGCCTCGTAGTGACGTACCTGTGAGCACTGCAGCTCCCTCTGGAGGGTCTCCACAAGCTGAGCCTGAGCTTCATAATGACGTACCTGTGAGGACTGCAGCTCCCTCTGGTGGGTCTCCACAACCTGGGCCTGAGCTTCACAATGACCTACCTGTGAGGACTGCAGCTCCCTCTCAAGGGTCTCCACAAGCTGTGCCTGAGCCTTGTAGTGCCGTACCTGTGAGCACTGCAGCTCCCTCTCAAGGGTCTCCACAACCTGGGCATGAGCTTCATAATGACGTACCTGTGAGGACTGCAGCTCCCTCTGGAGGGTCTCCACAACCTGGGCATGAGCTTCATAATGACGTACCTGTGAGGACTGCAGCTCCCTCTGAAGGGTCTCCACAAGCTGTGCCTGAGCTTCAAAATGACGTACCTGTGAGGACTGCAGCTCCCTCTGGTGGGTCTCCACAACCTGGGCCTGAGCCTCGTAGTGACGTACCTGTGAGGACTGCAGCTCTCTCTGGTGGGTCTCCACAAGCTGTGCCTGAGCCTCGTAGTGACGTACCTGTAAGCACTGCAGCTCCCTCTCAAGGGTCTCCACAACCTGGGCATGAGCCTCGTAGTGACGTACCTGTGAGGACTGCAGCTCCCTCTGGGAGGTCTCCACAACCTGGGCCTGAGCTTCACAATGACCTACCTGTGAGGACTGCAGCTCCCTCTCAAGGGTCTCCACAAGCTGTGCCTGAGCCTCGTAGTGCCGTACCTGTGAGCACTGCAGCTCCCTCTCAAGGGTCTCCACAACCTGGGCATGAGCTTCATAATGACGTACCTGTGAGGACTGCAGCTCCCTCTGGAGGGTCTCCACAAGCTGAGCCTGAGCTTCATAATGACGTACCTGTGAGGACTGCAGCTCCCTCTCAAGGGTCTACACAACCTGGGCCTGAGCTTCATAATGACGCACCTGTGAGCACTGCAGCTCCCTCTGGTGGGTCTCCACAACCTGGGCCTGAGCCTCGTAGTGACGTACCTGTGAGGACTGCAGCTCCCTCTGGTGGGTCTCCACAAGCTGTGCCTGAGCCTCGTAGTGACGTACCTGTAAGCACTGCAGCTCCCTCTGAAGGGTCTCCACAAGCTGTGCCTGAGCCTCGTAGTGACGTACCTGTGAGCACTGCAGCTCCCTCTGAAGGGTCTCCACAAGCTGTGCCTGAGCCTCGTAGTGACGTACCTGTGAGCACTGCAGCTCCCTCTCAAGGGTCTCCACAAGCTGGGCCTGAGCCTCGTAGTGACGTACCTGTGAGGACTGCAGCTCCCTCTGAAGGGTCTCCACAAGCTGTGCCTGAGCCTTGTAGTGACGTACCTGTGAGGACTGCAGCTCCCTCTGGAGGGTCTCCACAAGCTGTGCCTGAGCCTCGTAGTGCCGTAACCTGTCAGCTAACTGCTCCTGCTGGTACGACTCCTTCTGTGACTGGTGAGTCACGTTTTGCAGGTGTTTCAGCTCCCTCTCCTTCTCTGCCAGCTGTGAGAGAAGGCGAAAGGTGGGGGAGGACACATCAATGTTAGAGCTCAGTATCAACCAATTTCAACTATATCACCGAGGCGAGCACTACAGTGGGAGGAAACCATGCAGAGCATCCATCCATAAGTTGCTGGCACTGCAGACCTTCACGACACATCAAGGTAATAGCCAGGTATCACTGAGATGCAAATAATTAATGTAGTCCTTAATATGTAGGTAATATAGTTAAGGAATTCAGGTAGCAAAAACACAAGAGGGCCAATGTATTACACTGTGTATCAAAGGATGAATATAGCTTTGGTGACAAAAACTGCTCTTGACTTAAGGCTGCAGGACAGTCATTCAAGGAAATAATGCAAGCAAGAGCAAGATTTGAGCTTGTGGCCTCCTTGGTCAGGGACTGAATTGTTGCATCAAAAACAACGTTCCAGTGAAAACCAATAGATATATTTAGATTTATTCCCTAAGCGTTCACAGCCACACTCTGTATGACGGCTGACAGCTTTACGAGAAGAAGAAACTCGGGTGGCTTTTGTAAAGCGTGGTTGAAACGATGCAAGCTTCGTTTGAACAGTCTCACTGGTCCAGAGAAGGACAGTTGCTACGAGCCAGCACTTTAAACATCGGAGTCAAAATCAGGAGTGCCGTCTCAGCCAGCGAAAATCCGGGACATCATTGTGGTGAGGTGCGAGCAGGCAGCGTGTTTTGCATGCTTACCACTTCTCTAAGCTCCTTGAGTTCATCCTCCTGGTGGCCGAGTCGAGCTGCCAGTTCCTTCCCCGTGTGGATCTCAGACTCCAGGCGTGTCATCATGTCCATATTGTCATTACTCTGTAAAAACACAACATCACAAAACAAATGTCTTGACGATAAGCTTACAATAAGCGCTACTTTTATGTAGGGCGACCATCGTAATGTCCATAACGTACTGTTACATTATGACAACCTCGCAAAGCAACTCACTTAAGAATCATTTTTAAATTTAAAAGAACAGCAGGTGGAGGTATGTATGGTAACCTTCATAATAATAATCTACTGTATTTTTCATCAAAACGAGAGAAAGATAAAATATCAGTTTCGACGCTGGGAGTGCAAAGTGCTCATTATTTTAGGCTAATTGACTGATTGATTTGTGCTTCATGTAACACTCAATAATTCTTCACTGACCATCTTAACAAAGCCATTTTGCAGCTCCGCCAGCTGGAACTTGAGCTCCTTGTTCTGGGTGATGGCCCGGCTTAGTGCCGTCTTGTCACTCTGTACGTTCTCGAGGAGTTGGGCCTTGTCCCCGGCCTCCTCTCCCAAGTTCTCTACACGCTGCTGCAGGCCAGACATGTGCTCCTCCGTCTCAGCCAGTAACCTGGACACGCAGGAAAAATAGCGGTGACGTGAACGGGATTTGAACCACTGACCTCTGGATTACATTTTTTTTAAAACAAGGCACCTCCTCCACAAATAAGGTGACAGGGAATTGAACCAATGACCAATGGATTATGAATTAATTAGAATGACTTCCTCCGTGAGTAAGGAATGAAAAAATTAAGTCTGAAGTAACTGATAGTTAGCCTTAAAAAATAGATATTTAAGAAATTTGAACCTGTGACTTTTAGAACATGTATTTATCAAATCAGTCACCTCATGTCAACAAGGCTATACATATCAAAAGAGAAATAGCCTAGGATTAACAAGAGACCTTCAGCCCCAAAAGTGTCACATTAAGTTGTCTGAACCTGTGGTCTATGGATTATAAATTTCCCAATATGGGTTATTTCTTTGCTAGCAAGATTGAACACGAGATGATAACTATAAAATAGTGAAGAGCTGATGTTCAGACTGTGAACTTGTGTCATGTTTGGACAAAATTACATACTGCCGAAGCACTCTGACAGGTTTGTCAGATGGTAAAATGGTCATCACTAGTGCGAGTGTACCTGCTGAGCTGAGCGTTGTCGCGGATCTGCGCCTCATGTCTCTGCATCAGGTCGTCATACTCAGATCGCGCCTTCTCCAGCTCCTGCTCTAGGTCAGCCTTTGGCACCTCACTCGGGATAGGGGGTGGGGACGCTTCGTAGTCCTCTACAACAACAACAACAACATTACAATGTGATTCTGTGGATCAATAAAGAAGGTGAAACCTCATAAGCCTTGACAACAACAGTGGCATCAGCTTCATTATAACATGATACTCAGGACATCCACAAAGCCTCTTCACAACTTCACAAAGCCTCTTATTCCTCTACTACAACAACTGCAAAAACAGGATAATGTGATCTGTAAGGAATAACACGAAATTTGGGCAAGTCTAAAAATCCTCTTCAGAGACTTCGTATAGTTTTAAAGTCTACAAATTCCATGAAACTTTTAAGGTGGAAATCTATCTGTCATTCTTCCCAGACCTACAACAATATTCCATGCCCAAACCATAAATTCAAAGACTTTTCCAAGCCTGGAAAATCAGAAAAGTCAGATTCCATGACTTTCCAGGATTTTTAAGGAAGGTACAAACCCTGCTTTCTGTGCAGCAACTACAACTAGAGCAACAGTACACGTATAATGTGATCATGTGGACCAAGAACAGACTTGGAGAAATTTATTTGATTTATTTATTTGATTGATGTTTTACACCGTACTCAAGAATATTTCACTTATACGACGGTGGCCAGCATTATGATAGGAGGAAACCGGGCAGAGCCTGGGGGAAACCCACGACCATCCGCAATTTGCTGGCAGACCTTCCCACGCATGGCTGGAGAGGAAGCCAGCATGAGCTGGGCTTAAAACTCACATCAACTGCATTGGTGGGAGGCTTCGGTTATTGTGCTGCAATAGTGTGCTAACCGACTGAGCCACGGAGGCCCCTTGGAGAAATTCATATTCCTCTATTACAGCAACAGCATTGTAATGTGACCCTGTGGACTAACAACAGACTTGGAGAAATTCATATTCTTCTATTACAGCAATAGTATTGTAATGTGACCCTGTGGACCAACAACAGACTTGGAGAAATTCATATTCTTCTATTACAGCAATAGCATTGTAATGTGACCCTGTGGACCAACAACAGACTTGGAGAAATTCATATTCTTCTATTACAGAAACAGTATTGTAATGTGACGCTGTGGACCAACAACAGACTTGGAGAAATTCATATTCTTCTATTACAGCAATAGTATTGTAATGTGACCCTGTGGACCAACAACAGACTTGGAGAAATTCATATTCTTCTATTACAGCAATAGTATTGTAATGTGAACCTGTGGACCAACAACAGACTTGGAGAAATTCATATTCTTCTATTACAGCAATAGTATTGTAACGTGACCCTGTGGACCAACAACAGACTTGGAGAAATTCATATTCTTCTATTACAGCAATAGTATTGTAATGTGAACCTGTGGACCAACAACAGACTTGGAGAAATTCATATTCTTCTATTACAGCAATAGTATTGTAATGTGACCCTGTGGACCAACAACAGACTTGGAGAAATTCATATTCTTCTATTACAGAAATAGCATTGTAATGTGACCCTGTGGACCAACAATAAATTTCATGGAGCCTTATATTTCTTCACATGAAATTTACTTGTCATCGGTGGAGAAAATCGTAAAATATCATCAAAATTTTCACACCTAGTTTAACATCCTCACTTTATACATCACGCACGTAACAAGAAATTAACTCTGACCTTCGCCCACTAAGTCATACGCATTCGTGTACATCAAGATTAAAGTCTCAAAATCACATCCTATCACATAAATTCCCCTCACTGACAACACTGCCCATGGGTTGGATTTGAATTCGTGCTCTTGCTCTTTCTCTTACCTAGCTGTCTCTGAAGCTGCTGCACCTTCCTCTCCATGTCATGCTGTTTAGTTAGCATCTGCTCCCTCTCCTCTGTCAGGGACTTCACCTGTAAGCACACACACAGTAAGTTTATCATTTCTCTCCTTCGCATTGAAATGTAAAACAGCATCCAGAACATTAAACAGATATGGAGGAACCAGTTTTGTTACCCTCAATGACTGATCAATCTATCCCTGTACAAACTGTCTCATAGTAATATAGTAATTAATATACTAAGGCTGAAACTTTTGACAACTCTCTCCTCTCCTAAATATACCCAAGCTCAGAACAAATCAGTTTATCATAATGCAAAGGTATCAGAGTTGTGAAAAAATTCAACTGTCATCTCAGATTACTTGGAGTATCTAAGCTCTTGTGCTATCATCAGAAATTGCCTTGAATTTGACTAAAATGACAAGAACAGCAGTCAATGAAAAAAAAACAGCTATTAACCGAGTCACTTTCATTTAAACTCAACGTGAAGCCTTATATGTGGCTTGAGACTGTCATTTTGCCCGTCGTGGGTTTTCAATATAGTGACGCACTTAAATTATGATTAGTGAGAAGGCAATTTGTTGGAAGCCCTAACTACTGAGTCCATGTCCCTTCACTCCCATATTTCATTTTATAATGAGCCTCAGCAAAATCCTACTGCATGTATTTAAAATTCAGGCCACACCTTTGAAAAGCCTTCTCCACACACACTGAACTCACCTGCCTTTCTAAACTTACGCACACACAGACAATAAGTATAATATCATTACAAGGTTTATCTATCAGGAGACAAGAAAACCTGTCAGGCCTTAATCTTAACCCTTTGTCCCTGGTTACAGCAGGCCTGTCATTATATTACACCAAGTGAAGTAGTACTGCTAGTAACAGGGACACAGGGGTTAAGGGTCATCTCAACAGTATCTGATTGCTCAGGACTTATCTGGGCCAAAAAACAGCCTGTCTTACATCTGTACGTATTTGTACTAAATGTATATCAAGTGTACATGACCTTGGCTAACTGCCAATTGATGTAGAGATGGAAGATTAATTCAGGAATGTTACTCACAGATCGGTGGTTCAATTCCCAGAAAGAACAAGAAGTAACTTTTCAAAAATTACAATGATGGATTGTTAAGCAAGTTGTGAAAACAAGTATCCTTTGTAACACAACAACTGCCAATGTTCAGAAAATACAGCTTCAGCCATGATCAGATCTTAAAATCATTTATGGATACGAGTCAGATTTTGACTTGACCAGTCTACAGCTATACTGAAGAACATTTCATTTATATGACAGTAGGGTCATGGGTAGAGAAAATGGCAGATCTAGGAGTGTAATTAAAGCACTATCTCTCATAAAATACCCTTCTGTTGTTTACTGATTCACCTGTTGTAGCTCACTGATGAACTGCTGGTACCGGTCAGTTTATCGACTAACCTGTTGTGTAAGTTGTTTAGAATGCTTCTGTAGTTCGTTGATGAACTGCTGGAACTGGTCAGTTAACGACTAACCTGTTGTGTGAGCTGTTTAGACTGCTTCTGTGGTTCGTTGATGAACTGCTGGTACTGGTTACTTTAGTGACTAACCTGTTGTGTAAGTTGTTTAGAATGCTTCTGTAGTTCGTTGATGAACTGCTGGTACTGGTCAGTTTAACGACTAACCTGTTGTGTGAGCTGTTTAGACTGCTTCTGTAGTTCGTTGATGAACTGCTGGTACTGGTTACTTTAGTGACTAACCTGTTGTGTGAGTTGTTTAGACTGCTTCTGTGGTTCGTTGATGAACTGCTGGTACTGGTTACTTTAGTGACTAACCTGTTGTGTGAGTTGTTTAGATTGCTTCTGTAGTTTGTTGATGAACTGCTGGTACTGGTCACTTTTACGACTAACCTGTTGTGTGAGCTGTTTAGACTGCTTCTGTAGTTCATTGATGAACTGCTGGTACTGGTCAGATATCTGGTCCCTCTCTGATGTCACCTTCTGGAATGCTTCATTGTACTGAAAAGTCGAATACAAATTTCATTGATGGGGAAAGGGGGTTTCCGTTGTAATAAATATTTAAACTCTAAGACACTACTCAGGTTAAATGGTAAAGGGAGCCCTGTGGAAACAACTTTCCTTTGAACCGGACAAGCCAATCGTAAGCCTTCAATTATCTTCAATAATCCTTCATTGTTTCTTTCAAGGCCTTTCAGAATTTCTTTTTAGTTTACTAAAAGAGTTCAGAAATACTGTTCATTCATTCATGTTTTCCCAAGGTTTATTTCACTTTCTGTTGCCTTTCACATTAAGTTTAAAAAGTTTTACTGAAACAATATGTCTACAAATAGCAAGTGTAAATTCACAATACCCTAATACTTCTAATTTCAGAGACAGATATCAGAACTGCTGAAAAGCAAACTATTACATTTCTCTATCACTTTCTCTCCCTTTTGCATTCGAAAGAGTAAATATATGGAAATGTTGCTGAGATGGAATAATCATGTGAGAAAAAACTGTGAATTCCTGTTACAAGTACATGTATACTGGTAAACTGTGAATTCCTGTTACAAGTACATGAATACTGGTAAACTGTGAATTCCTGATACAAGTACATGTATACTGGTGAACTGTGAATTCCTGTTACAAGTACATGTATACTGGTAAACTGTAAATTCCAGTTACAAGTACATGTACACTGGTAAACTGTGAATTCCTGATGCAAGTACATGTATACTGGTAAACTGTGAATTCCTGATACAAGTACATGTATACTGGTAAACTGTGAATTCCTGTTACAAGTGCATGTATACTGGTTAAAAAGGCCGGCCCAGATGTTCCAAACATTACAATTATTTGGGCGTCTGTACTGAATGTATTCTAATGTGTGTAATGACAGGCTCTGGTATAACATTGTGACATGCTTCTAGGAGGTCTTACCTGTGAGACTTTCTTCGTAAGTTCATCCCGCTCATGTTGTAGTTGTTCCACAATCTGTAACGACTCTTGGCTCTTGTTCTCAGTCTGGCTGCTCAACTGTCAACACAAAACACAACACGTACATGTTCTCAGTCAGGCTGCTCAACTGTCAACACAAAACACAACACGTACATGTTCTCAGTCAGGCTGCTCAACTATCAACACAAAACACAACACGTACATGTTCTTGGTGTGGCTGCTCAACTGTCAACACAAAACACAACACATACACGTTCTCAGTGTGGCTGCTCAACTATCAACACAAAACACAACACATACACGTTCTCAGTGTGGCTGCTCAACTGCCAACACAAAACACAACACATACACGTTCTCAGTCTGGCTGCTCAACTATCAACACAAAACACAACCAGTACATGTTCTCAGTCTGGCTGCTCAACTGTCAACACAAAACACAACACATACACGTTCTCAGTCAGGCTGCTCAACTGCCAACACAAAACACAACACGTACATGTTCTCAGTCTGGGAGCTCAACTGTCAACACAAAACATAACACATACATGTTCTCAGTCTGGGAGCTCAACTGTCAACACAAAACACAACACGTACATGCACTAAGTGATTAATGTTTGGTCTAGCACTCTTTGAGCTTCATGTCAACTAATGCCATTAGCGGCTGTCATAAAATGGATAATGAAAGAATGAGTAAGATAACATTTAACTAGTAAAGTCAGTCATTTCGCCTGATTCTGACAGTTTTATTAATCTAAATGTAATAAAGATGTCTTGAGGTTTGTTTGCAAAATACTGAAGAATGATGTCTTCCAGGAAAAATGGTCTTTTCAGGCGAGTTTTTAGACAAAATATGGTCTGACATCCCTCATAACAAAGCAATTTCACCTGATTTGTATAAATTTCTGCCATCTCGACCTTTTTCTTCAGTTCTGAAACCTTTTTTTCCAGCGCTGAACATTCTGAAACCTAGACACGAGGATGAAAGGACAGGATTAACATAATATCGGACAGGATTAACATAATATCGGACAGGATTAACATAATATCGGACAGGATTAACATAATATCAATCAGATATTAACTCACCTTTCGAGCAGGTAATGAACAATATACTACAACAAATACCACATAAAGAGTTCACGCTAATCCAATACACATGTAGTTTATTCCCAAATACTTGGACAATGTTTCACAGACACACAGACAGACAAAATCCCCTTAATTCCAAAATACACTCCACCTAGGAGCTATAAAAATGTTTCCTCATTTGGTAACATAACATGTCATGATTAACAAAAAACTTTAAATATTCATCATTTCTTAATGCTTTGATGAACAGGGTGATATGGTCTGTAGCGAAGCATGCTCTTGTTCACTCATACAAAAAGCTCAAATGAAATAAAAAATGAAGTGACTTTGTCCATAACTGACCTTTGATTGTAGTTTCTCATTCAACTCTGATGTTTTTTGTTTAAATTCTTCTTGAGATTTGCTGAAATGAAACAAACCCAAAATGTTGATGTAACTCAATAACATTACTTCACTAAAAACTGATTTGCTTGTTTATTTATTTGATTGGTGTATTATTCACTATTTACACCATTTCACTCACACATATACAAATAACATGGCTGTCTGAATTATTGATGGAGAAAACCATTTTTATTGAAACTAAATAGACATCGCACAGTGAAGGTTGAATACCATAAATATTGTTCAAGTCTTCGTGGGTTATCATTTCCATCTCTCACGAGAACAATATTTATGGTATTCAGCCTTCAATGTGTAATATTCCATTTATTACTTATATCCTACGGGTATTCTGACTTTGTGTACTTTAAAGAGTTTGAGATTTTTTCCAGCCATAGGTTGTCACAGACATGCCTAGAGCGCGATGCCATGTACATGACGTGTTATATGACGTCTTGTCCTCTTTATAAAATAAAATGTTTCTTTTTTGACGTCATGACGTCTGGGTGTGAAATATCAAAATGTGATACTAACTGCAGTGAAAATAACACTTTCACCGGTGAAGGAAATGCTAGGATTTCACTGATGTATAAATAATAAAATTGAAAATAAACATTCCTGATTTAACTTGCCATAGCTTGCAGTCAACCTTCAGAATTTTTGTTTAATCTATATCAAGAATTCTCTGTCAACATGTACCAACAACAAGGTGAAAGCTTACTTGGATTTATAGAGGCTCAACTTTAAGTTATCCACTTCCTTGCTGAGTTCTTTAACAGTCTGTAACCAAGAAAATATGAATGACAGCATAACTCAGGCCATACTGATTTAGATGATTGATGTTTAACAATGTACTCAAGAATTTCCCTACGGTAAACCATCTATCACCACAGGGTAACTGACAACCCCACCTAGTTTAATTTATCTGATTGGTGTTTCACGCCATGTTCAAGAATATTTCACTTACATGACGGCGACCAGCATTATGATGGGAGAAAACCCAGCAGGGTTGCTGGAGTTGCTGAAGGACCTATCCAAGTACGGCCGGAGAGGAAGCCAGCGTGTGCTGGACTTGAACTCATAGCGATCGTATTGTCCCCTAGTTTAAAGCTGCAGCCATAACAGCGAGAACTGGAATTCAGCAGATCATATTGAAGGCCTTGCCATAGTGCCCATTATCAGCATTTCTTCTTTGAGCAAGAAGGAAGGAACCATAAGGACTACTTTCATGAGACTGGCAAACGGAAAGTGTTACATGTCAGCCTTGATAGAAAACAAACATAAAATCTACCATATCTGAACTCTGATGTGTATTATAAAAGCCAAAATTTTTCCCATTTGTTGGACTTCAGTGTACATTCTTTAAATAATCACTGGGAGGGGAGCACTTTCCTCAGGATATACATGTAACACACAATACTCCTATACATGAATCCAGATGAGGATGATGTTACAAAGGTAAGACTGAACAACAAATGCACTGAACAACAAATGCATTGAACAACAAATGCACTGAAGCTTGAACAAAGACAGTACAACTAATGTTCATATAAAACTGTAATACTACAAGCATTTGGTCCAATAATTCAAGAAATCTGCTTATTCTACGTACTGCAAAAAAGCTGTTGAGAGAGCATACTACACTACATACCAAAAAAGAAAATAATAATAGTGCACCAGTTTTGTGTGGTGTGAATCGCAGTGTAGCTGTACAGATACAGTGATAAAGGTTTATTTATTTATGTGATTGATGTTTTACGCCGTGGACTGAAACATATGGTGGGAGGAAACCAGGCAGAGCCCAGGGGAAACCCATGGCCGTCCGCAGGTTGCTGGCAGTCCTTCCCGCGTATGGCCAGAGAAGAAACCAGCATGAGCAGGGACAAAGAGTTCATACTTTTCATTAAAACCTTGTCTTTCTCAATCACCAGAACAAAACCCCCCACCTGTCATCAGGTAGCTCTTCGTCTGTGCCCATCATGCCCACAATCCATTTGTAACATTAACCCCACTTTTTCATCACCATTACCAACCTGGCCGTCTGTGCCTAAACTTGAAGTGTGCAAAGCAACCTAATAAAGTAAATACCACATTTCACCTAAATCTTCAACCAGGTTTAAACTGCACATTTTGCCTGATCATGTGAGTTCTCTTTGTCTTTATAGAAGACACTTTAACATTTCTTTGGAAGACAGGATGATATGCTACTGGGTAAGATCTGAGTTCCTGCACCAAAATGTGTATTTCATTAACATTATTAGCTTCCAAAAATGCATTCTTGCATGCCAAGTTTTAGGTCCAAGTTCTTAACCAGTCCATTCTCTACTTCTTCATTACCCACACCAGCTTGATCGTGTCCATGGATCTCGTGTTTACCATTTCCCTAGACCCATGACAGTACATGTAGATAAGTATGTATGTTTAGGTTTTAAGTCGTACTTAACAATTTTTCAGTCATATGAGCTTGAGGAATCCTTAGTACTCATGACAGTAAACCTTTGCAATAGTTTAACTGTGCATATTTAACTATGCTTATAGATCAGGCAACAACAACTTCATACTTTCCTCCAAGAAGAGTGATCAATGCAATATTTCAAAATCTAATTATTTACACATTTTTACAACTGGAATTTTTTTTACAGAATTTTTCTCAAACATGATCCCGTATCAGCAACAATGATTCTAGGATTGGCCATTAAATGCTGCTGAGCTGGTGTTACAGTGATCTATGGTGAATCAAAATAAATGTCAATAAATTTGCAAAATAAAACTCCACCTTACACCTACATGAACAGCACCCATACCAGTATCTTACCTGTTCTTCCTGTCAACATAAGCATATGTGAAAGAAATGAGAAATGAGACACAGAGCAGACAGCAAACAATCTGACAAAACACATGCAAACTATTAAATGATTGACAGGATGAATGGTGAGGTAGATTTCACTGCAAACATGCAACACACACACAGAAGGAAGGAACAGGTTATCTCCCTTCCCAGCAAGCAGACCGCTGCATGCATTTCATATGTGTAACTGGACAATATGTACACCGTAGACAGACTCTGCAACGTTGCTCACAAATTTCAAACACAAAAGGCTGATTTTTCAATAATGTCAAAGCCTGCAAGTTGCACAAGATAAAGATTTGCTGACAAAATGGCTGAAGAAATTCTTTCAGTGCACTTTCTGTTACATGTGTACAGCTTTTCTTGCCATGTCCTGAAGTCGTAATGCTACAGTGTCATCCCTGCCAACTGCAAACTGTTCTTTGGATAGGAACAAAGATGGCCCATGTCATCCCAATTCATGAGAGGTAAAACAATTATTATTCTGTAGTACTAGTACTGTAGTGAGTGTTAATACTACCAGTATGTGTCAGGACAAAAACATGTTAATAAACAAACAGGTCTGCTGTTAGCCTGCATGCTAGCTTATCCAACAGAAGAGGTTAGCCAGGGGAGATAACCCTTCTGGTGAACTCACCTTTTCATTCTGGGAGCTGGATGAGTTGGTTGTGGACAGGTTCCTCTCTAAGTCTGCCACCCTCTGACGCGAGGCTTTTAACCGACCTGTCAGCTCTTCAATCTCCTCTGTAAATGATAATAAGAAACAATTAATTTGTAGCCTGAACTGAAGGACACCATGGCTTCCTTGTATTTACTGCTTAAAATCAAGGCCTTACAAAATAGTAAAACTTCAGAAACGAACCCATGAACAACAACCTATGTCATCAAATTTACGCCCACTACTTTTACACTCAAAGTTACACTATACTTTCACCTATAAAGTATGGTATTTTCATTTTCAGTCTTTAAATAAGAAGCATGCAGTCTTTATCATGTGCTGTATCTGTAAAGTTACACTCTGATTTTCACAACTCTAAGGTAAATCACTTATCATTATTACATTTTTGGCTTGTAGCACGCTCCAATCAGCTTTCTGCGACATTTCGAACAAGCTGCAAAATATTGCCAAATGGTTCCATTTCCACTGATAAGATTCACAATTGCTGTGGCAACTCCCACAAATGAAGCAAGGCTCTACATGATTCTGTAATTTGGTTTTATTTTAACCATGTTCAAGAATAGGAAAATGATTTAAATGAAATCAAAATACTGAATGATGTGTCACCCTGTGTCATTTACTGGAATTGCCACAGTGATCTACTCTGCAAATATGGTAAAATCGGGTTATTTTGATTTCCACGCAATGACCTCCATCGTTATTTATTTATTTATTTATTTATTTGATTGGTGTTTTACGCCGTACTCAAGAATATACGATGGGGCCAGCATTATGGTGGGCGGAAACCAGGCAGAGCCCGCAGGTTGCTGGCAGACCTTCCCACGTACGATCTCCATCGTTTCACCATAGCCTGTATTCTAATGA
Organism: Acanthopleura granulata; assembly: GCA_016165875.1. NCBI lineage: Eukaryota > Metazoa > Mollusca > Polyplacophora > Chitonida > Chitonidae > Acanthopleura > Acanthopleura granulata. The sequence goes on along the minus strand of JABBOT010000024.1, from coordinate 411,823 downwards.
CAAAACACAACAAACTTTGTGCCAGAACAATTTCGAAATAATAACTCAGTCAGGAATATTGTACTCAGCAAGAACACAAAAATTCAAAGCACCAAATCTGTTTGGTTGAACTCACCAAATCGCTGCTCAGAGAGCTTTGTTGATTGGTTGAGTTGAGACTGCAGCTCTGTTTTCTCAGCCACTAAGATTCCAATGGTCTGGATATGAACCTGAATTAACAATAAAACAAGGTTGCATTCTGACATGTTAATAATTTGACACATCATCAATTCCTGTAAATAATCACCATTACATCTCTTTGCTGCTGTTTTATATGAATGTCACATTTTAATCCAAAATGTCCTCTTTCCCAATGTGTGAAAAAACTGTGAACCAATGCTGAAAATTAATAAGCTTAGGTTTACATGAAAACACTCATACAGGAAATGGGCATTACTCTGGAAGTTATGAAATCTGACCTAAGGACAACAGTACAAAGGGATATAACTCACCAAGTTAGAATATGACAAGGTTGTATGTTGACACATTTCCCGAAAAGTGTGCAGATGTATTGTGCTGATGTAGATGAAGTTGGCCATTTTTGTTACACTCCCTCTACATTTATTGCTCTACCATACACAAATATGAACAGATGGAGAGATCGGTGATCATGCCATCACCTGTTGGCATTTCAGGGTGAGGCATTAAAAACCCACGGTGTAAATCAACGAAACATCACCTGTAGCTGTTCCTTGAGCGATCCGAGATCTTTCCGCAGGCGATCCTCAAAGCCATGCCTCTCCTGGAGGAGTTGATCCTGAAGGCTCTGGGAATGTGACCTCTGCAACAACAACAACAGCATGGCTGTCATGACTGCCCACCAATATTACATGAAGAAAATTAGAAGATGAGTATAGCAGATCAGCAGAACATTGCAGTCATACCTAAAACTCCATGTTTATGCCAGTTATTATCAAAACAGACATGCCCACAATGCAACACTGCTGATGACCCATAAAACCGCAATGATCCGCACTCGGAAAACAACTAATGCATACGGACACTGGAAACCGTGCTTTTTTCTTCTTAGCTCTTTTTCAACAGTCACTAAGAACATATTTTTCCTTTCATAGACTACATGTAATGGTTAAAGTACGTCTTCCATTATTTCCTGGGTCCTTTTATTGAGAAAGATGGTTTTTATGCACTGTACATGTACATGTATGTATCTATGCGTGGAACGCAGAAATAACTCACGAGCTGTTGAACCTGGGAGTTGAGCTGTTCATTGGCTTGTGCATGTTTCTCTAACAGTGAGGCTAACTCTCTGTTACGGGTCTGAAATACAAAATACACCTGTTTCAGCAAACTACGAGTAAACATACAAGAAGAAGAATGCAAAAGTACACACAAGCCTACACATAATCACTGCAAAAAGTTAAAAAGTTTGGACACACCAAGTGTACATGTGCATGCAAGGATCACTCTTGTATCCAAAAAAGTGCAAAATTTCATATGAAATACTCCAAACATATGTAAAAGATTTACACACTACATTTTCGCTTGTTTTCTTGCAGTTTAATTACATTATTTCGATTTCAACCCCAATTAAGTCACATCAAAATGACGTAGCCTTGTGCCAGGCCTTGTAGCAAGTCAGACCCATTGCCAACATATTTACAGCACTGCCTCAAAGGAACACCCCTACCCCACCTACTCACACTATATAATGGCACTGAGCTGGCTAGTACTTTGCCCAATCCACTTTTGCCTGGCACAGCCGGGGTTAGCAAGGCTGAAGTCATATGTATGACTTCTCTAGTGATTGAAGCGCAGATCCACTACCCCACCACAGCTAGGCCACGTGTTACAAATACACAAGTGTTACCAGTACACAAGTAAGTGTTACCAGTACACAGGTAAGTATTACCTAAAGTACCCAGAGTACACAAGTATGCAGTACAAGTGCACGAAGTGTACCTATGAGTATTACAGAATTACTGTAAATGACCTAAAATTTCACTTACTGACAAAGTTGTTCATTTTGAACCTGATTCTAACAGTTCTCCTCATTGTAGGAAGGTGTTTTAGGGTTAGTTTGGGAGGTATGGTGATATCCTACTTGGACCATGTGAGTTTGTGCACCAATATTTTGTGGCATTTACTTGCCTGTTAAAATGTACTTTTGGGGGGACAATATTAGGTCATTATACAGTTATCACATGAAAAAGACATCACTAACCTCAAGTTCTGTGAGACTAGACGTCTCCTGGTCATCTGTGCTGTTCATGAAGGCTGAGGACTGAAAGAGCAACAAGACAATAAACAGACAATGCTTAAAGGCATAAATGCTTCATATTTATATTATTTCTTTGATTGGATTGAATTTTATCTGATTTGTTCAAAATGCAGCATCCCAGAATTTTCCACTACACGATGACTGGCATGGAGGAAACCACACAGCACAAGTTTAACCAACACACTTTCCTTTGTACCTAATAAAACAGTTAATTTGCTGACTTCATGCCACTGTCAAAACACCAAGAGCTGGATTTGAACCCTTGACCTCACTGGTCAGAGCAATGCTTTAGTGTCTCATAATGCTTTGTAAACATCCAGTAAAGGTAAACTTTTCTCCATGATGAAGGTACTCATCTTGGCTGCCCATTTCAGACAACTATATCGAAACCACAATGATGTTTTGAGGAAGCCACAACAGACATTCAAGTGGAAAAATATAAATTTCAGATCTAAAAGTATCATAATGCTTCCCACTCTTATATTTCACTAAAGGTACGTGGTGTAGACTAATAAAAGTCTAAAACAAACAAAGTCTTTGTTTGAAATTTACTCTTTCACAGAATTTATTTATTTATCTGACTGGTGTTTTACACCGTACTCAAGAATATTTCAGTTATGTGACGGCGGCCAGCATTATGGTGGGAGGAAACCAGGCAGCGCCCGTGGGGAAACCCCTGACCCCTTTCACAGAATTAAGCAGGAGAAACAAACAAGAAATATTATTACCTCTTGCAAAAGACCATTGAGTTGTCGTGACAGCTGTTGAAGACTTTCTGTGGAGGCAGTAGGTCTAAAAACACATAAAAAACCCCAAGATTTTGTATTTTTCATATTTTACAACACTGCCATTTTAAATTTTACTCCTCAAGAAAAAAGTTTCATATAATAAAATACTGTATTAAAACATAAACATTTTCTTTCAAAAATGTTAAAAGAACATGCCTCTTATAAAAAAAGTAGGCATCATCTAAAAGGCCATTTTGTGCTGAGTCCTACGGTGGTATTCATTATTTATTTGCCAGTCTTTAACAGTGATTAAAATGACAATGAATTCTGACACGATATCGTGGACTTTTTGGGCCTTACTGGACAGGTTTAAGAACAGTAATGTCACGGATTCTACCTAGTTGCTAAACACCCTTAAAGCTCTACCTGAAAGCACGTGCAGTATTACACCTCTGTATGTTTTTCATGTGGCAATATATCAGTTACCACATGTTTAACAGCAAAAAAAAAGAATCGGTGACGTTATTGCGCTTCAGCCTACTCAATATTATCCGAAAAGTCTACAGCAACACCTCAGTCTTTATTTCTATTTTAAGGACTGTTCAAAAAGGCAAAAATAACAAAGGCCACATTTGGAATCAGCACAAATTGGCCTTTCAGATGATGTGTGCTTTATTTAAAGGTGGTTGGTTCTTCAAAACTATGAATGTAACCACTGAAAATAATGGGACAACTTTGGTAAATTTCACTACAGGAATATATCTGACAACTTTTGGGTGTGCTATTTCAAATTTAAAAAGTTATTAAAAAAAAAAATTAAATCCCAGTTCCATATTTGGCACAGTGAACTAGGGTCATGTTTTAACTTTATATGTGGAAATATAATGCACTCACTGAAAGGGACTGCTCCCATGACTTCATACAATAACACAATAAACCACCATCAATTAGCCTGTCATATCTAGTTCCACCTTAATAGTTACTATTGTTAAAACTTGAGACATATAAATCATGGTCAGAACTATTTACTCTACACAACCTACAAAAACATGTTTTGATATCTAGAATCAGAAACTACGCCAGTACCAGATATTCCTAGACATGCACTTAGTAAGCATTTAGTCCACAACATGGTGACTAAGACATGAAAATATGTGAATATTGGGACATGAAAATAAATAAATAAATAAATAAAACTTCCATTTATGTTTCCTCATGTCTGGTAATTAAAATAAACACCACATCTTCTGCACATTAAGAAGAAAACTGTGGCAAACCCTTTGACAGACGGACAAAAGCCATATCATCACAGCAGATCACATTATTTATTAATCATAAATATCGGTGTGTCTTTTACTTGAATAAACAATTTGTTCCTAACACCACTTTCAGCATGTCATGTATCAATGGAAACTTATCCTTCACAGATCATAAAAGCCAATAAACATATACTAAAATAATTATAAAAAATACTTTACTTTGTCATAAATTTATGTTATGGAAAAACAATAACTCAGGTAAGAAGAACCAAAATGGTCATATACAATACTGAATCATAATGAAACCATGAAACAGGTGAAAAGCAGGGTGCAAAACAACTACTACTGTGAAGCAGCCTTGAGTCAGAGTAAGTCAGTGAAAGAGTTGACAAACAGACTTCTAAACACCCATTATTGATTTATTTATTTATTTGATTGGTGGTTTACGCCGTACTAAGGAATATTTCACTTACACGACCATGGTCAGCATTATGGAGGGAGGAAACTGGGCAGAGGCTTGAGGAAACACATGACTATCCACAGGCTGACCTTCCCACCTATGGCTGGAGAGGAAGCCAGCATAAGCTGAGCTTGAACTCACAGTGACTGCCTTGATGGGAGGCTTCTGGGTCATTGCTCTCAGCTGGCACACTAACCAACTAAGCCACAGAGGCCCCACAACCATTATTGCACAATAGCTGTGGGACATAGTGAATTAAAGAGATGAAAAGAAGGGTTCAAAGTAACTGCTAATGTGTAACAGACCTAAGTCAGAGTGAGTCAATGAAAGGGATGGCAAGCAGGGTTCAAAACAGTCACTATTGTGTAATAGTCCTGGGTCAAAGTGAGTCAATGAAAGGGGTGGCAAGCAGGGTTCAAAACAGCCACTGTTGTGTAACAGTCCTGGGTCTAAGTGAGTCAATGAAAGGGGTGGCAAGCAGGGTTCAAAACAGCCACTATTGTGTAACAGTCCTGGGTCTAAGTGAGTCAATGAAAGGGGTGGCAAGCAGGGTTCAAAACAGCCACTATTGTGTAACAGTCCTGGGTCCAAGTGAGTCAAAGAAGGAAGTGACACCCAGGGTTCAAAACAATCACTACTGTGTAACAGCCCTTGGGTCAAAGTGAGTCAATGAAAGAGGTGAGTCAGAGTGAGCTAATTATTTCACCTTGTGAGTAAATCTTCCACTCACAGTTCAAGCACAGTTCGCTATAATTTTCTGTAGCATTCCAAACAAAATCTCTATGCCGCTAATCTTATTCCTGCCGGAGAACTCAACTGAATTTAGCTTCAAAAGTCAAACAAGAATGAGGAAGTATCTTCAGAGATCTGACACATGCCCAACTAGAACAAGAAACAAAATTAGCGAAACTACAGAGAGACTACAGAACAAAGTGATATACCTTCCAAGGCCGTGTGTCCCCTCAAAACTGCTGATATGCTGCAAATCTAATGACTGGTTCTCGCTATACTCTGGCTCATTCACTAAGCTGTCAAGTCAGGCAGATATAAACAATAAATCAAAGCTTTATTTTAATTCCTAGATACACTGGACTAAGGTTAAACTTGGTGTCAGCTGTGAAACTGTAATGAAGCTTTATAATGGCCTTTTCTTTCAATTCGGATTAAGTTTTTTCCCTACATGATACCCATAAAAAAATATTTCTTAACATTTGAAACACACAACGAAAAACACAACCCAAATTAAACTAAAAGAACCACAGCAATGCAATAAACAGCACTCAGCGTAGTGTAAATGACCTAAAACATTGTCTTAAAAGATGCATTTTTAGAGAATAAAAATAAATGTCATAAATATTATATTTAGTACTGAAACTTATATTTTCCAGTAGGACATCACTTTACCTTTCAAACAAACCTTACAACACTTTCCTACATTCAGCAAAACTCCCAGAATCAGGAAAATTGAGCAACTTAGTCATGGATGAAATTTTAGGTCAATTAAGGTAGTTCATATACATATATATATATATTTGGATGCTCACGGTGATCGTCTAATACTGTTAGTTGGGTGAGAATGGGATAATAAGTCTATTTATACAGAATCTCAACTATAATGAAAAACATTTGACATATTTTGACAATTTCACTTACAGAAAACAGAATCCCTAACTTTTTCCTACATTTTATATATACATGCATCACAGTGTCTCTTGTTAGAGAACAAAACATGTGTGCAATGTCTCATTAAAGCTGAAACTCTAGGTATCGCAGAGCACAATGATCACGATTTCTTACCTGTTCCCGTTGCTATTGGTATGTTCAGAGGATTCCAGCACGTCACTCTGTCAACAAAACGTTTAAACAAAGATGATTAAAATTTGCATACATGTCAACATAAAAAATCAGGGACTTCAAGAATTCTTACATATTCACACATATTCTTTGACTAGCTGATTAAGAGTTAACCTGTACTTCATGGCGTACTCAAAATTTTTTCAATTACATGTGTCTGTGAAGGTCATCAGATTTAGTGGTACAGGAAAAGCAAAGTTTTCACAGTAAACCACTGCCCTATACCAGATATATATAACTTGTTTCTACTTTTGCTAAACAAAGGGGGCTTTCCACTCATAGTCAGTCATAAGAAAGAAAGAAAGATTTAAATGTAAATTTTCATAGTTGTGTTTCGGTATTAGGTTGTTCTACAGTTCTGTGGACTACAGTATGTTTACATGTAGGCATATAAATACATGGTAAAACTAAATTTGCAGAATATGAAGGTGACACTTACATGTAGATGATCTTCCTTTATTGGAGATTCTATAGCACTGTCGTCCAACTTGGGTCTCAGTGTTGGACTGCTCTGTTCAAGAGGTATTATCAAACTGTTATTGGTTGGTGCACTATCACAGTTTACGTTCACCGTGTTCTCCTTTACTTCTTCCTTCTTGCTCTTTTTCGATTTGGGATTAGCAGGAGAGTTAGAGGGAGTACGTCCAGTTTTCGATTGAAACTGTTTTAGCTGAAATAGAAATTTATTGTTCACTTAATTAGGCAATTGTTATTTACTTCATCGGTGATTGAAGAATTTTTCACTTACATGACAGCAGTCAGGTTTATGGGTGAAGGAAACAAAAATGCCCTAAGTAAACCAGGCCCTGTCCTTTGCCAAGTAAACAACACAAGTCCCTACTTAAAGCCTGGGCTGAACAGCAAGAGTTGGATTTGAATACGCTCCGGTGCTGCCTCACGGGTCAAGGGTCTGATTGTCACATCAGAGCCAACAACGACCCTCAGATCATACTAAACAACCAGTCATGGCTTTATGCCTCTTCGTTAATATTGCCGGCATATCGTAGCAACCATTGTTATACAATAGAAGTCATGTATATATAGTACAGGGAAACCACTGATCAACTTTTCCTGGAGGCTGCACACAACACTTGCCTACAATGTAAAACATACATGTTAAAACAACAATCCACTGACCTCATGGTCTTCACTACGTTTAAAATGCAATCACAAAATATGCTAAGTTATTTCCAATGCAATGTATGGTGAAGTCAAGACACATATCACCATGAATAATTCACTCACCAAACTGATCTACATGATCTCGTGGGAATTGAGAGTTCAAGCTGTGTACGTGTGTCATTTCCTGACACTGATGTTATCTTTTTGAATACCTATTAGTAATTTATTATTTGTGTATTAGACGCCATAACACACACTTAACCTAAGCATATGTAGCTTTACAGTTTCTTGACGTTGACACAAAACGAAACTCTTCCGGTAAACTATCATATGCCAAATATTTCTACACGTTTAAAAAAAAATCAGTAAGGAATGTGTTGTTGTGGTTTTGGCCGGTGTTGATTACAGGCAGATTTTGCAGTCGAATTGCAGCAGAAAAGACTGAACCTGGATCTAGGGGGTTATTACCAACTGAACTCGTTGTTCTGTCCAACATAACAGAGAAACAAGCTTCACAACAGAGTTGACTTACTTTTTTCTTCGCTGCAGCTATTTTCTCCCGTTTAGAGCTGTCTGCCATTTTGCAGCTAGAGACTTTTCGGTCATCCCTCTGTAAATATTACCCTAGACCTAAATGCACTGAATGAGGCGGATTGAGATATCAGGTCTTACTTGCCGCTCGAGAAGCCCAAAAATAAAATAAACTGTTATTACGAGGATGTCATCTACATGGCCTAAATTCATTATTCGTGGTTAATTAACGTTGAACTTTCAAGTTTGTTCACAAGTGACATACATGTCCTTTAATGTTGTTATACCCGGTCCAACAATGGGTAATATTTAAAGGGGTAAGCTTAAAATGTGACACGAAGGCGCTGTAGGGCCGCACTAAATTTAAATATTTAATAAAATCTAATGCTCGTCAAATCATTTTATTTTAAAAAGGCAAATTTTTACACGAAAATAAACTCATTTCCTTAATTCACAAAATTTATTCAGTGCGTTCCTAGTTTGGTGGAGAAAATGAAAGTTTGATTTAAAATCATGTTGTCAACATCTCGGTTTTGTCGATGTATTTTGTAGCGGGCCTTAACTGAAGACTTTAGCTAAAACGGTAATGTGTTTCTGTTTGGCTTACATAATAGCATTGCATGAAGGAGTGGGGTTAAAACCCCGATATATTTGTTTGATGCAAACCTTACAACATATTCAAGTCCAAAACAGTGTCAGCGTGTCGTCACAGGCGTCAGAATCTGTACCTGCGATTATTGATACCATATATCCTGATGACAAACTGAATCTACTGTCGACCTGAAGACCTGAATGTGGTTGCTTAGACCCACTATCCGTGACTGTGTGTGTCATATCGGTGCACTGTCAAGAGAACGTTGTATGATTTTAGTCAATAAACATTGGCTAGACTAATAAGATCAAAAGTCCTGTTGATAAAGTATTGTGTGTATGAGCTGAATCAGCATTGCAGCTGTCTCAAGAGATCCTGCTGGTTTTGGACGAAACAGGGTGGGGGCACACGCGAACTAACAGATGAACTGAACAGAAAGAACAACAGCATTGTTAACCTGTGTAAAATCAAGGTAGTTCGCGAAAGGACCCATCCTGTCAGACATGAATTGCGAATGTGTTATTTATGTTACAGGGGGTCTGAAGTGGCGTCCGTATTGGATCCCTAGCAAAAAAATATTAATGATCTCTCCTGGAGTGTGCTCACTCTGTGCAGAGATACAGAACCGCAACTCTCCTTGCTGAAGCGCTACAGAGCGAAAGCTGCAAACTTTAGGTGGCTTCAAAAAGAAGCTATATTGTAAAATAGAGGGAGTTTCACTTGGAGACGGAGGTACCTCGTGTGGAGCAGAAATATTGTGGTGAATAACTAATCCTGTGAAAGGTCACACAAGACATATCTGTTTTCAAAACAGGTGTTTTTATTGAATGGTAGGTCCTTGCTTTCTTTCCATATGTAAATGGTTAGACCCTTGTCTAAGCAGCTAAGTTACCCTCCCAATTTCCTTAGCTTTCGCTCTGTAGCTGTTTGTCTATCACATATTTAAAAAGGAGAACAGCAGTTGTGGATAATGTTAACAAAGAGGTTCTAAAGACATTACACAGTGGGGGAAAAGTAAATGAGAGAAATTTCATTAAAGGCCCAAAGAAGGCTTTTGACTAGGAACAGTCGTAAAGGATTTGTCATCTTAGTGCCACAAACAGAGTTTCATTGATGGCCGTGTTGACAGTTAGGCAGATCTTTTTCACATATGAGAATATTCTTCTAGATATACATTACCATTTATCTTATGTCAGAACTAAGATATGTTGTTCAGGATTAAATATTTAACCAACCTCATTCCCCAGTTGAGTACAGTTTGCCATGGATCCCGTCAGTGTGGGGGTGTTCGGGAAGAAGCCCCTTAAGGAAGTAGTCACGCCGCATAAACTCTCAGTCCTCAGCCTGATCTATGACTACAGTGTGATGAAGGGCAAGTCAGATGGGAAGTACTTCACCCAGAAGCAGATGCGAATCTTCATGAGCTACGTGCTCAAACTTCTCCAGGTAAGTCACAGCTTGTAGTCTCATTGTTAAGTCTGACGGCAAGAGGTGTGCTCAAACTCCTTCGGGTTCGAATAGCTTGTAGTCTCATAGTTATGTCTGACAACAAGAGATGTGCTCAAAACCCATTTGGGTTAGTCACAGCTTGTAGTCTCATAGTTATGTCTGATGGCAAGAGGTGTGCTCAAACTCCATTGGGGTTAGTCACAGCTTGTAGTCTCATAGTTATGTCTGATGGCAAGAGGTGTGCTCAAACTCCATTGGGGTTAGTCACAGCTTGTAGTCTCATAGTTATGTCTAATGGCAAGAGGTGTGCTCAAACTCCATTGGGGTTAGTCACAGCTTGTAGTCTCATAGTTATGTCTGACAACAAGAGGTGGGCTCAAACTCCTTCAGGTAAATGCCAAGAATGTTGTTTCATGACAAGTGTGCTCAAATCTTCTTCAGGTAAGTCACAGCTTGTCAAGTCTGACAGGGTCTGTAGTCTCTAGACAGGTTTGCTCAGACTTTTTCAGGTGATTCTAAGCTCGTTAAGCCTAACATGATCTGTTGTTTCATGACGTGCTCAAACATCTTCAGGTAAGTTTTATCTTAGACAGGTGTCCTCAAACTCCTTCAGGTAAATTGAATAAGAAATAAAGGCTAACACTGTCTGTTGTTTCATGATGTGTGCTTAAACTTCTTTGAGTAAGTCTCAGGTCTGTTCTGTTATTCTGAAAGAGTTTGATGTCTTATAATATGGTGTGCTCAAACATCTTGTGACAGGCAGTATTCACATTTCTCAAATGGTGATGGCAGAGGCTTCACCGGTTAACGGATACCTCCGGCATTGTATCACAGCATCTCACACTGATATCGTGTATTTGTCAGCAGTCATTCATGATATGTATTTGGAAATCAGGGACCAAGTTTGGACTTTGTCAAAATTTAAAATATCATTTTCTATACTTAGATGTATTTTTAGACCATGTGAATTGAAATTGGGCACTTGACAAGAATTATGACAAGACAAAGGTATTGAAATTTAAGCATCTCGGGCCATAAGTTGTTAATTATGACAAGGTTTTACGTGTAAGTTTTGGCTTATGTCAAAAATCTGATTGAGAAATTCTTTCAAGGCTCCAGTATCATGAAGCTGTGTCAGACTTGAGTAAGACTTTGTCTGAACTTCTTGCACTAATCCAAGACTTAGAAAAATTTTTTCAAAGAAAGGTAAAGACAAAACGAGAAAAAAATGCAGGGGAGGGAGGGGGGGTATATTATGACACAAAGGTTAGCTTATTACAGAGCTTTATTTAAGGTTTCGTTTTTTACCTGACAGAGCCCAGATGTACCATTGCAGCAACTGCTGAACTCGTTGGAGGGAATCCTTAGTCCCTCGTTACAGGAAGCCTTCTCTAACAGGTATGGCAGTGTTCCGGAGAACAAATCCGGTAGGGAGCGGGTAGGGTCGTTGTTAAGTACATGAATTGATGGAAGAGTGCTGGGATGATCAAGACTGGCAGAGGTAATTGTGGCACCTTGTTCTACAATTAAATCTTTTCTACATATTCTGCACTGAAATGAACAGCAAAGATAGGATTGAAAATCATGATTATTTCTTAACTTAAATAAACATGATGATATCTTTGTTTACTTTACTGGCTGTTGATTAACTTGATACACAAGAATTTTCACCCATGCGACATGCAATTAGTTTTATGCGCGTAGGAAACGAGTGCCTGGATTAAACCTCTGACCTTCAGCACATTATGGAAGGACTTGCCCACGTACAGATATGCACACCATACCAGTGCAAGACGAGCGGTCGCAATGAATGTTAGGTTGCACAGTCATATGAGTATCGTTTAGCCCGATAAAGAGTACCACAAAGAGTACAAAGTCAGCGACCTGCGGGTGGTCGTGGATTTCCCCCGGCGCTCTGCCTGGGTTTCCTCCCACCATAATGCTGGTTGTCGTCGTATAAGTTAATAATTCTGGAGTAAGGCGTAAAACACCAATCAAATAAATAAATAAAAAAATGAATATGTAGACAGGATATTTTCTTTGAGGTCAAGAATCCATTATTGGTGAAAAGTTCTTGAGTATATTTTTAAGAACTGATCAAAGAAATCACCATAGGAATTAAAGCCCAAAACTGCAAGTAGCTACTTTGTGGGGAATATTGCTTACAATCATACTTTTTTAGAGGTTGCACAGATTTGTGACATGTCTGGTGATTATTTGTTGTACAGGCTAAAAGAATTCTACTTGGACGGTGTCAGCCCAATCATGGATTTTTTCCAGATTTTGTCAGAACTTCTGTCTTCAGATGGTGGGACTGTGATCTGTAAAACCAGCTTCTTAGGTAATCTGCTCTAATTGCTCAACCTTTAATTCATGTGAAAGAGAAACTTTCAGTGTGGTGTATTGCTTTTTTAGCTCAGTTTTGGAGACAAAGCTACATGTATGTCGGTTGCAAAGGCCAAATTCAGGGCTTCACAAAACGTGTATTAACGTACATATGACTCTAAACACAGAATAATGCTTGTAGAATGTGCTGGAATAAACACTATGCTAACATGGGGGAAGTTACAAGAATTACAGTATGTGCTGACTGGCTTTGGCTCTCACGAGTTGATCCCCTTCTCCTCCACCCTGGCCATGTTTACAACTGAAAGATTCTTGAGTGTGGCAATAAAATCTCAATCATATCGATTTAAAGTAAATATAGTAACAGATACATGTAAAGAAAGGTTGAAGTTAGGAAACATCAACATCAGACTATAATACCCACAGTGACAGCTGGCTGGGTTGCGTAATGGCCTGATGGGTTCTTTCTGAAGTGGATTAGCCATTCACTGGAGAGATGTTTAGTTCCAATCCAGCTCCTACCATGTGTGTCTGATGTGGCTTTACGTAAGGCCGTTTGTCTGATACCTGCTGAGGTGCGCTGTTCTCCTCCAGCTCTGCTCAGTTTGCTGTACACGCGAACATGATTGTCATCATGGGAGTGCAGTGTTTTTGAGCAAGGCACAACATAACAGTGGAGTAGATTAAGTTGAAAAAAAAAAAGAGAAACAAAAAAAAATTTTGTATGTTCTGGTGAAAATTTCCATATTTCTGCTGTTAATCTTGATCTGTGGGTGTGATTTTCTGCAGGCATGTTCATCCGACGAATGCTACTGGCATTTGAGAAGCTGAGCTTTAGTCAGGTGATCTCCTTATATGGGCATTTTAAGGTATACTACGAGGCGGTGTACCCTCCGGCGGCCACTGCGGGCGAGGAAAACGGAGAACTGAGCAAGTCTATAGCCAAATTATCCATGAGCTTACCCAGTTTTCAAAGCTTGTCCAAATCTAACTTGACAAAAAATCTGGAGGATCTGAGTTTAAGTGAGGGGTAAGTTATGATGTTGAAGGGACATTATCGCCCAAATATTCGGTATTTTAGTGTAATTACAGAATGACAGGAGTATTAGCTATTTTTCTGAAGAAGTGAAAGTTACAAGCTTTTCATTAATCCCACCCCCAGCATTGTAGGTTATGTGAATGTTTAAAAATAACCAAAAAACTGAAAACTGAAAAGCCTGTCAGAATATTTAAATGAAGTGTTGTTCAGTGTAAGTGGAGCATATGTAAACTAAAGTGACAGACGACACGCATAAGAGGCGGGCTTAAGGCTTGCTCGTAACAGGATCGACCGAAAAGAGGTGGAAACAAGAGCTCAGCAGGTTGACAAGCAAGTCTAGGGTTGTAATTGGTGGTCAGTTGTCGCAAAACTACACTGCTTGATAGGTGTGGGCAAATGTTGTTGTTGGTGTTGTGGCGCTGTTACAACGTCGAGCATAACCGTCCTCTTTGCGTTGAATTCGAATAGTGACAAAAGTTGTCCGACTGGTGCAAACTACATACTCATTGAATATTTTTTATTTCAATATGACTAATTTAGTTTATGAACGAACATCAAAACTGTGTTAATACGTCGAAATCACAATTCGTTTAAAAATCCAAATTTGGGGCGACCATGCCTCTTTAATGTTTAAGATGATGTTAATGTTAAAACTGATAATGTGCATGTTGATTATGAAAAAGATATGTATTGTGATGATGATAATGTTCGAGATGGTAATACTGATGAGGGCCTCCGTGGCTCAGTCAGTTAGTGCACTAGCGCAGCACAGTGACCCAGAAGCCTCCCACCAATGCAGTCGCTGTGAGGTCAAGTTCAACTCATGCTGGCTTCCTCTCCGGCCGTATGTGGGAAGGTCTGCCAGCAACCTGCAGATGGTCCTGGGTTTCCTCCAGGGTCTGCTAGGTTTCCTCCCACCATAATGCTGACCGCCGTCTTATAAGTGAAGCATTCGTGAGTACAGCGTAAAACACCAATGAAATAAGTAAATAAATAAATGATAATACTGATGATAATGATAAGATGATGTGTAAGATAATGACAGCAGTGTTAAAAATGCTGTCTTTAATGATGTTAAAGAATATGATGTGAATGATGACAGTGGTCAAGATATTGATGATAATGACATCAGAGATGGTGTTAAAGTAATGATAAAGATAATCATCAGGCAATAGTGATGTTGATGTTGTTTTATGAATATGATAACGCCAACAGTAAATTGGTGATTGTTGCTTCCAATTGACCAGAGAGCAAGTACTAACCAAGTGGTAAAAATGCCTGTGTTTCAGTGTCCAGGACTCACAAGGTGTCTGTACACATGCCTTTTCAATAACTGATGGTGACAGCCACAATTTCCCTATTATGGCATGAGTACTGTATCATGATTCATGACTGAATGATTGTTGAATATGAAACACCGAAGCCCCTGACAATGTATGAGAGTCAAAACAAATAAAACACTGAGGTGCCCTATTTGGCAGTTCCACCCCTTGCCTTAGGAGGCTACATTAGGGCCTGCTGGTAAAGTAGTCCACACGTTTTACAAGAAAACAGGGTCTTCGTGGTTACTGCGACAGAGCAGTGTAATGACCCAGGTGCCTCTTATCAATGCGGTCACATTTAGATCAGCTCGTGCTGGCTTTCTCTCCAGTCGTACATGGGAAGGACTGCCAGCATCCTGGGGATGGTCTTGGGTTTCCCCCAGGCTCAGCCGGGTTTCTTCCACCACAATGTGATCGCAAAAGAGAAATGTTCTTGAGTAAAACTGCAATCAGTAAATAAGTAAATAAATAAGTAAATGCAAGAGGACTGTCACTGTTGTCAGTCTGGCTTCAGTACCTCATTTCCTGCAGCTATGAAACTGACCTCCATCACATACTCGTAGGTGAACAAGTTTTTGAGCACGGCGATAAAAAAGCTATCAAGTAAACCCAAGACATGGTTGGCATGGTTCAGGAACCAATTGTTCTGCAATTTTGCAGGCATGGTAAAGAAATATCGGAAGGGTTTTACTCCCAGACGCAGGCTGAACTGTTCATTACACAACAGGTGAGTAAGCCTCATGCCTTAGCGTGTTGTGTGACTGCTTCGTTATGCAAATGAGGTATGACACCAGAGTTAATATCATCTCGTTTCTCCTCAGCTTGATGTGTTCATTAGAGTGTTATGCTAAGTACTTCATTTATCTGTTGATGGAAAATATTTGTGGGAAAACTTTGTATGAAACAAAACTTCTGTGTGATACTCAAATGGACCCGGTGTCACCCTTGTATCTTCCAGCCATAAAACTGATAGCCATCATGTAAGTGTATGTGAAAAATTCTTAAGTATGGCACTAATCTCCAATGTAAAGAAATAAATGCATGATATAAACAGATCATGTGAGAGTCTCTGTTCTGAAATCCTTAGAAGTCAGTAGCAATTATTAATCAGCTTTACTTTTCACAAGTGAAAATTAACAAAGCACTACTATAGGATTTAACATGCAGGACTCTTGCACTTAGGCTCTTTTTTAAACATGTTAAAGACAGGTGGTTAGAGCATCCTCATTGAGGTGGAGAGATCTGGGATCAATCCTGGGTCTGGTCATACCAAAGACTTTAAAAATGGTACTTGTTCCTGCCTTAGTTAGAGGTTAGAACAAGTAAAAACAGGACTTGTTGACCAAGTGTGAGTGACTAGGTGTCCAGGTGGGGTATCGTGTCAGGTGTCTTTTGACATGATGTTCTGGCATTTAGGTGGCATGGACTCACCCAGCGTATAATTCCATACACACTAAGTCCTCATCGTTGTCATATGTTCAGTACATTGTGGAACCTAAAAATACATACACTGATATACATACTTTTTGCTTTCAGGTTTTCCTGCTGCAGCACAATGAGAATGAAGCAATGCCAGCAGCTAAACTTCAAGAGAAGATTTCAGAGATTCTGAAAATAAACCCTGACTTACCAGAAGCGGTAAATACATGTATTAATGGCTCGGTTGTTTTGAACAGTTTACAGGTATACAAACACATCCATGCATCTGCTGATGTTATATTCAGATTGACCGCTAGTTTGTGAATTTTATTTTATCTTTACAAAATGTTACTGTTTTCCTTAATGAACAAGCACTTTTTCCTTTCATTTTTACCATACAATAAATTATTTACGAAAGAAATATGTCATCGGCAAAAGATTTTGTAAATTAAACTTGAAAGATGAACGCCTTTATTTAAAAAGAAATTTTGTTTCTATTTTCAGCATTTTCTGAGCTACCTAAACAACCTTAGAGTGAAGGAATACTGCACAGCTATCCACAATCACTATCACTACTTTGACAGACACACATTTACCTCCCCTGGTTCCGGAAACTCTTCAAACAAGTCCAAGGATGAGGGCATTGGCCGGAGATATGCAGCTCTTAACTTGGCTTCACTCCACTTCCGATTTGGCCACAGGTAATGTAACACTGTGATAAGCGAATTTCTTTTAATTCTTTTATTTTGGTTGTGGTTTTCTGCTGGGCTCTGCCCGGTTTCCTCTCACCATAAAGCTGGCCCCAGTCGTTGGAAGTGAAATATTTTTGAGTACGGCGTAAAACACCAATCAAATAAATAAATAAATAAATAAAAAAATCTTTATTGTTTTTGGACTTTCTACTTTTTCCCTCAAAATTCCTGTTAGAATTACCATTGCAATTTACTTTTTTCTGAATTTTCAGAAAAGAATCTTTAGCAGCTCTTCAAGAAGCCATTCAACTTGCTCAGGAATCAAATGACCATATTTGTCTGCAGCATGCCCTGGTGAGTGATTCTGCCCTGCTGTCAAGTGGGGGTCATGTGCAAGTATGCAAATTAAAAGGACAGATCACATATTTAGAAAGGATGCATCATCCACTTGTTTGGACAGTGACGTCACACATTCTTATTTTGCCGCTAAACATGCTGTAACTATTATGTTACCACATTAAATACAGATACAGGTGTTGTACTACATATATATTCACGTAGAACGTAGGCCTTTAGCAATCAAAAAGGTTGTTTTGAAGCTATAAAGAATCTGTGGTGTCATTGTGTTTTAAAATGGTCCAATAAGTCCATTGTAGCACCTCAATCTTTATTTCCCTTTTAAGTCACTGTAAAAAAAATCCCATTCTTTATTTCTGCTCTGTGAAAAAAAAACCCACCAAAAATTACCTTTCAGATGATGTGTACCTTCCAAAAATGTGTTCTGTTGTTTTAAATAGATATGACCTTTAAAACGACCTCGTCTGTATCACTTGACACAGTGGCTGGTACATTTCCTTCTCTGAGTAAAATCCTGGCGTGCTGAATATTTCCACATTTTCAGGATTTGACTCAGCACGAAGCAAGGTTCATCGGCGGTATGAGGTTGTTCAACCAACAACGCTATGCCTGTTTTAACCCCTTAATTATCCAATGGGAATGCGTTACACAAGCATGTAACCAGTCACAATCGTGTATGCAGTGTATGAGTGACCAATCAAAGAAAATGTATGGAGATGGTCACTAAATCATGATCAATCTGAATCAGTAACTGGAATCTGATGCTGCGTAGAAACCACTCAGAATTCAGTAACTTAAGATGACTAATTCGGTCCTCTTTATATTGCTAATGTATACGGTGCTGATAAAGGAATGACTCAGGATAAGAAGAATGGACCAAGTATTGTCTGACCTGGCGTCAGTGTCGTTAATGGGGCATGATATTGTGTCTTGTATCATGTCTGGTGCCATGTCTGGTGTCATGCTGGATGTCACGTCTGATGTCATGTTCGATGTCATGTTTGGTGTCGTGTTCGATGTCACATCTGGTGTCATGTCTGGTGAGGCGGCACAATGAAATTTGCAGCGTCGAGCCTGCCCACACACCACAGTTAATTTCCCATTTACTTACATGTTAACATTTGGCTGCTACAGCACTGTCCCTAAATCTGCAAACCGTAAACCCTTTTCGCCTCATAGTCTTTGTTCCCTGAGAAAAGTCCAGTCAAATTCCTGATTGGGTGTGACCAATGAAAGTTTTTGAAAATTTGACACACAGCTGACAGGGGTCAAACTCACCCAGTGAGAGGTCAGTGAACCCTGGTTTATCACTACATTTGCCTGGTGTGCATCTGCCTATGTTTCCTGAAAAACACACAAATATATACCTGGAATGAAACTTTAAAGCCTGTCCTACAATATAATACCACCCAACGAGCGGAAAAAATGGAAAGGGGCATCCCAGGGGAGCAAAAAAAAAAAATGTCTATAAATAGAAAGGAATTAGCGTCGTCCTTGAAAGAAGCAAGCTGTGAACAATTTGTTTGATGATGTGACAACATAATAACACACGTATGGAAACAATTTCTTGGTTTTGTTTACAGGGTTGGCTAAAAAGATTTAGACTGGGAGGAACCCACTCCACAGTGAACCAGATTGACAGGTCAACACTCAGCTGTGAAGATCTGAACAAACCCGTGAGTTTAGCGTATTGTGTAAGATATGTGTATGCCCTTTGTGAGTATTTGTATGTGCGATGTTGAATGAATAGGGGAGTTTCGAGTTCGAACTCTTTTATCACTAAAGGTAAGAAAAGCCTTATTGTAGTATGTGACCAGTCAAAAATGTGAGGCAGCTATTTCTGATTACATTTACTATAACATGGGCATCTAAGAAAAGCTTCCAGAAAAAGGTTATTTAAACTAGACGTATGATAGGGAAAATTGAGGAGCTGGAAGTTTTTTAATTTAAGAAGCTCCTGGTTAAAGGAGATGTTGTTTGTACCCCCCTAACACAGCAAGCGAGGTGATAGGTAAATTAAAATCAACAAAATGGCCTGACATTTTTGACAGGTCACATGGCACAATTGAACTGTTTTTACCTTCTACGGCAAAAGATTTTGAACTCGAAACTCCCCTATTGCCAAATATGAGTACTGTGTAAAACCACCTAGGCCCACTTGCACTGAGCCCTCTTACCTTATGAGCACATAATTACCATGGCAACAAGCACAACATTATGTTGCCGTGGTAGTTGCTTGCTCGTAACATTACAGGACTTTATATTCCCCTAATTTGGGCACAGTGAGTGTGGAACGTCAAACAGTCAAAATCCTCCCAAATCACATGGGTCTGGTGGAAATTTGACGATAGTCCAAAAGAGAGACGAAATTTTTCAAGTTAACCACCAAAGTATTTAAGGTACTTATCATTAAGTCATAAATGACAGACTTTTTGTTCAGTTTTGCCAACACAGGGGAAAAAATAAGAATATGTGCAATTGGACACTTGACCACTAGACTTAAACCCTCTGGAGCCTGATCACAAGGCTAGGGACCACAATTTTGTGTCTTCTTTTGTCAGACAACATGTTGAATAATAAATTGCAATTCTTAACATTTCAAGTCAATAAAAAATATTATTAATTATATTTTTTTAAAGTGTACCAAAAAAGGCTGTATATGAACATTTAGACCTGGAACATATTTAGCACTTCTAGTTCGCTTTACCCACTCTGAGTATTTATAAGCCAGATAGCTATGGCTATGTTACAAGCATTGTAACTATAGACAGTCACACAAAATTCAGCCCATTTTGAGCATTTTATGTGTCTGTACGTTTGAGACCATACAAGGATTCTAGGACTGTTGCAAGAGGAAAACTCAGTCAAAAACACAGAAAAGAAATTAGAACTGAACTCTGTACTGGGCTGTAATGTTAATAGAGGGACATGAATGACCACACGCTTTTATTTATGTACTGTATGACTCCGTATCTGCTTATGCGCATATATGGGAAACTCGAAACTGCTATCTGGCTTATTGTTCTGTGTGCTGAAGTCGACAGAAATTACATCGCCACACACGTGCGTTGTACTTCATGAAGAAAGTTGGGGTTAAGAACAAGGCCCAGCAAAAGTCTTCAGCTAAAAGAAGAAATTTATTAGATCATGCATAAGGGATTTACGCCTTAAAAGAAATGAAAATTTTGTGAAGACATTCTCGATCCTGAGTCTTGGCAACATGTCATGTGTGTCTCCTCAAGTGATCGGCAACCGGTGGAGTTCTGTGGTCACGGAAGGCAATGGCCAACTTTGAATGAAAAATAAATACCTTCAACTACATGTAATTCTACCCAGCTAGTTTTGTTCAGTCTTCAGTTTCGTTAAAAGCCACGGGTAAAAACGAAACTATCATTGACACTCTTCTTTTACAGAGGTTCATATGGTGTAATATTCCATTACTATAGGTATTTATGTGCTAACAAAATGCGTTTCTGCAGCCTTAGTTCAAATGTGCATGTCACATCAGCATTTTTTGTACTATGATCTATCACAGGCATGTGGCAGAGATTATTGGCCAGCCCACAGTCACAGCACAGGCAGGAATTGGCCAACTGAACGTCTCAGTTTCACCCTGGGTTTCGCTGTTGTTGTAATTTTAAGTTACTCTTTCCATTTGATCCCCAAGTTTTTATCTCAGCATGACTTTCGTAGAAAAATGAAAAATTACAATTTTAAATGAAGATTCCTCCTATAGATTATTTTAGTGGAGTTCAGTTTGGGCGGATTTAGGCATGGCATTTACCGCCGTGATTTGGGGGAGAATACAAAGGCCAGAATTAAGAAGATTTCGTACAAGTGGGCCCAAGTTCTTAAGTTATGCTCCTCATTTAGGGCCAGCTTTTGTTGTTGATGTAACATGTTTTCTCTGTTTCAGTACCTAACATCATTAGCATTCCAGGCATCTGCCCGGCATGATGCGCTTGCTGGGGTTAAACCTGCCAGGTCAGTATGCGTGGTTATCTTCCTTGGAAGATTTTAATTATTAATGGCTTCATAGTGTTGAAGGCTTGGGAAACATGGGCGAATTTTATCCATGTAGGGATAAAAATGTACAAGTGCTGTCTTACATCTTTTGAAATATCGATTTTATAGATAAAACTGTGTCAGTTGAACAGTTCCAAATACTTCTAATGATGTATACTACAAATTTTCTGGAACGCCTCGGTACCCTGGTGGTTAGAGCATCCGTCTCAAGGTTCGGAGATCCGGGATCAATCCCAGGTCTGGTCATGCCAAAGACTGTAAAAATGGTACTTGTTGCTACCTAGAGCAAGGAAACTGCAGTGGTCAGCAGGGTGTCAGTATAATGTGACTGGGTAGTGTGTCATGTCTGGTGTCTTTGGCATGATGTTCCAGTGGCAGCAGCAGTTTGGCAACATGGACACGCCCTGCCTCAAGAAGAGACAATGTATATATATATATATATATATATACATTCTGAGGATTCCTTGCCTTCATCTGACTGAAAAATTGTTGAGTACGATGTAAAACTCGAGCATACACACATATAAATTTTCTGTACATAGTTGTTAGCATTATTTATGTAAAATTTGAAGTATATATTTGTCAAAAAAGATGCATTTAGTCTACTGTTTTTATGGGTCTGTTGATGAGAGTCACCAGAGACCCATTATAGAGGCATGAAAACAAGTGGAGAAATTTCCAGAAGTAGTTTCACCGAAGCACTCGGTGTCAGTGTATTTAACGAAATAGACCTGTGTGTTATGGTCAAGTATTAGTATTTATATGTAATGATTATGCATTGAATCAAACTTTTAATTATGTCTGGGATGGTGCTTTCATTTATTATCCTTTTAGTTTTATGTCCTGAAAGGTCATCGAATGCACTTGTGCTATTTTGAGGGTAACTGTAAATGTCCCATACTGGTTGGTACCTTGACTGCCTGTGGTAGATTATATAGCGAAAAGATTTACATCAAGCAAGACAGCCTACATGGATGTATTCAACAGTTTCTAGTTGTATTTAGGCCTACCTTGCAGCTATCGAGGGCTTGGGTAGTCATTAAAGTGGCAGTGGGTATGCCATTTCATCTGACCCCTTGGATTACTGCCTAAGAATAACGGACTGGACTAGAGTAAAAAGCGGAATAGAGGGGGTGTTAGTCCACCTAGATGGACTGAGGATGTCATTGTAAAGTTCTGACATTCATCGCAACCCTGCGTCCATCACCCGTACTCCAAAAAATTGGCACAGATCTCCAAATTCAAAGTCGATGGAACTGCTTTTTAACTCACCTGTACTAAGTGCAGGCATAACTTATGTCATACCATTGCGTTGGCATTGGCATTTCTTAAAAAGTACTGCAGGCATTGATGTTAAGGTTTCCACACGTGAATGGCACAATAACATGAGGGGGATATTCCGTCACTGATTTCTCTGTGTGCATATTAAATACCGTAAAATACCGAATTCCTCAGTTACTGTACTGTGTATTAGAACCTGTGTTAAACAAAATGTTAGGGGTGGTACCTTAAAAAGTACTGCATGTACTGAGCTCTGGGTGCGCACACCTGTGGAGCGTAATGACACGAGGTTAATATTTCTTCGCTGATTCTGTCCGTGCATGCAAAATACCGTAAATTACTGAATTCCTGACTTAGTGTACTTTGAGCTCTTTGGTAGCCTTTTATACCACATCTAAGTCTAATCAGCTTTAACAGCCACTGTAAATCACTGCTGCTGGCTACCAGTGAACACCTTGATGTACAGAAACTTTCGTTTCTTAATAACATCAAAAATAAACATCATAAGTTGAATTAATGGGATAATAGGAAGAGCATACATTTAACTTTATGTTATAAAAATTACAAAAAAGCTCATATTTTATGCTTATGCTCACAAATCAAGTGTCTGATTCAAATTAGCAGTTTTAACATACAACATGACTATAGCTCTGATGTTAAATCTGTAAACTTTCTTAAAAATTTTATTTCATTTCATTTGAGACTAATTTCTGTACACATGCATTTCATATTACTGTACTATATTTGTTGCTCAGTTGTTTTCTCTGGGGTTTTATGCATAACAATAAATTTCCATAACATTGTTTTTGGCAATTGAGTGATTATGTGCAGGTCTCAGTTAGCTGACAATCCTCAAACCACAATCAGGTGGTGCCAGTTTTCAGTTGACAAGCAGTGGTGGTATATTCGCAGGGTCCAAAGCCTCCAGGTAGCATCGGGCTGAAAATTTTCCCCAGTAGAAGCTTGACAAAAATTTATAATAAACAAGTATTGTATTATGATGTGTTACCTTGACCTTTTACCACATACAGCAGTGGTACATGTAGTGAAGATGTTTTTGACTTTGTTGGTGCTCACACTAACTGAGCAAATAGAAATGGTAAGGAGTTAGTCGTAAAATTTTGTTAGAGAAAATGTCTTCAATCTTAAAGTACATCACAATACGATGTTCTGGTGCAATGCATTCTCTTTAAACTAACGTCATGAGCTGGAGAAGAAAAGATCGACATGAAATGGTGCAAAGTACTGCTACCGGGTCCCCCATGACGGACACAATAATGGATAGGCACTTTGACTAACGAATTGTACTGGAAGACAACTGGTGACTAGCTACAAGAATAATAAAATTAAAAGAAAAGCAATGGACCCATTTCACATCCCTTGGGCTCCAGTTGACTCATGGAATGCATGTGTTCACTAATATTAAAATAAATGAAAGGTAAATTTACCTCAAGATTAAACAGGTAAAAAAGCAAACCTGCAAATGGGTGCCTGACATTGTTGAAAACACCCCTCTGGTGCAAGTGGTTTGACCCAAGAGACTTGTCCAGTAATATACAGCAATGTGAACATGGTCACATGACCATCTTCATCCAAAGGGATGTTTTCAAAAACGTCAGGCACCTATGTGCAGGCTTGAAACGTGCAGAGGTGCCTTTAGATCACATTATTATTGGGTATGTTCATATTTGTCTGGCCATAGTAACGCTGTCTAAACGTTATCTGATTTTGTTCGTATATTCTGCTCCTCTTTCTTCCCCCAGTGTTTTTGACCACTTTGTGATGAGTGACTTCCTGAGCTGCAAGCATTCCCAGCTAAACATCATGTGTATCAGCTATGCCCAGAAGGCAGCCCTATGGCAGATGTATGGCAAAAGGTAACTGTTTCACTGCTCTCAACCTTCACTGTAATGATGACTACATATTTTCTGTCATCTTCATCATGAGTGAATACTGTGACTGTATAGCCACATAGAAAAAAAAAAATATTTATACAGCAGTGAAACCCCAGTATTTCCGTCACTGGTAAAAGTGATACTTCACTGCAGTGGATCATCTCTTTTCTTATTACATTTTGATGTTTCACACCCATACTCCATATCATCACAAAAGAAACATTTTGTTTCATAAGCTCCAGCCTGAGCTGACCCAGATGATTTCATAGTAGAAGTTTAGTAAATTGTTACATTCGTATGTCACACAAGAAGACATGAAGTCAGACACAACGTTATCTACGTGACATCGCGCTGTAGGCATGTCTTTGAAAAAGAAACATTTTGTTTTAAAAACTCCAATCTGAGCTGAGCCAAATGATTTCATAATAGAAGTTTAGTAAATTGTTACATTTGTATGTCAAGCAAGAAGACATGAAGTCAGACACAACGTTATCTACGTGACATCGCGCTGTAGGCATGTCTTTGAAAAAGAAACATTTTGTTTTAAAAACTCCAATCTGAGCTGACCCAGATGATTTCATAATACAAGTTTAGTAAATTGTTACATTCATATGTCAAGCAAGAAGACATGAAGTCAGACATTGCGCTGTAGGCATGTCTTTGAAAACGAAATATTTTGTTTTAAAAGCTCCAATCTGAGCTGAGCCAGTTGATGTCATAGTACAAGTTTAGTAAATTGTTACACTTGTACGTCATGCAAGAAGACATCGTGTCAGGCATGAGGCTATGTACATGACATCATGCTGTAGACATGTCTGAAGTTTATCATTTCCACCTCTCACTCCAAATCTATATATGTTATTGGGGGCCTCCGTGGCTCAGTGGGTTAGCGCGCTATCGCATCACAATGACCTGAAGCCTCCCACCAATGCGGTCGCTGTGAGTTCAAGACCAGCTCATGCTGACTTCCTCTCCGGCCGTACGTGGGAAAGTCTGCCAGCAACCTGCGGATGGTCATGGGTTTCCCGGGGGCTGTGCCCGCTTTCCTCCCACCATAATGCTGGCCACCTTCGTGTAAGTGAAATATCCTTGAGTACAGTGTAAAACACCAATCAAATAAATAAATAAATAAATATATATGTTATTCAACCTTTACTGTGCAGTATCCTCTTACCTGCCACGAGTATGGTGTAAACAAGGATTCTCCTCCGGAGGTGAAACTCTGTGTCATGCTGTGGAATGTTTGAGAGGTACTTAACAAAGGCCAGCGGTTCACCAATATGGTGTAAACATGGATTCTCCTCCGGAGGTGAAACTCTCTGTCATGCTGGGGAATGTTTGAGAGGTACTTAACAAAGGCCAGTAGTTCACCAATATGGTGTAAACACGGATTCTCCTCTGGAGGTGAAACTCTGTGTCATGCTGTGGAATGGTTGAGAGGTACTTAACAAAGGCCAGCGGTTCACCAATATGGTGTAAACACGGATTCTCCTCTGGAGGTGAACTCTGTGTCATGCTGGAGAATGGTTGACATAGGCCAGTGGCTCACTTTGGGTCCTCTGTTTACCACACTCAAAGCAACACTTAGTGAAATATTCTTAAACATGCAGTTTATCACCAGTCAAATAAATAAATATGCTAAAAGCATGTGTATCATTTCTCTCTATTGGCTTCTCTCTCTGCCTGTCAATTCTACTCTGTATGTCTGTCTGTCTGTTCAAGTACAGCTTTTCCTGTTTCAGAGAGATTAGTTCCATGTCTTCCCAGCTAATTCTGCACCTGGATACGTCAGACCGTGGGGTTTACCATTGTGGAGAAGCTGGCTGTATAGCACTCTGTACCCTGGCTAAACACCATACTCATCAGGTATGAACTGACTAAACACCATACTCAACAGGTACAATCTGGCAAAAAATGTATGCACACACATACAAACTGGCTAAACACCATACCTGTCAGGTATGAGCTGACTAAGCACTGTGCCTATCAGGTATGAACTCACTAAAAACCATACTCAATAGGTGTAAACTTGCTAAACACCATACCCAGCAGGTATAAACTAATAAATGCCATACTCAGCAGGTATAAATGGCTAAATAAGGTTCAGCAGATACTATGTGGCAAAAATCCATGCTTTCAAGTACAAACTGGCAAAACTCAATACCTGTCAGCTATTAACCGACTAAACACCATACTCAGCTCGTACAAACTCGTTAAACAACATATTCAGCAGATACAGTCTGGCAAAAACCCATGCTTACACGTTAACACAATACTGACTGATACAATGTAATTAAAAACTATTTATCATATGTCTTCTTTGTGGCATGGTTAATGATGCTTGTCTAGCAGTTCCTGAACGCTTTACGTTAGCTTTTCCCTACAGTGTTAGACACAATTCAATCCGAAACGTTTTAATTATATTGATGTGTATTCAGGGTAAACCACTCATCAGCAGTCTTGGCTTACACTCTGTCTTCTCCCCTTCATGTAGACATTTTAATTCGAGGTGATTAATTTGCATAATGTTGTTAAAGACTTCAACAAGAATCCAATTTTTCCCTCCAAATACCAGTCAGCACCTGTCATGAACATAGAAAATGTCATTTAGAGCCCTAGCGCCATCTGGTGGCGGCAGGGGCAAAAATGTAGGCAGAGGTGCGGTATTTTCTGCCGTTCACATGTTGTTGTTGTTTTAGGGCTATTATTCAGCTGCTTATGAAATCATCAACAACGTGAAGAAACTTTACCCAGCATCCTCTCAGCATGCCCATATATGGATGGCCTGTGAACAGGAAGTAAATTTTACAAAAGCAATGCTGGCTGGGAACTTGCGTCTAGCCGAGGAAAGTGTGGATAATATGAGGGAAGTGTGTCAACCCGAATCAGATATCAGGTGAGGCTCAGTGTAGATTATATGATTGAGGTGTGTCAGCTACAGTTTTAATGTGTAATGTATACACATTGGTAACACAGGAGACGTACACAATTCAGAGGTTGCCATGGAAACCGGAATGCCATTGCCTTCTAATAGATACCTTTTACTCAAGCATATTTTAAGTAGACGTGCTCTGACGTTCTTTTATTTTTCTGTGTTTAATTCTCTGCAGACGAGCATTGTTGTTGAAGGAAAGAGGGGAGACAACTGTGGCACTGGCTCTTGTGCACAGGCTGCTGAAGGAGGGCCAGGAGCGGGGAGAAGAGCACCTGACAGACGAGCTCCGGTTCACAACAGAGTATCAATGCAGGTCAGAGTAATGTTTTACTGTATGGTCACTGAGAAAGCGCAGACGAGTGCATTCGTGACAAGAATGTTGACCGTAGACTTTTGCGATTCAGCTGATAATGGGTTTTCTCTTGCAACAAAAGTTGTCTAGGTGTGTGACAGCCGGAGGAAAGATGAAGTACTGTTAGGCAAACGCCATTGATTGACTTGGACTGTGTAATCTCCTCAACCCTTGAAACTAACTGTTGTTATTGCAGTCAGTACGCATATGAGATCGGGATAACTGAATCCCAAGTTTCACGAAGACCTGTCTCACCAGCATGGCTAAAATCGGCCCTTCAGTGATTTGATTCAGGAGAATCCCTGTCGTTCATTATTAATAAAGGCCCTAATTCCTCAACCTTTTCGCACAGGAAAGTGCAACTGAGTGCAATTTCTGCACATTTTTAAGTTGAGTTGGGTAACAAAACTACTTCCGTTGGATTGGCCAGTTTCACGGCTGCAGAATACATATAATTTTATCAATCGTCATACAATAATGCCTTCAGGATATGCTGGAATAAACACCTTGCAAACATGTGTAAAGGTTGAAGAATTATAGTCTTCAAAAAGATCATTTTAAAGATTGTTGGAACACCCCTAGTTTGACCTTTTATGACCAAGATAAAAGGCTTTGTATACTTTGAGAAAAACTTAATTACCTACTGCTGTATATTACAAGTTTTTTGTTTTAAATATTTTCCTGTAGATCATTTTGTTAATTTTTAGTTTTGCACCCATTGTTAATGTTGTACTGCAGGTTGTTGTTGTTGCTGTCAGAGTTGCTGTGTCAGTCTGGCAGTGCTATAGTGGCCATCCCCCACCTGCTGGACTGCCTGACCCAGGCTAGACACCATCACCTGGAATACCTGGCTGCTCTGGCAGGTGTCTACCTGGCCTACGTTCAGGTGAGGTGTACCATATTTCTCTTATGATCAGATGTCATGCACTGGCTACATTTTGTGAAGTTTTCCTAAATGTGTTGATTACAATACACAGGTTTCGAGTTACGTCGTTACGACATCACAATGACCCCACTTTGCTGTGTGACGTCGACGTGGTAAGGCATGGTGGGATCACTTGACTAACCTTAACCCTGGTAGCCTATGTGTTCAGAAGAATCTTCACTCAGAATTTCGTTTCTGTTGCCCAAAATGATATCCAGCATCACTGGAGAACATATTTCTGAAGTTCTCTTCCATTGTTTCTGATAAACTTTCAGTATTATATACCAGCACTACCGTGCCATAAGAAATCATGATGTTGTTGTGACATTACATCTTAAAAGCTGTGTTTGCCATGCGACATTATAGGTATTTAAAATATTTAGGCTATAATATGTTAATTATAATGTGTCATAGTGGTAGTGTACTAGAAACATTGCTTGTAGCAAAGAAAAATGGTAGGAATCTTTTGCAATTTATCATAACGGCTTAATGCTTGAGAGTAGAAAAAGGGTATGGTTAGTTATCATCAATGCAGGTGGGTTGATTCCTAAAATCTTGGTGACAGTGAGCTGTTGAGGATGTTCCGGTGGCTGATTGGTTAGCGTAACATTTGTTGAAGACCGACCGCATATCTTCTGCCAATATGACAGTCATATCTGTCTGTCACAGGTGGGAAAGTTCCTCAGTAACTTGCCAAAGGTTGGTGGATTTCCCCAGGCACATAAAACTGACCGCCATCATATAAATGAAAAAGGCTTGAGCATGCCGTGAAAGAAGTTCAATCCTTGATAAATTTTGTTAATGTTGTTGTGAACAGCTGCACATGCAGATGCCGAACCAGGCGATGACGTTACTGGACGAGCACATGAAGGCAGTGCTGGCCCATGGCAGTGTGTACGACAAGGCTAGGGTGCTGTACCTGTACGCCAAGTGCCAGGTGGCCGCAACCAGCAGGCAAACGAGGAGGGAGAAAAAGTCAGGTGAGACGACAAAAATTGTGTAGCTCGTCTCTGAGGCGAGCTGGAATTTCAGAAGCACCTAAAGTTGTCTAAGCTGAAATGAAACATGAAACTTTGCTTTGTTTTAATTTCTTAAGATGTAATATGCAGGGTTTGTCCTAACATATAACAGTGCAAAAGGCTTACCCGATTTCTTCTTTCTTCTTGAAAATATGATTTTCAAACTACAGTTTTGGTAACACCTCAGCGGTCTGTCTGGAAATCTGGCAGTCTGCCAGTGCGAGGTCAGTGGTGATAGCTATCAAAAGAACTGTGTAGGGGGTGGGGGGTGTTGATGGGAAGAATCCAGACTGGGGGTGTAAAGCTCACCAAATTCATTGATGTCATCATTTACAAACATGACAGTGACAGTAGATTTCCAAACAATGACGAAAAATGCACATAGAACAGATTATTAAGACATGGATTTCCCTGAATACCCTAATTTTCGATTTACAGTTTAAAGGAGAAAACTGGGAAAGTATAACGTAAATTGTAGTGAAAAGAGTAGGGTTTGAAGATTTAAAAAACACCGTCTGATAATTTTATAGACCTTCTCTCAGAAATGTGCACTTCATGGCTGTAAACTGATATGGATGTCAGCAGACGCCAACATTTAACCAACCCAAACTGACTAATTGACGCTCCCTAGCGATATCAAGTCCATCTGTATTCAACGTGCTGTTTGCGCTGCCAAAATCTGCACACTGTGGCATCCTGCTAGCTCTTTGTTGCTGTCTGTGCACTAACATAACAAGGGGCAGCAGCCAACCATCCGTGATTGAGATGGATACCTATATGAGTAGTGTTATATACATAGAAAAGATAAAATGGTAATGATTTAAGGGCCCGATTCATGTCATATCAGTTAATTGGGCTTTACATAATCCTGCGCTCTGATTGATCAAAACTATTTTCACAGTTACGTCCCCTTTTACATGGAGATATTTATTGTTCGTGATTGAGTATGTGTTATGACCTACCTTAAAATTTGTTGCCTAGTAACTACAAAAATCTAAAAAAAAAAGATGTTGAAGGTCATTTTTCATTCCATACTCTTTTACCTCAGATTGCCCCATAATTCCCCAGTCTTCTTCTTTTAGCTCATCTTGGATTAATAACAAGTAACAGCATTTTACTCGGTCAAAAAAGAAAAAAAGTCTTTAAGAAGATCAGTGAAGGCAATTTCGGATATAGTTTTCAATTGTTCATGTACTGTTAACAAATGTGACAGATGTTATTAACTTCATTTTGGTCTGTTTTCAATGGAGCCTTAATTACCATCAAACAAAAAAAAAAAAAAATAAATAAACTCCATTCAACACTGTGGAATAACTAACTGTTCATTGTTTCTGTCACAGTGCTGTTGTCCGTGGCTGTCATGATGACCTCCGTCATTGACCTCTTCACCAAGATTGAGGCTCACCACAGGGTCAAGGACGCTGTTTACTTCCAAGCTCGGCTCTATCACGACATTGGCTACAAAACAGAACGGAACAACTGCGCGCGGAAATTCCGTCAGCTGGACCAGCAGAATCCAACGCTCTCCCAGGTGTTAGTCAGCGGAGTGTGATCGCGTGGGTGACTGACTGGCACATATGGAGGGAGGGTTGCAGACTGGTCTGGGTGTTGAAGGCAGTTGTTTTTCAATAGCAAGGTTGTGCGAGATGTGGGATCCAACTTCTTGCTGCTTGTGGGACAAATTCTAGTTAAATGTGCAAGATTTGAATTCTGTGGCAACAGTTTTCCTACGTGAAATTCATGTATGGCAAAATCACACCTAGAGATTTTGGATCTTGTTAAATATTCGTGTTACATTGTTATCACAGATACATTTGGCCACAATTATTACAAAGTACATTTGGCCACAATTATTACAAATTATTACAAAGTATCATGTGAGAAAATTCAAATGAAAATCACTGCCCTTTAATTATTTCTCAGTATGTGTCATTGTGTTACTACAGGCAATACAGCCATCTGCTGAAATCATATTTCTGCTCTTATGATCTGTTTATGTAGCTGACATATGTTTAATGCTCTATTGAAGAATTTTTCACCTTGATGATAGAATTTAATCATTGGTCCGGGAGTTTGTGTATTGCCTGGCTCTGAGTGTTTGTGGGGCCTTGGTGGCAATAAGGTGTTGATGGCCCTGGTGGGGTCATTTGCTTACATCACATGTCTTCCTCGAATATACATACAGGGTGCAAATCAGTATATACACATGTAAATGTTTGTCAGTAACTTGCCATAGGTTGCTGGTTTTACCCCAGGCATTGCTATTTCCTCCTTCCTTGAAACTGGCCACACTTGTAAAAGTGAATACTCCCAGAGCACTGTATTGAAGCTGTAGATTCCTACACGCATTAATCTCTCTGTCGTCATAGAAGTGAGAACTTCTTGACCATGGTTCAAATCATCAATGAAATAAAGAATTTCTGCATGACGCTCGAATAAATTTACATGTATAATGGCAGCTTGCTTTATGGCTAGCATCAACTGGATTTGACTGGCATACATGGTCTCACTCTGGCAAATCCCCTGCAGCCAAAGCTGCCAAAGCAGCCTAAGCTGCCTTAGTAATAATGTAGAGCTAGAACTTTGTAAAGCATGTTATTGGTTCTCACTATAGAAATTTCACCCCCATCATGATTGTCGGTTGGTATTTTATCAATCCCGTTATCTGTTGCCGTCCATATCGACAAGGCAAGACCAAAAAAAAAAAAAAAAAGACAAAAAAAAAAAA
Organism: Acanthopleura granulata; assembly: GCA_016165875.1. Lineage (NCBI taxonomy): Eukaryota > Metazoa > Mollusca > Polyplacophora > Chitonida > Chitonidae > Acanthopleura > Acanthopleura granulata. Next base: position 379,214 of record JABBOT010000024.1, on the reverse strand, counting down.
AACCACCGAAAACAACAATGTCTGATGTTGGTGTTCATGTTTTTCAAGCTTCCTGTTTCCTCAAGGAATAAACCAACACTTGTATCATAAGGTATATCAACGGCTGAATGTTTACACACACGCACTCCCCTCCACCAACACACCTCACCCTGGGTGTAGGGCTTTTTCCCCACTGGCCTTTTCCCCACATGGCCCTTTTTTCGCACTACAGATACGAATCAAACAGAAAAACATGCACTGCTCTGTGATTTGAAATATATATATATATTTTCTTTAATAAAATGGCATAAAATGAATTGATTTGGTTATTTTGTAAGTATACAGCAAGATAATGTAAGATCAGAGAAGTTTGGGGGATTAAGTATCTATAGTGGGGAAAAGGGCCTATGGGGCAAAAGGCCATTGTGGGGAAAAGGGCCTATGGGGCAAAAGGCCATTGTGGGGAAAAGGGCCTGTAGGGAATATGTCCTGGGGAAAAGGGCCTATGGGGCAAAAGGCCATTGGGGGGAAAAGGGCCTATGGGGCAAAAGGCCATTGGGGGGAAAGGGCCTGTAGGGAATATGTCCTGGGGAAAAGGGCCTATGGGGCAAAAGGCCATTGGGGGAAAAGGGCCTGTAGGGAATATGTCCTGGGGAAAAGGCTTGATCCCCCTCACCCTAACCCAGTCTTACGTCACACAAAATACCAGATTACAATTTTCATGACAGGTAAATTCGTGATGAAAAGGTTTTAATTGTTACTCAGTCCCCTCCCAAACCTCAAATGCAAACACTCTCAAAAATATCTGATGACAGCCGTTCGTAGCAGGTAAATTCATGATAAAATGTACTTAATTGTTACAATGTTCTCGCGAAATATGAATGGATTCCATCTCATCGAAAAAAGCGCTTCCAAAATGTCGTCTCTTAAGACGCTCCACTATGCCAATAAAACAGTTCCTTCCACTACCGCCTAGAGATTCAGTTACAGTGCAACAAAACTTAAAGGTCATCACAGGTTTAACAAAAGTACTTGGATGCAGGCAAATGTTTTGCGCTCTCGGCCACTTTGAATATTTAACATAATAATCACTGGGTCTTCCCTGGAGTATGCCTTTCTTCATGTGAATTGGACCATATAATTCTTTAAAGTTGGAGATCCAAGATGGTCGCCAGTGCAAGGAAGTGACCATGGATATCTTTGAGCATCTGGACATTAGTGTCCTATATAAATCAGGTAGAGTATGTTGGATGCGTCACGCGTACTAGCACACGCAAAAAATAGTATGATTTTACCGATATATACAAGTTCAGGTAATTTAATCGAAGAATGGCAACATTGCCAAAGCATTTCAGTCTATTTAAGTCATCGCTTTAATTCACACTCGCACACTTTAATGATCGCTGAAACATCTTGTGTTTGCCACCATCAGCTATGACACTATGATAAACACACATTTTCAATCACTGAAGCCTCAAACTGGAATGAAGCCTTTACGCTTTTTTTCTTTCTTGTCCACCCAGCAGCAGAAGAATAGTGCCTACAACGGCGCAAGTTCCCGCTCAAAATTTTCGGCCAAGCACGGAATGAATTTGATTGGCTGAGAGTCTGTTCCGCTGACGATTCCCTCGCGTGACTCTATGGAGATCAGGAACTCGCCATCATTGTGGATTTCTAGATTAAGTAGCGTAGGTTCAGCGGTGTTTTGAGTAACGTAGTCCTTCTCCGCTTCATATTTCTGGAGGACAGAAAAAGCGGGGCAAGGCAATTTTGGTTAAACGGTACCATGATGAATCGACAGGAATTATTCCATTTCATGACAACCGAGTTACATTTTTTTCAGTGCATGAGGGAACATAAAATATTGAAAACCGAATGATAATCTATAAAATCAAAATTGACTTACTTTGGATTTGAGCTCTGTACCCTCCGGATATAAGACGTGATTTCTGGCTGGCCCCCCGCGGCAGAGGAACTGGAACTTGTCGATTGGAGGAGGGTACACTCGGGATGCCTTGAAGATTGCTGTGGAAAGAATGTCAGTTGCCACGAGTCGCATGTCTTTTTGTTTGTCGTGAACAAAGGCGCAAATGCGAAATACAATTTCAAGAACCCCTCCCCCTCCCCACCACCCCTTCCCCCCCCCCCCCACTGTTAAATCTGAGACTAATCCAAAGTGTTTAAGGCAAGACAGGCGAGAATGATTCGGAAACCAAATACACTTCAATGAACTGACGTATAAAAGGTTGGGTGCATGCCGCGAGGCAAAAGGCTATTTTGAGTAAGTTTCTGCCAAAGCACCAAGGGGACAAATTGTAGAGGAATCCAAAAATTTTTACCCAAGGGGAAAATACCCGGGGAAACCAAATGCAGGGCAAGCTGGCATAAGAATGGTAAGGCGAAAGCAGGCACAAAACAATTCCAGGCAAAGATTTATTCCAAGCTACTCTAATGCCACAACTGGGACTTATCCCCCAAAACGCCTTAGACAAGATATCAGTGGAAAACGATGTGGGGCGTATAACAAACTGAAGGACAAACGGTTGGTGGTAAACCGGCAAGGACAGTGCCATGCAAGCTTACATGTTAAGATGCCCATAGGTCAATTAATTTTAGACAATTTCATAAAGCTGTAGCGAATATATCGTGAGGAAGCAAAATCGGAATGTATACGAGACGGTTGGAAGCAGATAAAGAAAAACAATCCCAAGCAAGGTTTCTGTTGAAGGCCCTGAAGGCCAAATTTAAGACAAATTCAACATATCGTACAAGCGGTTGAGACAAGCAAATAAAATATTATGAGGAAACAAATGGGCGGCGTATAACAAACCGTAGGAAAACCTGTTGGGCGTAAACAGGTGAAAACAATCTTAAGCAAGCTTTCATGCCAAGTGCCCACGGGCCAAATTTTAAATTTACTAGAAAGTTTGCGTATTCTTCATGGATGTGATCATACAACGACATGACCTTCCAGGAATCGGTAGCCTTACGAACAAATCGCACGTGACATTCTCAAAGGAGGAAACGTTGCAAACGAAACGGGTGGAGACGCGGGCAAATCGTGGTCATTTCTAGATTTGCTCTTAACATAAAGTAACCGTTTGGCAAGATATACACTTCCGGGATTTGCTGAGCTGTTTCCAAGAGGTGTCCCAAAAGCGATCGGCGTTGTCAGCACACCTGCGAGAAAGCGGTTAATACCGCAGCTGGTTTTTTGTTCTTTCCTCGACATCGGATAGTTATGCTGGAATCTTCAGCAGTTTTTTTGTTCGTAGCTCTTCCAGTTTTCCCAGTGCTCCAACGGATTTGTTCATAACACTAACAATGAGATCGTAAAATACGGTATACTGTAGCAACTTACTATTGAAGGCGTTTGGCTTGCCGTCATAGCACACCCGCCCATCCTGTCTCACACACAGGTATCCGTCCCCATGGGTCGGGCTGGCCACACGGAGCTGAAGGTACATGATGATAACCGGGATCTCGGCAGGCTCTTCCTGGGCCCGTTCCAGGAGATCATCCCACTGATCTCGGCTTATGATCGCTGTGGACTGGCCAAGTGATATTGTCATTTGATGATGTGACACGTTATTATACGTGTAATAAAGCTTTCACCGATGGTGATTAGATTTGTTGAAGGGGAATACCAGACTGCTCAGATCAAACCACCGCCCTTCGGCAGGTAGCTGATAAACCGGACTTGAAGTGGCCGTCAAATCAACGAGACTTGAATTAAAGCCAGGGATTACACTGATCAGGTGGTGTATGAGAGGTCTGATGAGCGGTGGCGTTAGTATTGGAACTTTTTGTCAAATTTATTAAAGACTCTTAGCATCATTTAAAAGCGATTATCTTGAACAATAAAAAGGCAACAATACTTAATGATTGAACCTTGAAGCATAAGCTGATAGGCTCTTAAACTTTTTAAACACGAGACTCTACCTGCGTTCTGTTTGCTTGTTTGATTGTGCTTTAATGTCGATTTCGGTTACATATCAACTTGTCTCCCATTTTATACCAGACCCTGCAATATATATTTATTTCGCTTATACGACGGCGGCCAGCATATATGGTGGGAGGAAACCAGGCAGAGCCCGGGGGAAACCCACGACCATGCGCAGATTGCTGGCGAGGTGGTACGTGGACCTTCTCACGTACGGATGGAGAGGAAGCCAGCATTAACTATTCTTGCGCTCACAGCGATTGCGATGGTGGGAGGCTTCTGGGCCATTGCACTGCGCTAGCGCGCTAACCGACTAAGCCACAGAGGCCCCCGACCCTACAACCAGTATACATGTAACTGTCACAGGAATCCACAGATTCTCTTTGCTTCCGTGAATAACGTATAGATAGTCCTGCCTTAACTGTCAAAAAAGAAAAAAGACTGAGGAAAAAAAATTAAATTTTTTGCTTTAATCACTACTAATACATTATATCTGCCCTAAAAATTAGAAGAATTAGGTATACGATGTACTTAATCCAAGCCTTAGAAGAGGTTTGTTAGCTCCAAGTGTTTTAAACTCGGATTCCCTCATGGGATCTAATTATTACCTTTAGACCTAGAGCTATCTCATCCACATCCACGGGCTTCCGTTCAGTCACCGGTGGGTTCTCAACCTGAGTCTCCTTCAGGGTTTCGTCAGAATCCGGTTTTTCTACGGATTTGGAACCCAACATGGACGACAAGTACGCAATGACATTGCCCATCCTGTGGAAATATCAAGATGACGTATCTATGGTCAGTGATAAGGGTACTCTGCCATTAATAGTTCAGGCATTTAATATATTAACTGCGACTGTGCAGTTCCAAAGGTGGGTCGTTCTATCTGTCCATCAGCTAGTCGGTCGATCATATTTTTGGCATCGTATATAATTAACCACGGGTCATTCACTTAAGAAGGGTCTGAGTGGAAGACGACATGAAAATTCTATTCGGAAATGTCCAAGCTTTTTCCGATTTTGCAATTGTTTGTTTATGTATTTATTTGACTGGTTTTTCACGCCGTACTCAAAAATATATTTATTCATATTTTACTCATGAATGTATTCCTAGGGAAAATGCTCGACAACCACTATTGCCTTTTTTTTCAGGTTGAAGGTTTATTCCTTTGAATAATATCTGTTCCCGGTGACAACATCCGCCCACACTGAAAATATCTGTTGCCATGCATTGACACTATCTGTTCACTCTGAGAATATCTGCTACCATACTGATAATGTCTGTTTAAGAAAATGTTTAAATGTTTGTTTTTTTCTTGTGTGATGTGGGAGAGAATGCAGTAATTACCATCATGCATATGTCAAGAGTACGGTGGGGAGGGGCGGTGGGGTTTCGGCTGGGTGTCAATACTATGGCCCGAATGCCACAGGTTTGCGGGTGCAATTTTTTGACGTCTGGTGTCATCAATGATAGTATTAAGCGTTGTAATTATTAGAGTAATTCCGGTACATGTACACCGGTATCTATAGCCTATATACATGTACACTCTCTGGTAATCGCCCGGGTGTTCCTGACCCACACATACGTCAGCCCAAGGGTCAGGTGCACCGGGGTATAACCGCAATGACGTACGCTTGGAGATCATATTTAATATCAAACGTCTCAGTGGCAACTTTGGCGGAGCTGATGTCCTCCTCAGGCTGGAGAGAAGTGTGTGAGTAAGAAGGGGCGGGGGGTTAGGGTAGCGGCGTGGGGGGGGGGGGCAGGATAGTAAGCTACCCTCAGCGGTGGTGTGCTTAATACATCAGGTAAATGCGTATCATGAATACAATGATCGTTATTGGTTAATTTGAAATTTGACAGAACGCCTTTCCAGTCTGAATAGAAAATCTTGAATCCCAAGTGTGAAGCGTTTATGGGTTTAACTGTTTGGTTGTAAACGAGGGATTGACCACAGAAATTTAAGCCACATAATATATAACAGTGGTATAACTAGGATGGTATCTTCACGAATCAAACTTAAAGGCATAGCAGTTTAAAGGCCTATATTAAAATGGGCCCAATACACACTATACTGCTGACCGTTGTCTTATACGTGAAATATTCTTGGGCATGGCGTAGAACACCAATCAAATAAATAAATAAACAAATAAATAAATAAATAAAATGGGCTGAATAAGAACCATGTCAAGACCTCGATCCCTCGGTGCTCAGAATTATGGGATGAGTAGAGTAACGGCCGATTCAGTAAAAGTATACGATGGCAGGGCAAGAGGTCATGTGGTGTTTCGGTGTGATTTTAAGGGTATGGCGGAACCGTACATTTGCTCGAAGAGTACACCATCGTGAAATAGCCGATACACTGTTTTAAGCGACCTTTACATATATTATCCCACGCAACAAAACTACAACAGGAGTGTCATACCTAACATCTACTTACATCTAACACTCCATGCACTTGTTGTAAGATGGGATTTCGTTTCACATAATACGAATTATACTCATTCCCTCTTTCCATACACGATCATATTCAGATACGAATCAACGGAAGTTCTCAACTACAAGCAAGAGCAACCGAGCACTACCGAATATCAAATTAGATTTGGCTTCATAATAAGCGAAAATTTTCTTTCGGATAGCTTTTTATTCAACGACATGCATGCGTAGATATATTAAGTATCAAATACCGAATACGAAAGCACTCCACAACTGCATAAGGCATGCAGTACAATCGTGTGTGACTGCATGAGAATATGTTGAATGACAATGTCCCATGTCGCGCTAGGCAATGTCAGAGACACTATGAACTCCTCCCCGTCCTCATATAACAAAGCTTCACGCATGCTTGGATTATAGCGTATACCCAGTATGGAAACTTCATTAATATAAAATTTAAACTACCAGCCGTTTCTGTATTACACCCTAAGTTTAGCATTTTGCAAGGGACGTCTTTTCCTCGATTTTGATTGATTCATCCACCGTACAGATTCTTTTGCGAATTTTGATTCATTTCCTATCAGAAAAAAATAATCGTTGCCATCGGAAGTATTATTTTAAGGCCTTTAGGTGCTTCTGAAAGTGCGACGTTCACTTTGGGTGAAATGCAGCATGTTTTGTTGGTATAGGGGTATGTATGCGTGCATACATCGAACCCCATTCTTCTCTTACTTGTATCTATCGCAAGTGTCATACAACTTGACGCCGTACTCAAAACGCGTCTTTCTTATATGTGAAACCGGTGAGGTTTGTAAATTTCCTGACTTAAAGCCGCCGTCACAGTCCAAGCAACGAGATCTGGATTCGAACATGAGACAGTATCCGTGACCCAAAGCTTAAATCATCTCAGCCGACGAGGACCCTTACCACTCTTTTCCGTTTGCCATTCATGAGCAAGAAACGAGTTCGAATTTATACATCTCTTACTAACTCCGCTGTGGCATTCAGTCAGGACCCTGGCAGAGTGCGGTTATTTCGCTTGGTCCCTATCTGTTTCCTCCATCCATATACCTTACAGTCGTCACATGAGTGAAATATTTTTGAACACGAAACATCAGTGAGTACAAATAAATAAGTACATATGATCATTAAAATATATATTGTTTCGAAATTTGACGTTGATATTTTTCCTAACAGACTTGAAGGTATAGTCATTACTTTCGTGGGAGAACTTGGAGTGCAGTACAAGTTACATAATTCTTAGCATCACCTCAAACACTAGCCAGACAAGGAAATAAATAAATACAACTACCGAATCAAGGAAAATTACATTTCATGGAAATGGGTAAATAGTTGTACTACATAACAACAGACATTAGCAATACGTGTTAATATACCATTGGTATACTGGGTATATATGCATTTCACTCTTCCGACAAGAAGAAGACTTCCTAAAAGCTCACTTCCTACTGAAACCTCACAAGTCACATTGCTATAGGTAATCAGTGAATATCAATACCCACTCAAAGATGTATATTTTATTATACCCAATAGATATATCGAAAGCAGTGAAGCGCAATAATAATTCCATGCATGCAGCACGCGCGTGATTTGGGACTATATACTGCATTCGTATCTGATATCTGCCTAGGACATCTGTAAAGATTTGCACTAAACCGGATGCTTACGAGCGAACAGAGGGCACAAAATCCAGAGGAAGCTGGCTACGCCATATTGTACTGTGTGATGAGAATTAAATGTTTATACAAGACCAAGGCGTATAAATACACAGTCATACTGTTACACCTATACATAGATCAGATTCTCTTCTGAGGTTTGATTTATGTGCCAGAGTAATACAGTCCAGTGTAAGACCTTTCAACAGACGTCCTAACCTGTTCCAGACAGATCATCAACCGGATAGACTATGGATTCTGAAAAATTGGCGTTGATGTTCCAGTAGTTTATGCATGTAAAATTATGATAACTTACAGCATTGTTAGAGATAGTTCTGGCCTGGGAACACCAGCTGTGAAGTGAAAACTGGACGGCCCGCCATTTTTTGTACAGTAAGGTTATGATTGTGTCGTCTCTGTCACTGATGCAACGGCGAATAAAAAAAACAAAGAAAAAACGAACGAAAAACTATATCTATGCAAGCGCTGGAGACCAACCATAAATGTGTGCTTAATCCATGGTGCTAGGGGACGTGTAAGTTGTTACTTTTTATGTATTCACATGAACAGTTAGAATAAAGTTGTTACTTTTTATGTATTCACATGAACAGTTAGAATAAAGCTGTTACTTTTTATGTATTCACATGAACAGTTAGAATAAAATCCTAACTGAGGTAAACTGACAACAGGCCGGATCTCATCGGTTACGTGTGACATTTGTCAACTGCATGTACATCACACAGTCGTCGCTGCTCTGGTTTTACTCTCTTTAAATATGTACTCGTCTATATTATACATGGCCTCTCTGGTATGTGAGACAGAGACGACTGGGAAATTCCCATTGATAATCCCGAACGTACTTCCTGGGATGATACGATGTATTATGTGATGCGCTATACGATATTAACAGTTATCTAACTGGGATATCTTGTATATGATAACTAATTATCAGTGATATAACGGTGTAATGTATGCAGACCTACACCTGTGTTAAGCGTGCACCTTAATGAAGGTCTAGATTTCCTTCAGATTGGTTAGACCTATAACCGGAGAAAATCAGGTTTCTTTCCGAATCGGGTCACGTATATAAGGCATTACAATTGGATTGTTTTCCAAGGTCGCGTATAGTCAGTATATGGTTGTGGAAGGTGGTGAGATATTTGCCATTTTTAGCAATGAAGACGGACCGTTACACGCAAGAGAACACCACCATGCTACGACAGAATAATGTTGAAAGTTACCCTAAGTCATTTGCTAACTTCCACGCTGTCGTCCTATACATGCTTTGGTCTTACACACGTTATATTATGATCCAGTGTTATATATTGTTTATTTGATCGGTATTTTACGCCGTTCTCAAGAATATTTCACTTACACAACGACGCCCAGCGTTATGGTAAGAGAAAACCAGGTTGGAGAGGGGTGGGATGTGAAGATGGTCATCCGCAGGTAGCTGGTTGGACCGGAGAAGAAGCCAGAGAGAGGCCCTTTGGCATTTTACAGCAATAATTAAATTCAGAGACAACCTTGCTTGATCAATCCCTGTCAGTTATACAACGATTCAATCTAAAATATACGTCTTAATCTGGCAGGTGTGAATGACTAACAGGTGAAATCAGTGCACATGGTTACTATAATATTAATGTCTTTCCCAATCAGTAGATGTTATCGTGCTCTATAAATGTATTCGTGAAAATCTAAACTACGTGTTAATAAAACACCGCATAGCATATACTGTGCTTTATCTTGTATTCTGGATACATTATACCCGTATAGATTCAGGTTTATATGCACGGACATATTTCTTTCCTCCAGTTTAAAAATTAAGCCATAACTGTAAACTTTTAGTTAATATCCCTAACACAAACACTCGCCAGGCATACATAATCGGCACGATGACATGCAATGGCTATAATAACGCTATAATTACCAATGTCGGTTACATATGCAGCTACAACTATGCCAACTATGAAGACAGCATGTGTTTTACGCACTGACACACTCAAACGCGGCCTCTGCCCTAACACTTCATGATGGGTTTACCCGTGCAGCGAGCATAAAATACCAATAAATAAAACATAAGTCATGTAACGTGGGCCTTTCACATCAACTGGTATGTAATACCATCATATATTCACATGTGTAGTACAATACCCAGACGAAGTTAGCTCCATATGCCACATAGCTTTGGTTGACCTGCAGACACACAATATTCATGTGTGTAGCTAACATATGTAATACAGCGCTGGTCACGCCACTTCATAATTAGACAATATATACTGTATGGCACCTAAACCCTGGTACTTTTCAGGTGACATATTTCAATTTGTCAGATTCTAACTGATTCCTCCAACTTAATAGACAAATCAATAGATTTTGTGATTAATTTTGTTTAAAAAGGACAACCCATAATTATAAGGAGTTGGCTTCAAAAGTATCATTATAAGCCCATTCTGAAAGTCAAGTTTTACCTGACAACATTATGTGACACAGAGAAAATACCTTTCAAAGTGATGTTACTGTCAGTATTTAGGCTATATATATATATATATATATATATATATATATATATATATATATATATATATATCTGATTGGTGTTTTACGCCATACTCAAGAATATGTCTGTGACGGCTGCCAGTATTAAGTCGCTCATGGTGGGCGGAAACCGGGCACAGCCCGGGATAAACCCACGACCACCCGCAGGTTTCTGGCAGACCTTCCCACATAAGGCCGGAGAGGAAGTTTGAATGTTTGTAGTCTATACATATATCGCCAAATACGTATTATTATGGACAAATATATATCATGGACCAAACAACATATGCATTCACGATCGGTCCCTTACTATACCTACTGACTTATCAACAATGTCCACTAAATACATTTCGCATGGTTAACATGCCTAGTGAAAAGAAAAAAAAAAAAAAAACAGCGACAACAACACGTTAACAATTGACACATGTGCAGGCCCCACTGTGAACGTAAGTAGGATTGTATAACGGTTGACAGCCAAGGAACGCATAGCATATGATATGCCAAAGAATGGTTGAGGCAACTGTATTTATCCAGCGTGCTTCACGTATACATGCCGGTTCACTGAAGATAGTAGTCTAATAAGCCGCTAATAAGTCGCTATATCTTAGAATGTTGTTGTTGTTGTAGTGACTACCAGAAATCACGTCTTTTAGGCCTTATTTTGTGTTAGTTTGTAAGAGCGCCCATTCATGTCTCGCCCAAACAGCGTTAATCTCGCGAGACGGCTCCAATGCAAATTCGGCTTATAGAGTAGCAACCTGTTGCGTGCAGGTTAATTGTGATATGTCACTTGTCGCGTGGAATCAAGCGTAAACAGGGTTAACTAATATCAAGGCAAACAAATTTATTTATCATTTATTTATTTATTCATTTATTTCATTTGGGCTTTTAACACCGTAAAGTTTCAGTTGCGATACGGCGGTCTCTTATGGAAACCGGGGTAAATCACAACACTATAACAAACCATCCGTGAAGTAAACAATCTTCCAAACTACAGCAAGAGCTAGATTCGATCTTGTGAGCTCACTGATCATGGACTGGAATTGTTTGGCCGAGATGACGTGTGTATATACATATATATATATATATATATATATATACATATATATATCGCAGGGTAGGGGACTATATACGACTCCGTGTTCGCTGTCTGCAAGGGTGGATACACTACCGTAATTCTTTGGTTTCTGAGCTTTCTATGGTCCATCTAAGGCAACAAATACCATATTTCAAAGTCGACCATATATGGGCCTTAGCTGTGTCTCTGCAGGTGGCATGCGTTCCGTGAGTTCCTTGTGGGTCTAATACAAATCCGATCGGTAAACAGGTATTGTGGAACTTAGGAGAGGAATTCAAGCAACTTATACATATCAACATCTTTACAGTGAGCGTTTTTGCGTATTGATTCTCTCCTCAACTAGTGTTGTCGGCAACAGGTACACAATGACCATTATTAAATATGCCCTGCAGGTATGTATACTTATTGCGTGGGCCTCTATACAGTATACCTATGTATATATTTATAGTACTTGATAAAACAGGTGTGTTGTAATAACACACCTGTTATTACTGTCACTGTTATATTACATGCATGTAGATGCATATGTGTGTGTATATATATATATATATATATATATATATATATATATATATATTAGGCAGTCTATATTGCATGTAAACATATATATAGTCCTATAATTTTCCAGTATGAAGTGTAAAACACATACGAATTCAAAGATTGAACGGTATAAAACCGTTAGTTGTCATTGAACTTACCTGTACAGCGCTTTGATAGCTCTACGCCGTCGCGTCGCTCTGTCAGTGCGGAAGGAACTTCAATCCTCTTGTACGGGACGGGTGACGTTTCCCTCGTCTCTTGTCGTGTAGAGATGTGTCCTGAGCGGGAGGAGTTGACTCAGCGATGATGCGTCACAGCGTCCGTGAGAAGCCCGCTGTGAATGACAGCGGCTTAAAGCGTGCACACATCCTGCATGGCCAACTCCGGCGGAGTAACCCAGGTGCGATTCCGCTTCAGCAAAAATCAATATACCGGGTTATTTATAGCGTCGTCTGTCCGGCGAAAAAGATATATCTAAGAAAGGTAAAGCATTCAAATTTTATGTAGTTAACTGTAGTGTAGTATCGAAATCCTGAGCTATAGCAGGCCTACCCGTTATGAACGCACACAGAACCGACCAAAATTTATAACAATTAGGTGTGACGCGTAAACATACTTAGTGATCAAAACATGCACGAGAAAACATATCTGTGTATTTGTTCAGGCAAAAGAGACAGACCGATACTTTTTGCGTACATTCCAGAATGTGTTCGCATTGACTGGCATGTCGGGTTGGAGTTCAAATCCAGTCCTCGGCAACCTGTCCTCGTGTTAATTACTATTCTCGCCTTATATCCAAAAAGGTAAATATTTAAGCAAACAAAAGTGTACCTGACTATTTCATTGGAATGTTATAAGCAAGACTGCGTGGATTCGTTTAACGTAACTTATTAATATATTGACCCTTTTTACTACCTTTCTTGAATCAATTTTAGGAACTTGTTTGGCCAGGAATTCTCTTTATGGGAATTTAACCCAAACAACAACACTCACTATTTACGTCATACCAGAAATATATTTCACAAAGTTTTAGTTTGTTTATTCTTTTTTTTATGCAAAGGGTATTTAAAATAATCTTGAGTCAAGAGAAAATACCTCCAAGAATAAATTAGTACATTTTATTACAAGAAATGTTTTGTTGAAGGTAAAAAAAGCATCAAAGTTACCTGCGCTAACTGATTCACCTGGATCTGTAACTGATATGCTTAAAAGACTTCACTATGTACAGAAGAGGGTGCATGAGCTGTTCTAGTACAATCATATATACGTTAACCACCATAATACACTTTACCCCGAGAAGTAAATAACTAATGTGTTCATACACCAGATGATACAAATCGGGTCTGTGATATACTTACAGTCTCCTGGATGTAGGTTACCCGAAGTGTGCCTAATGCCTGGGTGGGTCTTTATCGCAAAATACCTGCACTGTATAGCCCGGCACTTGTGTCTGTGGAAACACCCGAGTGCCACGCCGACAATAAAAGTATTTATACGCCTGTTGTCACCCTAGTCTTTATGAATCATATATGCCCAAGTTCTATACGACGTATGTGGCCAATACAACAGACATGTGCAGGACACGTGTATATGAATATAAAGACCAGTATGTATATATAGCAATGCCCGGGTGGAGTCCATAGCTTAAACAGACCGTATTAATTTTATATAGACGGACATAAACACACTGGTACATTTAAAACTGGGCATGCGCGTGCCATTGTCAGGTCATTGTTGGATCCGTCTCTTGCTTTTAGAAGGCCATTGAAACTTGAATGCTGGAGTTGGTAGGTTGATTTGTAGTATTGAAGTTTTGTATCAGTTAATGAAAGCACACGTACGTGAGCTGTGTCTGTTATAATCAACTGATGAGTGTGTGTAGAGTGCTGTTTTTGGATCACCTGACTGGCTGGTTGGTTGATTGGTTGGTTGATGACTGTGTTGACAGTGGTTTTGGTTGGTTGATGACTGTGTTGACAGTGGTTTTGGTTGGTTGATGACTGTGTTGATAGTGGTTTGGTTGGTTGACGACTGTGTTGACAGTGGTTTTGGTTGGTTGATGACTGTGTTGACAGTGGTTTTGGCTGGTGGATGGATGGTTAACTGCATTAACATTGGCTTGGTGGATGTTCTGCTAAACTTTCGGGCAGACTGACTGGCTAGTTGGTTGATGGGTTGGTTTGTGACTGCGATGGCAGAGGCCTTGGTGCATGTTCTGGTAAACTTTTGGGCAGACTGGCTGGTTGGTTGCTTACTTGGTTAGTGACCGTGCTGAAAGTGGTTTTGGTGGATGCTCTGGCAAACTGTTGGTCAGCCTGGTGAATTGGTTGGATGGTTGGAAGGGCTCTCTGTTATTAATGGTTTGCTTGGTGCTCTGGTCAAGTTTTGGATAACAAAACTGACTGGCTGGTTACGTTTGCATAGATGCCGACTGTGCTAACAGTGGTTTGCCTGGTGTTCTGACAAACTTTTGGACACCTTCTTTCTGGTTAGTCGGTTGATGACTGCGCTAACAAAGGTTTGGTGGGTTTCTGGTGAACTTTCCGGCAGCCTGACTGACTGGTTGTCTGCTTGGACGGTTACTGTGCCGACAATAGTTTGGCAGGTGTTCTGCCAAACTTTAGGACAGCCTGGGGCCGCTTTCACGAAACTTCGTAAGTAACTTTTTTGCTTGGTGCTCTAGTTTGAACAGTCTGACAGGTTTGTTGGCTAGATGGATGATGACAACACGGACAGTGGTTTGCTGAGTATTCTGGTTTGGACTGGCTGGTTGGCTGGTTGGATGGTTGGATGGTGACTGTGCTAACAGTGGTTTGCTGAGTGCCCTGGTTTGGACTGGCTGGGTGAATGGTGATTGCACGAACAGTGGTTTGGAGGATGTTCTGGTTTGTACATTCTAACTGGTTGGATGGTTGCCGTCCAAAGCCGGGATTGAAGCAGCAATTCGTGTCCTCGCGATTGAAAGGCAAGCGCCTTTAATCACTGGACCAGGACACACTTCCGGTATGTGTTTCAGCTATATAGCGGTTGACTTCATATAAAGTACAAGGTCGGTGTTAGCATCAAGGTGCTTTGTAAGTCCCTGCTGCATGGCAACACTTGCTAGTTGTGTTTCCAGCGGGTGGTTGGAAATTTGTGGGTGATATTTTATGGACAGTCAACAGGACTGGTTCTTTTGTGTTTGAGTCAGTATACAGGTATCTGTGTTGATTGAGCATATTCTGTCCAGTGATGTTTGTGTGAAATTTATGTGATGTTTGACTTTGGGTTTCCTGAATTCATGGCCTTATCCATGCATCAGACGAGAACATCAATTCTATTGTGTGCGCGAGTTTGCTAAAATGGTAGATAAATTGTAAAAACAAGCATGAAACTGGTTTGATATTATATGTCTCGCATTTTACGGACAAATGAAATGCCTGTCACGCATGCGCCTTACAGGTGGTGAGACGAGGCTAAATTTATCGAAAACTAATAAATAAAGGGGTGTTTGTTGTATTAAGGTTGGTCTACTCACCCACAGTATTTGGCTCCATCATATACAGGAAACTGAGCTGAAGTCAATACGGAAGCTCTGCCGCGCGATACGTACGTGTATTTGGGTTTTCTTATGTTTGATTTGAAACGGAAATATGTTGGATACGGTACACGAGTATGTATGTACGTAACGGATATCCGATGTGTTGAGTTTATAATGCATGCCCAGCAGGGGGTACATCTGTGGGTATAGAATATATACCCCTCGCTAAAACAATAAAACACGAGACATCTTGGAGACATTGTGGCTCACTTCAGCATTTCATAATACAGGCCAAAAACACCACATTATAGGAAAAACTAAGTACAATTCTGATTATACGCCATATTAGCAGCATTCAGCTTCTTCGTCTCATTGAGTGTGGGATTTGTTTCATTTTATGTGGGAAGATCTGTCGGCAATCCGCGGATGGTTGTGGGTTTTCTTCCGGGTTTTGCCCGGTTCCCTGCAAACATAATGCTGGTCGCCTTCGTATAAGTGAAATATTCGGAGTGCGGCGTAAAACACCAATCACCTAAATAAATCATTTAATCATGTTTTCGCTTCCACGGGTTTAATTTGTACTTGTGTATTGAGCAAATATGTTGATTGGTGCTTTACACCGTATACCCAAACGTTTTTTTTACTGCTACCAACAGATTAATGGATGGAGGAAACCGGAGTGCAGGAGGAAATTGCCGCCCTTTGTCCTGTACCTCCTGATACCACAACTGAACTAAAGAGAAGTCATCATTTAGGATTTAAACTGATGTTTACCTCTTTTGTCTGCTGTTTAAACGTGTGCATCTATTTAATTTGTCTTTGTATGTTTTTATTATCGCCTCGAAAACCATGTACACTACTGATTCCTGGTTTAACATGTTCTTGCCACGATAAAGATTGAAATATTGCCGGCATGGCGCTAAGCCATAATCACTGAGTGATTGATTCATTTATTATTTAGGATACGTGAAAAGTAACTATAAACCGAAGATTATGGTTTTGAGGTTACTGAATAAAGTAATTATTGGAAAAGCTGATTAGTTTTTCTATGATAGGACATTTCCTTAACTCTCCATTAAGAAATAGAAAGAAGAAACAAGAACCAGTAGTTCCATGTGGGCCTATTACCTAGCTGTTGCTTACGCCATACGAAAAAAGTTTCACTTTCACTTACGGTCCATTTCATCGGTTAAGGGAATCATATGGCTCAGGCGGGGTAAACCACTAACCTTTGGCACGATACTGATGAACTTTTTCACGTATGGCGCCCACACTTGCAAACAATATTGGTGGATTTTTCTTACCTAGTCGGATATTGTTCAGACGTTGGAATTTGCATCACTGATTGGAAATGACGCGGTCTCTGGCGACACTATATTTCAGCGTCGCTGGCGACGGTGTCATTTTTAATGCAAATTTCAACGCCCGAGCCATATAGGAATATTTCTGAACGTGTAAGAGTGGCAATGACTGATTCTCCTTATTCTAACAGATGGAATCTATATATATCGACTTACCTTTCAAACTGAAAGTAAAAAATAGACTCCTCGTATAGGTCAATATGGGTGATCCTGGGTTACAGCGACCTGCTGATTTCACTCCCTCTATACGCAGCATGTGCACATGAATGCATGCAGTTACGACCTCCTGTACATAACAAGCGCTGTGCCAGCTGAAGTGCTCAGTGCATTCTAAACATGATTAGAACAGTGAGTAACTTCCGTATGCAATACCGCGTCTTGCTGGCAGCGAACGCTGAGTCGTGTAGTTCTCTACCCTACGTGGCGGACTAACTGTTTTAGGGAGGCCGTTACATACGTCATCTCGGCCAAAGAATACCGGCTTTCTTCTAGACAAGGGGGTCATCACCGCCGAGAGACAAGAGCCTGCCCACAAGGCGTGGGTAGGGGTTTTATCTCTAACAGCCCGCCGCCTGGATTTGGTCAATGGCCTGTGTACGTATAGGCCTAGATATATGGGCTATGTTTCCGGTATAGTCCGGTATACAATAGCAGGAAAGACAGAGGTACGCACCCGCCCCGCCACTGGGGAATATAGGCTACATACAGTCGTACAGTCATATTATTGCCCTCACGTGCTGACGAGCGAGGGAGGGAAGACAAGAGCACACGTGAATCCCCCTCCCACTTCTGGAGTGCATCCCTTTCCCTCCCCCCGAGTCTGGTTCATATCAATCACTGACCTCTCCTCTCCACTCCTCACGACTCCGGCTCAAAATGACCCGTGAATGTATTTATAATGTAGAGTCATATTTCACCAATTAGCGGCTCCTGAAAAGTGAGTAAATTACATGCTTTGCAGAGAGTTATATTATTGGAGATATACACTACCTCTTAACGGAATCGTATTGCAAATCCCTGTAAATCAGAACGGTTGTGAGAAACACCTGGGAAAATACTGCATGCGATAGGCAAGTATAGTATGCAGCACATCCGCTTCGCAGGCGGGGGGTCCGTGGTTCGACGCCGACTTGGCTCGTATATTATACCTGATGTCTAATAATCGACGACGTTTATGCGCATGTACCTCCAAATGTAGTTTTTGCGCTCTGATCAGGAAGACAGACTGAGTGGGGAATCATATCTGGTATTTTCGGCTTGGCGTTTCAGTGAGGCAGCATGGAAATATATCTGCAGTGGCATCAACTGCATGAAGATACAGCGCTGAAAAGATCGAGACATGGCTGAAAGCTAGCAGATAAAGAACTGATAAAAGAACTCGAGCCTTAAGCTAAAATACAGATATACAGGTGCACATAAACAAATAAACATACTGTCAAATGTAGCTGTTTTGGTGAAACCGAAGCCGATGTGCGCTTTGCTATGATGCAGACATATTGTATCCATACTGAGTCTATACATGCATGGCTCCAAACAGTTTTGGACCACATCAGCTATGGTCTGGGTTGTTTCTTTATACTTCTATCGGCGGCTTCCCGAGTTTCTACTGGTCATTGCCAAATATTATGCATGCAGACAACACGGCGTTTCCTTACATGTGCCATGTTCACAAACGCTAGAGGTTTTCAAAGACGCTAGCCAACTAATGAGGGACATATGGTGCACGTCTGCGTACAGCCACGTGACCACACACGTGCACCCGTGCAAACCTCAACAGGTGGACACGGCATGTCTTCTTACAGGAATACCCAAGTTTTCGACTCGTCAAGAAGGCAAAAAAAGGTAAAGGTTTTGACCCCATATCTTTTCTACATTCCATGCAGTTTTTGAAAGGGCAAGGTCCACTTTGTGGTTTATATAGATTTCAACATTTATAAAAATTGGCTATTTCTCGTAATAGGGAATCTTTCCCCGTCCAAACCTATACGCTCACACTATGCACTGCAATCATTCATGAACGATAACGTTTTCCAAGGGTTGCATTCGCACACAGGAAATTCGGGACACGGATTCGGTTTCTAAAGTAAATTTACTTCGTTAACAAACTTGTCGTTAGTTGGTTTACCGATGGATTGTGAGATAAAACAACTAGTAAAATAATCAGAAACTTTACGAAGAAATTACATCATGCGTTGATGCCATGACCATTTTGTGGATTGCTATAGAATACACAGGCAAATTCAAGAAGCTTTAAGGGGCGAAGTATTTAAGTAATAATAGTGTGATTACGCAAAATCAATTATATTCTTAGCACCAACAAAAAGAAAACCAAACAAAAGAAAACCAAAAAAAAAAAAAAAAAAAAAAAAACCAAACAAAACAGTTCAGTACCGTGAGGATCCTGTAACAGCGTACTCCAAAAAGTTCCAAACCTCTCGGAAGCTAGGAGTCACAAGGAACTGTCAGGGTCTTGAAACTTGTGTGTTGCCATGGACATTATATGTTATGTCCAAGTTGCAGTTTCTCTGCTAAATGGGTCCATGAACTGCTGTCACCAAGTAATTTTTGGTGTTTTTACGGCGTACTCAAGAATATTTCACTTATTGGAGGGTATTAGGGTGGGAGGTAACCGGTGAAGCCCACGACAATCCGCTGGCTGCTACGAAACCTTCCCTCGTACGGCCGGACAGGAAGCCAGAATGAGCTGTACATTTGCCTTGCTTCTTGTCAGAACATGGTCTTGCTAGGCTTGAGCTTTTCAATGAAAATATTGGCCTGATGTCTTACACGCCAAGAAAATTATTGTGCCAGAAACTTTCAAGTCCAGAAAACCACAAGCCTACGTGTACAACTCCATGGATGTCGAGATCATAAATTGAAGAAAAATAAAACAAAACGAACAAAACAACAACAACAACAACAACAAAAAAAAAAAAGCAAAACCTTGTTTGAATACCAAGACAAAAGAACCAAAACGGAGCTTCTGTTTCTTGTTATGCCAGAGGTCATTCCGTCTCGATTGACTCTGGCGTATCAAGTAACACGTTTCTAGCAGAGAAGTCCCAGGCAGAAGGATATGTTGTGACCAATCCGAGAGTCCATCTAAAACGTGCCCTGCAGACATGAGGTCACATGGTCACGAAACGTCAATTTTAAAACACGCTAAGACAAGAGAGGGAATGTGATGAATGATTCCAGCGTATCATCCTGTCAAGCGATCGTCTGTGGTGACGCGAAAAAGAACCGAGTCAATTACACAAAGCCATCTCTGATTTAAGTGGATGTTTTAAATAAGCCTTCAGAGTTCACTTCTATTTGGGCCCTAAAAATTCTGACCACCTCTCAAATATTGTATGTCTTAAGACAAATGTGCCAAAATGCCAATTTCAAGGACCAAACACTACGTGTATTAGCATTAAGACGTTTTATATTTT
Organism: Acanthopleura granulata; assembly: GCA_016165875.1. Taxonomy (NCBI): domain Eukaryota; kingdom Metazoa; phylum Mollusca; class Polyplacophora; order Chitonida; family Chitonidae; genus Acanthopleura; species Acanthopleura granulata. The sequence continues at coordinate 358,712 of JABBOT010000024.1, read as the reverse complement.
GGCTGAAGTCATAAATGTCTAATGGAATCAACCCAAGACGACATTACGAACTTGCCGTTTCATTGCTTTCAGATATAACCAATCAACTGCTGGATTTCACGATTCATATTGGAAATTATTTAACATACTCATGTGAACTTCCTTGAACGAGCGAAATACGATGGCTTTGTAACATGTTACATCGTCGCTGTCTCGACGAAAGGCAGATTTCTTGGAGACTGAACAAAGACCAAGACAACCACCATTGGTTCATCACCTAAAAGGCTTTAATACAACTGGAAGCAACAACAATTCTGTATGGATGGAAATATTTTTTCAATACCACTTGATTTAATTGGACATTGGCTATGTACTTCTACCAGTATCAGCCATTGATTAACGAGGTGCATGGCCACATCATCTGATTGGTTGTTCAGAGCTATCAGTCATATCCTGACATGGACTGTTATATACCACTGATATATTCGCCTCTAATATAATTTATTATAACACCTGCTATTTAGCAATAAGGCCATCACACTTCTATAATATAATAATGTTAATAGTCATAATTTTACCACAGAATGAATATATATTTCGATGAGAATTTTCTTCAGTTTTGGAATGGTGTTACTTAAAAACGAACTGGAAATTGAGTATAGGACAACATGCTTGGAAGCATTCAATTCAATCCCAATCCCAAATCCAATCGCGTTGAAACATAGTGTTGACTGCCAGCCATGATGGGAACTTCCCTTACATTCATACACATAGATACGTATCTATATACATTTATATATAGTACATAAAATAATTTTCCTTTAAAACATGTATATTTGTTATGAGAGTAGTTTCGATTAGCAGACGTCAATCAGTCAAGGTAATGCCCTTAAAATTAAAACAAATCAGACAAATCTAAAATCTGATTCAGAAACATTTCCATGTAAAATTGCATGTATTCTCCAACACAAAATTCCCAGCCAGGAAAAAAAGGTTTTTGAAGGATTTTCAAAGACCAAACAATCTATGATTCTGAGCTCATTCAAGTTCATTTCTTTATTTGATTTGTGTTTTAAGCCATACTCAAGAATATTTCACTTATCGGAGGGGGGCCAGCATTATTATGGGAGGAAACCGGGTAGAGCCCGGGGGAAACCCATGTCCAACCGCAGGTTGCTGGCAGATCTCCCTACAAACGACAGGAGAAGACATTCAAGTTCAGGTAGAAACCTTCATGTGGAGATGAATAGGTACAATTTAGTAGCTTAAATATCTGTCTGTTTCAAACATAATGCAATCTGAAATTTAACAATGAAAAATCAAGGGCCCTTGTGCTTTGGGTCCTTGGACATACCAAAATAACCTCTCTTTCAAAGGCTTTGAAAGTCCTGAAAATCTTTCACTTAAAATTCAGGTAATTTCAAGGTCCAGAGGGAACCCTGTCTACTTATTGAACTAAAGTTACTTAGGCATTAATTGAATTCGGACAAAAATGAAGGCAACTCTGTGACAGTCAGGGGGGCGGGGGAGGGGAATTACACGTATTTCTGCAGAAAATAACCCCAAATGAAGGTTATGATGTCGAAGGTCAAACCAACAGTAAAGGACTTCCTTGAAATTTAAACGCCTCAAGAATTCATGATTTTTCTGAATCACAAATTAATGAAAAATTCAATACAAGTATCTCAGGTTGCATGATATTATGTAGTATACCCGTTAATGCTATGGCACTGCATGAACCGTCAATATGTACAGATAAAGCCCACAGACAGACAGATGGACTCTCTCACAGACGTCTCTCATTCTGCATCATCTACAAACGCGTGAATAATGCACTGACTCCTTCATCCTCACTTTTCATACCCACCTGATTAGTAGCGCGTTAATTACATGTGTTTAACTTTGTTAACAAACAATGTTGAGCAAATCTCTTTGGTCACGTTAAAAGCGTTTAACAGTGCTACCGTTATCAACAACTGGGGAAGAGGACTAACACTTTAATATACACGAACTTCAGAAACTCACTGGATAACAACTGCAACAAGGTTCAACACCACTGTACATGTAGCGTACGTGATCTTTCATAATTTCGGTTTAAAAACTCTCAATTCGTCGTACGACCAGACAGCACTGAACAGTCCCAACTGTGATTAGAAATAAAATCCATGTACATGTACAGTTGTACACTCCAATGTGACCAAGACAAAAGGCTTTAACTGTGGATCACCTATCTGGTAAGTCAGCCAATCAGCCTGATTCTGTATCTATTTAGGATGTTGCTAAGACGGCTGAACTGCTTTACTCAAAACATAAACCAATGTGTGCTTAAGTGTTGCCATGACATGATCCTTAATCTAAGATCAGTTATCACCTGTGACAGCAAATAAGCCCAAATTTTGTATATCTTTCAGGCTCCTTTGTAATGGAATTGAAGCCAAAAATCTAATTCATCTTTAAGTCTGATCATTGCAGAGGAGTACTATGCTGTACCTGTAATTTTTTGCACAAATGGAGTCCAAAAAAGGTCGAAGTTGGCTATACCACGAAATGGATTTTGTTCAAAAGATTGATTTAATCCTTTTCAAGTATGATTAAGTATGATTTTAAGTATGATTAAGTATGATTTTCCCATTCTGAAGACAATTTCTGCTGGAACCTCAGAAGTCACATGCCAATACTGTCCGACATTTTTGACAAACATGAAACTGACCAACAGCATTTCCAATAGATAACGTATACCATCTGGTAATTAATATCATGCACTTGTACGAAAAAAATTAAGTCCAGTGCTAGAACCTTTGAGACTAGAAGGATGACACAATAAGTAATCAGTGCATTGCTGATTTAATAAACCGTGACTCATACTACTAATATGATTATTGATGCCATGTTTTTTTTTATTCAGAGGATTTTGTAGAATTGAAAAGTGTTTCCTCTGTGACATATTAATGTCATTGCCTTCCTAGTTACTTGACATCAGCATTGCAGCAGGAATATGCTCATGTCAGACTGCACTTTATTTTCTGGTCTTCTGTACAACAAAAGAACATGACAAGGGGGGATAACTGCTCCTCTGCACGAACAGAGGAAAACTTAACAGATCAATTGCAAAAAAGATAAAAAAAAAAAAACTACACAAGGTTGAATGAGAGGCAGGCATCCAAGGCGTAACAGTTTGCTCTGTCTGTGTATCTTATCAAATGCAGCCTTAACAGGGACTAGCAGATTACGACAAAACATAACAACAACAACAACAAATGCGTAGTTCAATCTCTGGATGTGTCCATTGTGGACTCTCATCTAACTCTACTGTGCCTTCAGGCACAAGTACAGATGATTAACATTAGAGTGTTACATGTTCCACTAGAAGCACATTGTCCCTGGCCTTGCAGATTCTTGCCAAAGCAGAACTTTTATCCCATTTGTACATACATGTACCCTTGTCCGCAAATTAATGTGGAAGATTGTTGTCCATCTTCTCCCGACTGGAATGCTATCAACAGGGTGAACAGCTAACCGTGTCGCTAATGATGTCCTGGAACACACCCACTCTCCATGTACAGAACTGTAGGGTCATTTCCATGGAGTGGATACATCACCTGCTGAATTGTTGCTGGCCTTCTCTTCAACATCATATCTTTCCTGTATTACGCATGCTCTCCTTTTCCCTTTATCAGGAATCAGCATCACCACAAATGTGTGACAAGTATCCGTCAACTTCCGCGTTCCATCTTCAATTCAATAGTTATTTCCACAGTTTTTGAGGTACAGTAAACTGGTCATCGCTACTTTCGCATCTGTGTAGTCACAAACTCATGAACTTGCCTTTCTCTTCAGCAGAGTCTACAGTACGTGTACCTGCAAACATTTTCAAGTCTGTCTTTAACTTGTTCCTCATTAAGGAATGCACTGGATTTATACACTTTCACATATTTCTCTATGCATAATATGCCTACCCAAGTTTCCATACATTTAGACTTTCAATTGCAAGTCTCCATCTACTTTCACCTCCAAATGACACCCTCTACATAGTCACCTCAATAACTACTCTCCGCTGCAATCTCTATTTACTTTCACTTTCTATTTCATGTTCCCCCCCCCAACCCCCAGGTCTCAGTATACTTTCAGTTTCACTACTATACATCCAAGTTCCATACACTCTGAATCCACACTTCGTTTTTTCCCAAGTGTCTATGTACTTTCACGTTCCACTTGCCATTTTGATTGTCTTCACTTCTTCTTCTTCTTGCCTGATGTCGCCGCGTTCGACTGTTTCAGAGGCATGTTCGTCCTCTGTGACTCTAACCTACTGGACTGAACCCGCTGAATAAGACTGAAAAAATCCTCATCAGGAACTGTAGGAGCAGACCTCTGATTGGGTAATGAACTTCTCTGCTCTTCTAGTCGTGAACCCTGTGGGTGAAGAGGTATTTTACTTATCTGACTGGGTAGGTTAAGGCTGTGTCGATGGGATTACAAACATGTACAAGATGATTTAATGGTGAAATGTGTTATATTCCACTAATATTATTGCACTAAAATCACCATGGAAGTCGCTAGAATACAACAATGCTATTGGAGGTATCTGAAAGAAAGAATATCTGTATGACACTAAGTCATCTTTGTTTCAACCGGGGCTCAATTTCCAGGTAATTGTTATTTCAATCTCTTAAAAATAAGTGAAAGTCTGATATGTTATTCAGAAAGATACTCTCGGAAGAATCATATAGCCTCAAATTAATCCAAAAAAAATTAACTTCTTCATTTATTTATTTATTTGATTGCTGTTTTACATCGTACTCAAGAATATTTCACTGATATGACGGCGGCCAGCATTATGGTGGGAGGAAACCAGGCAGGGCCCGGGTGAAACCCACGACCATCTGCAGGTTGCTGGCACACCTTCTCACAAACGGCTGGAGAGGAAGCCAGCATGAGCTGGACTTGAACTCACAGCGACCGCATTGGTGGGAGGCTTCGGGTCATTGTGCAGCGATAGCGCGCTAACCGACTGAGCCACGGAGGCCCCCTATTCATTTGGACAAGATTAACTGTTAAGGAAAATTGGCCTGCTGGTCTAATTAACACCCAGTATTATTTTCTATGTAATGGTGAATCTCTCTATTATTCCATTAATTTTTTTGTACTAAAATCACCATGGAAGTGGATAGAATACAGCTATGATCACTTAGATGTCTGAAAGAAAGAACATCTACACGATACTAAGTCATTTTTGTGATTAACTTGGCTTAATTTCAAGGTCATTTATTTCAATCTCTTAAAATTGAGCTAACAAATCCGACCCATTCTGACCCTTGTTAACTGTATCTAAATGACTTACCTGACACCTCATCAGCATTTCAAAGAAGTTATCGTCAGGTACGGGGTCGTCATGTTTCTCCTTCCTCAGGTACTCCTCCACCACCTGTGTGGAGTTGAGCCCTGGGAAGCGCGGGGGACAAGCTCGCTGGTCCTCTATCCTGGACGACTGTATACCGGCAACCATATCAAGGAACTCTTCTGCTCCGGGAGATGCTGGAAGTAGCACAGGTCAAAAGGTCATTAAACGGTTCATGACATGACTGGGGGATAATGCACACCAAGAATGTAAAACATGTCAGGCCAAGCTGTGAAACATTTTGTTCTCTTCTGTAATACACGCCTGTTTCTCTATAGTTCGGCTTGTGAAGCAAAGAGCTGGTTCACAAGCAAAGAATAAGACAACATAAGCTTACATTTTGACATAACCCTGTAAAAGTTCAAAAGTTTAAGGCCAAAATTCTGCAGTCATTTTGAACTAACAAGTACAAATGGGTGGAGTAAAGTTTCCAAGTTTCATGGTCTGATATGCACTACAAAGCAAGCTGAAATTTCAATTCTACAAAAGAACCTAAAACCAATTCTAGTCAGCCACACTGACTCTTAGATATTGTAAAGATTAGGGTTAGACATGTCTGGTCTTTTTGTCATCTACGATATACATGTCCTAAGTTGCAATATTGTAGCTGTGACATCCTAAAAAGAAAATCCATGTCGTCTTGTGCTCCTTGATAAGTGAATACTCTCTGTTGGGGGAAAGCCCATAGATATGACACAGAGAGTTACTTGACACAGCTACAAAAGTGAAAAACAAAAAGTCATTCTGAAAAAATGCAGCTGATCCGTACCCATAATAGTTTTCTTAGATGCCCCATTTCCTTGGAGCTCATTGGGCTTGGTCTCCATCACTCGGAATGAGCACCTCTGATCATCTATTCTACGGCTCTGGAATCTGCTCAGCAGCTCAAAGAAACTGTCATCATCCATCATGTCAGCTGTGTACCTCTGTGGGCAGGAAAGGAAAATGTCGTCATCTCTTTTCCCTGATGACTTCTTTCAACGTTATTCTAACATCATATTTAAACATTTTTCACTCATATGATGGGAGTAGTTTTAAGGGTGGAGGAAACCAAAATGCCTGAGGTAAACAACTGACCTTTGGCAAGATAATTATGAACTTCCCCATGTGTGATGAAGAATACACAGAGGCAAGTGATTTGGCAATGAATATTAGACTGCGCTAGCAACCTAAAAAAATGTCACTGACACCTTGCTTTTAAGACGATGAGTGCAGAACAACTTTTGACACACTGTATGCAATGAATAATATTGTAAACATTACAGTTTAACTCAGTTGGCCAATGCTTCACTTATGTGTGGAGAAAACCACTGCCTTTTGGCAGGTTACTGATGAACTTTCCCACATGTGACGATAACAGCAAACAAACATAAATGGCCATTTCAGTGTTGTCAACTGCTAATTATTACTAATGCCTCACCAACAGTGAGTGCTGGGAATCTACCAATTCCCTGTTCAAGGCCAGTTTGGAACCTACGGCCTCACATGTAAATGTCTCCAAATGATGTAAATCAATTGAAAAAAAAGACAAAAACAGTAACAAGAGTGAAAACTCATTTACATATGAACTTTCTTACCTGTTGATCTTTGCTCGTAAGGTCGGCTGTTCTAGGTCGCTCCAGTGGGGGATTGTGGCGACCCAGCTTACCATTGTGGTCACCATCTCCAGCGATGGTCACCGACTTCTGTAACTTGGCGGCCTTTGGTTTAGCCCCTGCTGCCTGCGCATTGGCTGCCGCCTGATCCGAGAAGATATCACGTGATTCACTTACATGAATAAATGTGTACTTTCAGCTTCTTGTTTGGGCAGAGTAGACAAGACAAGTTAGTCTATCAGCTGTGAAATATTCTAGGGGAATAACTCTAGAGAACAGCTTTACGCAACAACAAAAAACTATTTCAAGCAGTGAGAGCAAAACAAGTACAAATTTCATGTATTAAAGCCAGATTTCTTACTGTTTCCCTTGATTCTAATACATAAACTGGGGGCCTCTGTGGCTCAGTCAGTTACTGCGCTATGGTAGCACAATGACCCGAAGCCTCCCACCAATGTGGTCGCTGTGAGTTTAAGTCCAGCTCATGCTGGCTTCCTCTCCGGCCATAAGTGGGAAGGTCTGCCAGCAACCTGAGGATGGCCATGAGAGCCCGGTTTTATCCCACCCGAATGCTGGCTGCCATTGCATAAGTGAAATATTCTTGAGTACGGCATAAAAGACCGATCAAATAAATAAATAAATACATAAGCTGTTAAGAATTTCATGGTAATTATTGAGAGATGATGAATGATGAAATATCCTTTTGATGTGATTTGGTTTTACATGTATGTCAGACCTGGGCTAAGTACATGCAGTAGTTTTTAAATATACCACCCTTAACATTAACCTTTCATAATGATTCAAAACACAAGCCAATAATTTTACAATTTATGATAAGTTATACATACAAAGACAGAGCATCAACGATCAAGCATCCCCTCAAATGACTGTGATTTACATATATGCAAAACAACTGTACAATGTACAGAAATGGAAGAACGAGGTAGAACTCTAGTTACAGAGCCTGGCTTTCCATTGTGCTATCTGCAGAAAGGCAAGAAAGGGGTAGAACCGTAGTTATGGACGCTAGCTTTCCACCCCATTCTCACACCTTGTACCCTGACATGTAAGGAGAGTTTGCCACTCACCTTTTCTGGTGTGATCTTCATCAGCTCCATGTTCTCCATGCTGAGTCTCCGCACCCGATTGTGTCGTCTGACTGCAAAGGGAGATAATCAGGTCATTAACAGAACTTGATCTGAGAGTATTCAGAAGAAACTGATTGCTCTGTACAATGTGTTGTTTTTTTTTTTTCAATGCTGAGAATGTGCTATTATATAGTAGATTTTTCATTACAACCAGCTGCTGCTTAAATAAAAGAAATAAGTAACAAATAAAAGACATAAATATTGTACACAGCAATTTGGAGATTATATCTAGCCTTTTATAGCTTGCAGACATTAAATAAACAAAAAAAAGAGAAAAAAAATCCTTGGTGTGGTCTATGTTATTGCAGCATCCATGCAGTATTACATATAATATTGTTTTTCAAACACAGCATAATGACTGTAAGGTTATGTCCCCTTTCTGTTGTGAGTTTTTTTCACTTCAATAACATCCAGGTACGGCTGATTTTGTTTTCGATATGTAATTTATCATTCATCTCCTTGTTGTGACCCGTCGCTGGGCAAACATTCTGCAATGTGCCATTGGGCCATGTGCCACACCCAGTTTGTGATTGATAACAAGTGCTCAGGTCCTCGAAACTCTTGGCAGTCAACATCTGACTTGATTTCTTCACATGTTTCAGACAAACAGCAATTACGGCAGTTTCATATCCAAGTATTCGCATGAGCGATGCAAACATTTAAAAAAAATGTCCTTGTCAGTGAAGTCAGTCAGCTGTATGGGTACTTATCACTTTGTAATTCATCCTCCACATTTCCTCATACTTACCAATTCCAACATCTGGCTTGTCACATTCGGAGTTTGTAGGCGACGACAGAATGCTGTCCCGATCAGATCCAAAACTGAGGGCAACAGACATTATACGAATGAACTGAATGGTTAAACATTCCCTAATTTTTCTAATTCGTCCTGCTGGAAACAGAATATTACATTTCTCTCTTGGTTTTTTGAAAAAGTAATGATTCGGATGCGTTAGCCATTAGACGCTTTAACCATGGGAGAAGAAAGGGAACTTTTTATCCCTGTAGCAATTGCATGCATGTTAGATAAAATAAGACAATAAAGGTATCAGTGAATAGGAGTACTGCATTTCAGACCAAGTGTGCAGTTAAAAATCTGTCCAAAAGCTGTAAATAATTATTTGCAATGTAAATCCTTTAACATTAAAGCGAAAGACAGCTCATGGTCAAAGTTGACGTTGACAAAGTGGCTGTACATTATGCTCAATTTTCTAACAACTACTATGACAGCAGAAACTGACATCTCACCGTGTTCCATCAACAAGCATGAAACACAGCCATTTTGTCTAGGCTGTGACATAATTGTTCCAAGCGCGGAACACTCGTCACCTGAGACTTTAATAAGCCGTTAGGGTTGTGTTTGTAACTTAAGTATATATGTCAATCTATAACATGAACTGATCAAGAAACTTACTACCACCGCAACACAATGGTCTGGAAATACTTTGCATTGTTGTTCACTAATGTACTTATGTTATAATTCAAACATACAACATTAAAACAGTGTCCTGTCCCTATGTTATTACATGTTACATTGACAGACAACTCAGAAGATTTACGTCACAGCTTACAAAACAGCTGATATCTTCTAGCTCTCAGATTGGTCAATCCCTCAAAAGCTTAAAAGTATGGATGCCTTCACATCCTCAGTCGGCAGAACAATACTTTACACTTTAAACGAAGATAATTCAGCAACGAATTCATACAATTTCAAATAGGTTTTTACATTCAAGATAGAATTTTATAATCTGTTTAACAAACAGTCCCTCAGTCATGAGCTGTCTTTTACTTTAATATTTTGGAGCTCTTTTAGTAATGCACCATTCTGGAGAACTGTTATGTCTGAACAAGCAAATTTTATGTGTACATCAATCTGCTCCCTGGAGACTTTTTCTCCCTTCAATACACAAGACAGTTATCTCCCCTACCTGCTGAGATCTTGCTCCACACTGCTCACTGTACAGTTTATACCCAGTACTTGCTTCAGGTCTGCCAAGTTCATCTGGGCAGTTAGCTCCCCTGTTTGATCTCCTATCTGGAAGGCAGATAAACAAAGGACAAACTGAAGACAAAGTGGAAAGCAAACAGAGTACTTAAATGACACCCATTCGTTAGTCTAGTAAATAAAATTTCTGTTCACTACAAAACATTGATTACAAAATGACTTTTTTAGGTTTACCAGTTTTAAAAAGGATAACCTTATTACCATGTACAAAAAATATATGAAATAAATCAAACCGACATAAATCTACCCCCTTCCCATCCACCTCTGCATGCAAAGCACAGTATGCAAATTTAGCTGAAATCTAAAATAGATTCAAAACTCATGGGGCCCTCATTGGCTCACCAGCTGATGCCTCCAAAAGATAAAATAAATAAATAAAAGTTGGTAATACTACTATGCTGGCCCTACAAAATTCTCTGTGGATTAAAGTCTAGCCCATACCGCAACCTTAACATTCACGAAGAACCCCAATCAGCAATATGTTATTTTCATCCAAGGGTAAAGGCCTATCATGAATTCCAAGAATAAATACATGTGGGGTTTAAAAATTTGGTCAAAAATAGAATGAATGAATGATTATGGCTTAAATCCACATTGCCAGTATCTCAGCCACACACTGAGGCGAAAAACTCCCACAGTTTACCGAGCCATTTGACGAATAAAAATTTTGAGTCTCGAGGAAGGTCCTATTGTTGAAAAATGAAAACAGAGACATCTTAATCAGCAAGGAGAGAGCTACTGGAGTGTAGACAACTACATCTCAGCTTGGCAATGTGATCTCTGGGCATAGTTGTTTACATCTGATGGTGACCTGCTAATTATATGCCATGGCCATGGCTAAAATACTTGCCAACGAACATTAACACACCTGCCTACACTCAACACCCCAAGATCGACCTGTTCACATACAGACATCAGGCATAGCTTGAAGGAAATCAATTAGAGCTAGGTGGAAAACTTAAAGGGAAAGACAGTGCATGTTCTAAGTCTGCCGAAAAGATTGGACAATATTATGTTTATTTCGATCAAGTCTTCTTTTATTAACAGCTACTACAACGGTGGAAACTGACATCTGACAGTACACCATTGACTAGCATGAAACGTAGCCATTCTATCTGGGCTGTGACGTATTTCTTCAAAGTGCAGATCACTCTTGTCACCTGAGGCTGTAGTATGCTGTTAGGAATGTCGATGAAACTGGTGTACATGTATGTATGTAAATTTATAACATGAAATGAGCCAGAAAATTTCTCTTGCAATAACACAATTGTCTGGAAATAATTTGCAGTGTTGTTCACACCTGTGCTTGTTATAATTAAAACATATAACATTAAAAGACAGCCTAGTCTCTGTATTATTACATTTTACACTGACATTCAACTCAGAAGATTTACAGCACAGCTTACATCTCCTAGCTCTCTGATTGGTTGATCTGTCATAAGCTTAAAGGCATGGACACCTTCAGATCCCCAGTTGGCAGTAAAATACTTCACACTTCCAATGAAGAAAATTCAGCAATGAATCCATACAAACTCAAACTGGGTTTTGTATTCAGAAAAGAATTTTATAATCTTTTAACGCAGAGCACCTCACTCATGAGCTGTCTTTTATTTTAAAGACTGAGGAGGAAAATGAAAATAGTGAATGAACTTTTTGACATAAAATTGAAGCCAACCCAGCGAGTGAGTTGAATTGAGGTCCTGTGTCCTCATCGGTCACTGGTTAATGGTCATACAGGGATTATAGGTTACAAATTGGAACAGAAAGTATAGACTGTACAAGTCTATGCTTAAATTGCAATATTCTGTCATCCCTTTCTGATAATGAATACCTCTCTGTGAGGGTGTACCGAAGAACAAAACTTTACTCTACCTCTTTGGAAATGTCCAGATGCTTTGTGGCAAACTGCAAAGCTGTTTCATGGTTGCCAAGTGCTGTGTGTGCGTTGCCCAGTGACCAGCAGGCCCGTCCCTCTCCTACACGGTCGCTGAGTTCCCTGGCAATCATGAGGTGCCTCATGTGGTACTCTATAGCTTGTTCGTAATCTCGTAACAGTGTAAATGTGTTCCCTAGACTGTAGCACGCCTGAGCCTCTAATGCTCTATCTCCTAATTGTTTGGCAATTTGTAGTGTTTTTCTGAAAAAGAACATAAATTTGGGTTCAAAAGATCTGTAGTGTCTACAAAGATCAGTACCTCGTCGAATTTTTTTTTCTCTGGCTGAGTTTCAAACTGATGATCACCTGACATCAAACTGATGATCACCTGACATCCATGAACACACAAACGAACAAGGTTATTTAGCAATATAACAAACACATGTAAAAATAAGGAAAAAAAAAAAGGAATTCATGGCTGGTCTGACGGTAATATCGCAGTCTATTTCAAATCTTCTACCTTCAACATACGTATTACAATACTGAACAGCAGGACCTGTAGCCAATATCTTAACAAGTTGATAAATTATTAATTTATTTATTAATTTGACTGTTGCTTCATGCCATGCTCAAGATCATTTCACCTATGTGACAGATTCCAGTTTCATAGGTGAAGGAGACCGAAGTGCCTGGATTAAACCCCTGACTATTGTTACTACTGAACTTTCCCAAGTGTGGCACACAATGTACTACACACCTGTAGGAAGGCAAGCAGCCTCCAGTAAACTTCACGTAAGATCACACAGGAGATGGTCATTACCTGCTTCTTGCCGCCAAAGTCCAGGGGACAATGGAACGAATGGAATTTCCTTTCCAAGAATAGGACTGAATAATTCATGTATCTGGACCCACTTCCACAAAGTCCTCTTATTGGTACGAGAACTGACATGGTGGAATAATCCCTAGAGCGCTGGTCGCCATCATGACATTAAGAGGTACGAGAACTGACATGGTGGAATAATCCCTAGAGCGCTGGTCGCCATCATGACATTAAGAGGGCTTCGTGCAAGTGGGCCATGGATACCTGGCGAATGACGGCAAGCATCCTCATGCACATCTCGAGGGGAAGAAAAGAACCAAAACCGAAACAAGCATGCATCTCAAATTAAATGAATGTCACCAAATACACAGCGTGCTCTTCTTACTTTCGTTATGTAAGTAAATTAAACTTACTTGTAATGTTCAGCAGCAACATCAAATTCTCCTAGAAATATATGTGCGTTGCCAAGGTTACTGTACGCCCGCCTCTCCGCCGATTTGTCCCCGAATTCTTTGGCGATTGCAAGCCGTTCCTCATGGTAGATGATGGCCTGACTAAAATTCCCCAGAAGATAGTAAGTGTTGCCCAGGTTACCACAAGCACGCCCCTGAGCAGCTCTATCGCCCAACTGTCGCACCAGTTCCAAGTTCTCTCTGTAACACATCAGATAAACATGTCAAACACTGAAAAGCTGCTAAATGGACCAAAACTCTCATGCCTTTTTTTTTAATAATGGTATTATTCGGAAACTTTTTTTCAAGGAATTCACTATCGTTTGTGGATATTTTGTCTCATAACATTTAGACATGTTAACTAATAAGGAAAATCTCTATTTCGTATACATGTTATTTTACACTGACTGAGTTCCTGATGGCTCATGACTTTCTGTAGCCTTCTGGAGACAAGCTTACTTGTAATATTCATCAACTTTCTAGGGACAAACTTACTGGTAATATTCATCAGCTTTCTAGAGACAAACTCACCTGTAATATTCAGCAGCTTTCTAGAGACAAACTTACTTGTAATATTCATCAGCCTTCTAGAGACAAAGTTACTGGTAATATTAAGCGGCTTTCTGAAGACAACCTTACTTATAATATTCAACTGTTGACTGAAGACAAACTTACTTGTAATATTCATCGGCTTTCTGCAGACAAACTCTCTTGTAATATTCAACAGTTTTCTGGAGACAAACTTACTCGAATTGTTCAGCAGCTTTCTGGAGACAGACTTACTCATAACATCTGGCAGCTTTCTGGAGAGAGACTTACTCGTAATATTCAGTGGCTTTCTGAAGACAAACTTACCTGTAGTATTCAGCAGTTTTCTGAAGACAAACTCACTTGTAATATTCAGCGGCTTTCTGAAGACAAACTTACTCGTAGTATTCAACAGTTTTCTGAAGACAAACTCACTTGTAATATTCAGCGGCTTTCTGAAGACAAACTTACTCGTAGTATTCAACAGTTTTCTGAAGACAAACTCACTTGTAATATTCAGCAGCTTTCTAAAGACAGACTTACCCGTAATATTCAGCAGTTTTCTGGAGACAATCTTAGTTGTAACATTCATCAGTTTTCTAGAGACAAAACTCACTTGTAATACTCAGCAGCTTTCTAGAGACAAACTCACTTGTAATATTCAGTGGCTTTCTGGAGACAAACTTACTTGTACTATTCAACAGTTTTCTGAAGACAAACTTACTTGTAATATTTGGCTGCCTTCTGCAGACAGATTTACTTGTAATATTCAGCAGTTTTCTGGAGACAGACTTACTTGTAATATTTGGCAGGTTTCTGGAGACAGACTTACTCGTAACATTTGGCAGGTTTCTGGAGACTGACTTACTTGTAATGTTTGGCAGCTTTCTGGAGACAGACTTACTTGTAATGTTTGGCAGCTTTCTGAAGACAGACAGACTCGTAATATTTGGCAGCTTTCTGAAGACAGACAGACTCGTAATATTTGGCAGCTTTCTGGAGACAGACTTACTTGTAATATTCAGCAGCTTTCTGGAGACAGACAGACTCGCAATATTTGGCAGCTTTCTGAAGACAGACAGACTCGTAATATTTGGCAGCTTTCTGGAGACAGACTTACTTGTAATATTCAGCAGCTTTCTGGAGACAGACAGACTCACAATATTTGGCAGCTTTCTGGAGACAGACAGACTCGCAATATTTGGCAGCTTTCTGGAGACAGACAGACTCGCAATATTTGGCAGCTTTCTGGAGACAGACTTACTTGTAATATTTGGCAGCTTTCTGGAGACAGACAGACTCGTAATATTTGGCAGCTTTCTGGAGACAGACAGACTCGCAATATTTGGCAGCTTTCTGGAGACAGACAGACTCGCAATATTTGGCAGCTTTCTGGAGACAGACTTACTCAGCCAGACTTACTCGTAATATTCAGCGGCTTTCTGGAGACAGTCCTTAACCTCTGGTGGGAACTCGCCAGGGTCCTGGTGACCACTCTTCCCAGCATGCTTGCCTTTAGCATGGTAAACATTCCCTAAATTATACAATGCTCTCGCCTCACCCACCTGCAATTAGAGAGAAAGATAAGACGGTAAACACTTCTGATGTCATACAAGGTTGACGCCCCATTGACCTGTAATTAAACAGTAAAGTTGCCAGAAAGCTTTAATTTGATCATTCAGATACCTTGACTTAGCCCAATGGCTTCTGGCTGTGGAATGAAGATCTCTGGCATGTATATTTTACCTGTTTGCCTCAGGAGCACCTCTAACTGCTTACTCTCAACAAGGTACACGTAACAAACAGTGTGAAAATGGACAGGGTTCATACAGTTTTTAGGTCTGTTTATTTATTTATTTACTTGATTGGTGTTTTACGCAGTACTCAAGAATATTTCACTTATACGACGGCGGGACATATACAGGGATTTATAAAGTCCAAATTCTTATATACTAAAGCTGAAAATTTATTTTTTTTTCTTCAGCTCCATAGTTTTTGTCTCAGGTCGAGTTTTAAATGACTATTTAATAAACTTGTAGATATTGCCGATGCATGACTGTAACAACAACAGCTACTTTTACTTCACTGTAAAATCAAGTGATTTTCCATAAAATTTTACACTGTAACTGAAAATTAAATTTTTTTTCAATGAAATAGTTTTTGTCTCAGGTCGAGTTTTAAATGACTTTTTTTATAAACTTGTAGATATTGCCTGTGCATGACTGATTTTCCATAGAAATGCATACATTATTTAAACATTCTTGACTCTGAATTACATATGCTATCAAGTCATTCGAGAAAGTTCTGTGACGTACTATCTTCAAAATGGCTAGCTCTACCTGAAAACACATTATTATAGTAAAATGTATAAAATAAGAACTTGCTTCAACCAATCTCTTGAACTGCTGTTTTGAACTTCAAAAAATTGTGCGACTATATTCTGTTCTGAATGAAAATTCTTATGATGATTCACTTGATATACATACATGTATACCAGAGTATGTGGGTATTTGCAGCGCCATCTATATTGTCACCCTTAGACAAATTTACCTCATCCTAACCACTTTGGATTTTACTTGAACAAACCATACATTGTTTGCTATTATTGGTAGCAAGTGGAAGCCAAGACACCATCCTCACTGCTTATAAAACAATGCAGTTAATTGTTAGAGCATAGGTGATGTCTGTGAGCAACGAGCAGAGAGGTGACAGGAATTGGGCACTGTATGATATGTGGTAATAGTTATCGTGCGTCATCAGCCTGATGTTTAATCTACGATGTTTTTACCCTAAAGTTGAGCTTTTTTCTCTCAAAAACACCAAGCTATGAGTCAAACAATTTACTGAAAAGTCAGTAAAAACAATCTATCTGTCATTTTTTCCAAACCATTTTTTTAATGACTTTTCCAGGCCTGGAAAATCGAAGTCAAATTCCATGACTTTCCAGGGTTTTTAAGGACCTTATGAACCCTGAATGGAGGTAGGCTACGCGTATCTCAAATTCCCTGTCTACTGCTGGGTTGAGCGCACGCTTTGTGGTTTCACCAGTGAGTGTAACATAACCATGTGCTGCTCCCTGCAGGCATCAGAACTCTATTACTGTTCCTTGCAGGTAGGATGAAATTACTGACACCCTCCGAAGAAGTGGTACACTGGCAGGATTCTACATTTTCTGTTTGGTTCCATAATTTGTACTTGTGTAGCTCAGAAAAGTGCCAAGCCTGTTCCTCTAAACTGCCACACTAAAGCAAGTTATAGTTGAGCTAGATCCACGTACGTAGAGGTTTCAGCAAACCACCAGAGCACATCTTACAAAATCTTACAAGTCCTTAAACAACAACTTTCAACTGTGTGGGTTCAGGAAATGAGCATCCAGGATGGCTGAAAAGGGTATACCAAAGTTTTGAAAAGGAGGCTTAAAGACTTCCAAGAAAAGAATGTACAATTTGTCTTTCAAATCTGTGAAACATAAGAAAGGGACAGCTTCCAAACTGGTAGCAGTTTCAAGTCGCCGTTCGAGCCAAAGTTCAACACTCATATGCATGTGTTGGACACAATACACTGTGGCCTTGTCAAACTTGCCAAGCTACCCTCCCCACGCCTTACCTTATCCGTCAGTTCTCTGGATATGTCCAGATGCCGTACACAGCACACTATGGCCTCGTCGAACTTCCCCAAAACTTTTAGCGTGTTCCCAAGATTCCCACTGGCCTTCGCTTCACCAACTTTGTCTCCAATGGTTCTGAAAGACATAAAAAAAAAATATTCATTGACAGGTTTGTTTTTTGTTTTTTTTTTTGAAATCTGAACTGTGATTTCAACTGGGCACAAGTATAGCCAAGGGGATTGGCAGAAAGCATGCCTGTGTATCAGTGTGGTAGATTGGGAATGTCCCAAACAGTCCACGCAGATGGCCACTTGCAATAAAACAGATCTGGCAGCAAGGCTACCAAATAGCTTGTCTGTAAGAGACAGAATGCAAAACTTCTGCTCAATACATAAAGCACCTGAACATTAAGGGAATGTCCCCCCTAAACTGTTTCCTTCGGGTTAGGTTTATATGAGTAAAATGAACGAATAGTAAACAATGAGTTCATTCATTTTTTTCTTTACAGTCGATTATTTGATTACAGCTGTGGGCAGAGCTGCCCTTGCGAAAGTAGTCTTGCTCGCAGAGCGGGGAGTGTCGCATACGATGACACTCTTCAGTGATCGGAACTGTAAGGACAGGATTTTGCCCAACTGTCATTATGGTCTTGTTTATTTTTTGACTACATTGTAATATTAATACCAAATTACTGCAGATGGTTGTGGGTTTCCTCCAGGCTCTGTCCAATTTCCTCCCACCATAATGCTGGCTGCTGTCGTATAAAACACCAATCAAATAAATAAATAATATCAAATTAAAAGTAATTAAATTAAGGTGCGAATCAGCTTTCAGTTTCCTAAGCTTTCTCACCTTTCATTTACTTAGCTCAACAAAATGTTACATAGATGTGTCCAATAAGTTGATTGTTGACTGATTGTTGTGTGGCCGGATTTATACTGGAATGGCTCCACCACATTTAATAGGCATATCTACCCGAGTGTTTCGCATTTCTTCCTCCCAGCTTGTTTCTGATGTACGTTTATAATAGGAACACGGCAGATTGCCTTTTTGTCATTAAATAATACTGCCCAAAATTACAAGGACATGTATGTGAATAAAACATGGATGCCAACATGAATTCTTTTATACATTTTCACATGTCCCCCTTTGTGAGACATCAACCTGACAGTCCATTCTCAAGGATGGGGGCGGGTGGGTAAGGCTTCCCACTCTTTGGGAGGGCATCAAGTCACTGCAAATTATCTAATTATTACAAACCATTTCAACCTAAAACCAGATTCCATCAACAAAGATTGTTGATCATTTATATGATCATTTATATTCTGGAAGTATTTCAAGAAAAAGGTCAACTGTACAATCAGCCAGTGTGTATGATTCACAAAAACACATGGAGCTTTTCACCTTCATCATGCCTCTTTCAAAGCCTACTTTACAAATGTTACGTTAGGACAGTTTGTCATTCGCTGGGTATTTTGGGTGATATGTATTGCTGTGAAAGGTGTTGCGAGTTGACAAAAAGTATAAGCAATGTTCACTCAGTTGACAATAAAGTTCAAGTGCTTGGGCCTAACCGAAAAGAAGAAAGACCTCATTTCCGGACTGCCCACCAGACTTGGCACCTGTTGCTCTGTGATATGTCAGGCTCTTGAAGGTCTCCTCATTTCCTGTTGCAACACCATAACTGTTACATTTCTACTGTAAAGTGTGACGTGAAGAATTGCCTCATTCACATGTGTATTTGCTTATAAACTAATAATTGTAAACTTATCCTCGAAGTTGTGAATTATGCAGCATAACCTGTTATTGTGAAAAAAGGATATTCCCTCTGCTCCCATTCTTTGGAAGCTTCACTCAGTTCTTTCATATTTAGATTAAACTGGGATAAAGTATCTTGTTGACAAAGTCTTTCAGTAAGGCCACAGGCAAAACATGGCCTTACAATGTATATGGGTTACAAAAATCAGACAACGGAACAAATAAAACCGAGACTGACTTCAGCAAGTATTAGCCAACACACAACGAAAAGCTTGATTACAATATTTGATTTGGGCTTCAGACAATAGCTGGACATTGACAGCTTCAATGCGTCCTGCTCACACTTTCTAAGCAGCTTGTTCTAATGGTCGGCAGGTCTGCGGGTTACTGTACTTACGTTTTTACTGAATGATGATTGCCTCCTGTGAAGTGAACAGGCTGATTTCTTTTCCCCAAGGTTCGGTTTGAGTAGATGATAACATATTTCGTTTCATTTTTCATTCGACAATGCCAGCTTTTAATTCACCAGAGGCAGGGCTTTATCCTCAGAAGTCTCCAACACCTGATGGCTCCGGCCATATCCAGTTTCGTGGCTGCATATGGGTCTTTTACGTTTATTCTTTCGTAAACCTCACGCCATGATTTCTTCACAACTGAACAAACATTTGCATGACACTAAAACGAATTCAGCACAGGGCACTCGACATCAGCCACTACAAGATCCTCACAACTGACGGGAGCATGGCAAGCTTGTAAGCACATGCAGTGTGGGTTTCTAACATACATTTCCGGCCACATCTCTAGGTTTATATACTGGGGATATCATCAAGATATGTACTGTGCATGTAAGTGGTTATAACGCACATTTTCTGCATTTTGAGTTTTCTTTCACCAATGGAATAGCGGTAGTTGTTTGGTCAGATTTATTTCTTCTAGCGCATATTTGCATTATTGCCTCTTTACTGCCTGTCGGATTGCACAATGGTGTTCAGGCGTATCACTACACGGAAGCCGACAGGTCAAGGGGATTCATTTGACTCGTTTAAACCGAATGGGCAAACAAAGTGTGTAAATTTCGTTTGTTATTCTTGAGGGGAAAAAACCCAAACGAATGCAAACGATTCAAGTGTATTACTGTGCTTTACATGCATGCAAAACACGAAACATGGTGTACTTCTTAAGATATCCTCCTTAATATTTACCGCAACATTGCTTGAACCGTTATTGGAAACTGACAGGGTCAGGGTATGACATAAGCCATCCCATATACATGTACAACAAGAAATACAGGCTGGTAAGAAAGAAAAAAAAAACCATAGTAGATAAATCAATCCACAGCAGGTAGATCCCAGAAATCTTGACAAAGAAGGATCCTGTCATGTTTGCTCAGCGCCGGGTTGAAATGTTGATTCCTGCAGCAGATCCGTTGGTGTATAATACATACTGCATGTGTAGTTGGCCAATACCTACGTGGGGTTATTCGGGTCCTCTGAGGGGAGTTTTGAATGCCCTCTGCACTCTGACATGCCTTCTCTGTTCTCACTCAAGAATATCTCAGTTAAATGACAGCAGTCGTTCAGTATTATGGAGGTAGGAAACTGGGTGGAGCCTGGGAAAACCCATGACCATCCACAGGTTGTTGGTAGATTATCCCACACACAACTTGAGATAGAGCCGGAAGGAGCTGGGTATGAATTCTCTCTCTACAGCTGTAACAACTCAAAACTAATTACCATTTCAGAAACTAAGAATCAGTCCATATGCCTGTGACTTTACATGTACGACTACATTTTCAGTAGGTTAATTTTTAACATGTACGTGAACTGAATAAATTTCACATATATTCTTGGTTATAAAATGCAGAAAATAAAATCGTCTAAATTATGGAAGGTTGAAAAGCTGTACGTGTAACAATGTGATCATTTTTTATGTTCAGACTGTTTCCAGACATCGCATTAACACACTTTCCATTGCAAGCCAAGGTGTACGCTTCAGGGTTATTTCTGGACTCTTCCATTACAGAATGGCCTTCAATGACAACTTCCCGCGAACTGATACATGTCGGGTTGACAACGTGGAAGGATTTTACAAATGATCATGCTGAAGTATTCTTAACCAGTCATGGATACCCCCCAGGAGGACTTGGAAACGACCTTGACTACAATCTCAATGACAGAGCACATGGGACCTATCGCAAACCATTCTTTTGAGAAAAAAAGCAAATCAAGGAGACATCACTTCCTGAAATCCGCCACCTCTGTGCATAGGAAAGGGCAAATTTCAGTGCTATTAATGCACCTTGTTCATTTGATTTGGGAGACACAACTACATAAGTAAACCACCATCTACTGTCAGGTACCTGACAAACCTTGTCATGAGGACCGAAAACACAGCAGTTACAAAGCAAGTTATAATTGTATCAGTCCACATGGAATACTGCCTTGAAAATACAATGTATGTTTGAGTAAACACCCTGCACACATGCGGCCATCCTTAAAAATATGTTTGTTTTAACCTGACCCAACACCGCCGAAAAAGGATCCTACTCAAAAGTTTTCACTGGTATTTTTACAAAATTTTTTAAAAAGGTTTCATTTTTCTCTCTATGTTAATTTCTCTAAAACCCCTATTGTTTTCATGTGCCAGAATAAAAAAAAAAAGAAAAAAAAAAAGAATTCCTGACAACTGGCCCTATTTTTTCTCATAGGGTCAGGCTACACCCAACAAACAGTTCTTTAAGGATGGCCTGACAAACCTGATCCTGATTACCAGACACAACAGTTATAAAACTACAGGTAGCTAGAGTTGGATTCCAGCCTACAATGACCAAATATATGATGAACGAATGAGCTAAAAAACAAACACCTGCTCTCTACACTAACCTGGACAAAGCATCTACAAGGTTATTTTTCATGGAAGTTTTTATGAGAGAAGATTAGCAGGACACTAAATGGAATTCTTCCAGTGTTATTTTTTTCTTATGATATTCTTTTTTCTTTTCAGTAGACATCTCCTCATAATACTGTAAACTAGATTCTGCACTAAATGTTTACAAAAACGTAATTGCCCTGAGGGCTTTTTGCAACTTTGGGCACAACATTTTTGTGCACCTTCATAATTTGATTTTGGAGATAACACCAATTTCAGTACTTTACAAAAAGCATAATTGTATCAGTACAAACAGAACAATGCCTTTAAAATAAACATGAATAAACATCTTGCCCACATGAAAACTGCTTGAAGAACTGCAGCATGCCCTATCCCTCTTATAAACTCAGCATTTCTGACCTGATCACGGTGTAACATTCAAACCCCAGGAAAAAGTGTGCTAATAAAATGTGCTAAGATAAAAAAACTAAAGCACAGTTGTAAATATAATCATGCTGACAAGGACACACACGACACACCACCCACGGACTGGTGCTAATGAAGATGCTCACATTGTATTTACGAAGTGGCATAAAAACCACGGTGAAAACAAGACCTGGCTTTTCTTCCAGGAGATACACCTACGTCTGAGAGCAATTTGGCCAGTGATACGTCCTAGTAACATGTAGACTTCCACTGGCGGGTACATAACAAGGACAACAGGAGTTGGCATAACCCTTTCAACACACTTAGAATATTAAAGTCCCACAAGTGAAGTACAAGTGAATGGAATGCCAAATCAGACACTTTATATATGTACATACGAGAATAATGCAAGATGCAGAAATCCCGACAGCTAAGGTGTGACACTGCACGTAGAATTTTACAGTGCATTCCCACAACTGAGAGTACAATATGTGTATGTATGTGCATGTTGCAAGATGGCGTATCCTGTCACTGGTGTGCCAGTACATTTCCACAAGTGAAAGTATAACATGTCTTCACATGAGCATAATGTAAGAAAGAAGATCCTATCACTTTGGTAAGACAATCCAAGTGTAGAGTTCTGCTGTACGTGTACATCTGTGGGTGAAATATACATTGAAGAATTCTACAGTACATTTCCACCAGTGAATCAATGAATGATTATTCACATCGGCAATATTTCAGCCATATTGTGGCAATTTCCACAAGTGAGCTGAGTACAAAGTATGTGTGTGAGCATAATGCAAGATGGAGTATCCTGTCGGCTCTGGTATGGCACTACACACTGAAGAATTCTATCGTCCATTTCCACAAGAGAGCCGAGTACAATGTGTATGAGAGAGCATAACTCAAAATGGAGTATCCTGTCATTGCTCACGTGCAATTTTAATGACACAAGTGAAAGAGCAACATGGTGTAGTATGGGCATGATGCAAGATGAAGTATCCTGTCACAGGGAGAACTCCATCAATCACACGCTGACCAATTTACAACTGGGCTAGAGCCTTTTCTACAATCCTCCATTAAGATTGAGTTGGTCCCTGCTTGCCAGTGTTACAATCTTCACAGATAATCAAAGCGAAGTGGCCCAATACAGACTGAGCTCTGCGGCCCGTCAGGTTGCAGGTTGTTTGCTACCCTTGTGCTGCGTGTAGAGAAGGGTGGGGGGTTGGGGGGGTTGGGGGGGTTGGGGTGGTGGGGAGGGAATAAACACCCGTCTTATTTGGACTGTTTAATGTAAATAGGTCCTCGATTGTAGTGGGCACTGCAGCAGCCTCGCCTCTCTCTCTCCCTCGCTCTTAAAGCGGCAGCAGATCTGGCTGTGCAGTTCAAGATGTTTCACCCACAGCTACAGTCAGCAAAGACAGGTTAACAACATCCCCAATGTCTGCAATCAATACGACCGGCGTCTAAATGGGTTTACGGTGGAGAGATGCAGGTCTGGATCGACACGGCCAAGCAATGCTCTATTGTTTTTCGGCCAGACAACATTTGTCGTATCTATTATGCGGAATACAGTCAGCCAGAAAAGACAAACGAAAAAAAAAAAAAAAAAAAAAAAGAAGTGAAAGATACATTCTTAATATCATGGGATACAGAGACGGCACATGTACTTCATGTCACATACATGTACAAAAGGGTGATATTAGGCGCAATTTCAAACAAGGAAAGGGTTCATTTTTCTCACGCAGCAAATGTCCCTTTTTTCTACATGGTCCAACTTCAGCCATTAATAGAAATACATGCATAATAGATATACTAATGGTTGTTTTCTTTGATATTTCTGCGTATAAATACATGTACACAGACAACACAGCATGAGGAAATTAGAGGAAATCAGGAAAACACATGTAGTTTCAAGGCGGAGGTGATTAAATAAAAAAGGAAAATAGTCTGGATATCAAAATGCATCAAGATGGTGGATAATTGCCTTATCACCAAGACTGAAGAAAAAGCTGTCTATTAGCACCAAGATGCGGGAAAATTACCACAGCACCAAGATGCTGGAAAGTGGTCATGACACCAAGATGCTGGAAAATTATCACGGCATCAAGATGCCAGGCAATTGTCACCACATAACAATGCTCAACTGTGGTCTCAAATCCACCATGCTGGAAATGGTCACAGAACCAAGATGCAGGAAAATGGTCACAGCACCAAGATGCTGGAAAATGGTCACCACAACACAATGCTCACCTATGGTCACAGACTAATTATGCTGGAATATTATTCTCAATACCACGACGCTGGGAAACTGGCACGGCACCAAGATGCCAGAAAACTGTCGTAGCACCAAGATGCTCATCAGATATCTCAGCATCAAGATGTGTGTGCACCCACACGTTAGAAGAAAGCCCACACGCTTGTACAGGCTAATTTTATCACAGAACATTTTTCAAACAAATTGGAACTGCCTTTGATCACTGTATGAAGCCTTAGTACTGAAGTATATTTTTATCCTCTCTCCACAGTCTGGCTGGTTTTCTGTAGCCATCGGAACCCAAGAGCAGAGGCAGTCAGTGTGACCTCTTCGTCCACATACGTCAGGGCAGACTGCCAACTTCTCAGATCAAGGTCTACATGTACATCATTACTGGCATCCCTCATCATCACATGGTCATCTACAGAGCACTGTTTCACATCCTCTCATTGCATCCCTCAAACAGACTTTTTCCCAAAACAAATCGGAAGAGTAAAACCCACGTCAGATGAAATGAAATTTCAAGATCGGCATAAATTTACCGGCTCTACGGGCATGCTGAAATTGATTTTCCTTTTTAATCCCCCACTGAGACACAAATTTTACACCTCTGTGCCATGTAAACTCACTGGAATATTCTGTACAGAACCCAGTTTTTGTCTAGTATTATGTTTTGATTACACATGTGTTTCAAGAAAAAAAAAAAAAGACGAAATGCATGTAAGAAGTCAACAAAAACTGCTAAATATACTACCCTTAATGTAAGTTCCTAGGCAGTGAGGAAAAAATTCTGGTACAGAATGTGCTACCTCAAATAATATGCTTCTGAAATTTTACACAATCTTTTTGTTCCATCTTCTAAATTCTGACAAGAGAAAGTCTGAAATCAGTGCTTAGCCTGTGCTAATATTTCACACATAACAATGGCATAAATTTTAGAATTCATCACAGAAAATGCATTCTTAACAACAATACAGTAACTCTGTGTAACAGGGATTATTGATGTTTAGCCAACCCATCATGAAAAACACTTTTATACTAATACAAACAGGATTTGCACGTAGTGTACTGAAGACATACTACCTATTTGCTTCATATCTGGCAGGTTCGTGTACACGAGGCACATTATGATTGCACGAAGTTAGGGGTGATGTGTCTGGACATTCAATTTTCTTCCTTTAACAGACAGCAGAAAAAAAAGAATAGTGCCGATTGTGGAAATCCTGCTCAATTAATAAGTGGGTAAGATGCCAAAATTTGGTGCACAGAGATTTTGTTGAAGGCATGGACAATAAACCATAGTCATCATGCTTCTTAATCTGGGAAAAACACGGCTGCACAGTCACATTCTAGGAACAGCGCACTTTCAGCACTTGGGTCCCATTTGCAAGAATCATGTAGCAAAGCAATACACTGTAAATGCACTTGTCCTCAAAAGTCAGTTTACAAATACGCAACATTTGGTATAGGCTGTGAAACTTTTTCTTATGCATTTATCTCACAAATGTTTCATTCAAGATTAGCGTTTAAAAGTATTTTAATCATACATGATGTTGGCTGGTTTTATGGCTGGAGCCGTCTCGATGACCTGGGGTAAATCACTAACCTGCGCTGAGTTTAATACTGGCAAACCCTCCCACCTGTGACATATGTATGTATGTATGTATGTTTGGATCCACAATTGACCTAAAATTTTGTCCATGATAAAGCTGCTTATTTTTCCAGATTCTGAGAGTTCTGTTGATTTTAAAAAGGTGTTTCGAAGTGTCTGTGGAAAAGATTCCCTGCTGACACTGGGATAGAACTGACAACTGATCAAGCGTTCCGAACCCACGAAAGGCCTTACGCTGTTATTTACCCACAATGACAGTCTTCAAAAACATGCCTCCGTCCTTTGCAGCCCTAACCCCTCTTGTTACATTGGATTTAGAGGTGATAAAAGCAACAAGTGAAATTAAGTTCGAAATGCTTCTGCATAGAAGTGGAATCCATCATCTTTCGTCCATAAATCTTGTGAATCTGTGGCAGTGGCCACAGTCATTACTCATCCTTCTATCTTCTCCCAAGGGCCAACCGCAAACCAACCAACACTGCTATTCTGGCTTCCCACGATCATGTTTTTAAATGCGACTTCGGAAATTGACCGTCTCTTTTTTTTTTTTCTCTCTCTCTCCTACGGCCCCCATTGCTCAGCGGAGACGAGATGCGGTAGATTGACAGACAGCATAAAAAGACAAAGATATATGTGACTGAGTATTACAGAAGCAAAAAGGCGAAGGCCTGTATTGAGCAGGTAGGTTCGTACGCAGAAGACAACCTCGGTCTAGATTTTTGTTTGATTAAGCAGGGGCATGAAACAGAGACTAGGTATAATGGAGGCCTTTATTGGAATGACAGGATTCCTTTTATCCTAGATACAGCCCACATATGACCTGTGGCTGGCCTTACTTTTAGCAATTCAACATTTTGGGGAAATGTGAAGTTCTGACAAGGCCATTATCATTTCACGGGATATTCCTTTTTTTGGGCCACACTTGAAATATAAATACATATTCCTGATGTTGAACCCTATGTATGCTTCTTTTGAACCCATTCAGTAATCCATTTTCGCAACTGTTCAACTTTTTTACACTTACCTCGAGCAAACTCATATATATATATATGGTTTAGCGACAAGGATGAGCCCAAATATTCTATTTGGAGGTAGACATGGAACCCTAAATCAAGGCAACATCAACAGGCTTATTGTTTTTTATTCAGAAAAAGGATCAAAGTGATATTTTCTAAGAATTTCCTTGGCCAAAATCCTGTACTGATAATGAAGAAGCTGCTAATGTACTGGAAACGAAGGATGTTTTTCCTGAATGAGACATTCGTACCCATGCAGCTACTCGTTCAGCTTTCAAGAGGACTTCCTAGAACCGAACCAAGGCCTCGTCCCCTGAAGATTTTCCCAATTCCCTGATTTCTTCACAAATTAAGAAAGAATAACTTTCAGGGGAAATAACACACTTTTTAAATTTGATTTTGGTGACAAAACCACATTGCTTGGGTTTGTCAACTTAAGGGTTTTAATTTGAATTAAAAAATGATAATATTATCAGACCACACAGAATAATTCCCTCACAATATGCTTGAATAAACTTCACGCAAACATGAGGAAAGGCTGAAAAATTACAGTACATGTTTTGTTATGTTACAAATGCATATACATCCACAAGCTTGAAGCTAATAAACTATTGCTATTCAGGAAAAGTAGGTGTACATATTAATATAATTTTTACATTAATTATCAACGGTACTTAGACCTCATGGCGATTTTAACAATATCATGATTTTGTGTATTTAACACGTTTTAACCAATGTTTTTAGCTGTTGACCTTCAAAGATGCACACATGTATGTCTACTGCGTGATGAGGTATATGTGACATTATCTTGCTGAGCTCAGACTGGAACATTATAAAAACAAAGTCATGTTTCCTTCTTTGACGTCCTTTGCATCTGTTTGGGTGTGAAAAACCAAAATGTAATAACAAAAGTGTAATTTCACTGCAGTGAAATATCACTTCTATCGGTGAAGGAAATCCTGATACTTCGCTTGTATATAAACAATAAATTATTTAAAGCATACAAAGGAAGGTGTGTAAAAGGCTCATCGTAAGGGTGAGCCTACTTGTACACACAGTTCTGCACATCTGCCCTGTATGATGATAATTACCTGGAAGGTCACTTCACAGCTTGCCTGACAATGGGCACTAACGAAGCAGATGACATTCCTGGTTTAAGTCAAGGGGGTCATAGGCAGTTGTATTGGTTGTGGGGCTGGGGGATGAGAATGGGGGCATGGGCGATAAATGTCGACACACCTTTAAAATCAGATCTTGGCTTGTGTTGTTTTGGGGAAGATTTTGCCAAGATTTTTAAGAGATCTCTGGCGGAAACTACTTTCAAGCCCATACACTAAGACTTACTTTGGTTCATTGGCGGCATATTAAAAAAAAAAAAACAAGAATAAAAAAAAAAACGCTTTAGTGTGCTCTAGAATGAGAAGAATTGTGGGTTGAATGTGTCCAATGAAATATATGATTGTGACATTCAAATTTGAAATTATCCAGTATTGCATCCCACCTTAAGTTGTAGTCTTTTCCAAACAACACTTTTTGCTTGATTCTGATCTATTCAGCCACCTCAATAAATCACTGAAGAGTTTCCCTTGAAGTTTTATTCATTTCTTATCAGAAAAACTGAAAGCGTT
The DNA here is from genome assembly GCA_016165875.1 of Acanthopleura granulata. Classification (NCBI taxonomy): domain Eukaryota; kingdom Metazoa; phylum Mollusca; class Polyplacophora; order Chitonida; family Chitonidae; genus Acanthopleura; species Acanthopleura granulata. The sequence goes on along the minus strand of JABBOT010000024.1, from coordinate 329,736 downwards.
GACATTAAAAGAATCATTTTAAGGTATGTGCTTCTGGCTGTGAATTTTTTACAGGCCAACTGATAGGTGAAATGCACAGTTTCTAATGTGCCCTGGGAACAGGCACATGTAAGAACATGTGCGGTCATGTATCCATCCATCTATATTTATACATCTTACTGATTTATATTGATCCAGTTACATGAAATGATTTATGGATGTGTCATAAACAGGTTGTCTATAGATTACAGAATTTACCTGCCTGTCAGTGACATTCCGCTTTTACCTCTAAGTTCTAAGTTCTCCAAAACAGGAGAAAGTTTAATATTGATATCATACCTCCTTCATGAACATTCGTGCATATCCTCCACATTATAATATCTGTGCTATCATACACGTACATGTGACGTCAAGATGAACACCAGATTTTCATATCAGGATGATTCCAATTAAATACACTGGTGCTCTTTACAGCTGACAGAAGGATTGCTTTATGTACATGACAGCAGAGTTCAGACTATCGTCATGCAGTAGAATTCCACATTATACGTCCCACAAATGGGCTTAGCAGTCTTTCTATATTGTCACTATATTTAAAACACTCGTGCAGAGTATGCACTTATGCTTGCAATTGTCCCCAGTACAATTTAGAATCACTGATTGCAACAGAAAGTAGAAATGTATATGATTTCATTATTACACCAGTTATTTTTTCAGGTGGTGGTGGTTGGTGTGGTGTTGGGGGGGGGGGGGGCGTGGATCTAACTTTAGTTACACTGGTTTTATATCAATGTCAGAGTGACATTTTCATAGCATTTTGTTATATGACTAACTGTTTTCACTGGTCCATGGCAAACATTCTGTACTAGCACTTACTCATGTGTGATTTTTAACCATGTTACCAGCAAGTAACATTTCAATAATTAACAATGAAACATCAAACAACCTACAGTTATAGTGCTATACATTTGACCACTAATAGTTAATTGTTCGTTTATTATGACCCAACCACATGTGTATATTTGTGGGCAATAATTAAGCAAGTATATTACTTACAGATAATTTTGGGAAAAAAAATACATAAAATACTAACGTAAAATAAACTACAAATCAATAGTATATTTTATCATATTTGGTGACCCAGACTGTATTCATGGTCAAAAGTTTTTGGACCAAAAAAATTATTAGTTATCAATAATAGATTGCAGCACCTTTGATCTTGAAAAACAAACAAACAATCAATTAACAGTGGCCTGACCAGAAAGGGTAGTAATGGTTTGTCTGCTCCTGTGTCAGTTAAGTGAAACCTTAACCCAGATAGGCACAGTAAATACTTGATGAGATCACTCTCCTATCAGTGAACATTAAGAAGATATTACACACGGATCTGACCAGTCAAGCATGACCACATGCAATATGCAAATCGCCTTTTCTTTTTTTCCTTACCTGTTTGAACCTTGCGTGTGCTTATGTGTGTGTGTGTGTTACGGTCTGTTGTGTAGGTAATATGCACACAGCCACTCTGTCTCTAAGAGAGGTTCTTCACACAAGAAACCAATGTCACAGTCAGGAAATCAGGAGTCTGGCATGTCTCATGAAGGTGTTACGCGGACGAGCAACAAATGCTATCCCAAGCCATTAACTTTCAGTGTGATTTATACACCAATTTTAATTTGATTTCAGAGCCAAAACTACACTGGTGGGTTTGGCCAATTTTAGGGCTTTGCAAAACGTGTAACTTTGTCATTCTATGCAGTACAATGCATTCTGAATGCCAAAAGGTTGAAGAACTACAGCAGCTCGAATTTCAGCAAGCGCTGCCAAGCACTTTTCACAGACGAGTACACAGAGAGGCCAACAATGTTGTTCCATCTGAACAAAATTGCAATGTCTTTCTTTTTCTTTATTTTTGGACATGGAAATCCAACCCAAACAACTCTATTCAAAGATGATGAACGAGAATAGCCACGCTCTAGGCAATGGATTAGGAACGATGGAGTTTTGTTCAATGCTGTACTTCAGAATATTCCAGTTGGCTGTTTTCTGAGTGAAGGAAACTAGAAGCCCCATTGTAAATCACTGGTCTTTGGCATGTACATGCAACTACCAAACTTTCCTTCTTGTGCAAGCCTGACATCTTTGAAAACACTTGTCTGGTAAAAGCGGTACAACCCAAGAGTAATCTATGAAATTAGCAACATGGTAATACCACTTCGTCAAAAGGGAAGTTTTCAAAAATATCAGGCACCTACTTGCAGGTTTGCATGTGATGCAGTATAGAGCCTTTTATCAGCAGATCCTGTTTTTCATTGGGCAGTTATGGTCACGTGGGAGATGTGTATATTTCCGAGTCTTGCAGTGGACGCTATATGCATCTCACGACTCAGCAGTAGGAACAACGCCATGAAGGAACAGTTATAATGTGATTCAACAATGAGACCAACATCACATCACCACCAATGCTTGATGTAACACTCTCGATACTATGTCACAGTTTACAGATCACAGCTTGGCAATTCAATGTCCCTTGACGTGACAGGAAATTACTGTGGGCGTTTAATTTGTTTTTCAAGAAACAGATTTCTCTCTAGTTTGAAGGGTCCTCTGACGCCAAACCCAATATGAGCACTTGTGATCCTATACATTTTCGTATCCTTTTACTTTCTAACCGTGAAACTAATAACGTAGGATGGTAAAGGATGTTGCACGAACTTCCTGTAAGAGTACCTTACAAAGTATTATTGCCCCACCCCAGACCTCCCGCCGCCACTGGGAGCATAGGAAAAGGGGAAGTTAACCAAAAACAAAAATTCTGCGAGAGGATGCTCAGATGTGAACATGTACTTGTACTTGCCACTGAAAAGAAAATTTACAAAGGGAAACATTTAGCTACATGTGTATATGCCATGTATATTTATTTATTTGATTGGTGTTTTACGCCGTACTCAAGAATATTTCACTTATACGACGGCGGCCAGCATTGTAGTAGGAGACAACCTGGCAGAGCCCGTGGAAAACCCACATGCCGTGTATAAAGAATCAGTCACCTTCACTTACCTGGCCAAGTTAAGGTCATGTTTGTGGTACTCCAAAGCCTTGCCGTACTCCTGCAGGTAGAAGTAGGCGTTGCCCAGCTGACTGTAGATGGCGCTCAACGTCTTTAGGTCATCTGTGCCCATGCGCACGGCCGCCTCGAAGAACTGGACGCCAGTGCGACAGTCGCCACCTTTACAGAGTCGCTCCCCTTCCAGAGCCAGCTCCATACATGTCCCCTCCATGACGCCTCAGAGATCTGTGCAACAACAACAAAAACGACAATTACTAGCTTCAGTCAAACAGAACTATTCATACTACACAGTCTGGCCGGTATTTAGAGCCAGTTTATCTCCAGGAAAACGTTTCAGGGATTCAGATAAGCATTGGTCATCGGTCATAGTCCTATCAAACTCTTAAATGACCCATTCATGCCAGTGGGTCTTGGTCATCTGGCCCATACCTTTTTAGCACGTAATGTTTATTTTAAATCCCTGATAAATTCACCAGATGCGTAAAATCTGTGTTCACTCTGCAATGTAACAATGACTGCAATACGTCTGTCCATTCCAACCCGCTTCTCACAGTGTTCAATGTCTAAGACTGGTACAATAAGTTGTTCATTACTCAGACTGATTGGTTCAAAACTTGCCCCTTGTGAAACACCAGATCTGATTGGATATATTACAATTGTACATTTATTGTTGGCGAAATCCACCACACTGCCGAGAAAAAAATTCACTGGTCAAACAATTCGTTCTCCTCTATCATGTAAAAACTCCATTTCAGTAATAGAAATATAACTTTACTCAATTTCGGAGCTGTAAACAGAGTCACCAAAGCACATGGCACACTATTTTTGTTTTCGAGAAAACCAATTTATTACAAAAGGTAGCCATCAATCGTAGCTGTCACGCTTCACGTTGTTATAATGAAAACAAGAAGTCATGCATTCACCTCTTTTGATGACACAGACCGTACTGACTTTCGGAAAAAATGTCCCTGTCTACGGTAAAGCACACACAGAAATAAATTAAGTATTCACTTGGGCATGACAGCAATTCAGCAGTTGGGGATAAAAGAAAGTTAATATTCAACAAGTGGGTTGTTGAATAAGGGAGGCAACTCACTTTTGATATTAATTCTGGGCAGAGAAATAACCACAGAAAGGTTTTTCAATTAAGTCTTTGAATGAAAAACACCCATAAAGGTAATGTATGTATTATATTGTTAACATTTTTAGGATTAAAGTTCTACGTTTAATTCTTTTTATTCTATCCTCATCTGTAAATGTAATTTAGCGAGCTCATGCTACCCGTTTTTATCAGAATAAGTCAGATTTTTGTTCTTCTCAAAATCACTTAAAAAATGGAACCGTGAGGAGAATATTTAAAGAAACCTATAAATAATTGCATCATTAAAATTCCACATTGGTCGGTAACAATTTTTTTTTATCTCCATTTAGCGTCCTGTGAAAACTCAGTGTTTTCAATTTCAGTTTGTCAACTTTTGAATTCTATGAATCCCTGCTACAGTTGTTCGAAAAAGAAACAGTCAATCAAACACACAAAGAGAAGGGAGGACTGCTAGCAAAGTTCCAGTCCTGAAACTGTCGCAAGATCTTTTACTGGGTTGTATTTTTGTGAAAGACCTTCAGTGATTATTTTATCCCCCTGTCCTGTTTTAAAAGCGTTTGAAATCACCTCCAATAAAATTCAACAGACATGTCAGTACAACGAGGAATAGCAGTCATAACAGTACTCGTGGAATTACGACCCATCAAATCCTGAAATGACCCACTGAAATGGGCGTGTTCAGGACAAATGTCCTACAGAATCCTGATCCTAACAAAATCACTGCTTTTGGGTCCCCAAACTGTTGAGTGACAAAAGTAACTGACATGTATTAAAAGGAACAGTTTGAATGAAAACATGATGGTTTAAAAATAATTATAAAATGGTTTGGTTTTCACACAAAAACTTTCCTTTCACAGACTAGTCACTTAAAGGTTTTTTAACGTCATTTTGATGTTATTTGATTGGTGTTTTATGTCGCACTTAAGAATATTTCACTTATACATGTACAAAGGCGGCCAGCATTATAGTGGGAGGAAACTAGACAGAGACTGGCGAAAAACAACAGACAATCCACAGATTGTCGGCAGACCTTCCCACACATCGTCACGAAGGAAGCCAACATGAGCATTGGTGATGTCATTCTGATTTAAATTTCTAACCTTGGTCGTGATGCCATCTTTAAAGTCCCGAATCACGACTACAACATCACGGATTTGGGATTAGTCTGAGGCCAAGCTCAAGTAAAGTTATTGAGAAACAGACAAATACATTCCGACAAGAAAAGAGAAAAACTCAGAGGTACATTACATGTGTAATTACAGAATGAATTGATTGAATGATTACAGTTTACGTCACATTGTGAAATTTTTCTTTCACAATTCATTTTCTTTCGAGTGAATCTGAGAAGGTTGTGAGTTCAAACTGCAAAACTGTGGTCGTTCTAAGGGAAGAAAAGGTGGAGAATGACATCAAATATGCTGGCACAGTGACTATGTGGACAGTTGGTTGAGATGGTCACAGATCTGGAATTTGTGCCTACGTGGTTGATGTCAAAGAAACAAACAAAAGCTCAGGACTAACTTACAGTATGTTCAGTAATTCCACAGCTACTGTACCATGCACTTGCATATGCAGTGTTGGACACCGCACAAATGCTGCCAATATGTGTAATACGAGGCCCAAATAGGCTGTGAGTTCAAGCCTAGCTTATGCTGGCTTGCTGTCTGGCCGTACATCAGATGGACTAATCATCTGATGAACAAAAGAAAAACTATATCTTCCTGTTACAATTACATGTAAAACGCAGACCTGAACTCGTAAAAATCAGAGGAATTAAGGGTTGCTTCCTCTAACAATAATGATGGCTGCCATCGCTGAAGTGAAACATATAAGTAAAACGGCAATAAAATAAGTCTGGCTTTAAGCCAAGCTCACTTCATGAAATACATTCTTGGGAAAATGCTGAAACATTCTCCACATTACATGAGCATTTGCACCTCATACTGGCTCTACATTACATGAGCATTTGCACCTCATACTGGCTCTACATTACATGAGCATTTGCACCTCATACTGGCTCTACATTACATGAGCATTTGCACCTCATACTGGCTTCATGATATCGTATGGGTAGGACGACAGAGGTTGACTCATACCCTAATGGACACATACCCTAATTCTTTCTTTGGGAATTCTAATTCTTTTTGGGACACTCGATCTGCCCTTCTTAGCTAATATACGCACAAATCCAACAGGAATACAAGGTTACTTTTAGACCATCCAATGATCAACATATTTGTATGTTTACTTTTTAAACAAAACTGGGAGAGAAATGTATAATATTTTGCTTTCAACAAAATTAATATCTGTCCCAATAATTATTATTAAGGCACGTCTATTAATCAAAATACATTTTTCACATCAAAAATAAAGGCTGTGACTTTCTAATCAACTTAAAGCCAATCAAAATGCAGACCAATTTCCTTTTACAGTCCAGAAGATAACATGCCATGATGACACCATACAACACTCTCCACTCCCAGCAATTTAAACATAACGTAAACACTGCACACACATGTGCATATCTGCGTGCAAAACACCCAGCTAAATGACACTTCATTTATGATGATAAACTCCGACAACATGGGTTACTACCTGAGCGCTGGAATGCTTTTGATGTCTTTGATGATGCTGCTTAACACCTGTACAAGAGGTTGGCGCTGATTCCACACTGAACCAAGAAGAAACCAGACATGCACAGGTAAAATACCCCTGAAACCATCAGGTATCAGTGACAGCTATACAGAATGTCAACAACGCCTTAGAACAGGAACAAAACCCCACCCAACTCAGCCTTGTCTGGACTGCTGGGGCTCTGCGGATGTGTGGGCACCAGTAATGAACTATTGATCAGGTGCTAATGACGATTTGCACTATGAAAGTCAGGAGATCAGATATTATCACATACATGTACTGTACAAGCACAGATAGATCATTGTACATCATCTGTTTGCAGTATCTCACCTTTCAGGTGTTGAGGTAAACATGAGCAGATTAGCTCCTGTGAAAGATATATAATTATGTAAAGTAAACTGGACAACAGCCACAGCCAAAGGAATGTTCCCAACATAAACACCTGTCACTATTGATAAGACGAACAGGTATCCATAGGTATCATACAGCTACATGCAGATAGCTCATGAAAGAAAAAGGGACCTTTGTTCTCGAGAACAACACGTTTTAACTCTCAGACTTAGAAGCAAATGAAATGGGCACAATCAATACTGAGATTTCGTCTGCCACACATATCAGGGTTTCACGCATAATTTTGTATGCAGGTCATATACTGTACCTGTGCCTGTTTCAAACAACTTACAGGTACATGTACAATTTACATGTACAAAAGTGCAAGAGCTGACACTACAAACTTTTAGCTTACAGTGGTAAATTCTGAAAGATTTCTTGACTCACGAGCTGTTGAGGAAGAGAGAACTGGACATCCATGGTCTCTATATCATGCTAACCAAATGGTACCCCTCGCTTTCACTTTCTGTTAATGCATATACATGTATACATGTACAGGTGAGCCTCTATACATGAACTCTTGAGATTGATACTTAAAACCACACTCAACAACGAAGAAAACATTTTGTCTGAAGAAAGTTTCACCTGGCCTGGGCCATCAATAGAACATGTATGTTTGCAGGGCTAATTTCATTGGCTCTCCCTACAGGTCACAGTTTTTAATGTGCTTGTGGTAAAAACGTCTTTTACATGTTTCTCTCAACATCAGTTTCTTTAAAATCCTTATCTGTGTCACTTGGCTGGATGAAAGAAAATGTGAAAAAATACCAACCTACTGTAAGTTTCCTGATAGGGTTAAGCTTTGCTCAACCCATTTTTGGGCTATTTTTCTTTTTTTTTTTTTTTTTTTTTTTTTACAGGAAAGAGAATCTTCTCCATCAAAAAGGCAAAATTTCTTCTACTACCTGACTCCCATTCGTAAAACCATCAGTTTTGGTCATTTTGAACAAAGATTGGATATTCTGAAAATGTGGATTTCTCTTAAAACTACCTGAAAATACTCATTCCTTAATGCAACAGCTACATGTACGTGCATGTGGAGAGGTGAGGTGTCCTCTATGCTCTAACCTGGTTTCACCACTGAAACCCAAGTGTGGTTTTATCCATTTACATGAATGCCAATATTATCCATTCATCTAATGGGTGTTACAGTTGTACATAATTTATTTATTTATTTATTTGATTAGTGTTTGACCCAGTACTCTACAATATTTCACTTATACGACGGCAGCCGGCATTATGATGGGAGGAAACCGGGCAGAGCCCGGAGCAAACCCACGACCATCCATAGGTTGCAGGCAGATCTTCCCACTTATGGTTGGAGAGGAAGCCAGCATGAGCTAGACTTAGAACTCATAGCTAGCGCATTGGTGGGAGGCTTCTGGGTCATTACACTGTGCTAGCGCACTAACCGACAATGTTGTGCACAAGTTTTCGCCTACATGTACATGTACAATGGCAGAAGGGTTTGGGAAGAGGAGAAGAACCTACAGTGAATCAACCTCTTTGTCAAGCACCCGTCAAAATCTCCTGACTTAAAACTCACGTCCTAAGCAGCCACAGCTGAACTGAGACATGGCACCCCACTGGTCAAGGGCGTTACAGTCATGGCAAGCCAGCACTTCAAACATGGGTGTCAGGCTACAGAAACTGAAGTGACACATTCTCCAGTACAGTGTTAAAGCACTGATTCAATGAACAAAACCGCAAAGTGGTAGCCATTGTGAAAACCTTCAGTTTCTTAAAGGGTAACCCAACCATAAAGTACAGGAAGTCAGGAAAACGTCACCACCTGAAGAGCTAATAAAACCATTACACTATCTGACAAGCTCTATCATTACAACATTTGATGTGTGTTTCATTACAGTACCTGACTGTGTACTCAAACCTCAGCACAATAACGCACCGCAGAATCCTGGTTCTATGTATTGTCCACGTCTGTGCATGTACCTTGGCATTGTGATCACAACAGAACAGCTAGGCCATTAGTTCCATCTTGATCAGACAATGCTAATTATACCAAATGACAAAGGCCATTTTTAAAAAATGTTTGTTTCCTGTGCCATAAACCTATGTGAAAAATGTTCAGGTTGATTGGGACTTCTTCCTCCCCAAGAAAGCTTTGAATTTATAGGCAAACTGCACTGGAAATGAAAAAAATAAAATAAAACAGGAGAAAGATGATATGTAATTTTGGAGGGTAAATAGGCCTATGCAAAACGAACATATTTTGACGAATGACCCAAGAATACATTTCTGACAGCTGCATCCACAACTGCCAGCCCCTTTTTATACAAAGTTGTAATACTGCTGAAGTGGCATTAAGCCATAATCATTCACTGATTCATTCCGTTCTGTATATTGGGAACAAGGCATGTAAATCTGTGTAATGGGGCAAAAGGGCAGACATCCTGAGAATTACAGAACAATTCTGGTTGAAAATGCCTTTAACCCTGCAGTTCTCAACCTAGTAATATGTAATGCTCATAATGCCACAAGCCCACAAAAAATAATCACCTCGACCGGAAAAGCACTGTCGGCAGAAGCCGTTTGGTTATCTTTGCGTCACATTTATGATATACGTGTACAGCCTAGAAAATGGCCGGGAGCTCAAAATACAAACGAACCGCCTGCTTTATCAGCCGAGTACTTATATGGGTTCAAACTGATAACATGAAGGCAGTTTTTTTGAAGATGAACAACTGTTCTTTCATTGCTTTAGATAGTTTCATTTTGAAGTTCTTACAACCATCATTTCAAATGATGAACTGCAGCCTTGGCGATAAGATCTAAAATTTAGTCAAACAGAAACCAAACCAAAATAGCTTAGCTTTATATGTTGGTGAATGCAAAATGAAAATTACAATTCTTCAATAACTCTGGAAATTCATCCTCTCTCCCCCAACCCCGTTTTTTTTTGGAAGAAAGAATGGAACCATGGACGAAACTATTGCTATTATTTAAACAGAAACAAGTACAAGTTCGTAATACTGGTGCACATAGTTGATGTCATCTTGCACTAAAGCCTGTTGCAGTGTGAACATCAAAAATTCATCAGGTGCTGTAGGATGTAAAATACCTGACTGCCAGACTGACATTCTGATTACAGACAGGATGACCGCTAAAGCTGCTTGTCACAGCTAACGAAAAAACACAACAAACCAAACGAGCACAATTGCAGGGAAATTCACTTCCTGTACATGTTAGCCCACCTTCGTGATGCTCAATACAAACGCACATGGTAGCCAGGAATCAGCCAGGCTGACAATGATGAGCGACAATCCAATGATCGCATGATACTGACTATCAGCCAAGCAGCCTGGAAAGCCTGGGACAAGGTGTTTCAATTTGTCTGTCTGTGAGACATGGACCCATCCGCTAACAGGCGCCCTGCACGCAAGCCGAGCTTCCCCGATGATTTCACAGCCAGTGATCTGGTGGTGGAGGGAGTTGTGTGACAGGCTACTCTGAGGCACTAAAGCACATTTAGTGTACAAGTCCATACCTTTATGCCTGCTCTCCACCTCATCAATGTACATGAATGGGAATGCCTTTAGTGAGGAGGCAGATACAAGAATGAAAAATTTCGGTAAGCATCTTGTTCAAAAAATTCACCCCGAAAAGTGCATTTTTTCTTCCCAGGCAAATACATGCATGTTCACAGAATAGAACATAAAATATAGGGTGCTAAAAATTATCCTGCCTTCCAATTAAAAAAACCTCTAAACAGTTTTCTAAAATCAATTAGGTACAATAAGTAACTCTGGATGAAATGTAAGGTAAAAACACTATTCCATTTAACTCGTAGTTTTGTCATTTTAAAGTCTTTCTAAGCTAAATCCAGGGCACTGCTCCAAATAAAAGTGCATAAAAACTATTGGTTCAAAAGCAGGAAAAAAATCCCATGCCTTCTCCTTGTAAATTGAACATCAAAAATTCACGTACATACATGTACATACATTCTTGCAAGTCCTTAGATCAGACTATTTGTGACTCCATTTCCAGTTCTTGTAGTTATGCAATGTTTTGCATTGACACTTAAGGCCATACAATTTTATTGTTGTTTTATGGACAGAATAAATCTTCTTTGTATATCAAAGGAGGGTATAAAATTAAACATCATCTACAGGGCTCAGTTTTAAGGGTTTTCCGAGGTGCCCATAGGGTAACCAGCACCCGTCTTTGAGGTTGCCCAAAACGAAATTTGATTGCCTGAACAGTTCAGTCTATATATTTTCACTGAAAATTTTATGCTTTCCGAACTCGGTATTAATTTCTTGAGGACAGGTTAGTTTTAAGAGGGTGGAGGGAGCAACACAGCTTTAGTGTATGGAAACACAGCACATTTCTGTCATAATGGTGTTTTGTCACAGGTAATTTAACACTTGCCCCAGGGGCAGGTGAGACATGCATTTATGGTTGCCTACAGGAAAATTCAGGTCTCTCGGACCAACGGACAACTGCTAAAATTGGGCCATGATCTACATGTAATTTGCAGGAGATTTTTACTGTCCTAGCAATCTGTCCTGTTGAAGACATACATGTATTCACATTACCAGAAAGCTTTGAAACACATCAATATTGGACCAAATAAAGAATGATGCTCAGTTTTATTTTCATTCTAGTGTGGTATATTTCAAGGTTGGTTCACCCTTAAAACACAAAATAAACTGTGGTTTTATCTAACAACGCATTTTTGTGTTTTCTTGCTCACTGCTCATTTGTACTTCGACACAGAATAGCAATCTACGCACAATACATGCAGTACAATTTTCAACAATATGTTGCAGTTTGCAAAAGGGAATAGCTGTAAATGTCAAAAAATACCTTCTATGAATGCACTGTAGGCTACACAAACACAAGCAATCTTAGCAGTGGTTGAAACAATCTCAACTCGATACAAAAGTTCACCACGTTACCTGGCAACCAGTATCGAGTGCACTGCTAAAATTCAACCCCGATAGCACGACCCTGACACAAGATCGAGCCAACTGATTCCCCACGCCAACAATCCCAGTTACATGTATCTGAGCCAAATGTAATCAACTGATGTTCTATTGTCAGAGGCAGTTATGCGAAGACCAGCCCAACAGCTGATTGGCTCCACAAAATGCCCCAGTGCCCAAGTGGACAAACCTTCTCATCGGTCAGTGGTTTATCAATGTGTCATGGTTGTTGAACGAGGACCAGCAAGTGGAGGTTCTATAAACTGCAGTGAGGTTCATGGCAGAAAACCGTAATGAGATTCATGGTAGAAAAACCGCAGTGAGATTCATGGTAGAAAAACCACAGTGAGGTTCATGGCAGAAAACCATAGTGAGATTCATGGTAGAAAAACCGCAGTGAGATTCATGGTAGAAAAACTGCAGTGAGGTTCATGGCAGAAAACCGTAGTGAGATTCATGGTAGAAAAACCGCAGTGAGATTCATGGTAGAAAAACTGCAGTGAGGTTCATGGCAGAAAACCGTAGTGAGATTCATGGTAGAAAAACCGCAGTGAGATTCATGGTAGAAAAACCGCAGTGAGGTTCATGGTAGAAAACCGTAGTGAGATTCATGGTAGAAAAACCGCAGTGAGATTCATGGTAGAAAAACTGCAGTGAGATTCATGGCAGAAAACCGTAGTGAGATTCATGGTAGAAAAACCGTAGTGAGGTTCATGGCAGAAAACCGTAGTGAGATTCATGGTAGAAAAACCGTAGTGAGGTTCATGGCAGAAAACCGTAGTGAGATTCATGGTAGAAAAACCGTAGTGAGATTCATGGTAGAAAAACCGCAGTGAGGTTTATGGCAGAAAACCGCAGTGAGATTCATGGTAGAAAAACCGTAGTGAGATTCATGGTAGAAAAACCGCAGTGAGATTCATGGTAGAAAAACCGTAGTGAGGTTCATGGCAGAAAACCGCAGTGAGATTCATGGTAGAAAAACCGCAGTGAGGTTCATGGCAGAAAACCGTAGTGAGATTCATGGTAGAAAAACCGCAGTGAGGTTCATGGCGGAAAACCGTAGTGAGATTCATGGTAGAAAAACCGTAGTGAGATTCATGGTAGAAAAACCGCAGTGAGGTTTATGGCAGAAAACCGCAGTGAGATTCATGGTAGAAAAACCGCAGTGAGGTTCATGGCAGAAAACCGTAGTGAGATTCATGGTAGAAAAACCGCAGTGAGATTCATGGTAGAAAAACCACAGTGAGGTTTATGGCAGAAAACCGTAGTGAGATTCATGGTAGAAAAACCGCAGTGAGATTCATGGCAGAAAAGCCGCAGTGAGGTTCATGGCAGAAAACCACAGCCCCTGGCTATATAAAACTACCCTGACTCAAAGCTGCTGGCCTAACCATCAGCCACAGCTGGATTTCACCCCGTACCCCCACTGGGTTGGGGCGCATCCGCATCAACATGTAGGTGTGAACAATGCTTTGTTCGCACTTATTTATTCACTTGATTGGTGTTTTATGCTCCATTTACACAATGGCAGTCAGCATTATGGCAGGAGGAAACCGGGCTGGAGAAACACAGCCATTCGCACGCTGCTCGCAAACCTTCCCACATATGACCCAGAGAGGAAGCCAGCCTAGGCTGGATTTAAACTCACAGTGACCACATTAGAGAGAGGCTCTTAGGTCACTGTGCTGCCACCTCCTCAGCTACAGAGGAACCAATGTCTATATAAAACTATGGCATGAGCCCGAGATATGCCTCTTTAATTAAAACATGCACATGTATGACATTTGCCCCAAATATTTACATGAAAAAAGTGGCAACTGAATGTCATTAAGCAGAGGATCTCTCATGAGTGGTTATCACATATGAAAGTTATGAGTTGAGTAAATCTGGGGTTTGTTGTAAGCTTCAGGGAGCAACAAACACAAAGACAAGTGTGTATGTCCCACTTCACTACTTCAACAGAGAACTCATACCTCCACAACAGTAAAAATAGTTCAGCGAAAAATTTGTGTCTAAAGAATATATTTTATATGCATAATCGAAGTCAAGAATATGTAAGGGTATTACAGAAACAATCGTTTTAGAAGAATTTTTTGTATTTCTGCCTCCGTCAGAGCCGGGTACACACATAACGAGAAACAACCTTGCACTGAAAAAGTTGAAATCACTTGTGACTCGCAGTCGATAAAAACTGTTTGTCCGAAAGGAAAGATTTTGTGAATTCCACCGTGCACATGTATGGCATAGGACTGTTGCAAGATCTGGATGATATTGTTTTCAAGTTGGCTATTTCTTTTGTGAAGGTCTTCACACAGTTCTCATAAGCGCTCATCATTTTACTGAGAGGCTGCGGTGGTGATCGGTGGAGATTTGACCTGGGACAGAGAGCTTTGGTTTCATTCTTATCATAAAGCTGATGGAGAGTCTGAATTCAGTTACTGAAAAATCTTTGTGCTGATGGCTGTTTCTGCTGTTTCTGTGACTGTGGATAATTAACGGGTATGACATTTTTGTGGCCTGAAATTTGCATTTTTTTGGCTCAGAGTCTGTAAATTCACGGAAGAGATCAGAGATGTTTACGGGAACTTTGCCTGTAATATAATATGATCAGTGAGATGCTTGTTTTATGAGGCAATAGTGGACATAATTGCAGTTTCATCACTGAGGACCTCTTATTTTAACCGTGCAAGTGACCGTGTAAAATAAGGTAAGGGCCTTGTTTTTGCTGCAAAATAAAGAGGCTCCCTGAAGGACAAAAATCCTGCGCCAAAAAACCAAACAAAGAAAAAACCCTGCCGTCTACTCATTTCCTGAATAACTGAAACTGGAATATTGCTCATCTCTTCGCATGCTGAGCCAGTCCAGTAGTAAATGATGGCATGCATAACTTTGAAGAGTGTAATATTTCAATTGAAGGCTTTCTCTTGAAAGCTGCAATCCATATTTTATCAGTTTCAACAACAACAACAAAAAAAAGTGTATGTAGGTTGACATGACGTAACATGTAGGATTTTATTTTTCCCATACTCTCAGCGAATCAAATTTTTCCAGAAGTGTTATTACCCTAGGGTAATATGAAAATCTGTCAATGGCTGGCATGAATGAAAACTACGTCAGTTATGTGATAAATGTGACTTTTGGTGTTGATAAGTACAGGTTTCCAGCAGGATATCATCCTCCATGTCCCTTCTGAGCAAACCTTAGAGCATCTTTTAAGGTGAATGCAAATCTGAGAATGAGGCAAAAAGTGCAACTCTACTGTGTTTGAAATCTGGTACAGCACCTATCCTAATTCTTCAAAAGTTTTTAACCCCTGCTGGATGCATTTTTCAGTATTTTTGTGCAGAACTGTAGGATTCGTAAAAAAATCTTAAAGTTTTAAGAATATGATACCTATGGTGACACAAACAAATCTAATTTGCGTTTCACATTTACAATAAATGGATGCATAAATTACACCTTAAAACCTGCTTCAATGGTTAAAAAGGTTGAAGATTTACAGTAATTCTGTGAAATTATGTACCCCATACCTCCAAGGATGAATGGCATAATGACTAAACCATTCAGTACTTTTTTCACCTCTGTAGTAGAGTTCTCATATTATCAGTGCTGTACATTCATGCACCAAAACCATATGTAGAAAGACCCAGATGTGGGTTTATGCCAGACAAATGACCTTGGATATGCTGTCAGAAAGATGAATGCATCCATGAATTGATTACAGCAGCACAACTTTGGCTACCACGCTGCCACACAAGTACACTTGACTTGTCAAGAGAATGATGGGTGAAGCCTCACACAGAATTTCAAGTTGTATGCCAAATTTCAAACATATTCATAAAAAACAGTGATGTACACTAGGCCTGCATGCATGTACTTTAAAAAGCTGATAGCCCTTAAAATGACCTTCATTTTGAACTTCCTTTGCCTACAAAATTAACGATGTACAGCAAACAACTGTCATTTGTAAGGTCAAGTGCCCCTTAGGTGTGCGTGTGTGTGTATGTGTGAGTGTATGTGTGTGTTGAGAGCACAGGATGGGGAGGGGAAGTGAAGGAATCTGCCTGAAGGACTTGTGTCCGGTCACAGATGCTTCTCATGATGGATGACCACTAGTAGTGGCCACTAATTGCCCTGATTTGACCACTGTGTTAATCTGGTCAGTTGCCTCCTTGTCCTCTAGCAATGCACTAGAGCTTGTTGCCAAAGGATTGGTTTGCAGGTATTTAATGACCTGAACTTTTGTTAAAAAACAAAAAGCATGCCTTTTTCAAAGGGCAAAATACATTTTTCCAGCAGGATATGGCCCCAGCTTCCAATCAATCCTCAAAACATTTTCCTGTAAAGATCAAGAGAACACTTCAATAGAATGAAGTAAATTGTGCAATGCCAACGGTGAAATGTTAGGTTCACCAATACCTTCACCAATACACATGTACATGTCCTTAAGATGGATTGGAAATCTAATCACACCATCAATAAGGAATACATCTTACACTTCTCCTGGACTTGTACTGTTAATTGATGAGAATCTGGTAGCGCATGTAGTAATAGTAAAAAAAAAAAAGAAAACAAAAAATATTTAAAAAAAATATTTTTGTTGTTAAGTGTATATGTACTATACATATACATGTAATTCAACAATTTTTCATATTTACATGGTGTCCAATGAAGCATATTTTGAGAGTATCATTTTGTTCTATCTACATACAATTATACTTTCTGAAAAGCCCTAAAATTTACCAATCCCATCAATGTAATTTTATCTCCAGATTTAAGAAGCCCATTAAATTTGCTTTCAAAGTGGCATTGCTAAAAGAGTGGAATAAATAGGGTACAGATGTACTTGGTGGCTCAGACTTGTACATATATTAAAGTCAGTATCGAATCAGTTACGTGTACATTTGACTGACCTATTGCTGGGGATGAACCTGTCCTAAATTTGCCGAGGATGACATTACAGAGAGTACAAGTTACACGCAAAAATCTACGTAACACCCAACCAAGGCACACTGATCATTAACACTCATTTGCATATCAGGCCTTCCCAAACGCGATCTGATTTCCTCTCAGGATCGAAACCGCTCGAGTATGAAATACAGAAAATCTGTACGCTCTGACTCACATGTCCACAGATGTGCCCAATGGAATCAATACACCATTTCAGTGTGAAATCTCCACTGTAGTCTTCATCAAGGTATTAACTGGGCCAAATGAGCTGAGGGGAAATCCCTGTAACCTCAGGGGGAGAACAGAATCCTATATGCCAGAGAGACTTACTGGCTCCTTCAGTGACTTATCTGGGTAATTAATTACCTCAGGACATGCCTCAGACTAGCCCAGCTGATGCTGCCCCTACTGGTATCACATCATTTCATGCAAAGTCTGTGCAAGGTGATTTGAAGGTTCGGCGTGTGCAGTCGCTCTGAAGATCAGAGCTGGAATCGCTTGGGTTCTTCAGGCCAACAAAATTAGGTATCTTTTACATAAGATCGTCATGACTGACACATGCTCACATGTACTGTAAGTAAATAATCTGACTGAAGAGGAATGCTACTTGCTACTTTCCATAATGATAGCATACTCTCCAAACACCTCGAATAATATACAAAATATACTAAAATTTTGCTCAAAAACCTAATTGTACATTTTAAAAGGGAATGAAATGTCATAAGCTATGTAGCTATTACCTTTGGAGCAGAAACTTACATTTTCGCAACAGGATATCACACAAGCATCCAAAGAAACCAGAAAAATACGCCTTGTAAGATGAACAGAACTCCTAGAATCAGGAGTGCATGCCCTCCTGCATGCAAAATAAATATGTTGTGACCTAGTAAGGGCTAATTGTACCTTCTGAGGAGCAGAACTATCCTGCAGGCCTGCCTGTAGAGACTGCATACTACACAGATTATACAAATGTACATGTATTTACAGTATATGATGTGTATGTTTACTCTGCTGCAAACTGACAGGCAGTGTAAACCATACTGTGATTCACCAACAATACAACAAAGAGAAAGACTTAACAGAAAGTTAACATGGACAGGTTGAGAATATGAAGACCACAGAAAGTTAACAGACAGGTTGAGAATATGAAGGCCACAGAAAGTTAACAGACAGGTTGAGAATATGAAGACCACAGAAAGTTAACAGACAGGTTGAGAATATGAAGACCACAGAAAGTTAACAGACAGGATGAGAATATGAAGACCACAGAAAGTTAACAGACAGGTTGAGAATATGAAGACCACAGAAAGTTAACAGACAGGTTGAGAATATGAAGACCACAGAAAGTTAACAGACAGGTTGAGAATATGAAGATCACAGAAAGTTAACAGACAGGTTGAGAATATGAATATCATAGAAAGTTAACATAGGTTGAGAATATGAAGATCATAGAACGTTAACATAGGTTGAGAATATGAAGATCATAGAATGTTAACACAGGTTGAGAATATGAAGATCATAGAATGTTAACAGATAGGTTGAGAATATGAAGATCATAGAATGTTAACAGACAGATTAAGAATATGAAGATCACAGAAAGTTAAGAAAGGTTGAGAATATGAAGATCATAGAAAGTTAAGAAAGGTTGAGAATATGAAGACCATGGAATGTTAACAGACAGGTTGAGAATATGGAGATCCTAGAATGCTAACATAGGCTGAGAATATGAAGATCCTAGAATGTTAACATAGGTTGAGAATATGAAGATCACAGAATGTTAACATAGGTTGGGAATATGAAGATCATAGAATGTTAACACAGACAGGTTGAGAATATGCAAATCATAGAAAGTTAACACAGACAGGTTGAGAATATGAAGATCATAGAATGTTAACATATACGGGTTCAGAATATGAAGATCAAGGAATGTTAACATTCGATGTCGCAGTGAGTGCGACTCGTGCGGTTATGAAATCTCACTTGTTATGACTCACTCATATAAAACAGGCTCTAATGTAAGCTCTGTCTTTTTGTTATTATCATATTGGCAATAGACATATAACCAGTGGTTTATTATGACGGATATGGAGACCATAATAAAGCATAAAGTCTGAAAAAGAGTGTATTATTAAATCATACTAAAAAATGATATATCTGGTTACTTCAAGGTCCTTCATTTCTTCACACTGAGACTGGTTTATCCTGGGAGCAGTTTAGCAGATGAACAGCCTATTCAGTTGCTACGTGCATCTTCACATACATGTACTGTCTTCTGTGCCTCTGTTTCCAGCCCTTTCACTCCATAAAATATGATTCCAGGCCATCCTTAAAAATATGTTCGTTGGGCACAACCCGACCGACCCTTCAAAAAAGAGCCTACTCAAAAAGCTTTTATTGGTATTTTGATAAAAAGTTTTTAAACATATTTCTCTCCACGTCTATTTCTTTAAAATCCCTACCTTATTAAAGAACCAGAACAAAAATAAAAAGACTTCCCTACCGAGTAACCGACCAAATGTTTTTCTCATAGGGTCAAGTTATGAGCAACAAACAGTTTTTTAAGGTTGGCCCCATGTTCTTCTCATCAATCTGATCAAATAATGATAACTTCCACATCACTAACTACATGTACATGCACATCTTCAGAGTTCTGAGCCTATATTTCCAAGAACTCTGTCTCACACAGTGTGTTTTCTGGATTCCTAGAAACCCTTAAGGCCTACTTTAAAGTCTGACATGCATACCTCATTACCACATCTAAACAGGCTTCCGTCAATGCATATGGTGAATAATGTCTGTGTTATTCCCAAAATGATAAGGTTGGGCATGCACTTGAGAATCCCTTCTGATCTAGTCTCTATATGGCTGAATTATTGCCAATGTGGCATTAAGCCATGATCATTCCTTCAAGTGCCTCAGGAAATGCACCAAATACAGATAAAATCCAGCTTATTTAACATACTTAAAAGTGTTACATACAGTCAAAAGTTTTTCTTATTGTTTTTTTTTACCTTATATATTTACAGCACTGTCTGCTAATGAGCTAACAAAGACCCTACCTTAATACACAAATTCACTGAGGTGTAAAATCTGGGTGTTCATGTTGAAATATTTTGTTACCTGTTGAAGGATTATTTCAATCATAATTAATTGGTTACAATAAAAGATAGATACACATCAGGGAACTGATGTAGTAACTAAAGAGTAAGCTGTACGTATGCATGCTTGATTTAATCTTATTATGAAAACTTCTTTTGATGATAGGACTTCTGACAAGACACGGGATCCTGGGGACTAGTACACAAGGTGTGTCAAGCACAAGCAACATGCCTGTAATAGCATCTAATGTCAATTAGGGACAACAACAAAACTGGTAGCCAATCAAGGTGGTGTCAAATTTACTGGGGCTTGAACGTAAGTGCAAAATTCTCAGGTAATCCAGAAAACACTAAGTGAAGAAATAAATCATATAGATCTGTACTTTGGGATGGACTAAAAAAAGAAAAAATACAGTGCAATGCACTAAAAACCCTCGGCCTCAAGCATGGGCTAAAGGGTTCTAGACATTACAAGCCTTATATAAAATTTAACTTAAATGACCCCAATGACCTTGAAAAAATAGGTCAAGGTTGCCGAAAATCGATAGAATTCTTCCTCATGCCAATGTGTAAGTGTGGTGAAAGTTTGGTGAACATCAGATAAACCGTCCTACAGATAGAGCATTTACGAGGAATTTGGACAGAGGGTAATGAAAATTAAGGCAGGAAGTTCCTTGACGTCAACGGCAGCAAAATGTAGATGTATAAATCTGTATGTCCATGTACCTGCTCACATGAAACAGTGCGGTCTGCTCCAGTAGACACAGTTCTGTAATAGCCCAAGACATCAACTTCTAGGTAAATTGATAAGATCGTGGCTAGCCGAGCTGCCAGACCAAATTCAAATAATTTGCTTTTATTCGAGACAATGAGGTTAGAGGCCTACTACTACAATCCTTAAGTATGATTGACTCTCTATCCAGTGTGGATCGCCTGGATCTCTTTTTCTTTTTGCAAACTATTTTTTTTCCAAGCGCCGTTGTATTATAGGTTTTGTTTATATTTAGATTTTGGAAGATCAATAAAGTTTTAGATATCTTTAGTCCTCACTAAAGAGGCATTTTTTTTCTCTCTTTCAAGTGGTAAATGTGCATGGTACCTCTGTAAAAAGCATACGATCAAATTCCCCAAAGTTATGTAAGATTTTGGGAACAGTAAACAGCAATCAGAAACAAATGCATTTTAAACAATGAAACAATTTTCAATTTCGCTATAATCTTTACATGTGGATGCATGTCATCATGTAGCTTATCAAGTTATGAAGCGAGCTTCATTAATCAGTTCCCTGAACGCTGCAGCCCTTGCTGGCTCAGACCGATAGAGCTTTGGTCATCAGGTGCTTGGCCACAAACCGTTGGGGTTTACTTCCTGCACTCCAATTTCCTCCACATACGAACCTCAGTGCTGGGACAGGGCTTTACTTTCGACAGGAATCTGGGAATCCGATTCTTGTCACGACTTTCGTAAACTGTTTCTATGGGAATCTACTCGGATTCAAGTCAAAAAATTCAAATTCATTGTTTCATTATAATGAAAACAATGTATTTTTTTAGATTAATAAAGTTATGAACATAGAATCCCCAAATCTGTTTGGTCATGTGTTCTCAAATCTTTACTTGGATCATATTCTTTGAGATACTAGATTTGGACAAGATTCTGTTGGATTCTAACAAAGATAATCTACATGTTCGAGAATCCACATAAATTTGGGTAAAAATGACGAAATACAGCCCAGTGTCATGTCACAAAGTGAAAGCTTTCGTGTACCGTGACCAACCCAGATGACATAATACAATCCACCCTGTCTTCAATGTCAGATTCACCCTCAGGATGGGCGACTACCTTCTCAATATATGGAGACAATATTATATATAGCATGTGTTTTTCTTGTAGATTTATCTTTAAGAATACTCTTCGCTAAGTTCTTATTATCAAGATAAATGTACATGCAACAATGACCCACCCATGACATTAATATAAATGTTACCTTTTTTTCTGTTTTCTTTTGCTTTTGAGAAATGGGCTAAGGGCATGGAAAGGAGACCGCATTCACAAGTCTGGCAAATCTTAAATTAAACCCAGCCAATCCATCGCGTTATGGTTCATGTAAACTGTGCACCAGACCTAATTTCTCTACGCCCAGTGATATGAAGAAGGATTGTATTTTGATGCTATTTATATGTGTACATTATTCTAATCTGATTTTGCACACGAAGGGCTATTACAGTTTGGTTGAACAATTTCAGGGCTACGCTATCAAAACTTCTGCCTAGCCATTCTAGAGAGAAAAAAGTTTTGCTAAAGAAAGCTTACCCAAAATACATGTAAAGCAGAAAATAGAATTATACATGTATATTACAGAAAGGTTGAATATTTATTTATTTATTTATTTGATAGGTGTTTTATGCCGTACTCAAGAATATTTCACTTATACGACGGCAGCCAGCATTATAGTGGGAGGAAACCAGGCAGGGCCCAGCTGAAACCCACGACCATCCGCAGGCTGCTGGCAGACCTTCCCACGTACAGCCAGAGAGGAAGCCAGCATGAACTGGGCTTGAACTCACAGCCACCGCATTGGTGGAAGGCTTCTAGGTCATTGCCCTACGCTAGCGCACTAACCGACTGAGCCACAAAGGCCCCCGAAAGGTTGAATAATCACATTACATGTAAATCAGTACTAAACACACCGTGGTACACAAGATCAATTACATGTACCCTGAGACTGCATTTATCTCAGTATCTCATTGGTGCCAATATTTTCACCCTCACCCGCAGAAGAATATTTTTGTTACCTTATAATATAGATTCCTGGAGGAAGCCATCATAAACAGTGAGAACTAAACAGAAAATTCAGAAAATGGCTATGTGACTAGGTACATTACCTATGTCTATACCTATAACAGCTGCTTTTAATTTGTTTGTTTGTTTGGGGTCCAACATCGCTTTCAACGTTACTTTGGTCAGAAATATTGCAACACGGACCCACAATTACTCCGACTAGTCCTCTCCTAAAGACGAAGCCCGTTTGATTCCTGGTTTCCCTTCTCACCGACACTGGTGTCATTTCAACCCGATCATCGGAACTTAATATTTCATATTTGGCCAAAATTATCAAAATCTACCTGTATGATGATAACAAAAACTGAAAATTTTTCCAGCACCCAAACCAACTTTCCAAAACATTATGGCGGGAAACAAGGGATTAAGCTTCATATGCTGTAGCTGAACGCGCATGAAGAAGATAACCTCACTGTCAGGAGTCATGGGCTAGTGGTCTTCACCTATAACACTGAGCCAGATAACCTCACTGTCGGGAGCCACGGGCTAGTGGTCTTCACCTATAACACTGAGCCAGATAACCTCACTGTCGGGAGCCAGGGGCTAGCGGTCTTCACCTATAACACTGAGCCAGATAACCTCACTGTCAGGAGCCACGGGCTAGCGGTCTTCACCTATAACACTGAGCCAGATAACCTCACTGTCAGGAGCCACGGGCTAGCGGTCTTCACCTGTAACACTGAGCCAGATAACCTCACTGTCAGGAACCACGGGCTAGCGGTCTTCACCTGTAACACTGAGCCAGATAACCTCACTGTCAGGAGCCACGGGCTAGCGGTCTTCACCTGTAACACTGAGTCAGATAACCTCACTGTCGGGAGCCACGGGCTAGCGGTCTTCACCTGTAACACTGAGCCAGATAACCTCACTGTCGGGAGCCACGGGCTAGCGGTCTTCACCTGTAACACTGAGCCAGATAACCTCACTGTCGGGAGCCACGGGCTAGTGGTCTTCACCTGTAACACTGAGCCAGATAACCTCACTGTCGGGAGCCACGGGCTAGTGGTCTTCACCTGTAACACTGAGCCAGATAACCTCACTGTCGGGAGCCACGGGCTAGTGGTCTTCACCTGTAACACTGAGCCAGATAACCTCACTGTCGGGAGCCATGGGCTAGTGGTCTTCACCTATAACACTGAGCCAGATAACCTCACTGTCGGGAGCCATGGGCTAGTGGTCTTCACCTATAACACTGAGCCAGATAACCTCACTGTCGGGAGCCATGGGCTAGTGGTCTTCACCTATAACACTGAGCCAGATAACCTCACTGTCGGGAGCCATGGGCTAGTGGTCTTCACCTATAACACTGAGCCAGATAACCTCACTGTCGGGAGTCATGGGCTAGTGGTCTTCACCTATAACACTGAGCCAGATAACCTCACTGTCAGGAGTCATGGGCTAGTGGTCTTCACCTATAACACTGAGCCAGCCCTTGGGTGCCTTTGAAAAAAAGATATTAGGTGTACAGTATCTGTACTTTTCCAACTTTGTTCATTTCTAATCAGATACTTGAAGGTAATATCAAAGTTTCCACATTTACCTCAGCTATAAATACACCAATCCCACGAGAAGTTGCATAATTTATTAGCTTGATGACTCAGTACTTAACTTGGCTGGCAAATCGTGGATATCTTATGACAGGACGCAATGTAATAAATATATAAATATGATCAAATCTGTCATAAACGTAGCAGCCATTTTTTTTTTTTACCCTTCTGGCGTCCACATGGAAAGTGATTTCCTGTTGTACTGTAAGAACACACTTTCATACGTATATGTTTTAATTTGAATGCTATCCACAAAGCTTACTTTTGTCCGTTACCGTGATAATTTGTTTCCCTTCAAAATATCCAACCTGAATTCCAAAAACGGAAATGTTAAAAACCCCAAATGCACATACTGGAGGTCACATAGTGTTGTGACTTGCTCAGTGCATTATGGCACACTGAATTTAGTAAACAGGGCAAATAAAGCCTGCATACACATGCAAATCAGGCTACATGCATGTACTGTCAAAGCAAATTACCGTATTCCACCAAAAGTTCAGATTGTTGAAATGCATTTTTGGAAAAACATAAAGGCCTTAAAACGACGGATATGACGCCAGCACTGAAGTTTTCTTGATAGCGCATTAATCAAACTTCACACATACACAAAACTCTGAAGTGGCCATATAAAGGTGGATCAATTAATCCAAATCAAGTGAGATGTGCCCAGCAAAGGTAAATTTTAGGAGAAATACGGTTAGTAATATACGACAACATACACCAGCTGCTATGAAATCCACACCTCTGTTAACATACAATTACTGAAGTTGGAACTCAGCACAACATATAAATGTACATATTACTCACTGTATTTAAGTACTTTGTACAAATACAATGTAAGGTATACCATAGCTCCTATGATACAAAACCACTAAAAGACATGTCAGAGGCTGTTCAAAGTATTCCATAATACATGAATACCTGGGTTCTTGTTACCATGGTTACTGACATACTGGTGAGAGCTACATAGATGTACACACATTGTATCATTGAATCCGTAGACTGAGGCCAGTTTGTGCACAGGTGAGCAAGATGGGCTTAAAGCTGGGTAGAAAAAAAAATTGAAAAAAAAAAAAAAAAAAAAAAAAAAAAAAAAAAAAAAAAAAAAAAAAACTGAGAAAGAGAACGAGAGTTAAACTGTTACCTGTGTGATGGATTTCCTTTTGTTTGACTTGTCTTTGAATGAATCAAATTATTAGAGCATATAATGTTATGTGCATTGTACACAGTATTTAATCTTTTAGGCCATTCTTAAAAAATTCGTCTTTAGGGATAACACAACATTATCATAAAAAAGTCAGTTAGTGGAGATCTTTTTTCGTATCTTTATCTTTATTCTGGCTAATGAGAGAGACAGAAAAATAAAATAAAATTCACTTAATGCCTTCAGATTTAACAACCCAGTGCCCCAAATCTTATGCTTTGCTCAGAAGTGTTAATCCTTATCTAATAACCGCCAACAATTTGCACAAAAATAATGAAATAAAAAATAAAAAAATAAAAAAACACCTTGATTCCTGTCAGCTGTGCAGCCCAAGGTAAACGATGAATATTCAGAGTGAGGTAATGAAGCTGATAATCAATAGATCAATGAGAAAAAAAAAAGACTGCTTTTTTGGTAGGAATTAATGAGGTCATGTTAACCCAAACTGCTCTGGGAGTCAATACACTGCTTGCTTATTTTCAGACCCTGCACAATTCCCGTGATTACGCCAGCGGACACATAAGGGCGTGTGCAGAAACATGTTCGACACGGACAATTACATGTTAGTATTAACATGACAAAGTAAGACATTTTAACGCAACCTGAACATTTATGCACTGCCATGATCCTACATGAAACTACATGTATTATCCTATTTTCTCTGCCACTTTCACACAAGAGGCATTTGGGGCAAAATTCATACAATTCATTCATTTCATAAAATTTGTTTTGTCTACATTTGCTCCAGGGAGCAATTGCACACTAGAATTACAAGGGGCCTAAGTTGAATGTAAATCACTAAGACGATGAATGCAACTCCAACATTCACATCCCCTGCACAAAGGAATAAGTAAGCCACACATACCACCTTTACTTGTATCTTACAATCTGCAGAGGAGCTTTCGTTTACCCTATACTAAAAGACGTATAGTGCCTACTATCATAACTAGGATCTCTTGAACCCAGTTGCACATATTTACAATTACACGTACCTGTTACGTACGAATATTTACCTTAAATGATATGGTGCGTTGCAATTTTTGACTTTTTATGTCTTTAAAGAGCAGACTACATTTGAACAAAGTATGCCGCATCAAAAGGACTTTTCGTGCTGATTCCAATTATGGTCTTCATTAATTTTTGGAATTTTTCACAGTGATTAAATGAAGATTATGGGGCTAGTGTGGACTTTTTGGACTACATAACCTATGCTCAAGCACAGTTTTTTTTTTTTTTTGGTGCTCCTAAATATGCTGTAAGTGTTATATTTCCATGCAGATATAAATATATATAGATAGATATATAGATAGATATATATATACATGTATATACAATATAAATGAGTTCTGTTGCAACTTACATGGATGCATGTCAACTTGTACGTGACTCACTCCACACTATCACATACAGTACACATTATTCTGCTGCACTGTGACATTATCAGATTAATATAATAATAAGCCAGCTAAATTAATAGATAAATTGACAACAGCCAGGCCATACAAAGCACAGCTACCCACAAACATGTTCGTGACTGTCCTTGGCTCTTATTGGAAAGGGATACACCCTTCCCGGTCGGTGATGAGACAACTAATACATGTACCAATAATCCAGACAATACAAAGCTCTGAACTCATGATTTACGGTATGTTCTAATAACTGAAGGACTGGCGTATCACACCCCAGGGTATATGGTAATGTGACTGCTATTAAAGTGGCACTGGGCCTGTACACATGTACATTATGCGTTAATAATGAAATCTCTCTGTCAACTGTTTTAGTATAACTGCATGTACAAAATCCCCTTGGGTAATACTTATATTGACCTTTTGATACGGTTAATGTGGTATTCAGGTATTCTTCAGTAATTGTCCAAATTTCTGATTGATTACTTGATATCACATACAGTACATGTACAACCATGGGGTTATCTTCTCTAATTAATACTCATGCACAAAAAAAGTTACATCAAACTATTTTTTGATATGACCAACAAAAGTATAGAACTTTCGACAGCTGTACTGCAGTCCGTCTGGGTTTTCATTATCACCCACCACTTTCACTTCCTATCCCAGTTCTGACTGATTGTTACATGTGCTTTTAAGAATTTCGTGAGTGCATTACATGTAGGTATCAACATTATGGGAGTATTCGCTACGAAGTTCTAAACACTTTAGAGACTGCTAGAGTCGCAACTAGTTGCTGAGGAAACATATTTACAATGTGTTCAGCCCGTGTGCTGAAGAGGTGGTCCAGTTGGAACAGTGAACTCACACTAATGGAACACAGTAAGGTTTCAGGTTTGAAACATTTAAAATGAAACTCGCAGTCACTACCTTTTGTTCAAAGGATGCCTGTAACATGCCTAGGAACGCGCCCAATGGTCACTGGTCTTCATACACTATCAATTTTACACCATCAATTTTACACTATCAATTTTACACCATCAATTTTACACTATCAATTTTAAAACATGAAATGTATATGTACTCTTCCAAATCAGAATTTTTTGCCGAACTTTACGTGAATTTACCAAGAATGAATCTATGCTGAAAGATAGTACACTGTAGTTCAGTTTTGTCTCATTTGTTTTATGTAGTTCATTGCTAACGTATGTATGTAACATTAGTCACTTTTAGGCGTGGAGGAAACCCGAGTGTCTGGGTGAACAAGAACCTTCAGTAACAAAGTTACCGGCAAACTCTTCCATATGTCAGCATAGTTTTTCTAGCCAATTTCCTACTGGAAACTCAATTTGAACAAATCAGGGAACTCAATATTTTTTATCACCAATCTATGTAAAATGTATCTAAATCTCATTTACTTTATCAAAACTCAATACAAAACTTGTCTAAAAAATGTTCCGATATTTCTTGTTGTGGTTATGACTACGAGAAAGTGGCTAGACCCCTCACCACGGTCAGAGTACAGATTCCCACTTCTGGTGAAAAACAGGTCTGGTGTTCACCTTCATTTTCACTAATACCCCAGAAACAACTGGGAAATCTGTCTTTGAGTGACTGTGACTCTCACACATTATTTCAGATATACAATAACAGTTTGTAGCACCATTTGGGAATGAGCCTGTACCTCATTCCCAAAATTCCAATAAAAGGACAATATATTCTCACATAGTCATGGCAGTTAGTGGTGTCTCAATGTAATGCCATGTCAACAACATCAAATATAACCCATTCAGCCAGAGAATTACACCTACACCATGTCAAGGTTTCTTTTTTCGCTTTGCTACAAAAGATCCCTTGACTTCTTCTAATACTACAATCAGTTTGAAGAATCGATCCGTTCGATTTATGGGTCACCGTCTAATCTGTACTGGTTCATCCAATGAAATCTTTCAGCACGTTGTTCTTAAGATCAAAATCTATGTTGTGTACTCATGTACCTCAATTCTGCCTTACATACTTGAAACAGATGCTTTGACTGGTCACAACATCCGCTTCGCTCTGGCAACCTGTTGGTTGAAATGAGTTGCATGCACTTGAACTGAACTCGAATAACTTACCAAAGATGCCAGTCATCAGGGAAGACCTAGTAATATAACCAGGTGATATTCACAAGTCGTCATTTATAAGGTACATGTGCAATGAGAGAGGGGTGGGGGCAGGGAGACCTCAAATTCTCAGATTAAACCCAACATATTCATTATACCAAAGGATATTCTTTGCAATGGTGATTATCTACATACAGGTCATGCCAATGTTAACTCTTTAATCAGTATTTCTGATCCCTTTGCAATTATACGGCTACCATTTTTGAATTACCAGATTTTAAATCTCGTTCATATATGTTCAATCCATGTTCATTTTTGGATAACCTGAGGCACCCCACATATGGACTGATATATATATATATATATATATATAAATAAACCCTTATGAGTCTTCAGTCTAGACAGTAAAATGTAGAGTAATACAACAAACAGAAACAAATACACTTCTCATGTAACTAACAGTTTAAAGACTACAACAGCTTAGATAGTATGACAGCATGACAAAGACTCTTAACATCTAACCCATTTAATATGCTTTTTGACTAACGAACACAATGACTGCAAATCATGAAGTCTGACCCAAGTGTCACTTAGAACACAAGTCTCTCATTTCTGAGGCAAAGACTGTAACCTCTCTGCCACTGTAGTGAGTTTCACTAAGGTACCAGTATTTAAAATGAAAATCTTACTGGACTAAAGCTATGCACCTTGGTGCCCAAATAAAGTTGGCTTCTAAAGCCTGATTCCTATACCTGTAAATGCAAGATTCATAGTCAGCAGGAGTAGCTTGGGCAGTATGACCAGTGGACTGCTCTTTGTCACCCCTTTCAACAAACACAGTGTCGTGTGTGTCAGGCATGCATGTCTCTTGATCACACAGACATCTTGCACTTTTGGCATGTTCACCAGCTGTTACCATCCAAGATTAATTTAAAAAGGGTCACCACATTGACATGATATAACATTAGCCCCAGGTGGCTAGTTCACTCCTATAAGTCAGATGTTTGTAGTCCAAAACAGTTGTCAACTGTGGCTCTTACCTCTAAGCTCAGCCGCACACAAACACCCTACATAAATTCCACTTGGTACTGATGCGCCAGCCCCGAATTCCTGGGGCCTATCTTACAAGGCTGGAGTAGTTTACGTCAGACGTAGATGTTTACGTCTGCTTTAGTAGCTGCTTTTGTCAGCTCCTAGTAGCGTCTTACTAAAGTTGTCGCAATGCTTAAAGTGTGTCTACGAAACACCACAAGCGCCACCATCTTTAGTACACTTACGAAATTTACGCCTGCCTGAGGGTAGGTGTAAATTTGCACCAAACTTTACATGAAGTAGCAGCTACTCCAACTTTGTAAGACGGCCAGTCTTTCTCACGACACGTCTGACAGGCTTACAGCCAGTCGCAACCTTACTACAGCTTTGTAAGACAGTCAGTCTTTCCTGCGACACATGTCGGACAGGCTTACACCAAGTCGCAGCCTTACTCCAGCTTTGTAAGACGGGCCCCTGGGGTTAACATTATATGTATCACAATGAATGAAAAAGAAAAAAAAAACTGTGGGATAAATGAACAACGAATTCTAATTATAACTTAACTCTGGGCACTGGAGGCTTCATATTTCAGATACAGCAAAATGGTAGTACAATGTATGATCTTTTAAATTCCGTAAAATATTGCCAACTCGGCACCTGCGAGAATCAAGTGCAAAACTTGTGCGGTTTGCCTCTTGCCTTTACGCTGCGAAGCGGATCTGTACACCCGGCCCTCACATGTGCTCGCGATGGCGAGTTTCGGATTTATCGAGAAGAGAAAGTGAAAAATTCTTACCACATTGCCTGTTCACTCAGACAGGAAATTTCCCGCGGATTCAGTTCACAAATGACCCGCAAAACCTTCGTTTGAAGTTCACGTATGTGGGTTAGTGTTGGAGGGAAGGACAAAATGACGGTTTCTGTTATCGTCTCGTTGCAGACGGGATAACACGAGATAACCTAAGACTCATGTGGAGTAGTACAGTATACAAAAGGGAAAATAGCTTCGTTCCACAGAAAATATTTCTTTGGTAAGCACAAATGTATTACTAATATAATATTAATTACCTTTGAAGCAATGACATATATTATCTACATGCAAACTAAGCTTTGTGACAGGATAAGAATGGAAAAAATGTCAGAGGAATCCCCATTTATACTTGGACAACCACCCCTATAAAATAAATGTAATGATCCATCGTCTGCCCAACGTCCAAGGGCGACTTCCGGGCATGGAGGGGGATTCCTCGTGTGAAAAGCACAACGTTCGGGTTGGAGGTATTTTCTAAAGAATCACGATGCCTGTGACAGAACAGCCTAAGAATATATTTTTCGTAAGGTTTAGTTTTATTTCAAGCCAGTTCTTGATAGAATGTTTTTTCCATTTGTGACTTGTGTTCAATTCAGGACTGAGAAGTCTAATTTCTCAATTTCTATGCCCTCTTACATGTTTGATAATGTGTCCATGGAATGGATTCTCACTCCGAGTACGATAAGAGTGTCTTAAAAAAGAACCCTCCTACCCATGTTTTCTCTATATTTTCAACCAGAACAAAGGCTAAACGCAAATGATTTTTATGGTTAAGATACTCACTGCATCATATAATTTTCTGGTCAGCGGAATAAAGTGTAGCCTACAGCAGTGTATAGCGTATGCAAGTGGAATGTTAAATTAATAATGTGGTATCGCTACATTTTCCTTTTGGGTTAGATGACAATAGCAGCAGCAACTTCTGTAAGAATACAGTAAACTCTCTTGGTGTACTGGTATCAGTTTTTTTAAATCTAGCCACATGCAAGTTAAATCACAGTTTCGTGAGTCGTGTGAACACACCAGTTGTTTACTTACATACACAACAATGTTTGCTTTAAATAACAGCTTTTGCCCCATTCATATGACACAAATATTTCTCTTCTGACTTCAGCTCTTGTTTCATTTAAATATGTACATACTTACACGTGGGTATGAAGCACTGTAATGTGGATATCTTCTTTCGTCACTTCATAATACTCTCATGAAGTGTGGGGGTCGCCAGGGCATGAAGAACAGAGGGTTAAAATTTGCTTTGCATGTGTGTGTTGTGAGGGTTTGTCACTTGAAATCCCATCAGTCAGTCAGATGCTGTACATTCATTTACTCCATGGCGTCGCAGATGTTGTAGACTCCTGATTCTAAGAATGGAATCAGCTGTTAACTTTTTAATTAAGGAAGCTTGTTGGTCTGATTAGGTGATGAAGGGATGTAAACATTGCAGTTTAAATCCTGCTATAAAAAATGTGTATAGATCTGGTAGTAGTCAACACTCACTCTGATATCCAATGATATCAGGAGGTCGTGGGTTGCTCCATGGCACTTCCCATCATAATGCTGGCCGTCGTTGTGTAAGTGAAATATTTTACAGCAATGTGATAAATAAATCAAATAAATAGACAATATCACAAAAATCTTTGGACTGTTTACTAACAGTAAGCTTTTAATCCTCCAAAGACTTTGTCAGTATCTTTGTATCCATCCTCTCCATTATGCAAATAATGTATAGGAAAGATTTAAACTTGCCTGTAGTCAGAATTTATTTCAAGGATTGGCTTAATTCATGTACCCTCTGGCCCCACTTGTATGTGTTATGAAAGGTTATAAAATGTGTGATCAGTCATATTTTGTTGTATCATATACTCACCTTTCATCAAATGCTTTACATCTTGTGATTTCTATTCTTAACAATACCCTTTTCTCTTACATTTAAATGATGTTCATGTTTTGTGAGTGGTGTCATGCTGGATGTCGATGTTGACCTGTAGGAGTTGTCCCCCTTGGCATGGTTCGGTTTGAAAGGATGTTAACGCCTCCCCATATTCAACATTCCATACTGTGATGATATATAAATCAGAAAACAAAAGAAGCTCCAGGAGTAGAGACAGAGCTATACAATTGCGCTTAGATATCATTTGTTTCATTTTTTGAATGTTGGTAGAAATTGTGCCTGTGAGCAGTTCTGAAAAAACAGGGGCAAAAAAAAAATGAAAAGTGTTTAGAATTCTTTTAACAAATAACCTACTTTTGCAGGGATCACTTTGAACAATAAAATTTTGCCTTCCTTTTTTTTTATAACTGCTACAGATCTGGTAGTTACAACACAGTTAGGTGACAATGGAGAGTCAACCACTGTAGTAATTGCATTTCCTTTTTCTCGATGCTTGGACTTAAGTCAGGCAGTTTGTCGGGTACCTTATAAAAGTGAGTGGTTTATCCCAGGCACTCTGGTTTACTCCGCCAATAAAGCTGATGGTCGTCTTTCATATAAGTGAAAAAGAGTTATTGAGTAGCGTAATAAACCCTGATGAAATAAACTAATAAATATACTGTATTCCCATTAATTCGCAACAGGAAGAAGCTGACTTGGCTTATGAAGAGGAGATCTTGCGCAATCCTTACTCTGTCAAATGCTGGCTTCGTTTTATTGAACACAAGAAGCAAGCTCCAAAATCTGCCATTAACTTAATTTATGAAAGGGCATTACGAGAGCTTCCTGGGAGGTAAGTGACCTTTAGTGTGTGCAATCCTGCATTCAGCAAAAATCAGGCTAAATTTTGAGTGAAAGGTCTTGATTATTTCTCTGTATGGCACATCTCTTTTGCCATTGAAACCTTGTTCATGTAGGATATCATCATACTGTGAGTTCAAGTCCACCTCTGGCTTCCTCCCTTGTATGTGGGAAGGTCTGCCAGCAACCTGAAGATGGTTGTGGGTTTTATATTATATTCTCCTCCCACTGGAATGCTGGCTGTGGCATAAGTAAAATATTCTTGAGTGTGACGTAAAAATCAGTAATCAAATCAGTAAATAAATAAATGCAGGTGTGTTGAGCCATAGCCAGTGTTTATGTCTCAAAATGTTTAAGATTATATTTTCTGTACTTGGGTTAGATATACACCAGTATTCTTCTTGCGTTTGGGGTTTGTATCCTGATTAGTGCCAATTCTTCTTTTGTTCAGGGTTTGTATCCTGATTAGTGCCAATTCTTCTTTTGGTCAGAGTTTGTATCCTGATTAGTGCAAATTCTTCTTTCGTTCGGGCTTTGTATCCCAATTACAGCAAATTCTTCTTTTGTCCGGGGTTTGTATCCTGATTAGTGCAAATTCTTCTTTTGTCCGGGGTTTGTATCCTGATTAGTGCAAATTCTTCAAAATTTATTACAACATGGTAGTTTCAAGCTGATATTAAAACAAACAGAGATGAAAACTGTAGCAAGCCAAGATATTGTCAAATCTGTCTTGATGTTGTCTTCGTGACGAACTGGCAAATAAAACTAAATTTTTTAAAAAAAAAAATAATTATATAGGACAATGGTGGCACGGAGGTATGTGCTTTGCTTTAGTTTCCTCACCCTTTCTGTCATTTCTTCCCTCCAGCTACAAGCTATGGTACAATTACCTGAAGTTATGTTTCCCACCCTGTGTCATTTTCTGTCATTATTTCTCTCCAGCTACAAAATATGATACAGTTACCTGAAGTTACATCACCCACCCTGTGTCACTTTCTGTCATTTCTTCTCTCCAGCTACAAGCTATGGTACAATTACTTGAAGTTTCGTCACCCATCCTGTGTCACTTTCTGTCATTTCTTCTCTCCAGCTACAAAATATGGTACAATTACCTAAAGTAACGTCACCCAACCTGTGTCACTTTCTATTGTTTCTTCTCTCCAGCTACAAGTTATGGTACAATTACCTGAAGTTTCGTCACCCAACCTGTGTCACTCTCTGTCATGTCTTCTCTCCAGCTACAAGCTATGGTACAATTACCTGAAATTACGTCACCTACCCTGTGTCACTTTCTGTCATGTCTTCTCTCCAGCTGCAAACTGTGGCACAATTACCTGAAGTTACATCACCCACCCTGTGTCACTCTCTGTCATGTCTTCTCTCCAGCTGCAAACTATGATACAATTACCTGAAGTTATGTCACCCATCCTGTGTCACTTTCTGTCATTTCTTCTCTCCAGCTACAAAATATGGTACAATTACCTAAAGTAACGTCACCCAACCTGTGTCACTTTCTATCGTTTCTTCTCTCCAGCTACAAGCTATGGTACAATTACCTGAAGTTTCGTCACCCAACCTGTGTCACTCTCTGTCATGTCTTCTCTCCAGCTACAAGCTATGGTACAATTACCTGAAGTTACGTCACCTACCCTGTGTCACTTTCTGTCATGTCTTCTCTCCAGCTGCAAACTGTGGCACAATTACCTGAAGTTACATCATCCACCCTGTGTCACTTTCTGTCATGCCTTCTCTCCAGCTGCAAACTATGATACAATTACCTGAAGTTATGTCACCCACACTGTGTCCCTTTCTGTCATTTCTTCTCTCCAGCTGCAAACTATGATACAATTACTTGAAGTTACGTCGCCCACCCTGTGTCACTTTCTGTCATTTTTTCTCTCCAGCTACAAGTTATGGTACAATTACCTGAAGTTACGTCGCCAGCAGGTGAAAGGTCATATTATCACCGACCCAGTGTATGAAGATGTCAACAACGCTTTTGAGAGGTCACTCGTTTTCATGCACAAGGTGGGTTATACAGTGGTGTGACTTAATTTGTTAAAGCGCTGGCTCTCAGGGCAAGCTAGCAGTGAAAGCTGCTTGCCCGCACTAAATTTCACTTGGAGTGCTGAGACGCAACAATAGTTTTTAATTTTTTTTTGTATACGTCTACATTAAAATTGTAATGTATTAAAATTAACACGTACTTTCAATCAACATTCCTGCATTTTTACTTTTGTTACACTTTAATTACTGCAGTGAAGCACAGAAAAAAATGCATTGACTTTCTAGTAGTTGTTTGTCATTTATTCCTCTAATTCGTTGATTTATTAAATTAATGACATAGTCCACTCAAATATTAATTAATGAGTGCTTTTTACGCGATATTAAAGAGATGTTTTCCGAAAAGAGGAT
This sequence comes from Acanthopleura granulata, assembly GCA_016165875.1. Taxonomy (NCBI): domain Eukaryota; kingdom Metazoa; phylum Mollusca; class Polyplacophora; order Chitonida; family Chitonidae; genus Acanthopleura; species Acanthopleura granulata. The sequence continues at coordinate 293,478 of JABBOT010000024.1, read as the reverse complement.
AATCCATAAATATAAGGTTTATTATTGATGTCCAGTTTGTTTTGGTTATCTGTAAGTTAAATGTACACTATATACTGGCGACAGAAGAACAATTATGCACCCCTGAATCCACAGATGAGTGTCATGAATGCCTCATTCTATTACAAACCGTAGTGCTGTCTTTGTGTCTGAAATCCCCACCCCCCACCCCCCCAAATATCATGCTATACATTTAGGCCTGTGCCAACAAAGGGCACGTGCTGTGAATGGCACCATATTCACCAGCCCAGACTGGCAAGCGAAAATAAATTGATGACAGACCTGGTTGGTATGGGGTACAACTTATAATAGTTTGTAATAGAATGGCTTTGCAATGAAATTACCTCTTTAAAGTCGCAAAAGGCTTCAGGGAGCTGCAGTTGTAAATTCAACATAGAATATAATGGTTTCTGCATGCGTGCAGTCACTTACAGCCCCACATCCTTTTACATGTATGTCATGTTAAAGAAAATACTGTTCTTCCACAAAACTGTATTTTACCACTGAGAAATTTTTCTGTTTTATTCAGTGATAACATCTCTAGTTCGTCCTTTTGGTTTCTACACGATCCTTAAAGCACATGCTTTTGAAGTTGGGTCAACACAGTCGCACCCTATCAATGTCAGATTTAAAGATAAAAGATAAGATTTAAAGATAAAAGTGGCACATATACCCGTGTTTTTTTTTTTTGTTTTGTTTTGTTTTTTTCAACGTCGCTCTCCAGCTGGCGGCTGTCATGGACTGCAGCTGTATTGGAACCTTGCACTGTCTAAAAACCATGACCTAAACTGGACCAGACTGTGGATCCTAAACACTAAACTGAACTCAGTCATGGGTTTTATGGGAGTAACATACACACATATAGACCGATAGATACTGGCAAGAACACATAGCATTGTAAAATGCACTTCAGACACTCAACAGTTCTAGTTATAATTGAAAATGTAATCATTCTGTGTTGTTTTTTTTTAATGATCCCATTGTCAAACCCGATATTTCTATTGACCGGGAGTGAAATCTACGAACACACCATTCAGCTGAATGGCGACTCAGAGGCAACTCTGTTGGAGTGCATTAACTTAGAGATTTCGCAGAAATATTTGACACCTACTGATGAAAGATTAAAACAAGCGAAGTATTTTCAACGTGTGCAACTCAGATTATGGATTATTTTTTGTTTTTATGCCCACCCAAAGACATGCATGCTGGCGAACAAGCCCAAAACAGGATTTACTTGCCTGACGCCGAATTCACTTGCATTTGGCGAGCAGGCAAGCGTTATACTACTGGTTATACTTATTTCAGAAGTGCTGGGCTTACTTGAACAAAGCCCTTTTCATGTAACGAGCATGTAACTACCATGGTGACATAATGCCTACATTGCTGGTTGCCATGGTAGTTACGTGTTCGTAATGTTAAGAGGGCATTATGCAAATGGGCACTGGTGTGTAAATTGACCTGATAAACAGATCCCAAACAAATCATTTATACAGCTTTATCTTGCAACCTTTGCTTCGTCTAGAAACTGTGTAATCTAGTGTAATAAACGTATGATTGTTAGAATGAATTGAAGAATTGTTTATTGAAACTTTCTGCAGTTTCAAACCTCGGGGTACATGAGGCAGGTTGAATCTCCTGAAATTTTCATGGGCCTTGGAAGCAAAAACCTGTTCATGCAGTCCATCGTTTGTTGAAGACTACAGTTCATGTGTTCTCAACTTTGTACATATGCGTCATGCTTGGGAAAGTTTGACAGTAACTTGCCAAGAGCTGATGTTTTACCCAAAGCATTCCTCTTGTCTTTGCACGTAAAACTGACTGCCAAAGTATGGGTGAAAACTTCTCGATTATGATGTTAAACAACTTAGCAAAGAAATAAATTAAAAAAATTTAAGTTGATAGCAGGATGTAATTTGTTTATAATGTTTGTGAACCTTTTCCAGGGTTGTTTGTGATTTTTGATAAATCTGCACGAGTGTAGTTTTGATTCCCTGTGTGTGTTCAGATGCCGAGAATATGGCTAGACTACTGCCAGTTCCTGATGGATCAGTGTAAGATCACTCGGACCCGGCGGACATTTGACCGCGCCCTCCGCGCCCTACCCATTTCTCAGCACTACAGGATCTGGCCGCTCTACCTGAAATTTGCCCGCATGTACCCGTTGCCAGAGACAGCCGTACGCATCTACAGACGGTACATCAAAGTACGTTCATAATTTTACCTGTAATTACTGACCTTTTTTCTAACCTAAAGGTTACGGAAAGATCTGTTACCTCATAGCTTAAATTTGACTCAGGATCCTCTCACAAATGTGGTCGCTGTGAGTTCCAGTGCAACTCTGGATGTCCCTTTCTGGTTGTATATGGGAAGGTCTGCCGGAAACCTGCGGATGGTCGTGGGTTTCCTCCAGGCTCTTCTCTGTTTTCTCCCACCATTATGCTGGCTGCCAATGCTCAACTGAAATATTCTTGAGTATGGCATACAACACCAATCAAATAAATAAATAAATAGGTTAATTGCAGCATGGGACTTTTCAGAGTTACCATTTTGTATAAATTAGGATGTGTAATTAAATGTTTTCTTCAACTGAACAGTAATCAGATATCAAGATGATCTCTTTTTCAGCTGCAAAAAGAAAACATGGAAGACTACATAGAATACCTGAAGTCAATTGGACGATTAGATGAAGCTGCAAAACGATTGGTTGACATTATTGACGATGATAGCTTCACATCAAAGGAAGGGAAATCTAAACACCAGGTACATGATTGATTTGATCAGATTTAAATAATTTGACTGTTAAACGTTTACATTTAATTAATCGTTTGTGAATTTCAGATTTCAGGAAAAAAAATGTTTTTTTTTTTTTCATACCTGGGGGGATGTTTCAGATTACTGGCTGTGGAAAAAAAATAACTAAGAGTAACAGTCAGCACAAACCTGCAGATAGGTTTGTTGGAAATCGCATGACCCAAGTGAACATTGTCCAATGCTATGTAAGACATGGTCATACCACTTTGTCCAAAGGGGTGCTTTTAAAAATGTCAGGCACCTATTTGCAGGTAGTAACTCTTTCTCCAGACCTACATGTAGTACAGTATGTTCAATCCTAGAATGTATTTGAAAGTGATAAGAACCTGAATGCTTTTTATTCACCTGCCAGAAATGGCGGTCGAATAATGGTGTAGTGATTTTGTCCGTCTGTCCGTCCGTATTCATGTCTGAACTATGTCTGGAATTGTTTTGCATGTATGGTTTTAATTTTTGGTGGATACATAGATACAGGTGTGATGATGTGTCGCGACTTACATTTGTCCATTTCCGTGTTTGCCTTGGTAACCAGATCCCCATTTTTCCTGCATATACTTTATAAATACATATGACTTCATGTCCATACTATATCTCAAATAGTTTTCCACATGCATTTTTCATTTATGGTGGATACATAGATACAGATGTGATGATGTGTCACAGCTCACATTTGTCCATTTCTATGGTTGCCATGGTAGCCAGATCATCATTTCTCTCATATATACTGTATAAATACATGTGACTTCATCAGACCACAACTACAGTTGTTTTCCATATTCAGTTTTGATTCTTAGTGGATACTTAGATATAGATGAGGTGATGTCTCATGTTTCACAATTGGCCATTTTCATGGTTACAATGGTAACCAGCTTGCCATTATCACAACATATACTATATAAATGCATATGATTTTGTGTCCAGTCTTAAACTCCAGCTGTTTTCCATGTGCAGTTTTAATTTTTGGTGGATGCATAGATGCAGATATGCTCATGTGCCGCAATTCACTTCTGTTGATTTCTGTGGTCTCCATGGTGACAAGATCACCATTTTCTCTATGTATACTGTATTGATAGACATTGTGTCATGACTCACCTGTGTCAGTTTTCATTGTTGCCATGGTAACTAAATTGCCCTTATGTTGTATACTTAATAAGTAGATACAACAACTCCGATTGTTATTTCATATGGAGTGTTAATTTTTGGTGGTTTCATAGATGAAGATGTAACCCAACTCACATTTGTTTCATATCTGTGATAGCCATGATAAGTCTATAAATATTTTTCCCAATATATGCTGTATTAATAGATAAGACTTCATAGTCATGATGTGTCCCGGCTACAACTCCCAGTTGCTTTCCACATTCAGTTTTAATTCTTGGTGGTGATATGTTGTGACTAGCCCTTGTTGATTTTTACTGTTGCCATGGTAACCAGATTGCCCTTATTATACATATAGTACTTCATAAATGGATATGATTTTATGTCAGTTCTACGACTCCAGTTATTTCCCTTATATAGTTTTAATTTATGGATGAAACATAGATGCGCATATGCTGATGTGCCTCAATTCACGTGTTCATTTTCATTTTTTGGCTAATACATAGATACAGAGGTGACAAACAGAATTGACGATGGACATTTGTGTATATAGTTCTTTGCTTGCCATGATAATTAACGCCTCCACCCCAAAATTTTGTAACAGGATGAGAACTGTAATTCACATACACATATTTGGGAACCATTTCTTTCTGAACTCATTGTTTTCTAAGTACTTTTTATCAAAACCGATGAAGTACTTTCCCTCACAGTTTATACTCCTAATCACAGTGCTGCTGGTATGCATTTTGTAAGTTTCAAACCAATGTATTTGTTTGGGCGTATATTGTGAACACCTTGTTTTTCTTGGGGTTTTAATGAAATCTTATGTCACATGTACATCTTCAGAACTAACAAACTGTGATATGTATCATACTTCTCTCCGATATATTGTGTATATGCTTATGGATACATTTTGGGGGTTGTTCATATTTCAGCTTTGGAATGAACTCTGTGAACTGGTGTCAAAAAACCCTGACAAAGTTACCTCCCTTAACATTGAGCCCATCATCCGGCAGGGGCTGAAGAGATTTTCCGATCAGATCGGTCTCCTGTGGAACTCCATGGCAGACTACTATATCAGGAGCGGACATTTTGAAAAGGTAAACACACAGTTTACAAGAATTTTGAGACACTTCAGAAACTTTCAGTTTAAAATGGCTTCTCAGCAAGCATGCATGGTATTCTTTCACCAGTCACTAAAGTGTGGAAATCGTGAAGTCTGTAAGGATTCTAAAAAATGTGAATCAGAGCCTTCAACTGGACCTTCATATACTACCCAAAGATATGGTTGGAGCTTGATAACAAATGACACAGCACCTGTAGCCAGCTCTCACAAATGTATTTTACATCAATTTTTTGTAACTTTTCTCATAAATGACATTTGTTCGTATGATTTAATCTAGACCCAGCACGGCCATAATAGAATGTGAAGTTTGTAATTTCCACTTGCTGTACTCCTCCTGTACAACCATCATAGAATGTTAACCTTGTAATTTCCACTTCCTGTATTTTGTAACAACAACAACAATAATAATGTCTTTATTTTCTGAGGGTAATACAACTCAGTCAGTACATTACTGATCTTCCCTGAGGACTTGCACAAACACACATATAGAAACATTTACACAGTGTGCTAGTTGCTAGTATATACTATAAGGAACACTGAATGAAGTACAGAAGTTGTAACAATTAAAGACTGTACAATAAATAAAAGACTCATAGGAACAGTGTACATTTTGTCAGGAAAAGAAGTTAACGCAGGGTAATAATAATAATAATATAATAATGTCTTTGTTCCCTAAGGGTAATACAACTCAGTGAATATATTACTGATATTCCCTGAGGCCCTCCCCAGACACATATTTATAAACACTGAAAACCTGAAATGAAATTCAAAAGATATCTCCATATTTTTAAAGAAATACAACCATAATATAATGTAAATGTTGTGCATTCCATTCTGCTGGATGTCTTCAGGCAAGGGACATATATGAGGAAGCAATCATGACAGTGGTCACGGTACGAGATTTTACACAGGTGTTTGATGCGTACGCTCAGTTTGAGAAGAGCATGATCAGTGCCAAGATGGAGACCACGTCTGAGTTAGGCCCCACAGAGGAAGGTGAGTAGGAACAGCTGGGACGAATGTTACTGGGGGTTGGGGGGTGTCAGAGTTGTGGGTTGTGTTGATGAGTACTGTACAAAATTGTTGCAACCACAGATTCAGAGCATGAGAAAAGTTTTTGCTGCATTATGTGGGGTTTGGAAAAGTGCATTTGGAATTTTCTCATAAGGTGATTATCATTGTTCGTTCTGAAATATTGTATGTATCAGAACGGTGATAACATGTAGGATCATGCGGGCTTTTACAAAACTTGCAATTCTTTAGTTTTGTGTTGAAATTCCTTAACATTTTTACACCGGGAATACATACCAACATTCATCTTCAGGTTTGGGCGTAGTGTTACAACAGTTTTGGGAATTGGGTAAAAGTATTTTAAGCTGATCTGGAAAGTTTGTATTTGAGATGTATCATATGTCTGGAATTGGATGCTCAGAAGTTGTCCTAGTTTTATTGGCACTTTTGGAGTAAAGTTATTGTTATTCCCTTCTGACCTTCAGATGACCTTGATTTAGAGCTTCGACTGGCCAGATTGGAAGACTTAATGGACAGGAGACCACTTCTCTTAAACAGGTACAGTTTTCTTCGTACATAGTTTTGAAAAAAAGAAAATAAAATCATTTGAGCAAAAAGGAACATTTATATATTTGTATGGCCAATAAAATATTAATTTTAACATTACTTTGAGCCATCACTAACTCAGTTTTGCTAAAAGTGCTGTTCTTACTACAGCTAAACAGGCACGTATCAGTTAGGATTCCTGACTCATATCCAGTGTTGAACGCATTGGTGGCCTGCTGGTTAGATCATCCGCCTCGAGGTTGGCAGATCGGGGATAAATCCCAGGTTGATTCATTACAAAGACTTTAAAAGTGCTACTTGCTGGTGCCTGCTTGGCACTGAGCACTACAAGGTTAGAGCAAGGAAACAGAACTGGTTGGCCTGGTGTTAGTACAGCGTGACTGGGTGGGGTGTCATGTCTGGTGTTCTCGACATGATGTTCCACTTGCGGTAGCACTTTGGCGGCATGGACTCACCCTGCCACAGGAAGACAGTGTGTGTGTATATATATATATATGTGTGTGTGTGTGTGTTTGTATGTATTCTAATGTTCCTCATTGTCATATGATTGAAAAATTGTTAAGCATACATACATAAACCCAAATCAAGCTCCTCTTGGTTCTGGTTCAGATATGAGTCGGAAAGTTTGTCATGTACCTGCTGGATGGCAGTGGTTTATTTCTGTCACTCCAGTTTTTCCTGTCCATAAAACAGGCTGTCGTCGTGTAAGCAAAAAACCCATGGGTATGGCATTATTGAAACTTAAAAAGGAGTCATATAAATGAATGAATGAATTCATCATATGGACTGATATCAGAGAATCAATGTGTATTGTAAATATGAGTGTCCTTGTGATCAAAACCTGCAGCCCATTCAATCCAAATATGAGTGATTCCCATGGAAATGAAGTCAGCTATCCTAAACCCTGTACTAAAGACAGTATAAATTTCATTTAAAACTTTTTACGTATTATGGCTTTTTGTCTGACAGTGTGTTGTTGAGGCAAAATCCACATAACGTGCATGAGTGGCACAAGCGAGTCAAGCTGTTTGAAGGCAAGCCAAGAGAGGTATGTGAATGTCTGCCTACGGTAAAACGTTCTGGGGTCAGATGTTTGTCTGGGTGCAATAAATAGCTAAGCGGTTCTGTAATTGGTCCTGTTTGTCTGTCATCTGGCTTCATATTGATTGATGTGGCAACCAATGAATCAATTAGAGAAATGGCTCAAATGGTTAACCTCTGGATCAGATGGTTAAAGCGAAGGCTCAAATGGTTAACCGCTTGCTCAGATTGAACAGCTGGCTCAGATGATTAAGCCACTGGCAAGCAGTGAGGTTATGTGCTTGAATCTAGCTCTCTCTGTTTTGACACTTTGGTTTCAGCCACAAATACATGTAAACCCATAAAATTCTGTAGCAGGGCATTAAACTCTGATTAAATAATAAATGAAATTAGGAGGTTTATCAGATAAGGGATTTTTGTTTTCCTCCTATCCAAGCAGTCGTTGTGAAAAGCTCATGGACAGTCTGCCCTACACCAATCAAATAAATGCGTCAATCAGTCAGTCAGGTAAATGTTGTATGTTTTCCATCCACTGGTCCCCTCTTCTTGCCCAGATCATCAACACGTTCACAGAAGCTGTTCAAACAGTTGATCCTAAGCTGGCCTCGGGGAAGCCCCACACGCTTTGGGTGGCATTTGCCAAGTTTTATGAAGAAGCAGGACAAGTTGATGACGTAAGTGTTTGATATATGCCTGTTTTATCAGTCAGCCATAGTTCTTTAAGCAGGAAAGAGAATTTTCCACCAGTTGGCCGATTTGAGACTTTTTTGTTTCAAACTTGAAAAACAAAAGGCAACATGTTTTGTGAGGACAGGTGATTGCTAATGTAATTTGAAGGTATAGAGTATGGTATTTTTAGATTTTCTTGGCAAACTTCAAACTCTCTTGGCAAACTTCAGACTTTCTTCTAACCATGAATTCCCATGCCTGTTTAAGCTTCTGAAATGCCATGAAGTGTGAAAGAAAGCAAATATTTGAGTCACCATGGAGTGTGTATTCCAAAATGAGTCATTTTATTATGCTGCAGAATTGTTGCATCTGGTCAGAAGGAAGAAATACAGCTGAAGTGCTTTCAGTCAGTAATCCCATGCCACCAGAATACCGCAGATAGATCTATATTACAGTGCTTTGAATGTTTTGAACTGCCTGTTTTGTGAGACCTTGCTTTAAGTATCTCCCAATAAAGCAGTTTGCATGTGACATGTTTGTCAATCAGAGTTATGCAAACAGGTGAAAACGGGTCTGGTGTGGTTATGTTACCATGTTGTTGTTGTTCCTTTTTCAACAAGGCTCGAGTGATATTTGACAAGGCGGTCAGAGTGGCGTACAAACATGTGGATGACCTCGCATCAGTGTGGTGCGCCTGGGCGGAGATGGAGATTCGTCACGAGTAAGTCCAACACACTGTTTGTTCTTACTTTGGACATAATAGGGCAGGTTTGCACTTCCAGGTCTGTCTGATCGAAAGGTCAAATAAGACATATCATGTCAAGCGGTTACACATGAAGCAAGGAAATAACAAAACATTACAGAGTAAGGAATGGGAATGTCAAATTGATTATATTTGGATACGAGTATAAATGTTATAAATAAGAGTTGCATTTGGTGTAATAGTTTGCACTTTTTATTTCCCAGTCAGAATGCAAAAAAATCATTGCAAAGAGTGATCTACTCATTGGTTAAGCAGAAAAAAATGTCTTTTATGAATTCGGTGTAAATTGGTTTGGAAGGTGATTGTTATGGTTCTTTCGTGACATTAGCGAAAATATGGTACTGATACAATTTTTGCAGGCTTTATATCAAAATTAATGCAATTACCCTATTTCTTGTAATTTTTGGGATGCCTTATTTGCCCTTTTTTTTAGCTAAAATACATGTACTTGTAACAGGGATAGCAAGTGTTTTTTCTCCCATTGTTAGGCCATCAAATGACCAACATATCCTTTACTTCTTCCGAAACTGAGAGGGAAGTGTAACATTTTGCTTCCAGCAGGACAAGTATTTGTTCCAATAATTGTAAGAATTAGGATAGTTTGACACTCAGAAATGGTTTACTGCTTTATGGATTAAAGCTGTTCTGTTGACGATCTGTGTTACTGGGGCTGAATGAAAATGATTGGCTGTAATTGATTATTTTGCAGGAATTACGAGGAGGCGTTGAAGCTGATGCAGAGGGTGACGACCCCTCCCTCCAGGAAAGTCTCCTATCATGATGAGGTATATAGACAGGGCTGGGAATCAGCGTGGCTCGTTTGCTGAGTCTTGGCTAATATATGCGTACTGCCATCTGTCGGTACACAGTTGAAAGAAATGGGCTTTGATGGTGAAAATGACCCAGGAGCCTCTCACCAATGCGGTCGCTGTGAGTTCAAGGCTAGTGGGTTTCCTCCAGGCACTGCCCAATTTCCTCCCACCATAACGCCAGCCATTGTCGCATAAGTGAAATATTCTTGACATAAAGCATCAGTCAAATGAATCAGTAAATACCATCCGAGATGTGAGATGACAGTCTCTGTACATGTCATGTTGTTGTTGTTGTTGTTATCAGGCAGAGACAGTTCAGAGTCGGGTTCACAAGTCACTCAAAGTCTGGTCGCTTTATGCCGACTTGGAGGAGAGTTTCGGAACTTTTAAGGTAAAAAAACTTCACTTTCAACCTTTCATTGTTGACCTATTCAAGATTGTATGTTCAAGGACCTTTTGAATATACAAAGTAATATTTCTTCTAGTTTTCCTATATGGCATGTCCTAACCAGGAGTACAAATGAGTTTCTCAACCTTCCTTTTCAAGTTTGAAAAATGGTTATAAGGATAAGATTTAGCTATTAGCATGACAGGGAATGTGTTAGAGCAGATAATATCAGAGATGTTGGTAGGTTTTGAAAGCTGTCCAAAAAGCAAAAAATGTATTTGAGAGAGTGGAGTGGAGGAAGACTGGGAGGGAACTAAGCATGGGCAATTCACAAAATGCATAAACCAACATCAGAAAGACAAGATAGCAAAAAGTTTTGCTCTAAATTTCTGTACCTAATATTATCTGAAATGCTGAACCTTGGCAATCATAATTTCACTGTTACGATTTGAAAAAAAAATCCATAAAATTATTTTTAAATCTATGAACCATTTTTCTTGTTGTTTGGACAGAGCTGTAAGGCCGTTTACGACCGCATCATAGACCTGAGGATAGCGACGCCTCAGATAATTATCAACTACGGGATGTTCCTTGAGGAAAACAACTATTATGAGGAGGCGTTCAAGGTATTTTCTAATTGTGGTGACGTTTGGGCACATATATCCAACAGGTGCACATCATCCAAATACGAAAGTACACATGGCTTTGTTTATGTTCCAGAGCCTCTGTGGCTCAGATGGTTAGTGCACTGGCAGAGCACAATGACCCAGAAGTCTCTCACCAATGCAGTCGCTGTGAGTTCAAGTCCATCTCGTTTTTCTTCTGGCTGTACATCGTATAAATGAAATATTCTTGAGTACGGCATAAAACACCAATTAAATAAATAGAAAAGTAAATAGATAAATAAATAAATTTGTGTTCCCCCCACAACATCTTGAACCTGTGCACTGCACTAACTACATGTATCTCAACGGTCAGCCATTTTACCCCAATTTTATATTGGGTGTTTTATTAGCATAGGCTTAAATGTTGTAAGTGGGTTTTAAGGATACTAGAACCCCTTCTTAGCAAAATTCAAAAAATATTGAGCAAATGTGGCCGTATGTGTATATATTCGTAAAGCTAAACGATTGCTGATCTCAAAACAGTTTTTAAAATTCATTCACACATAATGCTCCTCCAGACATTTTGTTTTTTTTCCCCCCTTTTTTTTTTGTGGTGAAATACTTTTATTTCTTCCTTATTTTTCAACATAATGCTATGAGCCCTTGCACACATGTACATGTATCTAAGTACTTAAGATAAAAAATGTCCCACAAATATTTGATATGTTTCCAGGTTTGAAGATATTAGTAAAAGAGTATCAAAGTTTCAAAACTTCTTAAATTTTTGAAAGGTTTAACTTCAAATGATAACTCAGCACAGTCTAAGATGAATATTAAAACTGTATGGGACCGTTTTTAGTTTAAGTAGTAAATGATACACTTTGAATTTTGAAAATTTAGAAAATTGGTGAAAAAATAGCACTTTGAAAAACACCTCACAATTTTTTCAACTTTTCTCTTTATTTTGATTAATATTAAGGTTCGATAAATTTTAAAAGCTTTTTAAAAACCAGCAGTCCTTTAGCTTTCAGAATACATATACATGAGTCCATATTTGATCAATGTTTTGGGCTTATGAGGGGTTCTATTATCCTTAAATTCATCAAATTCCTCCTGCTTTTCACAGAGGTAATTTAGAGAGCATTGTAGACTTTTGTGTAGTTGTTTGAGACAATAATGGCATGTTATAAATGATTATTGTAGCGTAGCATCCCTTCAAACTATCGTAAATCATCACCATTTCTTTATATCAGTGCTCTTCTGAAATACATTTATGCAAGATTTTCCAATAAAAAGGTCCAAGAAGTAATATTTTGGTCATGAATGGCACATTCTACAGCTTGGACCAGAATAAATGTATAATGGAAGAGTTCCACATTTAGGTTGACTTCACAAGACACATAGGTGTGACCCAATAATTTTATATGGCAAAACAAGGAGTAAATACAAGCATCTAGTTAGGTTAACAGTATTTATACTGAATATGCTCAGAGGAAGTTTTGATGAAGACACTGGTGAAAGTTTTGAACGCAGCTGCAAGGTCATGAACACTCTATCCTGAGATAACTCTCTTTGACTGAGGACTTACAGTCAGGAGGGTTAAAAGAAAAGAAAATGCCCACCTCCCCACCCCACACCCCCACAAAAAAACCCATCCCTTTCCATGGCAAAAAAGAAATGTTTAGGGATGCCCTGATTAGGTTCATGGTACCACTTTTACTCACAATTTATTTTTACTGTTCAGTTCATCTTTAAGGAACTACTTTTGTTTGCATAATTAACTACTGAGCATGATCTAAGACAACTTGGGTGGAGCTTTACTACATGTACATTACTTGGTTAACTAAACTCATACGATTCTTCTGTTTGCTTATCTCTCCCTGAAACTGAAGTTACCATGTGTTTTGGAACATTAAAAATATGGAGTTGATTCTAGTGGGGAAGAGTAAATAACTTGCTTTCCAAGCAGGAAATGTGCTTTTCTTGAACAGCATTCACATCATAGTATAGTATTTTCCATTATGCTTGAGTCTATAAAACATTTATTTCGACATCTAACGATATTTCCATTTTTGGAAAATGTGAAATGTTGGTGAGTGTTTTGATATGCACTTGGGAGTATTTTTTTTTCATTTGTCAATGGTTGACAGTTGTAACTCATCTTATTTCAAGACCTGTAATCACTAAGTTGCTAAATGAGCATAATCTTTTAGACAGGTTACAAAGCATATACTTGTATTTCCCTGAGGCCCTATTCAGTTTTAGACACGTTTATAGATGGCTTTTGGAGATAATTCACCATTAGAAAGTGTACTGTAAGCTTATTCATAGGATGTTATATATATACATGCTGGCTCTCACATGTTCAGTGTTGGTTCTTCTGCCTGCTTGTCTCAATCAAGAAGGAGATTGCAGCTGTAATGCCACCATTTTTATTTTGAACAGAATTAAGATTACACAGATTGTAAGAGTACCACAATTCTTCAGATTTTTGGTACACCTGATCTGCCCTTTTTATCCAACATACACGTAAATCTGACAGGCATACAAAGTTTCTTTACCCCCCCCCCCCCCTTGGTTAGACCGTCTAATGACCAATATATCCATATCTTTACCTCTAAGAAAAAAGTCTGGGAGAGAAATGTGATATTTTTCTTTCGGCACGCCTAATCTCTTTCTATGTTTAGAAGAATTAAGGTACTGAATTATCTACATTGAACTTTTTGGATAGTTTTGATCAAGTTTAGAGTTGAGTGTGTTGTTTGCCATGGAGGAAGTTATTTGCTGATACTGATAAAGACCTGACTTTATATGTTGTATAGGCATATGAGAAGGGGATTGCACTCTTCAAATGGCCCAATGTATACGACATTTGGAACACTTACCTAGCCAAGTTCATTGACAGATACGTAAGTAACAGATATGTGTATTGAACGGAACACCCAAAATGTTTCACTTGTATGTAGGTGGAGATGATCAGGTTTTAAGTGTGGAGGAAACTAAACCTTGAGGAAAGAGCCACTCCTCACACGCTACCAGGAGGAGACAACTCTCTGACATAAAGCTACAGTTTGTGTAGAGGGAGCTTGGTTCATATGTGTGAGCTGCCATTTTGAACACTGTGTATTGATGTCTTTGTGTTTTATGCAGCAAGTAATGTTAAAAAACAGGATGCCCCTGAAAGTGATGATAATAATGTTGGCATCTTTGTGATTATTGTAAAGCCAAGAGGTATTGCTGTACACAGGTCTATTTGACCCTTCTGTCTACTCCAGAGTCCATGTGCCCATTACTCTGATAACTATTAAAGAACTGGGTGAAAAATACCAAATGTTTTGAGTAAAGACTCTGGAGAAAAACAAGCGGAGTAATGAAAGAATTCTTTTTTCCTGATTAACGTAATTGTATGTCCGTTCATTAATTCATTGTAGAGTAGAAAACAAAGTCCTTTGTCTGAAGTCTGCCTGTGATACCTGAATGCTTGAAATGAAACTTGTGTCACTTCCTTCATCAGGGTGGTACGAAGCTCGAACGAGCCAGGGACCTGTTTGAACAGTGCCTGGAAAGCTGCCCAGCTAAATTTGCCAAAGGTGAGGAAACATTGGGTGCTTTCAAGTAGTATGGTGTGCAGAAAAACTCACTTTCTTTCACTATTTTAACGATTTTACACATTTCTTGTGTACGGTCAAAAATTTCAAAGGAGGAGAATGAGCAAATTTTGTGCATCTTTCAAATCTGGTGAAAGAATTTGGTGACAAGTATCTGTCCAGGTTTATATTTAATCATGTGTTGTAAAGGAGTTTGTGAAAATGGGGGACAGAAAAATGGGAGAGAAAAAAAGAGCACTGATTGATACAAATGGGGAGTTAGGTGCGGGATCTGCTTTTCCCATATTTTTCTGCAAGACCAGTAATGTTGCAACATAAATTATGAACAAGAATTCTTTATTCATGTGGTCTGTCTGGCCAAGAAAAGCCAGTAGTGCACCGTAATGCAAAAGGGATACAACACAACAACAACAAAATTTTTGTTTCTCTTCTTCTCAGCCATATATCTGCTGTATGCGAAACTGGAGGAGGGCCATGGGCTAGCACGTCATGCCATGGCGGTCTATGACCGGGCCACCCAGGGGGTGCTACCTGAGGAACAATATGAGGTGAGAGGGATAGAGGAAGAGAGAATGCTGCTTCAGTGGCAGCGGTTGTGAGATGAAGGTCTCCGGGCATCTCCAAAGGGAAGCAAATCTTGTAACTCATAAAGCAGCACGGCCATCTAACTACTGGAATGACAGTGTTAGCTGTGGTTAAGCAGCAGCCTCTAACTACTGGAATGACAGTGTTAGCTGTGGTTAAGCAGCAGCAGCCTCTAACTACTGGAATGACAGTGTTAGCTGTGGTTAAGCAGCAGTGCCCTCTAACTACTGGAATGACAGTGTTAGCTGTGGTTAAGCAGCAGTGCCGTCTGACTACTGGAATGACAGTGTTAGCTGTGGTTAAGCAGCAGCAGCCTCTAACTACTGGAATGACAGTGTTAGCTGTGGTTAAGCAGCGCCCTCTAACTACTGGAATGACAGTGTTAGCTGTGGTTAAGCAGCGCCCTCTAACTACTGGAACGACAGTGTTAGCTGTGGTTAAGCAGCAACAGCCTCTAACTACTGGAATGGCAGTGTTAGCTGTGGTTAAGCAGCAGCCTCTAACTACTGGAATGACAGTGTTAGCTGTTGTTAAGCAGCAGCAGCCTCTAACTACTGGAATGACGGTGTTAGCTGTGGTTAAGCAGCAACCTCTAACTACTGGAATGACAGTGTTAGCTGTGGTTAAGCAGCAGTGCCCTCTAACTACTGGAATGACAGTGTTAGCTGTGGTTAAGCAGCAGCAGTGCCCTCTAACTACTGGAATGACAGTGTTAGCTGTGGTTAAGCAGCAGCCTCTAACTACTGGAACGACAGTGTTAGCTGTGGTTAAGCAGCAGCAGTCTCTAACTACTGGAATGACAGTGTTAGCTGTGGTTAAGCAGCAGCACCCTCTAACTACTGGAATGACAGTGTTAGCTATGGTTAAGCAGCAGCAGTCTCTAACTACTGGAATGACAGTGTTAGCTGTGGTTAAGCAGCAGCGCCCTCTAACTACTGGAATGACAGTGTTAGCTGTGGTTAAGCAGCAGCAGTCTCTAACTACTGGAATGACAGTGTTAGCTGTGGTTAAGCAGCAGCCTCTAACTACTGGAATGACAGTGTTAGCTTTGGTTAAACAGCAGTAGCCTCAAAGTACTGGAATGACAGTGTTAGCTGTGGTTAAGCAGCAGTGCCCTCTAACTACTGGAATGACAGTGTTAGCTGTGGTTAAGCAGCAGCAGTCTCTAACTACTGGAATGACAGTGTTAGCTGTGGTTAAGCAGCAGCGCCCTCTAACTACTGGAATGACAGTGTTAGCTGTGGTTAAGCAGCAGTGCCCTCTAACTACTGGAATGACAGTGTTAGCTGTGGTTAAGCAGCAGCAGCCTCTAAGTACTGGAATGACAGTGTTAGCTGTGGTTAAGCAGCAGCAGCCTCTAACTACTGGAATGACAGTGTTAGCTGTGGTTAAGCAGCAGTGCCCTCTAACTACTGGAATGACAGTGTTAGCTGTGGTTAAGCAGCAGCAGCCTCTAACTACTGGAATGACAGTGTTAGCTGTGGTTAAGCAGCAGCAGCCTCTAACTACTGGAATGACAGTGTTAGCTTTGGTTAAGCAGCAGCAGCCTCTAACTACTGGAATGACAGTGTTAGCTGTGGTTAAGCAGCAGTGCCCTCTAACTACTGGAATGACAGTGTTAGCTGTGGTTAAGCAGCAGTGCCCTCTAACTACTGGAATGACAGTGTTAGCTTTGGTTAAGCAGCAGCAGCCTCTAAGTACTGGAATGACAGTGTTAGCTGTGGTTAAGCAGCAGCAGCCTCTAACTACTGGAATGACAGTGTTAGCTGTGGTTAAGCAGCAGCAGCCTCTAACTACTGGAATGACAGTGTTAGCTGTGGTTAAGCAGCAGCAGCCTCTAACTACTGGAATGACAGTGTTAGCTGTGGTTAAGCAGCAGCAGCCTCTAACTACTGGAATGACAGTGTTAGCTGTGGTTAAGCAGCAGCAGCCTCTAACTACTGGAATGACAGTGTTAGCTGTGGTTAAGCAGCAGCCTCTAACTACTGGAATGACAGTGTTAGCTGTGGTTAAGCAGCAGCAGCCTCTAACTACTGGAATGACAGTGTTAGCTGTGGTTAAGCAGCAGTGCCCTCTAACTACTGGAATGACAGTGTTAGCTGTGGTTAAGCAGCAGCAGCCTCTAACTACTGGAATGACAGTGTTAGCTGTGGTTAAGCAGCAGCAGCCTCTAACTACTGGAATGACAGTGTTAGCTGTGGTTAAGCAGCAGTGCCCTCTAACTACTGGAATGACAGTGTTAGCTGTGGTTAAGCAGCAGTGCCGTCTGACTACTGGAATGACAGTGTTAGCTGTGGTTAAGCAGCAGCAGCCTCTAACTACTGGAATGACAGTGTTAGCTGTGGTTAAGCAGCAGCCTCTAACTACTGGAATGACAGTGTTAGCTTTGGTTAAACAGCAGTAGCCTCAAAGTACTGGAATGACAGTGTTAGCTGTGGTTAAGCAGCAGTGCCCTCTAACTACTGGAATGACAGTGTTAGCTGTGGTTAAGCAGCAGCAGTCTCTAACTACTGGAATGACAGTGTTAGCTGTGGTTAAGCAGCAGCGCCCTCTAACTACTGGAAT